>JAPYXD010000467.1:0-610000 GCA_030998225.1 Diplolepis rosae
ACACGATGGGGAGGAGTGACTACACTAAAATTTTGACGACCCCTTTTAAGCGGACACGATGGGGAGGAGTGACTACACTAAAATTTTGACGACCCCTTTTAAGCGGACACGATGGGGAGGAGTGACTACACTAAAATTTTGACGACCCCTTTTAAGCGGACACGATGGGGAGGAGTGACTACACTAAAATTTTGACGACCCCTTTTAAGCGGACACGATGGGGAGGAGTGACTACACTAAAATTTTGACGACCCCTTTTAAGCGGACACGATGGGGAGGAGTGACTACACTAAAATTTTGACGACCCCTTTTAAGCGGACACGATGGGGAGGAGTGACTACACTAAAATTTTGACGACCCCTTTTAAGCGGACACGATGGGGAGGAGTGACTACACTAAAATTTTGACGACCCCTTTTAAGCGGACACGATGGGGAGGAGAGACTACACTAAAATTTTGACGACCCCTTTTAAGCGGACACGATGGGGAGGAGTGACTACACTAAAATTTTGACGACCCCTTTTAAGCGGACACGATGGGGAGGAGTGACTACACTAAAATTTTGACGACCCCTTTTAAGCGGACACGATGGGGAGGAGTGACTACACTAAAATTTTGACGACCCCTTTTAAGCGGACACGATGGGGAGGAGTGACTACACTAAAATTTTGACGACCCCTTTTAAGCGGACACGATGGGGAGGAGTGACTACACTAAAATTTTGACGACCCCTTTTAAGCGGACACGATGGGGAGGAGTGACTACACTAAAATTTTGACGACCCCTTTTAAGCGGACACGATGGGGAGGAGTGACTACACTAAAATTTTGACGACCCCTTTTAAGCGGACACGATGGGGAGGAGTGACTACACTAAAATTTTGACGACCCCTTTTAAGCGGACACGATGGGGAGGAGTGACTACACTAAAATTTTGACGACCCCTTTTAAGCGGACACGATGGGGAGGAGTGACTACACTAAAATTTTGACGACCCCTTTTAAGCGGACACGATGGGGAGGAGTGACTACACTAAAATTTTGACGACCCCTTTTAAGCGGACACGATGGGGAGGAGTGACTACACTAAAATTTTGACGACCCCTTTTAAGCGGACACGATGGGGAGGAGTGACTACACTAAAATTTTGACGACCCCTTTTAAGCGGACACGATGGGGAGGAGTGACTACACTAAAATTTTGACGACCCCTTTTAAGCGGACACGATGGGGAGGAGTGACTACACTAAAATTTTGACGACCCCTTTTAAGCGGACACGATGGGGAGGAGTGACTACACTAAAATTTTGACGACCCCTTTTAAGCGGACACGATGGGGAGGAGTGACTACACTAAAATTTTGACGACCCCTTTTAAGCGGACACGATGGGGAGGAGTGACTACACTAAAATTTTGACGACCCCTTTTAAGCGGACACGATGGGGAGGAGTGACTACACTAAAATTTTGACGACCCCTTTTAAGCGGACACGATGGGGAGGAGTGACTACACTAAAATTTTGACGACCCCTTTTAAGCGGACACGATGGGGAGGAGTGACTACACTAAAATTTTGACGACCCCTTTTAAGCGGACACGATGGGGAGGAGTGACTACACTAAAATTTTGACGACCCCTTTTAAGCGGACACGATGGGGAGGAGTGACTACACTAAAATTTTGACGACCCCTTTTAAGCGGACACGATGGGGAGGAGTGACTACACTAAAATTTTGACGACCCCTTTTAAGCGGACACGATGGGGAGGAGTGACTACACTAAAATTTTGACGACCCCTTTTAAGCGGACACGATGGGGAGGAGTGACTACACTAAAATTTTGACGACCCCTTTTAAGCGGACACGATGGGGAGGAGTGACTACACTAAAATTTTGACGACCCCTTTTAAGCGGACACGATGGGGAGGAGTGACTACACTAAAATTTTGACGACCCCTTTTAAGCGGACACGATGGGGAGGAGTGACTACACTAAAATTTTGACGACCCCTTTTAAGCGGACACGATGGGGAGGAGTGACTACACTAAAATTTTGACGACCCCTTTTAAGCGGACACGATGGGGAGGAGTGACTACACTAAAATTTTGACGACCCCTTTTAAGCGGACACGATGGGGAGGAGTGACTACACTAAAATTTTGACGACCCCTTTTAAGCGGACACGATGGGGAGGAGTGACTACACTAAAATTTTGACGACCCCTTTTAAGCGGACACGATGGGGAGGAGTGACTACACTAAAATTTTGACGACCCCTTTTAAGCGGACACGATGGGGAGGAGTGACTACACTAAAATTTTGACGACCCCTTTTAAGCGGACACGATGGGGAGGAGTGACTACACTAAAATTTTGACGACCCCTTTTAAGCGGACACGATGGGGAGGAGTGACTACACTAAAATTTTGACGACCCCTTTTAAGCGGACACGATGGGGAGGAGTGACTACACTAAAATTTTGACGACCCCTTTTAAGCGGACACGATGGGGAGGAGTGACTACACTAAAATTTTGACGACCCCTTTTAAGCGGACACGATGGGGAGGAGTGACTACACTAAAATTTTGACGACCCCTTTTAAGCGGACACGATGGGGAGGAGTGACTACACTAAAATTTTGACGACCCCTTTTAAGCGGACACGATGGGGAGGAGTGACTACACTAAAATTTTGACGACCCCTTTTAAGCGGACACGATGGGGAGGAGTGACTACACTAAAATTTTGACGACCCCTTTTAAGCGGACACGATGGGGAGGAGTGACTACACTAAAATTTTGACGACCCCTTTTAAGCGGACACGATGGGGAGGAGTGACTACACTAAAATTTTGACGACCCCTTTTAAGCGGACACGATGGGGAGGAGTGACTACACTAAAATTTTGACGACCCCTTTTAAGCGGACACGATGGGGAGGAGTGACTACACTAAAATTTTGACGACCCCTTTTAAGCGGACACGATGGGGAGGAGTGACTACACTAAAATTTTGACGACCCCTTTTAAGCGGACACGATGGGGAGGAGTGACTACACTAAAATTTTGACGACCCCTTTTAAGCGGACACGATGGGGAGGAGTGACTACACTAAAATTTTGACGACCCCTTTTAAGCGGACACGATGGGGAGGAGTGACTACACTAAAATTTTGACGACCCCTTTTAAGCGGACACGATGGGGAGGAGTGACTACACTAAAATTTTGACGACCCCTTTTAAGCGGACACGATGGGGAGGAGTGACTACACTAAAATTTTGACGACCCCTTTTAAGCGGACACGATGGGGAGGAGTGACTACACTAAAATTTTGACGACCCCTTTTAAGCGGACACGATGGGGAGGAGTGACTACACTAAAATTTTGACGACCCCTTTTAAGCGGACACGATGGGGAGGAGTGACTACACTAAAATTTTGACGACCCCTTTTAAGCGGACACGATGGGGAGGAGTGACTACACTAAAATTTTGACGACCCCTTTTAAGCGGACACGATGGGGAGGAGTGACTACACTAAAATTTTGACGACCCCTTTTAAGCGGACACGATGGGGAGGAGTGACTACACTAAAATTTTGACGACCCCTTTTAAGCGGACACGATGGGGAGGAGTGACTACACTAAAATTTTGACGACCCCTTTTAAGCGGACACGATGGGGAGGAGTGACTACACTAAAATTTTGACGACCCCTTTTAAGCGGACACGATGGGGAGGAGTGACTACACTAAAATTTTGACGACCCCTTTTAAGCGGACACGATGGGGAGGAGTGACTACACTAAAATTTTGACGACCCCTTTTAAGCGGACACGATGGGGAGGAGTGACTACACTAAAATTTTGACGACCCCTTTTAAGCGGACACGATGGGGAGGAGTGACTACACTAAAATTTTGACGACCCCTTTTAAGCGGACACGATGGGGAGGAGTGACTACACTAAAATTTTGACGACCCCTTTTAAGCGGACACGATGGGGAGGAGTGACTACACTAAAATTTTGACGACCCCTTTTAAGCGGACACGATGGGGAGGAGTGACTACACTAAAATTTTGACGACCCCTTTTAAGCGGACACGATGGGGAGGAGTGACTACACTAAAATTTTGACGACCCCTTTTAAGCGGACACGATGGGGAGGAGTGACTACACTAAAATTTTGACGACCCCTTTTAAGCGGACACGATGGGGAGGAGTGACTACACTAAAATTTTGACGACCCCTTTTAAGCGGACACGATGGGGAGGAGTGACTACACTAAAATTTTGACGACCCCTTTTAAGCGGACACGATGGGGAGGAGTGACTACACTAAAATTTTGACGACCCCTTTTAAGCGGACACGATGGGGAGGAGTGACTACACTAAAATTTTGACGACCCCTTTTAAGCGGACACGATGGGGAGGAGTGACTACACTAAAATTTTGACGACCCCTTTTAAGCGGACACGATGGGGAGGAGTGACTACGCTAAAATTTTGACGACCCCTTTTAAGCGGACACGATGGGGAGGAGTGACTACACTAAAATTTTGACGACCCCTTTTAAGCGGACACGATGGGGAGGAGTGACTACACTAAAATTTTGACGACCCCTTTTAAGCGGACACGATGGGGAGGAGTGACTACACTAAAATTTTGACGACCCCTTTTAAGCGGACACGATGGGGAGGAGTGACTACACTAAAATTTTGACGACCCCTTTTAAGCGGACACGATGGGGAGGAGTGACTACACTAAAATTTTGACGACCCCTTTTAAGCGGACACGATGGGGAGGAGTGACTGCACTAAAATTTTGACGACCCCTTTTAAGCGGACACGATGGGGAGGAGTGACTACGCTAAAATTTTGACGACCCCTTTTAAGCGGACACGATGGGGAGGAGTGACTGCACTAAAATTTTGACGACCCCTTTTAAGCGGACACGATGGGGAGGAGTGACTACACTAAAATTTTGACGACCCCTTTTAAGCGGACACGATGGGGAGGAGTGACTACACTAAAATTTTGACGACCCCTTTTAAGCGGACACGATGGGGAGGAGTGACTACACTAAAATTTTGACGACCCCTTTTAAGCGGACACGATGGGGAGGAGTGACTACACTAAAATTTTGACGACCCCTTTTAAGCGGACACGATGGGGAGGAGTGACTACACTAAAATTTTGACGACCCCTTTTAAGCGGACACGATGGGGAGGAGTGACTACACTAAAATTTTGACGACCCCTTTTAAGCGGACACGATGGGGAGGAGTGACTACACTAAAATTTTGACGACCCCTTTTAAGCGGACACGATGGGGAGGAGTGACTACACTAAAATTTTGACGACCCCTTTTAAGCGGACACGATGGGGAGGAGTGACTACACTAAAATTTTGACGACCCCTTTTAAGCGGACACGATGGGGAGGAGTGACTACACTAAAATTTTGACGACCCCTTTTAAGCGGACACGATGGGGAGGAGTGACTACACTAAAATTTTGACGACCCCTTTTAAGCGGACACGATGGGGAGGAGTGACTACACTAAAATTTTGACGACCCCTTTTAAGCGGACACGATGGGGAGGAGTGACTACACTAAAATTTTGACGACCCCTTTTAAGCGGACACGATGGGGAGGAGTGACTACACTAAAATTTTGACGACCCCTTTTAAGCGGACACGATGGGGAGGAGTGACTACACTAAAATTTTGACGACCCCTTTTAAGCGGACACGATGGGGAGGAGTGACTACACTAAAATTTTGACGACCCCTTTTAAGCGGACACGATGGGGAGGAGTGACTACACTAAAATTTTGACGACCCCTTTTAAGCGGACACGATGGGGAGGAGTGACTACACTAAAATTTTGACGACCCCTTTTAAGCGGACACGATGGGGAGGAGTGACTACACTAAAATTTTGACGACCCCTTTTAAGCGGACACGATGGGGAGGAGTGACTACACTAAAATTTTGACGACCCCTTTTAAGCGGACACGATGGGGAGGAGTGACTACACTAAAATTTTGACGACCCCTTTTAAGCGGACACGATGGGGAGGAGTGACTACACTAAAATTTTGACGACCCCTTTTAAGCGGACACGATGGGGAGGAGTGACTACACTAAAATTTTGACGACCCCTTTTAAGCGGACACGATGGGGAGGAGTGACTACACTAAAATTTTGACGACCCCTTTTAAGCGGACACGATGGGGAGGAGTGACTACACTAAAATTTTGACGACCCCTTTTAAGCGGACACGATGGGGAGGAGTGACTACACTAAAATTTTGACGACCCCTTTTAAGCGGACACGATGGGGAGGAGTGACTACACTAAAATTTTGACGACCCCTTTTAAGCGGACACGATGGGGAGGAGTGACTACACTAAAATTTTGACGACCCCTTTTAAGCGGACACGATGGGGAGGAGTGACTACACTAAAATTTTGACGACCCCTTTTAAGCGGACACGATGGGGAGGAGTGACTACACTAAAATTTTGACGACCCCTTTTAAGCGGACACGATGGGGAGGAGTGACTACACTAAAATTTTGACGACCCCTTTTAAGCGGACACGATGGGGAGGAGTGACTACACTAAAATTTTGACGACCCCTTTTAAGCGGACACGATGGGGAGGAGTGACTACACTAAAATTTTGACGACCCCTTTTAAGCGGACACGATGGGGAGGAGTGACTACACTAAAATTTTGACGACCCCTTTTAAGCGGACACGATGGGGAGGAGTGACTACACTAAAATTTTGACGACCCCTTTTAAGCGGACACGATGGGGAGGAGTGACTACACTAAAATTTTGACGACCCCTTTTAAGCGGACACGATGGGGAGGAGTGACTACGCTAAAATTTTGACGACCCCTTTTAAGCGGACACGATGGGGAGGAGTGACTGCACTAAAATTTTGACGACCCCTTTTAAGCGGACACGATGGGGAGGAGTGACTACACTAAAATTTTGACGACCCCTTTTAAGCGGACACGATGGGGAGGAGTGACTACACTAAAATTTTGACGACCCCTTTTAAGCGGACACGATGGGGAGGAGTGACTACACTAAAATTTTGACGACCCCTTTTAAGCGGACACGATGGGGAGGAGTGACTACACTAAAATTTTGACGACCCCTTGTAAGCGGACACGATGGGGAGGAGTGACTGCACTAAAATTTTGACGACCCCTTTTAAGCGGACACGATGGGGAGGAGTGACTACACTAAAATTTTGACGACCCCTTTTAAGCGGACACGATGGGGAGGAGTGACTACACTAAAATTTTGACGACCCCTTTTAAGCGGACACGATGGGGAGGAGTGACTACACTAAAATTTTGACGACCCCTTTTAAGCGGACACGATGGGGAGGAGTGACTACACTAAAATTTTGACGACCCCTTTTAAGCGGACACGATGGGGAGGAGTGACTACACTAAAATTTTGACGACCCCTTTTAAGCGGACACGATGGGGAGGAGTGACTACACTAAAATTTTGACGACCCCTTTTAAGCGGACACGATGGGGAGGAGTGACTACACTAAAATTTTGACGACCCCTTTTAAGCGGACACGATGGGGAGGAGTGACTACACTAAAATTTTGACGACCCCTTTTAAGCGGACACGATGGGGAGGAGTGACTACACTAAAATTTTGACGACCCCTTTTAAGCGGACACGATGGGGAGGAGTGACTACACTAAAATTTTGACGACCCCTTTTAAGCGGACACGATGGGGAGGAGTGACTACACTAAAATTTTGACGACCCCTTTTAAGCGGACACGATGGGGAGGAGTGACTACACTAAAATTTTGACGACCCCTTTTAAGCGGACACGATGGGGAGGAGTGACTACACTAAAATTTTGACGACCCCTTTTAAGCGGACACGATGGGGAGGAGTGACTACACTAAAATTTTGACGACCCCTTTTAAGCGGACACGATGGGGAGGAGTGACTGCACTAAAATTTTGACGACCCCTTTTAAGCGGACACGATGGGGAGGAGTGACTACACTAAAATTTTGACGACCCCTTTTAAGCGGACACGATGGGGAGGAGTGACTACACTAAAATTTTGACGACCCCTTTAAATCGGACACGATGGGGAGGAGTGACTACACTAAAATTTTGACGACCCCTTTTAAGCGGACACGATGGGGAGGAGTGACTACACTAAAATTTTGACGACCCCTTTTAAGCGGACACGATGGGGAGGAGTGACTACACTAAAATTTTGACGACCCCTTTTAAGCGGACACGATGGGGAGGAGTGACTACACTAAAATTTTGACGACCCCTTTTAAGCGGACACGATGGGGAGGAGTGACTACACTAAAATTTTGACGACCCCTTTTAAGCGGACACGATGGGGAGGAGTGACTACACTAAAATTTTGACGACCCCTTTTAAGCGGACACGATGGGGAGGAGTGACTACACTAAAATTTTGACGACCCCTTTTAAGCGGACACGATGGGGAGGAGTGACTACACTAAAATTTTGACGACCCCTTTTAAGCGGACACGATGGGGAGGAGTGACTACACTAAAATTTTGACGACCCCTTTTAAGCGGACACGATGGGGAGGAGTGACTACACTAAAATTTTGACGACCCCTTTTAAGCGGACACGATGGGGAGGAGTGACTACACTAAAATTTTGACGACCCCTTTTAAGCGGACACGATGGGGAGGAGTGACTACACTAAAATTTTGACGACCCCTTTTAAGCGGACACGATGGGGAGGAGTGACTACACTAAAATTTTGACGACCCCTTTTAAGCGGACACGATGGGGAGGAGTGACTACACTAAAATTTTGACGACCCCTTTTAAGCGGACACGATGGGGAGGAGTGACTACACTAAAATTTTGACGACCCCTTTTAAGCGGACACGATGGGGAGGAGTGACTACACTAAAATTTTGACGACCCCTTTTAAGCGGACACGATGGGGAGGAGTGACTACACTAAAATTTTGACGACCCCTTTTAAGCGGACACGATGGGGAGGAGTGACTACGCTAAAATTTTGACGACCCCTTTTAAGCGGACACGATGGGGAGGAGTGACTACACTAAAATTTTGACGACCCCTTTTAAGCGGACACGATGGGGAGGAGTGACTACACTAAAATTTTGACGACCCCTTTTAAGCGGACACGATGGGGAGGAGTGACTACACTAAAATTTTGACGACCCCTTTTAAGCGGACACGATGGGGAGGAGTGACTACACTAAAATTTTGACGACCCCTTTTAAGCGGACACGATGGGGAGGAGTGACTGCACTAAAATTTTGACGACCCCTTTTAAGCGGACACGATGGGGAGGAGTGACTACACTAAAATTTTGACGACCCCTTTTAAGCGGACACGATGGGGAGGAGTGACTACACTAAAATTTTGACGACCCCTTTTAAGCGGACACGATGGGGAGGAGTGACTACACTAAAATTTTGACGACCCCTTTTAAGCGGACACGATGGGGAGGAGTGACTACACTAAAATTTTGACGACCCCTTTTAAGCGGACACGATGGGGAGGAGTGACTACACTAAAATTTTGACGACCCCTTTTAAGCGGACACGATGGGGAGGAGTGACTACACTAAAATTTTGACGACCCCTTTTAAGCGGACACGATGGGGAGGAGTGACTACACTAAAATTTTGACGACCCCTTTTAAGCGGACACGATGGGGAGGAGTGACTACACTAAAATTTTGACGACCCCTTTTAAGCGGACACGATGGGGAGGAGTGACTACACTAAAATTTTGACGACCCCTTTTAAGCGGACACGATGGGGAGGAGTGACTACACTAAAATTTTGACGACCCCTTTTAAGCGGACACGATGGGGAGGAGTGACTACACTAAAATTTTGACGACCCCTTTTAAGCGGACACGATGGGGAGGAGTGACTACACTAAAATTTTGACGACCCCTTTTAAGCGGACACGATGGGGAGGAGTGACTACACTAAAATTTTGACGACCCCTTTTAAGCGGACACGATGGGGAGGAGTGACTACACTAAAATTTTGACGACCCCTTTTAAGCGGACACGATGGGGAGGAGTGACTACACTAAAATTTTGACGACCCCTTTTAAGCGGACACGATGGGGAGGAGTGACTACACTAAAATTTTGACGACCCCTTTTAAGCGGACACGATGGGGAGGAGTGACTACACTAAAATTTTGACGACCCCTTTTAAGCGGACACGATGGGGAGGAGTGACTACACTAAAATTTTGACGACCCCTTTTAAGCGGACACGATGGGGAGGAGTGACTACACTAAAATTTTGACGACCCCTTTTAAGCGGACACGATGGGGAGGAGTGACTACGCTAAAATTTTGACGACCCCTTTTAAGCGGACACGATGGGGAGGAGTGACTACACTAAAATTTTGACGACCCCTTTTAAGCGGACACGATGGGGAGGAGTGACTACACTAAAATTTTGACGACCCCTTTTAAGCGGACACGATGGGGAGGAGTGACTACACTAAAATTTTGACGACCCCTTTTAAGCGGACACGATGGGGAGGAGTGACTACACTAAAATTTTGACGACCCCTTTTAAGCGGACACGATGGGGAGGAGTGACTGCACTAAAATTGTGACGACACCTGTAAAGCGGACACGATGGGGAGGAGTGACTGCACTAAAATTTTGACGACCCCTTTTAAGCGGACACGATGGGGAGGAGTGACTACACTAAAATTTTGACGACCCCTTTTAAGCGGACACGATGGGGAGGAGTGACTACACTAAAATTTTGACGACCCCTTTTAAGCGGACACGATGGGGAGGAGTGACTACACTAAAATTTTGACGACCCCTTTTAAGCGGACACGATGGGGAGGAGTGACTACACTAAAATTTTGACGACCCCTTTTAAGCGGACACGATGGGGAGGAGTGACTACACTAAAATTTTGACGTCCCCTTTTAAGCGGACACGATGGGGAGGAGTGACTGCACTAAGATTTTTACGACCCCTTTGAAGCGGACACGTTGGGGAGGAGTGACTACACTAAAATTTTGACGACCCCTTTTAAGCGGACACGATGGGGAGGAGTGACTACACTAAAATTTTGACGACCCCTTTTAAGCGGACACGATGGGGAGGAGTGACTACACTAAAATTTTGACGACCCCTTTTAAGCGGACACGATGGGGAGGAGTGACTACACTAAAATTTTGACGACCCCTTTTAAGCGGACACGATGGGGAGGAGTGACTACACTAAAATTTTGACGACCCCTTTTAAGCGGACACGATGGGGAGGAGTGACTACACTAAAATTTTGACGACCCCTTTTAAGCGGACACGATGGGGAGGAGTGACTACACTAAAATTTTGACGACCCCTTTTAAGCGGACACGATGGGGAGGAGTGACTACACTAAAATTTTGACGACCCCTTTTAAGCGGACACGATGGGGAGGAGTGACTACACTAAAATTTTGACGACCCCTTTTAAGCGGACACGATGGGGAGGAGTGACTACACTAAAATTTTGACGACCCCTTTTAAGCGGACACGATGGGGAGGAGTGACTACACTAAAATTTTGACGACCCCTTTTAAGCGGACACGATGGGGAGGAGTGACTACACTAAAATTTTGACGACCCCTTTTAAGCGGACACGATGGGGAGGAGTGACTACACTAAAATTTTGACGACCCCTTTTAAGCGGACACGATGGGGAGGAGTGACTACACTAAAATTTTGACGACCCCTTTTAAGCGGACACGATGGGGAGGAGTGACTACACTAAAATTTTGACGACCCCTTTTAAGCGGACACGATGGGGAGGAGTGACTACACTAAAATTTTGACGACCCCTTTTAAGCGGACACGATGGGGAGGAGTGACTACACTAAAATTTTGACGACCCCTTTTAAGCGGACACGATGGGGAGGAGTGACTACACTAAAATTTTGACGACCCCTTTTAAGCGGACACGATGGGGAGGAGTGACTACACTAAAATTTTGACGACCCCTTTTAAGCGGACACGATGGGGAGGAGTGACTACACTAAAATTTTGACGACCCCTTTTAAGCGGACACGATGGGGAGGAGTGACTACACTAAAATTTTGACGACCCCTTTTAAGCGGACACGATGGGGAGGAGTGACTACACTAAAATTTTGACGACCCCTTTTAAGCGGACACGATGGGGAGGAGTGACTACACTAAAATTTTGACGACCCCTTTTAAGCGGACACGATGGGGAGGAGTGACTACACTAAAATTTTGACGACCCCTTTTAAGCGGACACGATGGGGAGGAGTGACTACACTAAAATTTTGACGACCCCTTTTAAGCGGACACGATGGGGAGGAGTGACTACACTAAAATTTTGACGACCCCTTTTAAGCGGACACGATGGGGAGGAGTGACTACACTAAAATTTTGACGACCCCTTTTAAGCGGACACGATGGGGAGGAGTGACTACACTAAAATTTTGACGACCTCTTTTAAGCGGACACGATGGGGAGGAGTGACTACGCTAAAATTTTGACGACCCCTTTTAAGCGGACACGATGGGGAGGAGTGACTACACTAAAATTTTGACGACCCCTTTTAAGCGGACACGATGGGGAGGAGTGACTACACTAAAATTTTGACGACCCCTTTTAAGCGGACACGATGGGGAGGAGTGACTACACTAAAATTTTGACGACCCCTTTTAAGCGGACACGATGGGGAGGAGTGACTACACTAAAATTTTGACGACCCCTTTTAAGCGGACACGATGGGGAGGAGTGACTACGCTAAAATTTTGACGACCCCTTTTAAGCGGACACGATGGGGAGGAGTGACTACACTAAAATTTTGACGACCCCTTTTAAGCGGACACGATGGGGAGGAGTGACTACACTAAAATTTTGACGACCCCTTTTAAGCGGACACGATGGGGAGGAGTGACTACACTAAAATTTTGACGACCCCTTTTAAGCGGACACGATGGGGAGGAGTGACTGCACTAAAATTTTGACGACCCCTTTTAAGCGGACACGATGGGGAGGAGTGACTACACTAAAATTTTGACGACCCCTTTTAAGCGGACACGATGGGGAGGAGTGACTACACTAAAATTTTGACGACCCCTTTTAAGCGGACACGATGGGGAGGAGTGACTACACTAAAATTTTGACGACCCCTTTTAAGCGGACACGATGGGGAGGAGTGACTACACTAAAATTTTGACGACCCCTTTTAAGCGGACACGATGGGGAGGAGTGACTACACTAAAATTTTGACGACCCCTTTTAAGCGGACACGATGGGGAGGAGTGACTACACTAAAATTTTGACGACCCCTTTTAAGCGGACACGATGGGGAGGAGTGACTACACTAAAATTTTGACGACCCCTTTTAAGCGGACACGATGGGGAGGAGTGACTACACTAAAATTTTGACGACCCCTTTTAAGCGGACACGATGGGGAGGAGTGACTACACTAAAATTTTGACGACCCCTTTTAAGCGGACACGATGGGGAGGAGTGACTACACTAAAATTTTGACGACCCCTTTTAAGCGGACACGATGGGGAGGAGTGACTACACTAAAATTTTGACGACCCCTTTTAAGCGGACACGATGGGGAGGAGTGACTACACTAAAATTTTGACGACCCCTTTTAAGCGGACACGATGGGGAGGAGTGACTACACTAAAATTTTGACGACCCCTTTTAAGCGGACACGATGGGGAGGAGTGACTACACTAAAATTTTGACGACCCCTTTTAAGCGGACACGATGGGGAGGAGTGACTACACTAAAATTTTGACGACCCCTTTTAAGCGGACACGATGGGGAGGAGTGACTACACTAAAATTTTGACGACCCCTTTTAAGCGGACACGATGGGGAGGAGTGACTACACTAAAATTTTGACGACCCCTTTTAAGCGGACACGATGGGGAGGAGTGACTACACTAAAATTTTGACGACCCCTTTTAAGCGGACACGATGGGGAGGAGTGACTACACTAAAATTTTGACGACCCCTTTTAAGCGGACACGATGGGGAGGAGTGACTACACTAAAATTTTGACGACCCCTTTTAAGCGGACACGATGGGGAGGAGTGACTACACTAAAATTTTGACGACCCCTTTTAAGCGGACACGATGGGGAGGAGTGACTACACTAAAATTTTGACGACCCCTTTTAAGCGGACACGATGGGGAGGAGTGACTACGCTAAAATTTTGACGACCCCTTTTAAGCGGACACGATGGGGAGGAGTGACTACACTAAAATTTTGACGACCCCTTTTAAGCGGACACGATGGGGAGGAGTGACTACACTAAAATTTTGACGACCCCTTTTAAGCGGACACGATGGGGAGGAGTGACTACACTAAAATTTTGACGACCCCTTTTAAGCGGACACGATGGGGAGGAGTGACTACACTAAAATTTTGACGACCCCTTTTAAGCGGACACGATGGGGAGGAGTGACTACACTAAAATTTTGACGACCCCTTTTAAGCGGACACGATGGGGAGGAGTGACTACACTAAAATTTTGACGACCCCTTTTAAGCGGACACGATGGGGAGGAGTGACTACACTAAAATTTTGACGACCCCTTTTAAGCGGACACGATGGGGAGGAGTGACTACACTAAAATTTTGACGACCCCTTTTAAGCGGACACGATGGGGAGGAGTGACTACACTAAAATTTTGACGACCCCTTTTAAGCGGACACGATGGGGAGGAGTGACTACACTAAAATTTTGACGACCCCTTTTAAGCGGACACGATGGGGAGGAGTGACTACACTAAAATTTTGACGACCCCTTTTAAGCGGACACGATGGGGAGGAGTGACTACACTAAAATTTTGACGACCCCTTTTAAGCGGACACGATGGGGAGGAGTGACTACACTAAAATTTTGACGACCCCTTTTAAGCGGACACGATGGGGAGGAGTGACTACACTAAAATTTTGACGACCCCTTTTAAGCGGACACGATGGGGAGGAGTGACTACACTAAAATTTTGACGACCCCTTTTAAGCGGACACGATGGGGAGGAGTGACTACACTAAAATTTTGACGACCCCTTTTAAGCGGACACGATGGGGAGGAGTGACTACACTAAAATTTTGACGACCCCTTTTAAGCGGACACGATGGGTAGGAGTGGCTGCACTAAAATTTTGACGACCCCTTTTAAGCGGACACGATGGGGAGGAGTGACTACACTAAAATTTTGACGACCCCTTTTAAGCGGACACGATGGGGAGGAGTGACTACACTAAAATTTTGACGACCCCTTTTAAGCGGACACGATGGGGAGGAGTGACTACACTAAAATTTTGACGACCCCTTTTAAGCGGACACGATGGGGAGGAGTGACTACGCTAAAATTTTGATGACCCCTTTTAAGCGGACACGATGGGGAGTGGGAGTGACTACACTAAAATTTTGACGACCCCTTTTAAGCGGACACGATGGGAGGGAGTGACTACACTAAAATTTTGACGACCCCTTTTAAGCGGACACGATGGGGAGGAGTGGCTGCACTAAAATTTTGACGACCCCTTTTAAGCGGACACGATGGGGAGGAGTGACTACACTAAAATTTTGACGACCCCTTTTAAGCGGACACGATGGGGAGGAGTGACTACACTAAAATTTTGACGACCCCTTTTAAGCGGACACGATGGGGAGGAGTGACTACACTAAAATTTTGACGACCCCTTTTAAGCGGACACGATGGGGAGGAGTGACTACACTAAAATTTTGACGACCCCTTTTAAGCGGACACGATGGGGAGGGAGTGACTACACTAAAATTTTGACGACCCCTTTTAAGCGGACACGATGGGGAGGAGTGACTACACTAAAATTTTGACGACCCCTTTTAAGCGGACACGATGGGGAGGAGTGACTACACTAAAATTTTGACGACCCCTTTTAAGCGGACACGATGGGGAGGAGTGACTACACTAAAATTTTGACGACCCCTTTTAAGCGGACACGATGGGGGAGGAGTGACTACACTAAGAATTTTGACGACCCCTTTTTTAAGCGGACACGATGGGGAGGAGTGACTACACTAAAATTTTGACGACCCCTTTTAAGCGGACACGATGGGGAGGAGTGACTACACTAAAATTTTGACGACCCCTTTTAAGCGGACACGATGGGGAGGAGTGACTACACTAAAATTTTGACGACCCCTTTTAAGCGGACACGATGGGGAGGAGTGACTACACTAAAATTTTGACGACCCCTTTTAAGCGGACACGATGGGGAGGAGTGACTACACTAAAATTTTGACGACCCCTTTTAAGCGGACACGATGGGGAGGAGTGACTACACTAAAATTTTGACGACCCCTTTTAAGCGGACACGATGGGGAGGAGTGACTACACTAAAATTTTGACGACCCCTTTTTAAGCGGACACGATGGGGAGGAGTGACTACACTAAAATTTTGACGACCCCTTTTAAGCGGACACGATGGGGAGGAGTGACTGCACTAAAATTTTGACGACCCCTTTTAAGCGGACGACACGATGGGGAGGAGTGTAGAGTACACTAAAGTTCTAGTGACGACCCCTTTTAAGCGGACGACACGATGGGGAGGAGTGACTACACTAAAATTTTGACGACCCCTTTTAAGCGGACACGATGGGGAGGTGTGGCTGCACTAAAATTGTGCCGACCCATATTAACCGGACACGATGGGGAGGAGTGGCTGCACTAAAATTGTTACTACCCCTTCTAAGCGGACACGATGGGGAGGAGTGACTACACTAAAATTTTGACGACCCCCTTTTAAGCGGACACGATGGGGAGGAGTGACTACGCTAAAATTTTGACGACCCCTTTTTAAGCGGACACGATGGGGAGGAGTGACTACACTAAAATTTTGACGACGACCCCTTTTAAGCGGACACGATGGGGAGGAGTGGCTGCACTAAAATTTTGACGACCCCTTTTAAGCGGACACGATGGGGAGGAGGTGACTACTACTCCAAAATTTTGACGACCCCCTTTTAAGCGGACACGATGGGGAGGAGTGGCTGCACTAAAATTTTGACGACCCCTTTTAAGCGGACACGATGGGGAGGAGTGACTACACTAAAATTTTGACGACCCCTTTTAAGCGGACACGATGAGGGAGGAGTGACTACACTAAAATTTTGGACGACCCCTTTTAAGCGGACACGATGGGGAGGAGTGACTACACTAAAATTTTGACGACCCCATATAAGCGGACACGATGGGGAGGAGTGACTACACTAAAATTTTGACGACCCCTTTTTAAGCGGACACGATGGGGAGGAGTGACTACACTAAAATTTTGACGACCCCTTTTAAGCGGACACGATGGGGAGGAGTGACTACGCTAAAATTTTGACGACCCCTTTTAAGCGGACACGATGGGGAGGAGTGACTACACTAAAATTTTGACGACCCCTTTTAAGCGGACACGATGGGGAGGAGTGACTACACTAAAATTGTTACGACCCCCCTTTAAGCGGACACGATGGGGAGGAGTGACTACACTAAAAAATTTTACGACCCCTTTTAAGCGGACACGATGGGGAGGAGTGACTACACTAAAATTTTTACGACCCCTTTTAATTGGACACGATGGGGAGGAGTGACTACACTAAAATTTTTACGACCCCTTTTAAGCGGACACGATGGGGAGGAGTGACTACACTAAAATTTTGACGACCCCTTTTAAGCGGACACGATGGGGAGGAGTGACTACACTAAAATTTTGACGACCCCTTTTAAGCGGACACGATGGGGAGGAGTGACTGCACTAAAATTTTGACGACCCCTTTTTAAGCGGACACGATGGGGAGTGGACTGACTACACTAAAATTTTGACGACCCCTTTTAAGCGGACACGATGGGGGAGGAGTGACTACACTAAAATTTTGACGACCCCTTTTAAGCGGACACGATGGGGAGGAGTGACTACACTAAAATTTTGACGACCCCTTTTTAAGCGGACACGATGGGGGAGGAGTGACTACACTAAAATTTTGACGACCCCTTTTAAGCGGACACGATGGGGGGAGGAGTGACTACACTAAAATTTTGACGACCCCTTTTAAGCGGACACGATGGGGAGGAGTGACTACACTAAAATTTTGACGACCCCTTTTAAGCGGACACGATGGGGAGGTGACTGACTACACTAAAATTTTGACGACCCCTTTTAAGCGGACACGATGGGGAGTGGTGACTACACTAAAATTTTTACGACCCCTTTTAAGCGGACACGATGGGGAGGAGTGACTACACTAAAATTTTGACGACCCCTTTTAAGCGGACACGATGGGGAGGAGTGACTACACTAAAATTTTGACGACCCCTTTTAAGCGGACACGATGGGGAGGAGTGACTACACTAAAATTTTGACGACCCCTTTTAAGCGGACACGATGGGGAGGAGTGACTACACTAAAATTTTGACGACCCCTTTTAAGCGGACACGATGGGGAGGAGTGACTACACTAAAATTTTGACGACCCCTTTTAAGCGGACACGATGGGGAGGAGTGACTACACTAAAATTTTGACGACCCCTTTTAAGCGGACACGATGGGGAGGAGTGACTACACTAAAATTTTGACGACCCCTTTTAAGCGGACACGATGGGGAGGAGTGACTACACTAAAATTTTGACGACCCCTTTTAAGCGGACACGATGGGGAGGAGTGACTACACTAAAATTTTGACGACCCCTTTTAAGCGGACACGATGGGGAGGAGTGACTACACTAAAATTTTGACGACCCCTTTTAAGCGGACACGATGGGGAGGAGTGACTACACTAAAATTTTGACGACCCCTTTTAAGCGGACACGATGGGGAGGAGTGACTACACTAAAATTTTGACGACCCCTTTTAAGCGGACACGATGGGGAGGAGTGACTACACTAAAATTTTGACGACCCCTTTTAAGCGGACACGATGGGGAGGAGTGACTACACTAAAATTTTGACGACCCCTTTTAAGCGGACACGATGGGGAGGAGTGACTACACTAAAATTTTGACGACCCCTTTTAAGCGGACACGATGGGGAGGAGTGACTACACTAAAATTTTGACGACCCCTTTTAAGCGGACACGATGGGGAGGAGTGACTACACTAAAATTTTGACGACCCCTTTTAAGCGGACACGATGGGGAGGAGTGACTACACTAAAATTTTGACGACCCCTTTTAAGCGGACACGATGGGGAGGAGTGACTACACTAAAATTTTGACGACCCCTTTTAAGCGGACACGATGGGGAGGAGTGACTACACTAAAATTTTGACGACCCCTTTTAAGCGGACACGATGGGGAGGAGTGACTACACTAAAATTTTGACGACCCCTTTTAAGCGGACACGATGGGGAGGAGTGACTACACTAAAATTTTGACGACCCCTTTTAAGCGGACACGATGGGGAGGAGTGACTACACTAAAATTTTGACGACCCCTTTTAAGCGGACACGATGGGGAGGAGTGACTACACTAAAATTTTGACGACCCCTTTTAAGCGGACACGATGGGGAGGAGTGACTACGCTAAAATTTTGACGACCCCTTTTAAGCGGACACGATGGGGAGGAGTGACTACACTAAAATTTTGACGACCCCTTTTAAGCGGACACGATGGGGAGGAGTGACTACACTAAAATTTTGACGACCCCTTTTAAGCGGACACGATGGGGGAGGAGTGACTACACTAAAATTTTGACGACCCCTTTTAAGCGGACACGATGGGGAGGAGTGACTACACTAAAATTTTGACGACCCCTTTTAAGCGGACACGATGGGGAGGAGTGACTACACTAAAATTTTGACGACCCCTTTTAAGCGGACACGATGGGGAGGAGTGACTACACTAAAATTTTGACGACCCCTTTTAAGCGGACACGATGGGGAGGAGTGACTACACTAAAATTTTGACGACCCCTTTTAAGCGGACACGATGGGGAGGAGTGACTACACTAAAATTTTGACGACCCCTTTTAAGCGGACACGATGGGGAGGAGTGACTACACTAAAATTTTGACGACCCCTTTTAAGCGGACACGATGGGGAGGAGTGACTACACTAAAATTTTGACGACCCCTTTTAAGCGGACACGATGGGGAGGAGTGACTACACTAAAATTTTGACGACCCCTTTTAAGCGGACACGATGGGGAGGAGTGACTACGCTAAAATTTTGACGACCCCTTTTAAGCGGACACGATGGGGAGGAGTGACTACACTAAAATTTTGACGACCCCTTTTAAGCGGACACGATGGGGAGGAGTGACTACACTAAAATTTTGACGACCCCTTTTAAGCGGACACGATGGGGAGGAGTGACTACACTAAAATTTTGACGACCCCTTTTAAGCGGACACGATGGGGAGGGGAGTGACTACACTAAAATTTTGACGACCCCTTTTAAGCGGACACGATGGGGAGGAGTGACTACACTAAAATTTTGACGACCCCTTTTAAGCGGACACGATGGGGAGGAGTGACTACACTAAAATTTTGACGACCCCTTTTAAGCGGACACGATGGGGAGGAGTGACTACACTAAAATTTTGACGACCCCTTTTAAGCGGACACGATGGGGAGGAGTGACTACACTAAAATTTTGACGACCCCTTTTAAGCGGACACGATGGGGAGGAGTGACTACACTAAAATTTTGACGACCCCTTTTAAGCGGACACGATGGGGAGGAGTGACTACACTAAAATTTTGACGACCCCTTTTAAGCGGACACGATGGGGAGGAGTGACTACACTAAAATTTTGACGACCCCTTTTAAGCGGACACGATGGGGAGGAGTGACTACACTAAAATTTTGACGACCCCTTTTAAGCGGACACGATGGGGAGGAGTGACTACACTAAAATTTTGACGACCCCTTTTAAGCGGACACGATGGGGAGGAGTGACTACACTAAAATTTTGACGACCCCTTTTAAGCGGACACGATGGGGAGGAGTGACTACACTAAAATTTTGACGACCCCTTTTAAGCGGACACGATGGGGAGGAGTGACTACACTAAAATTTTGACGACCCCTTTTAAGCGGACACGATGGGGAGGAGTGACTACACTAAAATTTTGACGACCCCTTTTAAGCGGACACGATGGGGAGGAGTGACTACACTAAAATTTTGACGACCCCTTTTAAGCGGACACGATGGGGAGGAGTGACTACACTAAAATTTTGACGACCCCTTTTAAGCGGACCCGATGGGGAGGAGTGACTACACTAAAATTTTGACGACCCCTTTTAAGCGGACACGATGGGGAGGAGTGACTACACTAAAATTTTGACGACCCCTTTTAAGCGGACACGATGGGGAGGAGTGACTACGCTAAAATTTTGACGACCCCTTTTAAGCGGACACGATGGGGAGGAGTGACTACACTAAAATTTTGACGACCCCTTTTAAGCGGACACGATGGGGAGGAGTGACTACACTAAAATTTTGACGACCCCTTTTAAGCGGACACGATGGGGAGGAGTGACTACACTAAAATTTTGACGACCCCTTTTAAGCGGACACGATGGGGAGGAGTGACTACACTAAAATTTTGACGACCCCTTTTAAGCGGACACGATGGGGAGGAGTGACTACACTAAAATTTTGACGACCCCTTTTAAGCGGACACGATGGGGAGGAGTGACTACACTAAAATTTTGACGACCCCTTTTAAGCGGACACGATGGGGAGGAGTGACTACACTAAAATTTTGACGACCCCTTTTAAGCGGACACGATGGGGAGGAGTGACTACACTAAAATTTTGACGACCCCTTTTAAGCGGACACGATGGGGAGGAGTGACTACACTAAAATTTTGACGACCCCTTTTAAGCGGACACGATGGGGAGGAGTGACTACACTAAAATTTTGACGACCCCTTTTAAGCGGACACGATGGGGAGGAGTGACTACGCTAAAATTTTGACGACCCCTTTTAAGCGGACACGATGGGGAGGAGTGACTACACTAAAATTTTGACGACCCCTTTTAAGCGGACACGATGGGGAGGAGTGACTACACTAAAATTTTGACGACCCCTTTTAAGCGGACACGATGGGGAGGAGTGACTACACTAAAATTTTGACGACCCCTTTTAAGCGGACACGATGGGGAGGAGTGACTACACTAAAATTTTGACGACCCCTTTTAAGCGGACACGAGGGGGAGGAGTGACTACACTAAAATTTTGACGACCCCTTTTAAGCGGACACGATGGGGAGGAGTGACTACACTAAAATTTTGACGACCCCTTTTAAGCGGACACGATGGGGAGGAGTGACTACACTAAAATTTTGACGACCCCTTTTAAGCGGACACGATGGGGAGGAGTGACTGCACTAAAATTGGGACGACCCCTTTTAAGCGGACACGATGGGGAGGAGTGACTACACTAAAATTTTGACGACCCCTTTTAAGCGGACACGATGGGGAGGAGTGACTACACTAAAATTTTGACGACCCCTTTTAAGCGGACACGATGGGGAGGAGTGACTACACTAAAATTTTGACGACCCCTTTTAAGCGGACACGATGGGGAGGAGTGACTACACTAAAATTTTGACGACCCCTTTTAAGCGGACACGATGGGGAGGAGTGACTACGCTAAAATTTTGACGACCCCTTTTAAGCGGACACGATGGGGAGGAGTGACTACACTAAAATTTTGACGACCCCTTTTAAGCGGACACGATGGGGAGGAGTGACTACACTAAAATTTTGACGACCCCTTTTAAGCGGACACGATGGGGAGGAGTGACTACACTAAAATTTTGACGACCCCTTTTAAGCGGACACGATGGGGAGGAGTGACTACACTAAAATTTTGACGACCCCTTTTAAGCGGACACGATGGGGAGGAGTGACTACACTAAAATTTTGACGACCCCTTTTAAGCGGACACGATGGGGAGGAGTGACTACACTAAAATTTTGACGACCCCTTTTAAGCGGACACGATGGGGAGGAGTGACTACACTAAAATTTTGACGACCCCTTTTAAGCGGACACGATGGGGAGGAGTGACTACACTAAAATTTTGACGACCCCTTTTAAGCGGACACGATGGGGAGGAGTGACTACACTAAAATTTTGACGACCCCTTTTAAGCGGACACGATGGGGAGGAGTGACTACACTAAAATTTTGACGACCCCTTTTAAGCGGACACGATGGGGAGGAGTGACTACACTAAAATTTTGACGACCCCTTTTAAGCGGACACGATGGGGAGGAGTGACTGCACTAAAATTTTGACGACCCCTTTTAAGCGGACACGATGGGGAGGAGTGACTACACTAAAATTTTGACGACCCCTTTTAAGCGGACACGATGGGGAGGAGTGACTACTCTAAAATTTTGACGACCCCTTTTAAGCGGACACGATGGGGAGGAGTGACTACACTAAAATTTTGACGACCCCTTTTAAGCGGACACGATGGGGAGGAGTGACTACGCTAAAATTTTGACGACCCCTTTTAAGCGGACACGATGGGGAGGAGTGACTACGCTAAAATTTTGACGACCCCTTTTAAGCGGACACGATGGGGAGGAGTGACTACACTAAAATTTTGACGACCCCTTTTAAGCGGACACGATGGGGAGGAGTGACTGCACTAAAATTTTGACGACCCCTTTTAAGCGGACACGATGGGGAGGAGTGACTACACTAAAATTTTGACGACCCCTTTTAAGCGGACACGATGGGGAGGAGTGACTACACTAAAATTTTGACGACCCCTTTTAAGCGGACACGATGGGGAGGAGTGACTACACTAAAATTTTGACGACCCCTTTTAAGCGGACACGATGGGGAGGAGTGACTCCTCTCAAAATCTCACGACCCCTTTTAAGCGGACACGATGGGGAGGAGTGACTGCACTAAAATTTTGACGACCCCTTTTAAGCGGACACGATGGGGAGGAGTGACTACACTAAAATTTTGACGACCCCTTTTAAGCGGACACGATGGGGAGGAGTGACTACACTAAAATTTTGACGACCCCTTTTAAGCGGACACGATGGGGAGGAGTGACTACACTAAAATTTTGACGACCCCTTTTAAGCGGACACGATGGGGAGGAGTGACTACACTAAAATTTTGACGACCCCTTTTAAGCGGACACGATGGGGAGGAGTGACTACACTAAAATTTTGACGACCCCTTTTAAGCGGACACGATGGGGAGGAGTGACTACACTAAAATTTTGACGACCCCTTTTAAGCGGACACGATGGGGAGGAGTGACTACACTAAAATTTTGACGACCCCTTTTAAGCGGACACGATGGGGAGGAGTGACTACACTAAAATTTTGACGACCCCTTTTAAGCGGACACGATGGGGAGGAGTGACTACACTAAAATTTTGACGACCCCTTTTAAGCGGACACGATGGGGAGGAGTGACTACGCTAAAATTTTGACGACCCCTTTTAAGCGGACACGATGGGGAGGAGTGACTACACTAAAATTTTGACGACCCCTTTTAAGCGGACACGATGGGGAGGAGTGACTACACTAAAATTTTGACGACCCCTTTTAAGCGGACACGATGGGGAGGAGTGACTACGCTAAAATTTTGACGACCCCTTTTAAGCGGACACGATGGGGAGGAGTGACTGCACTCAAAATTTGACGACCCCTTTTAAGCGGACACGATGGGGAGGAGTGACTACACTAAAATTTTGACGACCCCTTTTAAGCGGACACGATGGGGAGGAGTGACTACGCTAAAATTTTGACGACCCCTTTTAAGCGGACACGATGGGGAGGAGTGACTACACTAAAATTTTGACGACCCCTTTTAAGCGGACACGATGGGGAGGAGTGACTACACTAAAATTTTGACGACCCCTTTTAAGCGGACACGATGGGGAGGAGTGACTACGCTAAAATTTTGACGACCCCTTTTAAGCGGACACGATGGGGAGGAGTGACTACACTAAAATTTTGACGACCCCTTTTAAGCGGACACGATGGGGAGGAGTGACTACACTAAAATTTTGACGACCCCTTTTAAGCGGACGACACGATGGGGAGGAGTGACTACACTAAAATTTTGACGACCCCTTTTAAGCGGACACGATGGGGAGGAGTGACTACGCTAAAATTTTGACGACCCCTTTTAAGCGGACACGATGGGGAGGAGTGACTACGCTAAAATTTTGACGACCCCTTTTAAGCGGACACGATGGGGAGGAGTGACTACACTAAAATTTTGACGACCCCTTTTAAGCGGACACGATGGGGAGGAGTGACTACACTAAAATTTTGACGACCCCTTTTAAGCGGACACGATGGGGAGGAGTGACTACACTAAAATTTTGACGACCCCTTTTAAGCGGACACGATGGGGAGGAGTGACTACACTAAAATTTTGACGACCCCTTTTAAGCGGACACGATGGGGAGGAGTGACTACACTAAAATTTTGACGACCCCTTTTAAGCGGACACGATGGGGAGGAGTGACTACACTAAAATTTTGACGACCCCTTTTAAGCGGACACGATGGGGAGGAGTGACTACACTAAAATTTTGACGACCCCTTTTAAGCGGACACGATGGGGAGGAGTGACTACACTAAAATTTTGACGACCCCTTTTAAGCGGACACGATGGGGAGGAGTGACTACACTAAAATTTTGACGACCCCTTTTAAGCGGACACGATGGGGAGGAGTGACTACACTAAAATTTTGACGACCCCTTTTAAGCGGACACGATGGGGAGGAGTGACTACACTAAAATTTTGACGACCCCTTTTAAGCGGACACGATGGGGAGGAGTGACTACACTAAAATTTTGACGACCCCTTTTAAGCGGACACGATGGGGAGGAGTGACTACACTAAAATTTTGACGACCCCTTTTAAGCGGACACGATGGGGAGGAGTGACTACACTAAAATTTTGACGACCCCTTTTAAGCGGACACGATGGGGAGGAGTGACTGCACTAAAATTTTGACGACCCCTTTTAAGCGGACACGATGGGGAGGAGTGACTACACTAAAATTTTGACGACCCCTTTTAAGCGGACACGATGGGGAGGAGTGACTACACTAAAATTTTGACGACCCCTTTTAAGCGGACACGATGGGGAGGAGTGACTACACTAAAATTTTGACGACCCCTTTTAAGCGGACACGATGGGGAGGAGTGACTACACTAAAATTTTGACGACCCCTTTTAAGCGGACACGATGGGGAGGAGTGACTACACTAAAATTTTGACGACCCCTTTTAAGCGGACACGATGGGGAGGAGTGACTACACTAAAATTTTGACGACCCCTTTTAAGCGGACACGCCGGGGAGGAGTGAGTGGACTACACTTGTGACGACCGCTTTTCAGCGGACACGATGGGGAGGAGTGACTACACTAAAATTTTGACGACCCCTTTTAAGCGGACACGATGGGGAGGAGTGACTACACTAAAATTTTGACGACCCCTTTTAAGCGGACACGATGGGGAGGAGTGACTACACTAAAATTTTGACGACCCCTTTTAAGCGGACACGATGGGGAGGAGTGACTACACTAAAATTTTGACGACCCCTTTTAAGCGGACACGATGGGGAGGAGTGACTGCACTAAAATTTTGACGACCCCTTTTAAGCGGACACGATGGGGAGGAGTGACTACACTAAAATTTTGACGACCCCTTTTAAGCGGACACGATGGGGAGGAGTGACTACACTAAAATTTTGACGACCCCTTTTAAGCGGACACGATGGGGAGGAGTGACTACACTAAAATTTTGACGACCCCTTTTAAGCGGACACGATGGGGAGGAGTGACTACACTAAAATTTTGACGACCCCTTTTAAGCGGACACGATGGGGAGGAGTGACTACACTAAAATTTTGACGAACCCTTTTAAGCGGACACGATGGGGAGGAGTGACTACACTAAAATTTTGACGACCCCTTTTAAGCGGACACGATGGGGAGGAGTGACTACACTAAAATTTTGACGACCCCTTTTAAGCGGACACGATGGGGAGGAGTGACTACACTAAAATTTTGACGACCCCTTTTAAGCGGACACGATGGGGAGGAGTGACTACACTAAAATTTTGACGACCCCTTTTAAGCGGACACGATGGGGAGGAGTGACTACACTAAAATTTTGACGACCCCTTTTAAGCGGACACGATGGGGAGGAGTGACTACACTAAAATTTTGACGACCCCTTTTAAGCGGACACGATGGGGAGGAGTGACTACACTAAAATTTTGACGACCCCTTTTAAGCGGACACGATGGGGAGGAGTGACTACACTAAAATTTTGACGACCCCTTTTAAGCGGACACGATGGGGAGGAGTGACTACACTAAAATTTTGACGACCCCTTTTAAGCGGACACGATGGGGAGGAGTGACTACACTAAAATTTTGACGACCCCTTTTAAGCGGACACGATGGGGAGGAGTGACTACACTAAAATTTTGACGACCCCTTTTAAGCGGACACGATGGGGAGGAGTGACTACACTAAAATTTTGACGACCCCTTTTAAGCGGACACGATGGGGAGGAGTGACTACACTAAAATTTTGACGACCCCTTTTAAGCGGACACGATGGGGAGGAGTGACTACACTAAAATTTTGACGACCCCTTTTAAGCGGACACGATGGGGAGGAGTGACTACACTAAAATTTTGACGACCCCTTTTAAGCGGACACGATGGGGAGGAGTGACTACACTAAAATTTTGACGACCCCTTTTAAGCGGACACGATGGGGAGGAGTGACTACACTAAAATTTTGACGACCCCTTTTAAGCGGACACGATGGGGAGGAGTGACTACACTAAAATTTTGACGACCCCTTTTAAGCGGACACGATGGGGAGGAGTGACTACACTAAAATTTTGACGACCCCTTTTAAGCGGACACGATGGGGAGGAGTGACTACACTAAAATTTTGACGACCCCTTTTAAGCGGACACGATGGGGAGGAGTGGCTGCACTAAAATTTTTACGACCCCTGTTAAGCGGACACGATGGGGAGGACTGGCTGCACTAAAATTTTTACGACCCCTGTTAAGCGGACACGATGGGGAGGAGTGACTACACTAAAATTTTTACGACCCCTGTTAAGCGGACACGATGGGGAGGAGTGACTACACTAAAATTTTTACGACCCCTGTTAAGCGGACACGATGGGGAGGAGTGACTACACTAAAATTTTGACGACCCCTTTTAAGCGGACACGATGGGGAGGAGTGACTACACTAAAATTTTGACGACCCCTTTTAAGCGGACACGATGGGGAGGAGTGACTACACTAAAATTTTGACGACCCCTTTTAAGCGGACACGATGGGGAGGAGTGACTGCACTAAAATTTTGACGACCCCTTTTAAGCGGACACGATGGGGAGGAGTGACTACACTAAAATTTTGACGACCCCTTTTAAGCGGACACGATGGGGAGGAGTGACTACACTAAAATTTTGACGACCCCTTTTAAGCGGACACGATGGGGAGGAGTGACTACACTAAAATTTTGACGACCCCTTTTAAGCGGACACGATGGGGAGGAGTGACTACACTAAAATTTTGACGACCCCTTTTAAGCGGACACGATGGGGAGGAGTGACTACACTAAAATTTTGACGACCCCTTTTAAGCGGACACGATGGGGAGGAGTGACTACACTAAAATTTTGACGACCCCTTTTAAGCGGACACGATGGGGAGGAGTGACTACACTAAAATTTTGACGACCCCTTTTAAGCGGACACGATGGGGAGGAGTGACTACACTAAAATTTTGACGAACCCTTTTAAGCGGACACGATGGGGAGGAGTGACTACACTAAAATTTTGACGACCCCTTTTAAGCGGACACGATGGGGAGGAGTGACTACACTAAAATTTTGACGACCCCTTTTAAGCGGACACGATGGGGAGGAGTGACTACACTAAAATTTTGACGACCCCTTTTAAGCGGACACGATGGGGAGGAGTGACTACACTAAAATTTTGACGACCCCTTTTAAGCGGACACGATGGGGAGGAGTGACTACACTAAAATTTTGACGACCCCTTTTAAGCGGACACGATGGGGAGGAGTGACTACACTAAAATTTTGACGAACCCTTTTAAGCGGACACGATGGGGAGGAGTGACTACACTAAAATTTTGACGACCCCTTTTAAGCGGACACGATGGGGAGGAGTGACTACACTAAAATTTTGACGACCCCTTTTAAGCGGACACGATGGGGAGGAGTGACTACACTAAAATTTTGACGACCCCTTTTAAGCGGACACGATGGGGAGGAGTGACTACACTAAAATTTTGACGACCCCTTTTAAGCGGACACGATGGGGAGGAGTGACTACACTAAAATTTTGACGACCCCTTTTAAGCGGACACGATGGGGAGGAGTGACTACACTAAAATTTTGACGACCCCTTTTAAGCGGACACGATGGGGAGGAGTGACTACACTAAAATTTTGACGAACCCTTTTAAGCGGACACGATGGGGAGGAGTGACTACACTAAAATTTTGACGACCCCTTTTAAGCGGACACGATGGGGAGGAGTGACTACGCTAAAATTTTGACGACCCCTTTTAAGCGGACACGATGGGGAGGAGTGACTACACTAAAATTTTGACGACCCCTTTTAGGCGGACACGATGGGGAGGAGTGACTACGCTAAAATTTTGACGACCCCTTTTAAGCGGACACGATGGGGAGGAGTGACTACACTAAAATTTTGACGACCCCTTTTAAGCGGACACGATGGGGAGGAGTGACTACACTAAAATTTTGACGACCCCTTTTAAGCGGACACGATGGGGAGGAGTGACTACACTAAAATTTTGACGAACCCTTTTAAGCGGACACGATGGGGAGGAGTGACTACACTAAAATTTTGACGACCCCTTTTAAGCGGACACGATGGGGAGGAGTGACTACACTAAAATTTTGACGACCCCTTTTAAGCGGACACGATGGGGAGGAGTGACTACACTAAAATTTTGACGACCCCTTTTAAGCGGACACGATGGGGAGGAGTGACTACACTAAAATTTTGACGACCCCTTTTAAGCGGACACGATGGGGAGGAGTGACTACACTAAAATTTTGACGACCCCTTTTAAGCGGACACGATGGGGAGGAGTGACTACACTAAAATTTTGACGACCCCTTTTAAGCGGACACGATGGGGAGGAGTGACTACACTAAAATTTTGACGACCCCTTTTAAGCGGACACGATGGGGAGGAGTGACTACACTAAAATTTTGACGACCCCTTTTAAGCGGACACGATGGGGAGGAGTGACTACACTAAAATTTTGACGACCCCTTTTAAGCGGACACGATGGGGAGGAGTGACTACACTAAAATTTTGACGACCCCTTTTAAGCGGACACGATGGGGAGGAGTGACTACACTAAAATTTTGACGACCCCTTTTAAGCGGACACGATGGGGAGGAGTGACTACACTAAAATTTTGACGACCCCTTTTAAGCGGACACGATGGGGAGGAGTGACTACACTAAAATTTTGACGACCCCTTTTAAGCGGACACGATGGGGAGGAGTGACTACACTAAAATTTTGACGACCCCTTTTAAGCGGACACGATGGGGAGGAGTGACTACACTAAAATTTTGACGACCCCTTTTAAGCGGACACGATGGGGAGGAGTGACTACACTAAAATTTTGACGACCCCTTTTAAGCGGACACGATGGGGAGGAGTGACTACACTAAAATTTTGACGACCCCTTTTAAGCGGACACGATGGGGAGGAGTGACTACACTAAAATTCTCACGACCCATATTAAGCGGACACGATGGGGAGGAGTGACTACACTAAAATTTTGACGACCCCTTTTAAGCGGACACGATGGGGAGGAGTGACTACACTAAAATTTTGACGACCCCTTTTAAGCGGACACGATGGGGAGGAGTGACTACACTAAAATTTTGACGACCCCTTTTAAGCGGACACGATGGGGAGGAGTGACTACACTAAAATTTTGACGACCCCTTTTAAGCGGACACGATGGGGAGGAGTGACTACACTAAAATTTTGACGACCCCTTTTAAGCGGACACGATGGGGAGGAGTGACTACACTAAAATTTTGACGACCCCTTTTAAGCGGACACGATGGGGAGGAGTGACTACACTAAAATTTTGACGAACCCTTTTAAGCGGACACGATGGGGAGGAGTGACTACACTAAAATTTTGACGACCCCTTTTAAGCGGACACGATGGGGAGGAGTGACTACACTAAAATTTTGACGACCCCTTTTAAGCGGACACGATGGGGAGGAGTGACTACACTAAAATTTTGACGAACCCTTTTAAGCGGACACGATGGGGAGGAGTGACTACACTAAAATTTTGACGACCCCTTTTAAGCGGACACGATGGGGAGGAGTGACTGCACTAAAATTTTGACGACCCCTTTTAAGCGGACACGATGGGGAGGAGTGACTACACTAAAATTTTGACGACCCCTTTTAAGCGGACACGATGGGGAGGAGTGACTACGCTAAAATTTTGACGACCCCTTTTAAGCGGACACGATGGGGAGGAGTGACTACACTAAAATTTTGACGACCCCTTTTAAGCGGACACGATGGGGAGGAGTGACTACGCTAAAATTTTGACGACCCCTTTTAAGCGGACACGATGGGGAGGAGTGACTACACTAAAATTTTGACGACCCCTTTTAAGCGGACACGATGGGGAGGAGTGACTACACTAAAATTTTGACGACCCCTTTTAAGCGGACACGATGGGGAGGAGTGACTACACTAAAATTTTGACGACCCCTTTTAAGCGGACACGATGGGGAGGAGTGACTACACTAAAATTTTGACGACCCCTTTTAAGCGGACACGATGGGGAGGAGTGACTACACTAAAATTTTGACGACCCCTTTTAAGCGGACACGATGGGGAGGAGTGACTACACTAAAATTTTGACGACCCCTTTTAAGCGGACACGATGGGGAGGAGTGACTACACTAAAATTTTGACGAACCCTTTTAAGCGGACACGATGGGGAGGAGTGACTACACTAAAATTTTGACGACCCCTTTTAAGCGGACACGATGGGGAGGAGTGACTACACTAAAATTTTGACGACCCCTTTTAAGCGGACACGATGGGGAGGAGTGACTACACTAAAATTTTGACGAACCCTTTTAAGCGGACACGATGGGGAGGAGTGACTACACTAAAATTTTGACGACCCCTTTTAAGCGGACACGATGGGGAGGAGTGACTACACTAAAATTTTGACGACCCCTTTTAAGCGGACACGATGGGGAGGAGTGACTACACTAAAATTTTGACGACCCCTTTTAAGCGGACACGATGGGGAGGAGTGGCTGCACTAAAATTGTTACGAACCCTTTTAAGCGGACACGATGGGGAGGAGTGACTACACTAAAATTTTGACGACCCCTTTTAAGCGGACACGATGGGGAGGAGTGACTACACTAAAATTTTGACGACCCCTTTTAAGCGGACACGATGGGGAGGAGTGACTACACTAAAATTTTGACGACCCCTTTTAAGCGGACACGATGGGGAGGAGTGACTACACTAAAATTTTGACGACCCCTTTTAAGCGGACACGATGGGGAGGAGTGACTACACTAAAATTTTGACGACCCCTTTTAAGCGGACACGATGGGGAGGAGTGACTACACTAAAATTTTGACGACCCCTTTTAAGCGGACACGATGGGGAGGAGTGACTACACTAAAATTTTTACGAACCCTTTTAAGCGGACACGATGGGGAGGAGTGACTACACTAAAATTTTGACGAACCCTTTTAAGCGGACACGATGGGGAGGAGTGACTACACTAAAATTTTGACGACCCCTTTTAAGCGGACACGATGGGGAGGAGTGACTACACTAAAATTTTGACGACCCCTTTTAAGCGGACACGATGGGGAGGAGTGACTACACTAAAATTTTGACGACCCCTTTTTAAGCGGACACGATGGGGAGGAGTGACTACACTAAAATTTTGACGACCCCTTTTAAGCGGACACGATGGGGAGGAGTGACTACACTAAAATTTTGACGAACCCTTTTAAGCGGACACGATGGGGAGGAGTGACTACACTAAAATTTTGACGACCCCTTTTAAGCGGACACGATGGGGAGGAGTGACTACACTAAAATTTTGACGACCCCTTTTAAGCGGACACGATGGGGAGGAGTGACTACACTAAAATTTTGACGAACCCTTTTAAGCGGACACGATGGGGAGGAGTGACTACACTAAAATTTTGACGACCCCTTTTAAGCGGACACGATGGGGAGGAGTGACTACACTAAAATTTTGACGACCCCTTTTAAGCGGACACGATGGGGAGGAGTGACTACACTAAAATTTTGACGACCCCTTTTAAGCGGACACGATGGGGAGGAGTGACTACACTAAAATTTTGACGACCCCTTTTAAGCGGACACGATGGGGAGGAGTGACTACACTAAAATTTTGACGACCCCTTTTAAGCGGACACGATGGGGAGGAGTGACTACACTAAAATTTTGACGACCCCTTTTAAGCGGACACGATGGGGAGGAGTGACTACACTAAAATTTTGACGACCCCTTTTAAGCGGACACGATGGGGAGGAGTGACTACACTAAAATTTTGACGACCCCTTTTAAGCGGACACGATGGGGAGGAGTGACTACACTAAAATTTTGACGAACCCTTTTAAGCGGACACGATGGGGAGGAGTGACTACACTAAAATTTTGACGACCCCTTTTAAGCGGACACGATGGGGAGGAGTGACTACACTAAAATTTTGACGACCCCTTTTAAGCGGACACGATGGGGAGGAGTGACTACACTAAAATTTTGACGACCCCTTTTAAGCGGACACGATGGGGAGGAGTGACTACACTAAAATTTTGACGACCCCTTTTAAGCGGACACGATGGGGAGGAGTGACTACACTAAAATTTTGACGACCCCTTTTAAGCGGACACGATGGGGAGGAGTGACTACACTAAAATTTTGACGACCCCTTTTAAGCGGACACGATGGGGAGGAGTGACTACACTAAAATTTTGACGACCCCTTTTAAGCGGACACGATGGGGAGGAGTGACTACACTAAAATTTTGACGACCCCTTTTAAGCGGACACGATGGGGAGGAGTGACTACACTAAAATTTTGACGACCCCTTTTAAGCGGACACGATGGGGAGGAGTGACTACACTAAAATTTTGACGACCCCTTTTAAGCGGACACGATGGGGAGGAGTGACTACACTAAAATTTTGACGACCCCTTTTAAGCGGACACGATGGGGAGGAGTGACTACACTAAAATTTTGACGACCCCTTTTAAGCGGACACGATGGGGAGGAGTGACTACACTAAAATTTTGACGACCCCTTTTAAGCGGACGACACGATGGGGAGGAGTGACTACACTAAAATTTTGACGACCCCTTTTAAGCGGACACGATGGGGAGGAGTGACTACACTAAAATTTTGACGAACCCTTTTAAGCGGACACGATGGGGAGGAGTGACTACACTAAAATTTTGACGACCCCTTTTAAGCGGACACGATGGGGAGGAGTGACTACACTAAAATTTTGACGACCCCTCTTAAGCGGACACGATGGGGAGGAGTGACTACACTAAAATTTTGACGACCCCTTTTAAGCGGACACGATGGGGAGGAGTGACTACACAAAAATTTAAACGCCCCATTTTAAGCGGACAAGGTGGGGAGGAGTGACTACACTAAAATTTTGACGAACCCTTTTAAGCGGACACGATGGGGAGGAGTGACTACACTAAAATTTTGACGACCCCTTTTAAGCGGACACGATGGGGAGGAGTGACTACACTAAAATTTTGACGACCCCTTTTAAGCGGACCCGATGGGGAGGAGTGACTACACTAAAATTTTTACGACCCCTTAGAATTGGACACGATGGGGAGGAGTGACTACACTAAAATTTTTACGACCCCTTTTAAGCGGACACGATGGGGAGGTGACTACACTAAAATTTTTACGACCCCTGTTAAGCGGACACGATGTGTTGGTTTGGGTGCTCTTAATTTTTAACGACCCATTTTAAGCGGACACGATGGGGAGGAGTGGCTGCACTAAAATTGTTACGACCCCTTTTAAGCGGACACGATGGGGAGGAGTGACTACACTAAAATTTTGACGACCCCTTTTAAGCGGACACGATGGGGAGGAGTGACTACACTAAAATTTTGACGACCCCTTTTAAGCGGACACGATGGGGAGGAGTGACTACACTAAAATTTTGACGACCCCTTTTAAGCGGACACGATGGGGAGGAGTGACTACACTAAAATTTTGACGACCCCTTTTAAGCGGACACGATGGGGAGGAGTGACTACACTAAAATTTTGACGACCCCTTTTAAGCGGACACGATGGGGAGGAGTGACTACACTAAAATTTTGACGACCCCTTTTAAGCGGACGACACGATGGGGAGGAGTGACTACACTAAAATTTTGACGACCCCTTTTAAGCGGACACGATGGGGAGGAGTGACTACACTAAAATTTTGACGACCCCTTTTAAGCGGACACGATGGGGAGGAGTGACTACACTAAAATTTTGACGACCCCTTTTAAGCGGACACGATGGGGAGGAGTGGCTGCACTAAAATTGTTACGAACCCTTTTAAGCGGAAACGATGTGGAGGAGGGGCTGCACTAAAATTTTGACGACCCCTTTTAAGCGGACACGATGGGGAGGAGTGACTACACTAAAATTTTGACGACCCCTTTTAAGCGGACACGATGGGGAGGAGAGGCTTCAGTAAATATGTTCACACCCCTTATAAGCGGACACGATGGGGAGGAGAGGCTGCACTAAACTTGTTACGACCCCTTTTAAGCGGACACGATGGGGAGGTGTGGCTGCACTAAAATTTTGACGACCCCTTTTAAGCGGACACGATGGGGAGGAGTGACTACACTAAAATTTTGACGAACCCTTTTAAGCGGACACGATGGGGAGGAGTGACTACACTAAAATTTTGACGACCCCTTTTAAGCGGACACGATGGGGAGGAGTGACTACACTAAAATTTTGACGACCCCTTTTAAGCGGACACGATGGGGAGGAGTGACTACACTAAAATTTTGACGACCCCTTTTAAGCGGACACGATGGGGAGGAGTGACTACACTAAAATTTTGACGACCCCTTTTAAGCGGACACGATGGGGAGGAGTGACTACACTAAAATTTTGACGACCCCTTTTAAGCGGACACGATGGGGAGGAGTGACTACACTAAAATTTTGACGACCCCTTTTAAGCGGACACGATGGGGAGGAGTGACTACACTAAAATTTTGACGACCCCTTTTAAGCGGACACGATGGGGAGGAGTGACTACACTAAAATTTTGACGACCCCTTTTAAGCGGACACGATGGGGAGGAGTGACTACACTAAAATTTTGACGACCCCTTTTAAGCGGACACGATGGGGAGGAGTGACTACACTAAAATTTTGACGACCCCTTTTAAGCGGACACGATGGGGAGGAGTGACTACACTAAAATTTTGACGACCCCTTTTAAGCGGACACGATGGGGAGGAGTGACTACACTAAAATTTTGACGACCCCTTTTAAGCGGACACGATGGGGAGGAGTGACTACACTAAAATTTTGACGACCCCTTTTAAGCGGACACGATGGGGAGGAGTGACTACACTAAAATTTTGACGACCCCTTTTAAGCGGACACGATGGGGAGGAGTGACTACACTAAAATTTTGACGACCCCTTTTTAAGCGGACACGATGGGGAGGAGTGACTGCACTAAAATTTTGACGACCCCTTTTAAGCGGACACGATGGGGAGGAGTGACTACACTAAAATTTTGACGACCCCTTTTAAGCGGACACGATGGGGAGGAGTGACTACACTAAAATTTTGACGACCCCTTTTAAGCGGACACGATGGGGAGGAGTGACTACACTAAAATTTTGACGACCCCTTTTAAGCGGACACGATGGGGAGGAGTGACTGCACTAAAATTTTGACGACCCCTTTTAAGCGGACACGATGGGGAGGAGTGACTACACTAAAATTTTGACGAACCCTTTTAAGCGGACACGATGGGGTGGAGTGACTAAACTAAAAATTTTTACGACCCCTTTTAAGCGGACACGATGGGGAGGAGTGACTACACTAAAATTTTTACGACCCCTTTTAATTGGACACGATGGGGAGGAGTGACTACACTAAAATTTTTACGACCCCTGTTAAGCGGACACGATGGGGAGGTGACTACACTAAAATTTTTACGACCCCTGCCAAGCGGACACGATGGGGAGGAGTGACTACACTAAAAAATTTTACGACCCCTTTTAAGCGGACACGATGGGGAGGAGTGACTACACTAAAATTTTTACGACCCCTTTTAATTGGACACGATGGGGAGGAGTGACTACACTAAAATTTTGACGACCCCTTTTAAGCGGACACGATGGGGAGGAGTGACTACACTAAAATTTTGACGACCCCTTTTAAGCGGACACGATGGGGAGGAGTGACTACACTAAAATTTTGACGACCCCTTTTAAGCGGACACGATGGGGAGGAGTGACTGCACTAAAATTTTGACGACCCCTTTTAAGCGGACACGATGGGGAGGAGTGACTACACTAAAATTTTGACGACCCCTTTTAAGCGGACACGATGGGGAGGAGTGACTACACTAAAATTTTGACGAACCCTTTTAAGCGGACACGATGGGGAGGAGTGACTACACTAAAATTTTGACGACCCCTTTTAAGCGGACACGATGGGGAGGAGTGACTACGCTAAAATTTTGACGACCCCTTTTAAGCGGACACGATGGGGAGGAGTGACTACACTAAAATTTTGACGACCCCTTTTAAGCGGACACGATGGGGAGGAGTGACTACACTAAAATTTTGACGACCCCTTTTAAGCGGACACGATGGGGAGGAGTGACTACACTAAAATTTTGACGACCCCTTTTAAGCGGACACGATGGGGAGGAGTGACTACACTAAAATTTTGACGACCCCTTTTAAGCGGACACGATGGGGAGGAGTGACTACACTAAAATTTTGACGACCCCTTTTAAGCGGACACGATGGGGAGGAGTGACTACACTAAAATTTTGACGACCCCTTTTAAGCGGACACGATGGGGAGGAGTGACTACGCTAAAATTTTGACGACCCCTTTTAAGCGGACACGATGGGGAGGAGTGACTACACTAAAATTTTGACGACCCCTTTTAAGCGGACACGATGGGGAGGAGTGACTACACTAAAATTTTGACGACCCCTTTTAAGCGGACACGATGGGGAGGAGTGACTACACTAAAATTTTGACGACCCCTTTTAAGCGGACACGATGGGGAGGAGTGACTACACTAAAATTTTGACGACCCCTTTTAAGCGGACACGAAGGGGAGGAGTGTCTGCACTAAAAGTGTTAAGAACCCTTTTAAGCGGACACGATGGGGAGGAGTGACTACACTAAAATTTTGACGAACCCTTTTAAGCGGACACGATGGGGAGGAGTGACTACACTAAAATTTTGACGACCCCTTTTAAGCGGACACGATGGGGAGGAGTGACTACACTAAAATTTTGACGACCCCTTTTAAGCGGACACGATGGGGAGGAGTGACTACACTAAAATTTTGACGACCCCTTTTAAGCGGACACGATGGGGAGGAGTGACTACACTAAAATTTTGACGACCCCTTTTAAGCGGACACGATGGGGAGGAGTGACTACACTAAAATTTTGACGACCCCTTTTAAGCGGACACGATGGGGAGGAGTGACTACACTAAAATTTTGACGACCCCTTTTAAGCGGACACGATGGGGAGGAGTGACTACACTAAAATTTTGACGAACCCTTTTAAGCGGACACGATGGGGAGGAGTGACTACACTAAAATTTTGACGACCCCTTTTAAGCGGACACGATGGGGAGGAGTGACTACACTAAAATTTTGACGACCCCTTTTAAGCGGACACGATGGGGAGGAGTGACTACACTAAAATTTTGACGACCCCTTTTAAGCGGACACGATGGGGAGGAGTGACTACACTAAAATTTTGACGACCCCTTTTAAGCGGACACGATGGGGAGGAGTGACTGCACTAAAATTTTGACGACCCCTTTTAAGCGGACACGATGGGGAGGAGTGACTACACTAAAATTTTGACGAACCCTTTTAAGCGGACACGATGGGGAGGAGTGACTACACTAAAATTTTGACGACCCCTTTTAAGCGGACACGATGGGGAGGAGTGACTACACTAAAATTTTGACGAACCCTTTTAAGCGGACACGATGGGGAGGAGTGACTACACTAAAATTTTGACGACCCCTTTTAAGCGGACACGATGGGGAGGAGTGACTACACTAAAATTTTGACGACCCCTTTTAAGCGGACACGATGGGGAGGAGTGACTACACTAAAATTTTGACGACCCCTTTTAAGCGGACACGATGGGGAGGAGTGGCAGCACTAAAATTGTGACCACCCCTATTAAGCGGACACGATGGGGAGGAGTGACTACACTAAAATTATGACGACCCCTTTTAAGCGGACACGATGGGGAGGTGACTACACTAAAATTTTTACGACCCCTGTTAAGCGGACACGATGGGGAGGTGACTACACTAAAATTTTTACGACCCCTGTTAAGCGGACACGATGGGGAGGTGACTACACTAAAATTTTTACGACCCCTGTTAAGCGGACACGATGGGGAGGTGACTACACTAAAATTTTTACGACCCCTGTTAAGCGGACACGATGGGGAGGTGACTACACTAAAATTTTGACGACCCCTTTTAAGCGGACACGATGGGGAGGAGTGACTACACTAAAATTTTGACGACCCCTTTTAAGCGGACACGATGGGGAGGAGTGACTACACTAAAATTTTGACGACCCCAATTAAGCGGACGACACGATGGGGAGGAGTGACTACACTAAAATTTTGACGACCCCTTTTAAGCGGACACGATGGGGAGGAGTGACTACACTAAAATTTTGACGACCCCTTTTAAGCGGACACGATGGGGAGGAGTGACTACGCTAAAATTGTTGTTACGACCCCGTTTAAGCGGACACGCTGGGGCGGAGTGACTGCACTAAAATTGCGACGACCCCTTTTAAGCGGACACGATGGGGAGGAGTGACTACGCTAAAATTTTGACGACCCCTTTTAAGCGGACACGATGGGGAGGAGTGACTACACTAAAATTTTGACGACCCCTTTTAAGCGGACACGATGGGGAGGAGTGACTACACTAAAATTTTGACGACCCCTTTTAAGCGGACACGATGGGGAGGAGTGACTACGCTACAATTGTGGTGACGACCCCTTTTAAGCGGACACGATGGGGAGGAGTGACTACACTAAAATTTTGACGAACCCTTTTAAGCGGACACGATGGGGAGGAGTGACTACACTAAAATTTTGACGACCCCTTTTAAGCGGACACGATGGGGAGGAGTGACTACACTAAAATTTTGACGACCCCTTTTAAGCGGACACGATGGGGAGGAGTGACTACACTAAAATTTTGACGACCCCTTTTAAGCGGACACGATGGGGAGGAGTGACTACACTAAAATTTTGACGACCCCTTTTAAGCGGACACGATGGGGAGGAGTGACTACACTAAAATTTTGACGACCCCTTTTAAGCGGACACGATGGGGAGGAGTGACTACACTAAAATTTTGACGAACCCTTTTAAGCGGACACGATGGGGAGGAGTGACTACACTAAAATTTTGACGACCCCTTTTAAGCGGACACGATGGGGAGGAGTGACTACACTAAAATTTTGACGACCCCTTTTAAGCGGACACGATGGGGAGGAGTGACTACACTAAAATTTTGACGACCCCTTTTAAGCGGACACGATGGGGAGGAGTGACTACACTAAAATTTTGACGACCCCTGTTTAGCGGACACGATGGGGAGGAGACTACACTAAAATTTTGACGACCCCTTTTAAGCGGACACGATGGGGAGGAGTGACTACACTAAAATTTTGACGACCCCTTTTAAGCGGACACGATGGGGAGGAGTGACTACACTAAAATTTTGACGAACCCTTTTAAGCGGACACGATGGGGAGGAGTGACTACACTAAAATTTTGACGACCCCTTTTAAGCGGACACGATGGGGAGGAGTGACTACACTAAAATTTTGACGACCCCTTTTAAGCGGACACGATGGGGAGGAGTGACTACACTAAAATTTTGACGACCCCTTTTAAGCGGACACGATGGGGAGGAGTGACTACACTAAAATTTTTACGACCCCTTTTAATTGGACACGATGGGGAGGAGTGACTACACTAAAATTTTTACGACCCCTGTTAAGCGGACACGATGGGGAGGTGACTAGACTAAAATTTTTACGACCCCTTTTAAGCGGACACGATGGGGAGGAGTGGCTACACTAAAATTTTTACGACCCCTGTTAAGCGGACACGATGGGGAGGAGTGACTACACTAAAATTTTTACGACCCCTGTTAAGCGGACACGATGGGGAGGAGTGACTACACTAAAATTTTTACGACCCCTGTTAAGCGGACACGATGGGGAGGAGTGACTACACTAAAATTTTGACGACCCCTTTTCAGCGGACCCGATGGGGAGGAGTGGCTGCACTAAAATTTTGACGACCCCTTTTAAGCGGACACGATGGGGAGGAGTGACTACACTAAAATTTTGACGACCCCTTTTAAGCGGACACGATGGGGAGGAGTGACTACACTAAAATTTTGACGACCCCTTTTAAGCGGACACGATGGGGAGGAGTGACTACACTAAAATTTTGACGACCCCTTTTAAGCGGACACGATGGGGAGGAGTGACTACACTAAAATTTTGACGACCCCTTTTAAGCGGACACGATGGGGAGGAGTGACTGCACTAAAATTTTGACGACCCCTTTTAAGCGGACACGATGGGGAGGAGTGACTACACTAAAATTTTGACGACCCCTTTTAAGCGGACACGATGGGGAGGAGTGACTACACTAAAATTTTGACGACCCCTTTTAAGCGGACACGATGGGGAGGAGTGACTACACTAAAATTTTGACGACCCCTTTTAAGCGGACACGATGGGGAGGAGTGACTACACTAAAATTTTGACGACCCCTTTTAAGCGGACACGATGGGGAGGAGTGACTACACTAAAATTTTGACGACCCCTTTTAAGCGGACACGATGGGGAGGAGTGACTACACTAAAATTTTGACGACCCCTTTTAAGCGGACACGATGGGGAGGAGTGACTACACTAAAATTTTGACGACCCCTTTTAAGCGGACGACACGATGGGGAGGAGTGACTACACTAAAATTTTGACGACCCCTTTTAAGCGGACACGATGGGGAGGAGTGACTACACTAAAATTTTGACGACCCCTTTTAAGCGGACACGATGGGGAGGAGTGACTACACTAAAATTTTGACGAACCCTTTTAAGCGGACACGATGGGGAGGAGTGACTACACTAAAATTTTGACGACCCCTTTTAAGCGGACACGATGGGGAGGAGTGACTACGCTAAAATTTTGACGACCCCTTTTAAGCGGACACGATGGGGAGGAGTGACTACACTAAAATTTTGACGACCCCTTTTAAGCGGACACGATGGGGAGGAGTGACTACACTAAAATTTTGACGACCCCTTTTAAGCGGACGACACGATGGGGAGGAGTGACTACACTAAAATTTTGACGACCCCTTTTAAGCGGACACGATGGGGAGGAGTGGCTGCACTAAAATTGTTACTAACCCTTTTAAGCGGACACGATGGGGAGGAGTGACTACACTAAAATTTTGACGACCCCTTTTAAGCGGACACGATGGGGAGGAGTGACTACACTAAAATTTTGACGACCCCTTTTAAGCGGACACGATGGGGAGGAGTGACTACACTAAAATTTTGACGACCCCTTTTAAGCGGACACGATGGGGAGGAGTGGCTGCACTAAAATTGTTACGACCCCTTTTAAGCGGACACGATGGGGAGGAGTGGCTGCACTAAAATTGTTACGACCCCTTTTAAGCGGACACGATGGGGAGGTGACTACACTAAAATTTTTACGACCCCTGTTAAGCGGACACGATGGGGAGGTGACTACACTAAAATTTTTACGACCCCTGTTAAGCGGACACGATGGGGAGGTGACTACACTAAAATTTTTACGACCCCTGTTAAGCGGACACGATGGGGAGGTGACTACACTAAAATTTTTACGACCCCTGTTAAGCGGACACGATGGGGAGGTGACTAGACTAAAATTTTGACGACCCCTTTTAAGCGGACACGATGGGGAGGAGTGACTACGCTAAAATTTTGACGACCCCTTTTAAGCGGACACGATGGGGAGGAGTGACTACGCTAAAATTTTGACGACCCCTTTTAAGCGGACACGATGGGGAGGAGTGACTACACTAAAATTTTGACGACCCCTTTTAAGCGGACACGATGGGGAGGAGTGACTACACTAAAATTTTGACGACCCCTTTTAAGCGGACACGATGGGGAGGAGTGACTGCACTAAAATTTTGACGACCCCTTTTAAGCGGACACGATGGGGAGGAGTGACTACACTAAAATTTTGACGAACCCTTTTAAGCGGACACGATGGGGAGGAGTGACTACACTAAAATTTTGACGACCCCTTTTAAGCGGACACGATGGGGAGGAGTGACTACACTAAAATTTTGACGACCCCTTTTAATCGGACACGATGGGGAGGAGTGACTACGCTAAAATTTTGACGAACCCTTTTAAGCGGACACGATGGGGAGGAGTGACTACACTAAAATTTTGACGACCCCTTTTAAGCGGACACGATGGGGAGGAGTGACTACACTAAAATTTTGACGACCCCTTTTAAGCGGACACGATGGGGAGGAGTGACTACACTAAAATTTTGACGACCCCTTTTAAGCGGACACGATGGGGAGGAGTGACTACACTAAAATTTTGACGACCCCTTTTAAGTGGACACGATGGGGAGGAGTGACTGCACTAAAATTTTGACGACCCCTTTTAAGCGGACACGATGGGGAGGAGTGACTACACTAAAATTTTGACGACCCCTTTTAAGCGGACACGATGGGGAGGAGTGACTACACTAAAATTTTGACGACCCCTTTTAAGCGGACACGATGGGGAGGAGTGACTACACTAAAATTTTGACGACCCCTTTTAAGCGGACACGATGGGGAGGAGTGACTACGCTAAAATTTTGACGACCCCTTTTAAGCGGACACGATGGGGAGGAGTGACTACACTAAAATTTTGACGACCCCTTTTAAGCGGACACGATGGGGAGGAGTGACTACGCTAAAATTTTGACGACCCCTTTTAAGCGGACACGATGGGGAGGAGTGACTACACTAAAATTTTGACGAACCCTTTTAAGCGGACACGATGGGGAGGAGTGACTACACTAAAATTTTGACGACCCCTTTTAAGCGGACACGATGGGGAGGAGTGACTACACTAAAATTTTGACGACCCCTTTTAAGCGGACACGATGGGGAGGAGTGACTACACTAAAATTTTGACGACCCCTTTTAAGCGGACACGATGGGGAGGAGTGACTACACTAAAATTTTGACGAACCCTTTTAAGCGGACACGATGGGGAGGAGTGACTACACTAAAATTTTGACGACCCCTTTTAAGCGGACACGATGGGGAGGAGTGACTACACTAAAATTTTGACGACCCCTTTTAAGCGGACACGATGGGGAGGAGTGACTACACTAAAATTTTGACGACCCCTTTTAAGCGGACACGATGGGGAGGAGTGACTACACTAAAATTTTGACGACCCCTTTTAAGCGGACACGATGGGGAGGAGTGACTGCACTAAAATTTTGACGAACCCTTTTAAGCGGACACGATGGGGAGGAGTGACTACACTAAAATTTTGACGACCCCTTTTAAGCGGACACGATGGGGAGGAGTGACTACACTAAAATTTTGACGACCCCTTTTAAGCGGACACGATGGGGAGGAGTGACTACACTAAAATTTTGACGAACCCTTTTAAGCGGACACGATGGGGAGGAGTGACTACACTAAAATTTTGACGACCCCTTTTAAGCGGACACGATGGGGAGGAGTGACTACACTAAAATTTTGACGACCCCTTTTAAGCGGACACGATGGGGAGGAGTGACTGCACTAAAATTTTGACGACCCCTTTTAAGCGGACACGATGGGGAGGAGTGACTACACTAAAATTTTGACGACCCCTTTTAAGCGGACACGATGGGGAGGAGTGACTACACTAAAATTTTGACGAACCCTTTTAAGCGGACACGATGGGGAGGAGTGACTACACTAAAATTTTGACGACCCCTTTTAAGCGGACACGATGGGGAGGAGTGACTACACTAAAATTTTGACGACCCCTTTTAAGCGGACACGATGGGGAGGAGTGACTACACTAAAATTTTGACGAACCCTTTTAAGCGGACACGATGGGGAGGAGTGACTGCACTAAAATTTTGACGACCCCTTTTAAGCGGACACGATGGGGAGGAGTGACTACACTAAAATTTTGACGACCCCTTTTAAGCGGACACGATGGGGAGGAGTGACTACACTAAAATTTTGACGACCCCTTTTAAGCGGACACGATGGGGAGGAGTGACTACACTAAAATTTTGACGACCCCTTTTAAGCGGACACGATGGGGAGGAGTGACTACGCTAAAATTTTGACGACCCCTTTTAAGCGGACACGATGGGGAGGAGTGACTACACTAAAATTTTGACGAACCCTTTTAAGCGGACACGATGGGGAGGAGTGACTACACTAAAATTTTGACGACCCCTTTTAAGCGGACACGATGGGGAGGAGTGACTGCACTAAAGTTGTGACGACCCCTTTTAAGCGGACACGATGGGGAGGAGTGACTACGCTAAAATTTTGACGACCCCTTTTAAGCGGACGACACGATGGGGAGGAGTGACTACACTAAAATTTTGACGACCCCTTTTAAGCGGACACGATGGGGAGGAGTGACTACACTAAAATTTTGACGAACCCTTTTAAGCGGACACGATGGGGAGGAGTGACTACGCTAAAATTTTGACGACCCCTTTTAAGCGGACACGATGGGGAGGAGTGACTACACTAAAATTTTGACGACCCCTTTTACGCGGACACGATGGGGAGGAGTGACTACACTAAAATTTTGACGAACCCTTTTAAGCGGACACGATGGGGAGGAGTGACTACACTAAAATTTTGACGACCCCTTTTAAGCGGACACGATGGGGAGGAGTGACTACACTAAAATTTTGACGACCCCTTTTAAGCGGACGACACGATGGGGAGGAGTGACTACACTAAAATTTTGACGACCCCTTTTAAGCGGACACGATGGGGAGGAGTGACTACACTAAAATTTTGACGACCCCTTTTAAGCGGACACGATGGGGAGGAGTGACTACACTAAAATTTTGACGACCCCTTTTAAGCGGACACGATGGGGAGGAGTGACTACACTAAAATTTTGACGACCCCTTTTAAGCGGACACGATGGGGAGGAGTGACTACACTAAAATTTTGACGACCCCTTTTAAGCGGACACGATGGGGAGGAGTGACTACACTAAAATTTTGACGACCCCTTTTAAGCGGACACGATGGGGAGGAGTGACTGCACTAAAATTTTGACGACCCCTTTTAAGCGGACACGATGGGGAGGAGTGACTACACTAAAATTTTGACGACCCCTTTTAAGCGGACACGATGGGGAGGAGTGACTACACTAAAATTTTGACGACCCCTTTTAAGCGGACACGATGGGGAGGAGTGACTACACTAAAATTTTGACGAACCCTTTTAAGCGGACACGATGGGGAGGAGTGACTACACTAAAATTTTGACGACCCCTTTTAAGCGGACACGATGGGGAGGAGTGACTACGCTAAAATTTTGACGACCCCTTTTAAGCGGACACGATGGGGAGGAGTGACTACACTAAAATTTTGACGACCCCTTTTAAGCGGACACGATGGGGAGGAGTGACTACACTAAAATTTTGACGACCCCTTTTAAGCGGACACGATGGGGAGGAGTGACTACACTAAAATTTTGACGACCCCTTTTAAGCGGACACGATGGGGAGGAGTGACTGCACTAAAATTTTGACGACCCCTTTTAAGCGGACACGATGGGGAGGAGTGACTACACTAAAATTTTGACGACCCCTTTTAAGCGGACACGATGGGGAGGAGTGACTACACTAAAATTTTGACGACCCCTTTTAAGCGGACACGATGGGGAGGAGTGACTACACTAAAATTTTGACGAACCCTTTTAAGCGGACACGATGGGGAGGAGTGACTACACTAAAATTTTGACGACCCCTTTTAAGCGGACACGATGGGGAGGAGTGACTACACTAAAATTTTGACGACCCCTTTTAAGCGGACACGATGGGGAGGAGTGACTACACTAAAATTTTGACGACCCCTTTTAAGCGGACACGATGGGGAGGAGTGACTACACTAAAATTTTGACGACCCCTTTTAAGCGGACACGATGGGGAGGAGTGACTACACTAAAATTTTGACGACCCCTTTTAAGCGGACACGATGGGGAGGAGTGACTACACTAAAATTTTGACGAACCCTTTTAAGCGGACACGATGGGGAGGAGTGACTACACTAAAATTTTGACGACCCCTTTTAAGCGGACACGATGGGGAGGAGTGACTACACTAAAATTTTGACGACCCCTTTTAAGCGGACACGATGGGGAGGAGTGACTACGCTAAAATTTTGACGACCCCTTTTAAGCGGACACGATGGGGAGGAGTGACTACACTAAAATTTTGACGAACCCTTTTAAGCGGACACGATGGGGAGGAGTGACTACACTAAAATTTTGACGACCCCTTTTAAGCGGACACGATGGGGAGGAGTGACTACACTAAAATTTTGACGACCCCTTTTAAGCGGACACGATGGGGAGGAGTGACTACGCTAAAATTTTGACGACCCCTTTTAAGCGGACACGATGGGGAGGAGTGACTACACTAAAATTTTGACGACCCCTTTTAAGCGGACACGATGGGGAGGAGTGACTACGCTAAAATTTTGACGACCCCTTTTAAGCGGACACGATGGGGAGGAGTGACTACACTAAAATTTTGACGACCCCTTTTAAGCGGACACGATGGGGAGGAGTGGCTGCACTAAAATTTTTACGACCCCATCTAAGCGGACACGATGGGGAGGAGTGACTACGCTAAAATTTTGACGAACCCTTTTAAGCGGACACGATGGGGAGGAGTGGCTGCACTAAAATTTTGACGACCCCTTTTAAGCGGACACGATGGGGAGGAGTGACTGCACTAAAATTTTGACGACCCCTTTTAAGCGGACACGATGGGGAGGAGTGACTACACTAAAATTTTGACGACCCCTTTTAAGCGGACACGATGGGGAGGAGTGACTACACTAAAATTTTGACGACCCCTTTTAAGCGGACACGATGGGGAGGAGTGACTACACTAAAATTTTGACGACCCCTTTTAAGCGGACACGATGGGGAGGAGTGACTACACTAAAATTTTGACGAACCCTTTTAAGCGGACACGATGGGGAGGAGTGACTACACTAAAATTTTGACGACCCCTTTTAAGCGGACACGATGGGGAGGAGTGACTGCACTAAAATTTTGACGACCCCTTTTAAGCGGACACGATGGGGAGGAGTGACTACACTAAAATTTTGACGACCCCTTTTAAGCGGACACGATGGGGAGGAGTGACTACACTAAAATTTTGACGACCCCTTTTAAGCGGACACGATGGGGAGGAGTGACTACACTAAAATTTTGACGACCCCTTTTAAGCGGACACGATGGGGAGGAGTGACTACACTAAAATTTTGACGACCCCTTTTAAGCGGACGACACGATGGGGAGGAGTGACTACACTAAAATTTTGACGACCCCTTTTAAGCGGACACGATGGGGAGGAGTGACTACACTAAAATTTTGACGACCCCTTTTAAGCGGACACGATGGGGAGGAGTGACTACACTAAAATTTTGACGACCCCTTTTAAGCGGACGACACGATGGGGAGGAGTGACTACACTAAAATTTTGACGACCCCTTTTAAGCGGACACGATGGGGAGGAGTGACTACACTAAAATTTTGACGACCCCTTTTAAGCGGACACGATGGGGAGGAGTGACTACACTAAAATTTTGACGAACCCTTTTAAGCGGACACGATGGGGAGGAGTGACTACACTAAAATTTTGACGACCCCTTTTAAGCGGACACGATGGGGAGGAGTGACTACACTAAAATTTTGACGACCCCTTTTAAGCGGACGACACGATGGGGAGGAGTGACTACACTAAAATTTTGACGACCCCTTTTAAGCGGACGACACGATGGGGAGGAGTGACTACACTAAAATTTTGACGACCCCTTTTAAGCGGACACGATGGGGAGGAGTGACTACACTAAAATTTTGACGACCCCTTTTAAGCGGACACGATGGGGAGGAGTGACTACCCTAAAATTTTGACGACCCCTGTTAAGCGGACACGATGGGGAGGTGACTACACTAAAATTTTTACGACCCCTGTTAAGCGGACACGATGGGGAGGTGACTACACTAAAATTTTTACGACCCCTGTTAAGCGGACACGATGGGGAGGTGACTACACTAAAATTTTTACGACCCCTGTTAAGCGGACACGATGGGGAGGTGACTACACTAAAATTTTGACGACCCCCTTTAAGCGGACACGATGGGGAGGAGTGACTACACTAAAATTGTTACGACCCCTGTTAAGCGGACACGATGGGGAGGAGTGACTGCACTAAAATTGTTACGACCCCTTTTAAGCGGACACGATGGGGAGGAGTGGCTACACTAAATTTGTTACGACCCCTGTTAAGCGGACACGATGGGGAGGTGACTACACTAAAATTTTTACGACCCCTGTTAAGCGGACACGATGGGGAGGTGACTACACTAAAATTTTGACGACCCCTTTTAAGCGGACACGATGGGGAGGAGTGACTACACTAAAATTTTGACGACCCCTTTTAAGCGGACACGATGGGGAGGAGTGACTACACTAAAATTTTGACGACCCCTTTTAAGCGGACACGATGGGGAGGAGTGACTGCACTAAAATTTTGACGACCCCTTTTAAGCGGACACGATGGGGAGGAGTGACTACACTAAAATTTTGACGACCCCTTTTAAGCGGACGACACGATGGGGAGGAGTGACTACACTAAAATTTTGACGACCCCTTTTAAGCGGACGACACGATGGGGAGGAGTGACTGCACTAAAATTTTGACGACCCCTTTTAAGCGGACACGATGGGGAGGAGTGACTACACTAAAATTTTGACGAACCCTTTTAAGCGGACACGATGGGGAGGAGTGACTACACTAAAATTTTGACGACCCCTTTTAAGCGGACACGATGGGGAGGAGTGACTACACTAAAATTTTGACGACCCCTTTTAAGCGGACACGATGGGGAGGAGTGACTGAACTAAAATTTTTACGACCCATTTTAAGCGGACACGATGGGGAGGAGTGACTGCACTAAAATTTTGACGACCCCTTTTAAGCGGACACGATGGGGAGGAGTGACTACACTAAAATTTTGACGACCCCTTTTAAGCGGACGACACGATGGGGAGGACTGACTACACTAAAATAGTAATAACGAACCCTTTTAAGCGGACACGATGGGGAGGAGTGACTACACTAAAATTTTGACGACCCCTTTTAAGCGGACACGATGGGGAGGAGTGACTACACTAAAATTTTGACGACCCCTTTTAAGCGGACACGATGGGGAGGAGTGACTGCACTAAAATTTTGACGAACCCTTTTAAGCGGACAAGATGGGGAGGAGTGACTACACTAAAATTTTGACGACCCCTTTTAAGCGGACACGATGGGGAGGAGTGACTACACTAAAATTTTTACGACCCCTGTTAAGCGGACACGATGGGGAGGTGACTACACTAAAATTTTTACGACCCCTGTTAAGCGGACACGATGGGGAGGTGACTACACTAAAATTTTTACGACCCCTGTTAAGCGGACACGATGGGGAGGTGACTACACTAAAATTTTTACGACCCCTGTTAAGCGGACACGATGGGGAGGTGACTACACTACTAGTTTGACGAACCCTTTTAAGCGGACACGATGGGGAGGTGACTACACTAAAATTTTTACGACCCCTGTTAAGCGGACACGATGGGGAGGTGACTACACTAAAATTTTTACGACCCCTGTTAAGCGGACACGATGGGGAGGTGACTACACTAAAATTGTTGTTACGACCCCTTTTAAGCGGACACGATGGGGAGGAGTGACTACACTAAAATTTTGACGACCCCTTTTAAGCGGACACGATGGGGAGGAGTGACTACACTAAAATTTTGACGACCCCTTTTAAGCGGACACGATGGGGAGGAGTGACTACACTAAAATTTTGACGACCCCTTTTAAGCGGACACGATGGGGAGGAGTGACTACACTAAAATTTTGACGACCCCTTTTAAGCGGACACGATGGGGAGGAGTGACTACACTAAAATTTTGACGACCCCTTTTAAGCGGACACGATGGGGAGGAGTGACTACACTAAAATTTTGACGAACCCTTTTAAGCGGACACGATGGGGAGGAGTGACTACACTAAAATTTTGACGACCCCTTTTAAGCGGACACGATGGGGAGGAGTGACTGCACTAAAATTGTAACGACCCCTTTTAAGCGCACACGAAGGTGAGGAGTGACTACACTAAAATTTTGACGAACCCTTTTAAGCGGACACGATGGGGAGGAGTGACTACACTAAAATTTTGACGACCCCTTTTAAGCGGACACGATGGGGAGGAGTGGCTGCACTAAAATTTTTACGACCCCTGTTAAGCGGACACGATGGGGAGGTGACTACACTAAAATTTTTACGACCCCTGTTAAGCGGACACGATGGGGAGGTGACTACACTAAAATTTTGACGACCCCTTTTAAGCGGACACGATGGGGAGGAGTGACTACACTAAAATTTTGACGACCCCTTTTAAGCGGACACGATGGGGAGGAGTGACTGCACCTATATTGTGACGACCCCTTTTAAGCGGACACGATGGGGAGGAGTGGCTGCACTAAAATTGTTACGACCCCTTTTAAGCGGACACGATGGGGAGGAGTGACTACACTAAAATTTTGACGACCCCTTTTAAGCGGACACGATGGGGAGGAGTGACTACACTAAAATTTTGACGACCCCTTTTAAGCGGACACGATGGGGAGGAGTGACTACACTAAAATTTTGACGACCCCTTTTAAGCGGACACGATGGGGAGGAGTGACTACACTAAAATTTTGACGACCCCTTTTAAGCGGACACGATGGGGAGGAGTGACTACACTAAAATTTTGACGACCCCTTTTAAGCGGACACGATGGGGAGGAGTGACTACACTAAAATTTTGACGAACCCTTTTAAGCGGACACGATGGGGAGGAGTGACTACACTAAAATTTTGACGACCCCTTTTAAGCGGACACGATGGGGAGGAGTGACTACACTAAAATTTTGACGACCCCTTTTAAGCGGACACGATGGGGAGGAGTGACTACACTAAAATTTTGACGAACCCTTTTAAGCGGACACGATGGGGAGGAGTGACTACACTAAAATTTTGACGACCCCTTTTAAGCGGACACGATGGGGAGGAGTGACTACACTAAAATTTTGACGACCCCTTTTAAGCGGACACGATGGGGAGGAGTGACTACACTAAACTTTTGACGACCCCTGTTAAGCGGACACGATGGGGAGGTGACTACACTAAAATTTTTACGACCCCTGTTAAGCGGACACGATGGGGAGGTGACTACACTAAAATTTTTACGACCCCTGTTAAGCGGACACGATGGGGAGGTGACTACACTAAAATTTTTACGACCCCTGTTAAGCGGACACGATGGGGAGGTGACTACACTAAAATTTTTACGACCCCTGTTAAGCGGACACGATGGGGAGGTGACTACACTAAAATTTTTACGACCCCTGTTAAGCGGACACGATGGGGAGGTGACTACACTAAAATTTTTACGACCCCTGTTAAGCGGACACGATGGGGAGGTGACTACACTAAAATTTTTACGACCCCTGTTAAGCGGACACGATGGGGAGGTGACTACACTAAAATTTTTACGACCCCTGTTAAGCGGACACGATGGGGAGGTGACTACACTAAAATTTTTACGACCCCTGTTAAGCGGACACGATGGGGAGGTGACTACACTAAAATTTTTACGACCCCTGTTAAGCGGACACGATGGGGAGGTGACTACACTAAAATTTTTACGACCCCTGTTAAGCGGACACGATGGGGAGGTGACTACACTAAAATTTTTACGACCCCTGTTAAGCGGACACGATGGGGAGGTGACTACACTAAAATTTTTACGACCCCTGTTAAGCGGACACGATGGGGAGGTGACTACACTAAAATTTTTACGACCCCTGTTAAGCGGACACGATGGGGAGGTGACTACACTAAAATTTTTACGACCCCTGTTAAGCGGACACGATGGGGAGGTGACTACACTAAAATTTTTACGACCCCTGTTAAGCGGACACGATGGGGAGGTGACTACACTAAAATTTTTACGACCCCTGTTAAGCGGACACGATGGGGAGGTGACTACACTAAAATTTTTACGACCCCTGTTAAGCGGACACGATGGGGAGGTGACTACACTAAAATTTTTACGACCCCTGTTAAGCGGACACGATGGGGAGGTGACTACACTAAAATTGTTGTTACGACCCCTTTTAAGCGGACACGATGGGGAGGAGTGACTAAACTAAAATTTTGACGACCCCTTTTAAGCGGACACGATGGGGAGGAGTGACTACACTAAAATTTTGACGACCCCTTTTAAGCGGACACGATGGGGAGAATTGCATCAAAAAAAATTTTAACACCCCTTTTAAGCGGACACGATGGGGAGGAGTGACTACACTAAAATTTTGACGACCCCTTTTAAGCGGACACGATGGGGAGGAGTGACTACACTAAAATTTTGACGACCCCTTTTAAGCGGACACGATGGGGAGGAGTGACTACACTAAAATTTTGACGAACCCTTTTAAGCGGACACGATGGGGAGGAGACTGACAACACTAAAATTGAGGTGACCAAACCTTTTAAGCGGACACGATGGGGAGGAGTGGCTGCACTAAAATTGTTACGACCCCTTTTAAGCGGACACGATGGGGAGGAGTGGCTGCACTAAAATTGTTACGACCCCTTTTAAGCGGACACATTTGAAATGTATATTTTCTAAATAAATAATAAGGGAGGTGACTGCACTAAAATTGTTACGACCCCTTTTAAGCGGACACATTTGAAATGTATATTTTCTAAATAAATAATAAGGTATGAAATAAAATTGCGTAAATAGGAGAAATAATAAAGAAGGAAGCAAGTGTAATTCATAAAAACGATAATTATGTTTTCAGAATAATTAAAAGAATTTTACAAATGTTAGTGTGTTGGAATGAATGTTAGTGTGTTGGAATGAATTATGATTACGACGACCCCAACTACGACTGCGACGAGTATGAATAGTATTTAAAGAACGATGAGGGCTACGGCTGCGGGTACGGATACGGGAACGAGACAATGAAAATACCGGTGGTGATTGTGACAATAATAATGATGATGGTGATAATGATAAAAATTCGGATGGACGCGAACACGATTGCGAACGATAAACAAAGGGTAATCTAGTAGGAGGAGATTCAGTCAAAGAGGATGGATCAAGTGTTTGTGGTGATTGCAACCGAGTATCATTATTAATAATATTAGTGCTATGACTGTCAGTACTATTATTGCTGTAACTGCAATGAGGACTAGGAAAACGAAGACGACGAGGACAAGGACGACGACGGCCACGACAGTACAACAGACGTCTAGAAACGGGGCTACGACTATGTGTTGGCGAATCTTGAGATTTTGATGATGTCGAGCGATTACAATGACGAATAAAAGAGGAAGGTGTTGACGTTAAAAGATTTGAATTTAAAAATTTATTTTCAATTTGTGAATATGTCGGATCATCAAGAGAAATACTTTCCAAACGTGTCAACTTAACGAAACACTTCTTAATAATATTAGAATGACTGTTATTAATCGTCCTATTATCATTAGAAGATGTAGTTAAAGGAACTTCAATTAAAGTTATTGGCTGAAGAAAATTATTGCTTTCATTGCCGGGAACATCAATTTCTTCACTATGTGAAGGAACTGGACATTTTTTAAATTTAGAAATAACCCGCGATCGACGTTTTTTCTTTTTCCGGCGCAATTCCGCGACACGGCAAAATGAATAAGGTTTTTTTACCGTAATTTTACTCGTCGTTTTCGATGGTGGCGGCGGTGGCGGCGGCGACGGCGGCGACGGCGACGACGACCTCGTCGACGTCGACGGCAACAACAACAGCGTTTCACTAGTTTTCTTACGGAAAGGAACCGAAATAGTGGAAGCGGAATGAATGGAATTTAAAGAAGAGGAACGTGAAAGAGGCATAGGGATGTCAACAGTATCGTCAAGAATAAGGCTATCGAAGGGGTGAGAAATAGTAACCGAAGTATGAGGAGGAATAGAAGTTAGAGTAGAAGTTACGAAAGTGGTAATTGGATTACTGGTACTAGTCGTCGTCGTAGCAGTATTAATTAATTCAGTGTAAGAGGGAGTAGGAGTTGAAGTATGTTGTAATACTGCGGTAAAATTCTTGTCGGTGGAAAAAACAGAAGAAGGATATTACCGATTCCTGAAAGTAGAAACAATTGGTTTTGTATGACAATTGTCATCACTAAGAGGAGAAGAATGATAAGGAGGAGAAGAAGGAGGAGGAGTAGGGGGAGGAAGAAGAGTAGAAATAGAAGTAACAGCGGTCACAGCGGGGACGGCAGCGGCGCCCGCGGCGGTGTTATTTTCCACGTGGTCGTCGTCGCTATCGTCCTCGTCTTCGTCTTCGTCTTCGATTTGATGCACATAATTACGTGAAATTGATAAATTCTTTAATGACCATTTACGCGAAGGCTGAGACAATGATGAAGAATTTTTGAACAAATTTTTGTTGTCACTTGAACTTATTTTTTTGAGAGAAGCTGATGATGATGAAAACAACGATAATAACGAACGTTCAACATTATCAGCTAGTGGTATTGCGGCGTCGTGCTGGCTACTCCTTTTAATTGTTGTTAAATTGTTAATGTTAATTGTTGTTGAAGTTGAAGTTGAAGTTGAAGTTGAAGTTGAAGTTGAAGTTGGAGTTGAAGTTGAGGTTGAGGTTGAAGTTGAAGTTGAAGTTGAAGTTGAAGTTGAAGTTGAAGTTGAAGTTGAAGTTGAAGTTGAAGTTGAAGTTGAAGTTGAAGTTGTGCAAATGTTAAGAAACGAAGCACCATCGCTAGGCAATGTCGTCAAATTATCATTAGGATTAATGATGATTGTCTTGACAAATCGCCCTCTACTGCTGCGAGCCTGTTTGCCATTACCATCATCATCATGAAGAGGAGGAGGAGGAGGAGGAGGAGGAGGAGGAGGAGGAGGAGGAGGAGGAGGAGGAGAAGGAGGAGGAGGAGGAGGAGCAGCAGCAGCAGCAGCACCCGCACTACCACCACCACGTGATGCATTAGACTTTGAAGTACCCTCTTCTGTCCTTAAACGTTTAGAAACAACAAATTTTTCATCAATGGGTACGTAATACAAAACCTTTTCCTTCTCAAAAAATACTGCTGGAAAAACATCGCAGTGCTTTTCAATAAGTTGACGTAATTGATCTTTAACACCTTGAGGCAAACGATCGTTAATGCATTTCAATCCTATGAAATGACCTAATGAACCGCGTAGAAATTGACCAACGACATTTCTCGGTTTATCAATAACGTCAATAATTTCATTAATACCTTTAGGATTGAGCAGAAGAATCCGGTGATTTAAATTTTGAAGTGACTTTTTATCTAAATATGACTTTTTCAAAATGTATTTAAATCTGTAAATTCAGTTACGTATTTACCTATCTGAGATGAAATGAAACCGTACATTGCAAAAACCAAAATAATGTTTTGACAAAAACGATCAGTCAAATTCATTTCGCGGAAAAAAGCACCCCCATCCAATTGTTTGTGGCATAAAGCCCACAAAGCTCTCAAAGCGTTTATCGGGAATGGCTGTGATTCCTGATCAAGCAAATTTTCATCAATTTTTGTCATTAAATCAACATAAAGAATGGACTCAACATCTTTATTGTGTTTGTAATTAATTATCCCATTTACATAGCTAGTATTAATTAACGTACCAGATATAAGATTGACAAATCGAGAATAAGCAATACCAGAATAACCTTTTGCAAAAAATCGTATTTTCTGCTCATTATCAAAAAGTAATTGCAATTTCATACGAGAAGGAAGTGGTGTCTCTCTCGCAGCATTAATTGCATTAATATTGAAATTAATATGCTGCAATAGCCTAATCTCAACGTACAACGGCCAAACTGAATTTACAACTGATTGAGATTTTCCAATCAAAACCAAACCAGGTGGGGGATAAAAAGCACTTTTATTGAAAAACAAATTTTTAATGCTGTTAGTAAACCAATTCATTTGAGGACAATCAATCTTCATATTTAAAAATTCATAAAGCTGACCGTATGATTGTAAAGAAAAAATAACTTCCACCCTTAATTTTGAACATGTCTTAACAACGTCAGAATAATTCTGAATTTTTCTTCTCCAATCAAGATCTCTTCCAGCATTAATAGCGAGACTCTCGTGAAGACCATAATTGACGTTGAGATAAGCATCTTGGGAAATTTCAGCCATTGTCTCAGCCTTTTTATTGTCAATTCCAGGAACAGGACGTGCAGGTTTTAAAAATTCGGTTTTCATGCGTTCCTTTTCAAATGTCGACATAAGGAAATTATAATCCGGTTTTTGATACCTTTGTTTAGAGCTAGTACTGGTTCTAGTTCCCACTTGAGGCAAGTTATTATCGTTATCGTTATCGTTATCGTTATCATCATCTAAAGTAAGATCAATTAAGTCAAAATTTTTACTAGCAATACTACTAGTACTTTCAATTGCAGTTGCAGTTGCAGTTGCAGTTGCAGTTGTAATACTACTAGTAGCCTCTTCTACCGTTACAGCTACATTACTTTTTCTTGGCTTATAACCAAAACAACCAGAAATACAACTTGCCCAAGCTGAGGAACCTTCCTTTGGATAAACTTTATAAGCAGTGTTATACGTTTTAATATCAGAAGCGGCTTTGTATAAATAAGGAAAAGTTTGATGCTTATTACGACAACCGACAGCATCTGAGGCAAGAGAGGGTATAGCCCCATGAATGTAACCAAACTTTTCAATACCAAAAACCGGATAATGTTCAATTTTTCCAATTTTATCAAAAGCATCAAACTCACACGCGAGAATGCAATTTTTACCAACCATCTCTTTCCTCCCTTCCTTAATATCCTTTTTCGTATTAATATCAAAATCAGGACCTAAATACGACATTTCGGTTGCAATGTGTAACTGCAACAAATCAAACTGTTTAACCGGATGTATCCAACTGTCAACAAATTCAGGAATATTAGTGCCAGGCAAACGCATCCCGTGTCGGGAACCACCGAACCACAACTTGTCAATTTCATGTTCCTCATTAAAATCTTTTAACCGGGAATCAACTTCTGAAAAAATGCATCATGTTCTTTGAGAAGAACAGAAACCGTTTCCGAATTCCTTATTGTTTCGCCCGTATCCGCGACGCTACATGTCCCGAATGAATTCTCGTATTTTCGAATGTAATCCAACGATTTCAAAAGAACATCTCTTTGAAATATCATTGGAATAGCTGGATTCGTTTCACGTCTTTTACATTTATCAAATGCAACTGTAATATCAAGGGGTACACCATCTTGGCTCATACCCGACCTCCATTGAAAAAAAGTATATGTTGATACCGGAACATCTTTATCGAATAAAAATCTACCAACGTGACTAGGGTTATAAGATTCCCAATATACTTTTCGCAAATTAATTCTAAAATTGTCACGAAAATTGAAAAGAAAAGTCGATTGTGTTGAGAAAACCTCAATAGAATCAAGATCCGGTAAAGAGTAATCGAAAGAATTACGCTCGAAAATGCGAGTATAGGGTAAACGAAACCGTTGTAGATCGTCATCTTCAACACCAGATCGAGAACTCGTGAAATACATTTTTTCCTTCTTTGCCCTAATGAAAAAAGAGAGCAACATGATAATTAACACAATTAAAAACATCTACCATCGCGCGAACAAAGAAATGTAATGCACAAAAAGTGTAATTGTAATGATAATTATGTTTGTAAAATAACCATAATAAGTATTATATACATGATTGTTACTGTTATTATTATTACTATTGCTATTATTATTGTCATTATCGTAATACTAAATAAAAAGGCGTAACACTCAAAAATTCATCATAAAATCACAATACGCAATGTATAATACTACAAGATATGTATTTAAAAAAGGAAGAAAAATCTTCTTTTGGAAATAATCCTCCTTCATGCAGATAATGGTCTCCACAATTGGAGTCATTAAATAAGGATAAAATACACAATGTATGAAAATAAGAAAGGAACATTGCCAGGAAAATGGGTATCGTATTACAATACTACTGACAATAGCACTAATTCCACAGTCATTAACAATATTGTTATTGTTATAGCTACCACTACCACCCACCCACCCCCCCAACTATACATACTTAATTTGTGTATTTCCATTCCGCTACGTCGTAAGGTAACAGATGAATCAATCGTCGTCGCGGTCAATTAAAAAATAATGTTAAAAAACCCTATTCATTTAGCCGTGTTGCAAATTAACGCCGTTAAAAAAAAAGCGTAGATCATTATGAGGACTTTTTTTTGTACGTTGATTGAAAAGAAAGTATTAGAAATATAAAAATAAAAGTAAATGAAAATCACTGCAATTGATTAATATTTAATATATATGCAGAGAAAAATGGTTGTTTAAGTACTACCTCAACTGCAACCTCCACCACTACCACTACTACTGTTACTACTACTACTACTACTACTAGCAGTAGTAGTAGTCTATAAAGGACATGTATTTAATATGAAAAAGAAAAGGAAATTAAATAAAATTTGTAATTGAATTGCAATATGCAAAGTATTGCTTAACTGCAATAATGTTAAAGATGCCAAATAATGCTATAATTAATGTACTCCTACAATAATTTGGAACAATATCGAAAGCAGTAATGAAGAAAGCAAATAGCATTAAAGCTTTTGATAAAAATAATAATTGATGAAGTAAAAAACAACAACAACGGAAACAAAAAATATCTATATAAAAAATGAAAATGAAACAATCATCTTTCCGCACATTTTATGAATAATGTATTGATTTTGTATAAAAAAAAGTTAAAACATGTATTTCATATACAATCCTGATTGTTATTTCAGTAAACCGTAAACTTATTATTTTGTGGCTTGTAATAATGATAATGATAATGATAATTGTAACTTGTCTACTTTCCACACATTTCAATTATTGTTACGCAACATTGCACGGAAAAAGAGAAGGATAAAAATTGTTCCGAAACTATTTTTTTCCTTACTTAAAACCACAAACGCATCCGTTTTCAATTGAAATAGTACAATTTCTTTGTTTCTTTCTTTATTTCTTTATTTCTTTCTTTCTTCCTTTCTTTATTTCTTTATTTACTTATTTATTAATTTATTTGTTTGTTTCTTTACTTGTTTATTTGTTTTATGAAGAGAGCACTTTCATCCATTTTCAATATTTGCGTTGTATATTTCAATATTAATTGCAGTAAGTAGAATAACGTAATGGAAATACAACACACCGAAAAAGTCAGAAAATCAATTTGTCAATAATAATAGTAATAATGATACTATTTTATTATTGAACAAGTCCACATAGCATTGAAACTTGCAGCACCGAACGATAATGTTTGAAAATCTTCTTCTCTCATGAATCTCCATCGCTTCATCATTAATAATTAATATTATTAATATTATTAATATTATTAATATTGTCGTTATTATTATTAGTATTGTTAACACTATTAAACTTGTCATAAATACTGTTATATTCCTATCATTTGTTAATAACTCATAAAAGGCTTATCCTTATTTTCGATCTTCGAATAATAATTCTTCATCACTTCCTCTTAACTCAGATATATTAAATTTTCATGAAAATTGTTATGTCCTCACACATAATAAATGATCGTAAAAAACTCCATGTCATTTCAAATCTTCTACTGTCACAATTCTTCAACAATCTTGCTCTTCTCCTCCTACTCGTCATCCTTATTTAATCTCTCTCCGTACCCCATATTTACAAATATAATTGTAAAATAATAAATATTGTTCTTCTTATTCTTCTTATTATTATAAATTTTCCTCTGCTCAACAAATTTAATGAAATGTTGAAAGATTTATACAATTGGCAAAAAGGTGGTAGTGCTGCAGCAGCAGCAGCAGCAGCAGCAGCAGCAACAACGTGAAGAAGAACGGCAGAAATATTAAATTCCAATTACTCATTATGAATACATATATGCGTATATTTATGTATGTATGTATGTATGTATGTATGTATGTATGTATGTATGTATGTATGTATGTATGTATGTACATATATAAATGTATATATATAATATTATTAAATAAATTATGGTATTTTCTTGTGACAAGTAGTTGTTAAGAGAATTCAGTCGTCATTTATAGTTCGGTGGTTGAAAGTGAAATAAGAAAAATAATATAAAGAACGCGTTTACTGCCAATACACATGAATTAAGTATTGCAGAAAAATTACGAATGTAAAATTCCGACTCAACTTAAAACCGCACGACGTTGGAAAGTAGCGAAAGTTAATAAATAAATTAGTCACGTAATAAATGAATATTAATTTAAATGTTCTTTATTGGTGTAAAGTTAATAGTTTTGTTTTACACGTTACAAAGCACGTTACAATACGCGTTACGCACACAGACACACCCACCCACCGCTTAAAAATAATACCGTATTACGAAAATAGAAAAGTGAGAGTTTACTTTAAAGATAATTGAAAGAAAAGGAAACTGACGATTCAGCGGCATTGAAATAAAAAACAGAATTTGTTTACATCATTGGTTTTGTGCAAGCACTGCAGCAGACAACTTTCTGTGACCTATGATAAGAACACAACTACTCCTCCAGTTTATTACTTATTTGTTGTTTCGTTGTTTTGTTGTTTTGTTGCTTTGTTGCTTTGTTTTTGTCAACACTGCTGACGATATGATGTAGCCAAAAATAATACAAAACTGAAATCATTACTACAGTTAAAAGATTTTCAATGAATTGTAAAATTAATAATGTTTATTATACAAAATGGAAAATTATTCGTCGTCAACGACGACGACAACGACATTCGTAAAAATGAAGGTAAAAATTAAGGTAAAAATGAAGGTAAAAATGAAGGCAAAAAAGTTACGCCACCGTCACCACCACAGTGGACTACACCAACAAAGCACATAATCAAGACTGGAGAACAATAAACCGTACGTTATTGCCCTCATAATACCATGTAACAGCAACATTCTCAATAAGAATAGTAGTGATTGCTTTTCTCCTCCATATTTTTCATCTACACCTTCATGTTCGAACATAGTCACAAAATTTATATCTTAGTCGCCATAATCACAATCAGCACCACCACCACCACCTTAAAATAATTATAACCATAAAATAAAAACGGTGGTGGTGTGATGGTGTCGTCTCCACTTAACATATGTACTTATATCACCACTAGACTCCTCTCACGTTTTCATCTATACCTTGATATTCAAACATTGCCACAACATTATAATACTCTTTCCGTCATCGTCTTCTTCTTCACCTGGACTTAATTATATTTATGTTCTTCATTTTCTTTTCGGCTGTACCTTTATGCTCAAACATTGTACACATTGTCATTAATGCTCTTTTTGTACCATTGCCGTCGCCGCCACCATCGCCACCATCGCCATTACTGTTTCATTAATTAATTTCAACAAAATTATTGGGTGGGTGGATGGTGGTTGCATGGACGAAGGGGGGGATCTTGTTATCCCTCCCTTCTTTGCCAGGTATTGGCGGCGGTGCGGATGGTGGCGATGGTGGCAATGGTGGCGCCGACGGCAATGGTACAAAAAGAGCATTAATGACAATGTGTACAATGTTTGAGCATAAAGGTACAGCCGAAAAGAAAATGAAGAACATAAATATAATTAAGTCCAGGTGAAGAAGAAGACGATGACGGAAAGGATATTATAATGTTGTGGCAATGTTTGAACATCAAGGTATAGCTGAAAAGAAAATGAAGAGCATAAGTATAATTATGTCGAGGTGAAGAAGAAGAAGAAGAAGAAGAAGAAGACGGCAAGGATATTATAATTTTGTGACAGTGTTCGAACATAAAGGTATACGTAACAAGGCCATGAAAAGCATAAATATAATAAGGAGGAGGAGGAGGAGGAGAAAAAGAGCAATGAGAAGAAATGAAAAAAATTAAGTCCAGGGAAGATTTGCCCCGCCTGTTAGAAAAATTATTAATAAATTATCCCAAAATTTCGTAAATCAGATATCGTGTAAACACATACATTGCGCATTGATATATATTTTTGATAATATTTGAGATAGTGATAATGGTAGCCTTCTTCTTTGTATCAATAAAACATTAATAAAATAATCTGTTACCCAGTAAATGTTTATTAATGTACATTAACCACCTTCAAATTCAATAAAAGATGATGGTAACATAATAACAAAGGGGGAACATGTAGCACAGTCGACATGGGAATAAAGCATTTCGCATTGACGTTTATTGTGGTCCGTATTCGTAGGCAACGATGGCAACGGCAATTATACCGAAATTATTGTCAATATCGAAATTGAAAGGTAGTCACATCACAGTTACAGCATATTGTACATCCCAAAGACAAATTGTTAAAAAAAAAAAAAGTATAGTAAAGTAATAGCAATACTACTCGACAATCATCACAAACACCATCATCAATTTAGAGAGAAAACGTGTGTTCAGAAAAAGGGGAAAACATTGCAAATTTACGTCTGTAATAATGTAATTTGTTCATATGCAAAATAATTTTTAAAAAAGCCAATAAAGATGTACAAATTGTAAACAACGAAATTCTCCTATATATAATTATTAACAGAAAGCCCACAACGCATATAATATAAGGAGTAAAATACTTGTAAGCTGTCATATGCAACTCTTAATCATTAACATTTCACCTCGTTATATGGATTACAGTACTTTAATATATAAAAGTAAACATCACTATTACTTGCATCCAGTTACGTTCTGCTTTTGGTCAGGGGGCTCCGCCCCCCGAACCCCCCGGAGGGGGCTTCGCCCCCTTCACCCCCACCAGGGCCTGCGCCCCTGGACCCGCTCCCACCCCCGCCACCCTCACAACCCACGGCAACCAGGCCAACCAGGCCAACACACAAATCAGATGTATTTTCCGTTTTTCAAGATTTTGTTGCGAAAAGTACAGCGCATTTTAATTCAAAATTAGTTCATTTATATATTGATAACGGTCGAGAATATTTGTCAACTGAAATGAAAAATGATTGTGTTCAAAAAGGAATTAGTTATCATTTAACAGTTCCGCGAACTCCTCAATTAAATGGTGTATCAGAGCGTATGGTTAGAACAATAACGGAAAAAGCACGCGCAATAATATGCGGTGCAAGTTTGCAAAAAGTATTTTGGGGCGAGGCAGTGCTCACTGCTAATTATTTAATTAATTTAACGCCAACCAAAGCTCTGAAATGTAATAAAACACAATATGAAATGTGGCATAATAAAAAGCCTGAAATAAAATATTTAAGAGTATTTGGCTCAACTGTGTATTTACACATAATAAAGTTCGTAAAACTAAATTTGATGAAAAATCATCATGGAAAGGTATATTAGTCGGATATGTTCCTAATGGGTATAAAGTATGGGACGTGGAAAACGAAAAATTTGTTTTAGTTAGAGATGTGATTATTGACGAAACAAACTACTTAGTTACTAGACCACTAAAGAAAAGTGGAGTAAATGAGGGTAAAGAAACTGATAAATCTAACATAAGGTGAAAATTATCAGTAGTACAATTGCAAAAATCTGATAAAGATAAAAATCAGATTTGTTTGAGAAATCTGATATTGATAAATCAGATACAAAGTCACATAAATCTGAAAAAGGAAATTCAGATATTTCAAATAAATGTGATAATTATAAATCAGATAATGAGATTCAAAAACTAAGTGTTTCAAAGTCAATAGAAAAAGGGATAGTTGATAAAAATGCCAAAATAAATAATAAAACTAGAAGGAGTGAAAGGATAAAACAAGGGCCACCTATTTCTTATAATGAATATAATATAGAGTACGATTATATTATGATAGCTGAAACTCTAGTTAAAGACATACCTATATCATGTAATGAAATTAAAATTAGAGATGATAGAGTAAAATGGGAAGAAGCAATTAATGACGAAATAAATTTCCTAACGATTAATTAAACTTGGACATTAGTGTCAAGACCAAATAACAGAAATATTGTAGATTGCAAATGGATATTTACTATAAAATACGATGAATTTGGAAATCAATTGAGGTAAAAAGCTCGTCTTGTTGCTCGTGCTTTTAGTCAAGAATACTTGATTGATTATAATGAAACGTTTCCTCCAGTAGCAAGAATTTCTAGTTTTAGATTTATCGTTGCATTTGCTAATCAGTTTAATTTATTAATACATCATATGGATGTTAAAACTGCATTTTTAAATGGTATATTAAAAGAAGAAATTTATATGAGAGTTCTTGAAGGAGTTAAATGTAATGCAAATAAAGTATGTAAATTAAATAAAGCTTTGTATGGATTTTAACAGGCAGCAAGATGTTGGTTTGAGATGTTTGAAAAAGCTCTTATAGAAAAAGGCTTTCAAAATTCATCAGTTGATAGATGTATATATATATATATTAGATAGAGGAAATATACATGAAAATATATATGTTGTATTATATGTAAATTGATCTTGTGATTACTACTGCTAATATTGAAGTAATGAATAACTTTAAAAATTATCTTATGAATAAATTTTCAATGACTGATTTAAAAGATATTAAGCTTTTTCTTAGTATTAAAGTAGAGAGAACAGTAAATAAAATATTTTTAGACCGAAGTGCTTATATAAAAAAGGTTTTAGAAAAATTTTAAATGTCAGATTGTAAAGCTGTTAGTACACCACTTCATAGTAAATTAAACTCTTTTGAATTAAATTCTGATGAAACATATGATGCTCCTTGTAGTAATTTAATTGGATGCATAATGTATATTATGATTTGCACACGACCTGATTTATGTGTTGCAATTAATATTTTAAGTAGATATACAAATAAAAATAATAAAGAGCTCTGGCAAAATTTAAAAAGAGTTTTAAGATATCTTAAAGGTTCAATAAAATATCAAATTAAATTACGTAAAACAGAATTATAATGATTTTATAAGTGGGGTTTTGTAGACTCTGACTGACTGGGGCGGTAATGATGAACTTGACAGAAAAAGCACAACTGGATATTTATTTTAATTATTTGAGAATTGTACGATTAGTTGGAATACTAGAAAACATGCCTCAGTAATAGCTTCATCTACCACATGATATATTTTAAAATAAATTATATAAAAAACTTTCATTTTTTTGTATAATTTATTTCAAAATCATTTACGTACGTGTTGCAAATGATAAATCAATGAAATGTACAATTTCCTGACATGTTACAATTAATAAAACAATTTATTCAAAGTAATGAAAGTGAATGAAATGAAATGAAATTAAATTAAATTTTAATTGCATTTAAGGCCATGGACCAACCAGTACAGCTGAGTAAATCAATAAAATCAATTACATCCGTTTCCCTCATGTTTTTTCGACAACAATGCATGTTTTTAGCTAAACCCTCAGGAGATAATAAAGGACATATTAACGGATGGTTGTAGACTTTTTTTTTTTTTTTTTTTTTTTTTGTGAGGAGGAAAAATGGCAAAATCTTTTATAGACGTTGCACAGGACTCTCCTAGGACGGGTCTAGGCATACCTGTTAAAACCAAAAAACCCCCTCTCTCGAACCAATACTCCACCCGCGGAACCGCCTTTCGGCTTTAAACTTCACGGGTGGATGGTTCCATTAAAGTCGCGTACGACTCTTCCGTCATCCGTTCGCTCGGAACCTACATCCGCGGCCACACGCCCACTTGGCAAACCGACTAGCCGCGCCACCCAGGGGAGAAAACATACAGATTCCACCCCCGAACGCCGCGGACAGCCAAGTCTACCCGAGACGCAGGGCCGCGGGTGCAGGCCCCGATGCGATTTCTACTGGCCCTCCCCGTTGTTTCGCTCTCGACGCCTATCAAGTTCTCTCGTCTTCATCACAAGTGTGACGAATGACTCGATGAGCGTCCAGAACCGTTCGGACTGGAGCATGAGAGGGACCATCGTGTCAGAAGTAAGTTCGGAACCCACCGCCTGACCGAGGACCCCCCTAGCCACACCCCATTTTGCGCATACGAAGAGTGCGTGCTCCGCGTTATCCACCGGAGAATCGCAGTAGCGACACGTCTCCTCGTCTATCTTCTTAAAGCGCCTCAGGTACGCGTTAAAACAGCCATTGCCCGAGAGCGCTTGCGCCAAGTAAAAGCCGACTTCCCCGTGCTTTCTGTTCAGCCAGGTGGCGAGCTCCGGGATCATATGGTGTGTCCATCTCCCGGATTGGTCACCACAGACTTTCATTGATCCTCAGCTCTAGGATTCTGACGTCGTCAGCGGCGCACACGACAAGTGCGTCATCCGCGAAGCCGACGATGCTCGTTCCAGCAGGCAGGTCCATGCGCAGGAAGTCATCATACATGATGTTCCAAACGAGTGGACCCACCCGCGACCCTTGAGGAGCGCCACATGTCATCTCTTCTTTGAGAGACCATTTGTCGCCCTCTTATATCACCCACCTGTCGCTCAGATAGTCATCCATCATTCACAACAGGTAGTCTGGAACATTTTTCCGCATCATCGCCTCGATGCAGATGTCCCATCTCGCGGTATTGACCGCATTGCGTATGTCAATGCTAATCAACGCACAGAATCCCTTACGCTTACCAGTTCCTTTTCTTGCATTTGTGGCGATGTTAACCACAGCTTGGATGGCGTCCACAGTGGATCTGCCTTTCCTGAATCCGAACTGGCTTTCCGAGAGCCCGTTCTCCCCGACCAAGAGAGCCTGAAGCCGTTGTAGAATCAACTCCTCCAGAAGCTTCCCCATCGTATCCAATAAGCATATTGGTCTATACGACGAGGCAACCCCTAGAGGTTTGTTGCCCTTCCTCAACAAGACCAACCTCTGCTTCTTCCAATCTGCGAAGAACCTCCCGTCCCGAAGACAGGAGTTAAAGGCTTCTAGGAGGGTCTCCGGGTATGCCCCGATCACCTCTTTGAGGATCTCGTTCGGCACCCCGTCGATACCCGGCGCTGTATTTGCCTTAAGCCTTCCACCCGCTCTCTTTAGTTCTTCGAGAGTGAAGAGTTCTTCGCGCCGGACCACGCAGGAACTTCGGTCCTGTCTTTGGAACGGCTCCACGTGTGGAAACAAGCTTCGCACAATGTACTTGACTTGATCGGGATTATCCAGGCCCGGGGTCTTTCTTCTAGTCACCAATCTCTTGGTGACTATTTTGAAGGCGAGACCCCATGGATCCTTCTCGACCTCACCGATCAGGTCTTTCCAGCATTGAAGTCGGCTTTTCTTTATGCCTCGCCTCAGAGCTGTTTTTGCCCCTTTCCATGCCTCGTACAGCGTAGCATCCCCCTTTGAACGGGTGAATTTTCGCCGCGCTGCGAGGCATTCTCGACGTAGGGCTGCCAACTGGTCGTTCCACCAGTACATCGAACCCCTGGCTTGCCTGCGCTTACGGCGAGGCATCGAGTAGTCACAAGCCGCGACCACCTTCTGCCTCACCGAGCGCACATCAGCTTCGTACGACCCAGCAGGGCAGACCCAACCAAGCTCATCGATGAGCCTGGTTTCTTCAAGGTGTTCGCGAAGTCTTTTCCTACTGAGTCGTCTCGTGTTCCAGGAGGGGCTCCTTCCTTCGCCGCCCCTACCCTTTTCCGCCGCTTGACACCCTTGTTCTAGACTAAATTCGATGCACCGGTGGTCACTCAAGGTTATTACCTCGAGGACCGACCAGTCGCTTATCCTTGAAGCGAGGCGAGGTGCGGCGATCGTGAGGTCAATTATTGACCCTCCCGCTCCTCGTCTGAACGTGAAATCCCCGCCCTGATTCAGGACGATCAGGTCGTTCCTAGCGACCATCTCGCCAACCAAGATTCCCCTCCTATCTGGGCGGGCCTCACCCCACTCGGGCGACTTACTGTTGAAGTCACCCCCTATGAGGGATCGCCCGATGGCCTCACTGAGGCCGTACACAAGGAACGGCCTTCCGGAAGGCCGAAACGTCTCCCCCCTTTTTGAGGACCAGAGGACTTCTTCCTTCCTGGTCATCCGGATAGACAGGACCTCAAGTCCTGCCTTCCGGGGGTCGACCTTCGCCTTCATTTCCTTCAAGATGTCGGCGTAGGACTGGCCGTCCTTCGCCGACACCTTGATGGCGTCGCCCGACCTGGCGGGCGAGGAGCGCTTCGGGGTACCCTTGTCGTTTGTACATTTTTAGGAAAAATACATTGAATATCGAAATAAAACTAATCTTTTATATCAAAATTAAGCGCAAATATTAGCAAGTTAACTGAAGTTAATAAACGGAGAGAATATACATTAATTTTATTTTAAATAAATACAAAAATAAAATTTATAAAATCAAATTCCCATTTCGCATATTTAAATATGAAAGAATAAGAATAGATAATGGTTGTTGTCTCGTATGGGATAAATCTAGTTTTATTAAAAATATAACATAACCTGCAAATATTTATTTGAAAAAATAAGAAAAAAAAGTATTATTAAATGTACAAAAATACAAATTGAGAACATGCGCGCTGAAAGTAATTGCGTAAAAAGGAAAATAGAATGGTAATGGAGAATTAAGGGATGAATCTTCAACCAATGAGATTATCGCAGAACTTCCCCTATTTCCCCATATTTCACCCTATTCTTCTTCTCACGTAATAGGACGTACAACGGACAACGACTACGCCCTTAAAATAAGAAAAAGCATTGTTCGCTGTGACGGGTAAATACTGAGATGTGTCAAATACAATAGTAGCCGTAGCTTATACTAAGGGTATCGACAGAGATCTGACGCTCTTTTCCTGGATGGCTTCTACAGTCACCTACCCTGCTTTGAAGGGTAATAGTGGGGATGAGGCAGATCTCTGGACCAAAAGGAAACATTCCAGAAATATACACATAGTAAAGGCCTCGCCCTTCACACCCCCCTTACTAGCTTCGTTTTGCTCCTGAAAAACGCAATTTTACCTTTTGCGGTTGGATGTTGGGAACATTTAAATTTTCTTCGACGCTGAGTGGCGGCGCATGAGGTACGTAGGTTACAACTTGTGGGATTGCTGAGTTGTTAACATTGTTGTTTACGCAGAGCAAGTTTAGACAAACGTTGGGTAGACAATTTTTTACAATGTTACAAATTCCGCATTTATATAGTATAAAAATCGTGGTTATTACGATAGATATGTAACCTAAGTAGCTAAGAGTTTCGGTAGCTTTTTCGCTCCAGGTTTGCGTTCTATGAGCTCTCTTAACCTTGTCTAACGAATTTTCTATGTCGACTAAACTCTGTCCTAATCGTTTTAAATCAGAGGGTTTGATCGCTTTCTGTAGAGGTATCATTTTATCTTCTATTAAATCTAATTCGGTAGCGTCAAAAGGAATAACAATTGTTTTATTTAAGTGTACATTCTTTCTTGTTTCGTAGGTTTTCCTCAATTTCATAATGATACTATCAGAGTTAATCACGCAATCGTCAGATGATTCTAACATCATAGCTCCATTGATCAATCTATTTGAGCTTTGTTCTGAGCATAATATATTTATTTCTATTTCTCTCTCTGTTATAATAATATACCCATTTTCCTGATAGATTTGTAAGTAAACTAGCTCGTTTATTTTAAAAGGTGAGAATTGACATATTTTATAGTCTAATGATTTAATACTATTCCTAACTATTTGATTTTCGCAAGTATAAACTTCTGATATAAGATAACTCGGCTGGACGCGCTTACAAATTCTCAAAGAATCGAGTTTCTTGCAGTTGGCAACAAATTCCTGATCACCCGGTACATAAATTGTTCGTTGTTCGTTTAGTAGGATAAACTCATGCTCAGGTATAATCGCTAAAAAGGTTTTGCCAATTTTTTTGGGAATAGGGATCAATCTTTGAAGTTGGAAGTTCTCGGTTTCTACCAAAGGTGCTTTGATTGAATACAGCAGTTTGTTATTAACTATAGCGATTGTTATTTCTGAAATGTCAACAATATGTTGGTAGTTGCTTTCATTGAGCTTAATTTGGTATTTTTCGCTATTGTGCTCTTCGAATTCGCGAAACCCGTTCATGAATGTTGTAGGCGTTAATATTTGGGGGTGAATAATGCCATGCTTACCATCATTGATGGCGTCAATCAAGAGATTAACGTCGTCACTTAGTTCAGTCAATTCTAATGTGCAAAGGGTTATCTTATTCGAAATAGCTATGTTCTTCGTGTTTGAGTTTGTTTGAGATACTAGACGATTATATTTTTCAACATTCTGTCTGCTGTGTTCATTCAAAGTTATTAAGTCGTGTGAGGTTGAATTAAGGAAGGTTTTGATGATTCTGGTCTGATTAAAAATACTCGATGCCAAGAGGTCGTTGTCCTGATACAATTTATCGAGTTCGTTATTTATGTGGTCCAAGTCTTTATCATCCAAGGTGCCGAAGAGTGTCTTGGAGATACTCCCTACGAAATTCATAAGTCCTCTTTTGCTTCTTGATAAACCCAAAATTTGAGCCAATAATTTTCGTGTTCTATTAAGTCGATTTATCTGGTTATTGAGCAAATTTAATCCGAACTGTTCCGAGCAATTTACGCACATGTTCAAAGTGGCTACGTACATTTTTTGTAAGTTGGTGAAGCGTTCGTTTAGCACACTAGTATCAAGGGATACAATGAGGTGCCAAGTGTCGTGGTAAAGTTTGGCGTGCCCGATGTTTTCGATGAAAATTGTAGTGTCGTTCAAAGGAGTAAAAGTGACATCAGCCTGGATAGTTTGAATAAGTAGAGCACATGTAACGAAAATCTTCATCCTGGAAATACAAGTTCCATTACTGATAGTATTCTTTTAGACGATTAGCATGTATTTTTTGTCTTTCATTATTTATTAGTATGGTATAATTATGATTGTTTTGTTTTTCCACGACAATCCCTGGCCCTAGCCATTCTTGATCGAGTTTGGAAGATTTTTTGTCGTTATGAACGAGTACAGCGTCGCCTATGTCAAAAATGGTTTGTGGGATGACGATTTTCGAGTCTTGTTTTATTTTGTATTTCAATTTTACCTTTTCTATTTTCTGTCTTGCTTTTGCGAGATATTTTTCGTGGCGGGTTTTCCAAAGCTGAACTAATTCTTCGTATTTTAAACTTGGTATCGTAGTCAATACAGACGGAAGATTCGCCTTTCTTCCGAACGTCAGTTCAAATGGAGTATATCCAGTACTCTCGTGGACGGATGTGTTATAAGCCATAGTAATGATTTTTAGATTATCGTCCCAAGCTGTTTGATTATCGCTGATTGCCGTCTTTAAAAGATCTTTTACAACAGCTTGAGTTCGTTCGAGGGTCCCGTTGCTTTGAGGATGAAAAGTTGTGGTTTTAATATGCTTTATTCTGAATAAATTTTCGAAGTTTTGAACAAGTTCAGAAACAAAATTAGCGCCTTGGTCTGTAAGAATGTGTTTGGGAGAAGAAAAAATATATATGTAATAATCAAACAATTCTGTAATTATTGATTCGGACCTGGTATCTTTTAGTGGGATGAGAATTAAATATCTTGTCAGCATGTCCTGTATGGAGAGTATGTATTCGTTTTTTCTCAGTGTCATGGGCAAGGGTCCAAAGATGTCCATGGCAATCTTGTCATTAGGCTCCATAGGTGTGTCTGGAATAGTTGCTTCAGCTTTGGGTCTAATCCTGGTGAGTTTTTGTTTTTGACAAGTGTCGCATTTCTTGATAAATTTAATTATGTCGTCTTCCATATTTTTCCATACGCCTTTATCTTTTGCGCGCAGAATTGACTTATTTTCTCCAAAATGTTGTGATGAAAGGTTACCGTGACTTTCCTCGATGATCCTTTGCTTGTCTTCTTGTGTTAAATCCCCTGTTGGACTTGTACACAGTGTAAACTGTAAGTCAGGGTACTTGAACTCTAAAAAGTTAATGAGCTGTCGGATTTTCAGTTTTTCCAAAGGAGTTACTGTGGGATCGCTGAGGTGTAATCGGACGTAGGTCAACTTGCGCTCTATGCATTGGAGTACGGCTTCTTGTAATTTCGTCAGCCACAGTCTTTCGTCGTATTCAGGCATCAGAATGCTGTTCGGGACTCTTCTTCCTTGACTTTTCACGAGCTTGACCCACAACTTTCCTTGAGCGTTGGGTTTCCACTTTGTCCGGTCTTCTGTTTTGTTTTTTAACCATTTATAAAACTCAATAATCAACTCGGGATTCCAATCCTGTTGGACTTCGTTTTCTGGTGGTTCGAGCGATTCATGAGAACTAGCAGGTGAATCCACCTGCTGCTCATACACTTCTACAGGTGTCAATAATTGTTTGTCATTTGTTATTCGAGATTCTGGGTACTTACTGGTGGAAGGCTCATCAATGCGTGGTTCTACATTGTCAATGCATTCGTGTTCTACTTGTCTCTCTACGTCGCTCAGTACGCGTTTTTTTTCTTCTGTCTCGAAGTCTTGTACAGGGAGTACTCTTGACAGAGCATCTGCTGCCTTGTTGTCTTTGCCTTTTACGTACTCTTTTTCGTAATCGTACTCTTCAAGGCGTAACCTCCATCTTAATAACCTCGATGAAGGGTCTTTTACACTGAAGAGCCATTTCAACGCTTGATGGTCTGTTTGAATCTTGAATTTCCTGCCAAGCAAAAATTGTCGTAACCTTTTCACAGACCACACGATGGCCAACAGTTCTTTTTCCGTTGTGCTGTAGTTTATTGCAGGCTTATTGAGGGTTCTAGATATATAACAGCACGGGTGCCCATCTTGCGATAGAATTCCGCCAAGGCCGACATTCGAGGCGTCTGTGGTCAGTGTGAATTCTTTGCTATAATCTGGATATCGTAGGACGGGTGAGGAGCACAAACAATTCTTTAGATCTTGGAAGGCTTTTTCACAAGCCTCGGTCCAATAAAATGGCTGGTTTTTCTTTGTTAATTCTGTTAATGGTTTTGCGCGTGTAGAGAAATTCTTGATGAATTTTCTGTAATATCCAGATAGTCCTAAAAACGCTTGGACATCAGTTGGATTTGAAGGTTTTTTGAAATTAAGGACTGCTTCGATTTTCTTTGAATTTGGTTTAACGCCTTCAGCTGTGATAACATGTCCTAGATATTCGAGTTCTGGTCTCAAATATTCGCATTTGTCGGGTTGGAGTTTTAGGCCAGTCTGTCTGAGTCTTTCAAATAAAGTTACAAGGTTCTGATGATGCTCTTGAATAGTTGATCCGAAGATTACAATATCTTCCAAATAAACAAAGCATATTTTTCCAATCAGTCCCCTTAACGCGGTGTCCATCATTCGCTGGAATGTGGCTGGTGCATTCTTAAGTCCAAAAGGCATGCGCTCGTATTCAAAGTGCCCTTCCGGAGTTGAAAATGCAGTGTATTTTCTTGAGTCTGATTCCATTGGTATCTGATGGAATCCAGAACTTAAATCGAAGGCTGAAAAGAACTTTGCCTTGCCTAAATGATCTAAGATATCATCTATGATAGGTTGTGGATAAGCATCATGGTCCGTTTTTTCGTTCAGTTTTCGGAAATCGATGACAATTCTCCATTTTTTCTTTCCTGAAGCGTCGGTTTTTTTTGGTACAACCCATAGTGGTGCGTTATAAGGTGAATCTGAGTGGTGAATTACTTTTTTAGTTAACATGTCCTGCACTTGTCTTGAAATTTCGCTCTTGTGGAATTCAGGTGGCCTGTAAGACTTTATATTGAGAGGAGTTTCGTCCTTCAGGGCTATTTTATGACTCGCTAGTTTGGTACAAGGTAAAGGGTCTCCGGTCAGTGAGAAAATGTCGTGATAAGTTTGAACGATTTTCTCAATTCCTACCTTGTGTTCTTCCTCTAGGTGTGAAAGTCTTGTATTTTCCCGTAGTAATTTTAATCGGTCGTTCAATTCTCGAGTTGTAATATAGTTGATTCTATCTTCTCCGGATTTTATTGTTATATAATTATATTTTACGTCTTCAGTGTTTATTTTTAAGGTTTCCTGAGTTTCGTTGGCAATAGGCACTTTAAATCGATGATTCGATACACAGTAAATTGAATCAGGGATGAAAGGGTTGTCTTGGATAATGACTTGTCCTTTTTCTCTCTGCGTTTCTATTTCTATTAGCCTAACACTATTTTTTGGTACATAGATTCCATCGTCGATCAGTTCATATTCCTTTTCATTTAGTTTCAGCTTGTGATTGGACAGATTAAAATGATAGCTATGCATAAAAGGTATTCCTATTATTCCGTCTTCTGGCAGTGGAAAATTATTAGGCATTATATAAAAAATATGATCTACTTCTTGGAATCTTAGTTTTGTTAGTGCTTTCGAAATATGTAAGTCGTTGCCCATAACAAATTCTTTGTTACATTCTTCTCTTGGATGTTTCGGATCGATCAAATCTGCTTTGATAACATTGATTGATGATCCACTGTCCACTAGTAGTCTTCCAAATCCTCTTGTTCCGTCCAAGTATTCTCGTATGTAAAATAATCTTCCTGACACTGCTGAAACTCTGTCTCTTCCAAACTTACTTCCTCTTTCCCTATAGTCTGACTTGTTTCGCCAGCTTCTGTTTCCTGGGTATAGTTTACTCTCTGGGGCGGTCGCTTGGAGCTCTGTCCTTGTGGAAAATTTTGGTTCTGATTCTTTTTCTTGTAACATTGATCTTCTGTATGGCCTGGGAGTTTACAGAAATTACAACTAATTGAGTTTCGTAACGTCGGAAACGAATTTTTGTTGAATTGCCCTGCTGGAATTTGTGGTCGTGGACGTCTTGTTATGTTTGGCTGTGTGTTCTGACTTCGTTGTCGATTCTGGTGTTTTTCTCTGTACTAGATTTCGGCTTCAAGAGCTTCCTGCTGAGCCCCGTTTATGGTACCTGGTTTTAATGGTCGAATCTGAGATCCTATTTCGTCTCGCAAATTCATAATATATTTCTTGATTGCAGACTTCTCTTCTATTTGTAAAGCTATTCTTCTCGCGGTTACATTCGAATGTTCATTTTGCACGGCATACTTTAACTCGTTTAGTTGCTGTCTAAATCTTAAATTATAAGATTGAACTGGCTCATTAGGCATTTGTTTGATTGAGTCGAGTCTAGACCTAGATAATTCGACTGAATTATTCATTCCTACATTCTGCCTGAGTGCCTGGAAGAGTTCATCGTAATTGTTAATTGGTATGAATCTTATTGACCTCTTTGCCTGATCTTGAATTTTCTCAGCTATTATGAAGTCCAATAATAAATCCGGTTGTAAACATCTAAGTTTTGCTCGTTTGATCGATTTAATGAAATCCTCTGTACCGTTGTCGTCCTTTCCTCGTAGAATTTCGATTGTCCTGACAATGTCTTTGGCAGGTAGCAAACAGGTTACGTTCTGCGTGTCTATTGGGAAAGCGCGAGCTTCTGTCCATGCTGTAAGTCTTGGGTTCGGCTGTGTCGGTGCATTAGAGAATCCATGCATGTGTGAGAGCTGTTCCTCTTGTATCTGATCTTGGCTCGGACCTGTGAGCTCTGTGTTTACTTGTATGGAGATATTTGAGTTTCCTACTGCGTGTCGGTGAATTGCTTCGTGACCGGTATCCATTTCCAGATTTCCTTTGTGTGCGAGTGTAAACTTCGGCTCTTCCATTTCCTGTAGACTCGTCTTCAGTTTCGAGCATATTTGAGTGTCTAGCTATTGTAGCGATTTCTTCTGTCCTCTTCGCGTTTTCTTGGTTTAATTCCGCTATCTTTTCCGAAAACAACTGTTGATTCCTTTCGATCAAGCTCAATTTTTCAAGGATTTGAGACATAGCGTCTATATTCAAATTATTGGGATGATTGGGAGAACCTGGTGAGGACATCTTAGTAGAAACTCGAGAAGGAAAATTTAAATCAGAAACAATATCCTCTGAGCAAGAGCTTTCCTCGGCAGAATATCTGCGAAGATTTTCCCCATAAATATGATACGCCAGTGTGTTCGTGTATGTGTGCTTAATTTATCGTTCGGGTGTAATGAACACAAAAAATGAAGTCGCGACACGGTTGACACGTACTTAATTTTATCATATGTTGGACCCTGTTGATAATAATTATGACCAGGGCCGTCCGGAGCTATTCGATAAAACGAGAGAAAAGGCAAAATGAAAATGATAAAGACAGAATATAAAAAATCGAAATAAGATTCGCGTTACAATATATTTCCTAATAAATCGACCGATTTTATACTTACCCTTTGTAAACGAAGCTGCTACAAGCTTGGTCAAAGGTTGTAAGTTAATTATTGGAGTTTGTTAAAGAAAGAAGCCGCGTATTGCTTCCTACTATTTTGCAGTTTCTTTTTATTTTCTTTTTTACTTACGAAAAATATTCTATTTGAGAACCACTGTCGAGATGCATTGCAGCTGCTCAGCGACCGATGAGGAAATTCCTTGTCTCCCGTAGAGTTTTCCTTTCCTTCGTGCGTGGCTGGCCGGTTGCTGGTGTAAGCGTTGAGGCAGTCGGAAAATTCTTCCGTTACACGTTGTCTCCTTTGGAGAGTGACGTCACTGCTTTCTTAGGAGTCGCTAATAATTCTACTCAATTCAAATTATGTACGCGTTCTCCTTTGGCCAAAGATTATCGAATCTTTGTAAGCCGTTCAAGATTTATATTGCACTGCACGTTTAATCACTGGTAACGTTTAATCACTGGTAAAGGGATAATAGGGTGTGGTCCGCCGAAAGAAATCAAAGATTCCGTAAAAACTGATTCTTTAAATCCCGTTGAATCCCGTAGGAATCGAACAAAGGGATCCTAGCAGGATCGCCAAAATGTGACGGGTAAAATAATAAAGTCACTCAAACACCAGCGAATTTAATTATATAGAAAATTATATCGTTTATTACTGGGATGTGTCAAATACAATAGTAGCCGTAGCTTATACTAAGGGTATCGACAGAGATCTGACGCTCTTTTCCTGGATGGCTTCTACAGTCACCTACCCTGCTTTGAAGGGTAATAGTGGGGATGAGGCAGATCTCTGGACCAAAAGGAAACATTCCAGAAATATACACATAGTTAAGGCCTCGCCCTTCACATCGCTATCTTATTTTCTGATTTATTATGCAACCGGTCGGCCGCCGCCGCCGCCACCGCCAGCACACACTACTCTTTTATCTCGTCATGGGCGTACAGTCCCTCCTACCAATTATGCTGTATGAGCCACCCACGATATCCTCCTTTCAAAATGGCGTACAGCAGACACATAACAATGGCGTCATCTCAGCATATGTTTACCCGTCACTATACATATAATGTGCTGTAACTTCATTCAATAAAATCACACACGCACGCGCAAACACACAAATAATGAACTACATTGACATTTCGTGTAATGGATAATATATTATTATTTAACAAATTACATATATGAAAGTTTATTCATAAAATAATAACCATTTTCAATTTCACATATTTACTGCAAGAGTACGAGGCGACAATGCGCACGCAACAACAGTACAAAAACAACACTCTCAAGCATTGATGTCTTCCACGACTACTGAGTGGCAAGGGGCGTTAATAAATTTTAAGAATTATTATTTCGTTATTTAAATAGCAGCAGTCACTCATATACATTTAATTGCAATTCAAATCAACAGGAATGCAAATAATAGAAAATACTATCGATTTCCGCCACACGCACCCTATGCTCTCTTAATCGTTGGACTCCGCCTCCTGAACCACCCCGAAAAAGGCTTCGCACCCTTCACCCCCACCACACTATTCACCCCTAGACCCAGTGCAACCACCATTCAATGAAACATAAAAGTATTAACCGATTAATATTTATAAAATCACAGTTAACTAGCACCAACCGGCAATACTTCTAATAATAAATAAAAACATTAAAATTAATAAAAATCATGAAAATTGATAAATTGTAGGTTGAGTTGCAAAGACAAATTGAGGAATAAAATGTTGAAAAATATAATAAACTCTGCTAATATATCAATATAATATCAACTAGTATTAACAAGTAATGCTTTTAATGCTGAAAATCATAAAAATTGTAGAATTGTAGATGGCGCTGCAAAGACAAATTTATACAAATAAAATGTTGAAAAATATATAAAACTCTGATATTAGAACAATATACTATCGACTAGCATTAACCAGTAATGCTTTTAATGCTGAAAATCATAAAAGTTGATGAATTGCAGATGGCGCTGCAAAGACACATTTATACAAATAAAATGTTGAAAAATATATAAAAATTATCTAAAATGTAATAATACTGTTAATTAGTACCATCAAGAAATACTTTTATTAATAAAAAACGTCAAAATTAATAAAAATCATCTAAATTAATAAATTGTAGGTGGCGCTACAAAGACAAATTTAGGAATAAAATGTTGAAAAATATACTAAACTCTGATAATATATCAATATACTATCGACTAGCATTAACCAGTAATGCTTTTAATACTGAAAATCATAAAAGTTGATGAATTGCAGATGGCGCTGCAAAGACACATTTATACAAATAAAATTTTGAAAAATATATAAAACTTATCTAAAATTTAATAATACTGTTAATTAGTACCATCAAGAAATACTTTTATTGATAAAAAACGTTAAAATTAATAAAATCAATTATCTAAATTAATAAATTGTAGGTGGCGCTGCAAAGACAAATTTATACAAATAAAATGTTGAAAAATATATAAAACTCTGATAATATAACAATATACTATCGACTAGCATTAACCAGTAATGCTTTTAATGCTGAAAATCAAAAAACTTGATGAATTGTAGGTGGCGCTGCAAAGACAAATTTATACAAATAAAATGTTGAAAAATATATAAAACTTATCTAAAATGTAATAATACTGTTAATTAGTACCATCAAGAAATACTTTTATTAATAAAAAACGTTAAAATTAATAAAAATTATAAATAACTGGCTTATATCGTCCCTCAATAATATTAATTGATGAGGACTCCAATCTGAGTCGAAACGTTTGAGGAAAAATGAAACCCTGAGTTTACATTATTTCTGGACCCTAAAGCCAAAGAAAAAAATCATCTATCTATTAATATTATTGAGGGTCGATATAAGCCAGTTATTTATAATTATCAAATTATGGGCAATCAAAGCAAACGTAGAGGACATAACTTTTTCTCAAGAATCAAAAATGAGTATGGAGAACACGCCGTAATGTACATGAAAAATTTTTCACGAGCCAAAATTCAACTTACAATTAATTTCAACAAAAGGATCCTCTTACTCCGCTGCAGAAAACAGAAGATTCTACCACAACATTTACTATCGGTTCCATCTAATTTTATTTCTTTCAATAATATGAATATCGCACGTTTATATTCTTCAGCATTCAAAAAATTTCAGTCTTCAACACTCAACTTAGAAATTAAGGACATCTGCATTACAATCCATAGGCTGATAAAAGACGTTCGGTTCAATGAACAAAAAATTTTAAAAACGTTACCAGAAATAGTTTATAAACAGTTTTTCTTTTTTGAGTCTCAAAAAATACTTCGAATCTCTCTATCACATCGAAACAGTTGTAAGTCTAAATTTGAACGTCTCATTCAGGCACAATCTAACTTAAATAATGACGATATTGGTCCACATTCCGGTCTCACAGATTCTTGGTTTACTAATTTGACAGACACACATATTCCACCCGCAGTCGCAAAGACATTTAGTCTAGGAAAAAATTTTGGCATTCCCTTTACCGCCAGAAAAATCCCTACGAAACATCTTATAGCAGATTTCGAATCAAATATTCACAAAATTGAAGAAAAAGATCGTAATGAAGCCAGATTAAAATTTGTCAACTGTATAAAAAGTTTTTCTAACCAAAAACAAACTCCACTCAACACGTTCCAAAAGCAAGTTATAGAAAATTCGAACACTACACATACCTTTTTAAAAAACAACCCCCACATATTAATAACAAAAGCAGACAAGGGAAACACAACAGTAGCCATGAATAAAAATGATTACATTCTTCAATCGACACTTATGTTGTGAGACAAAAAAACCTATGAACCTCTGAAAAAAGATCCAACCAACACAACTCACAACAAAGTCAATAACCTCATCAAAATATGGACAGAAAAAAACTATATTAGTGCAAACATAGCAAACTCCCTAAAATCCAGCAACCCATTACCAGCCAGATTCTATGGACTACCAAAAATCCATAAACCAAACCACCCCCTTAGGCCCATTGTTTCTTTTTGTGGCACTCCCACCTATAACCTCGCATCATTCTATAACAATGTTATCACAAGTAACATTACCCGGCCTACCTCACGAATAAAAAACAGCTTTGACTTCATAGAAAAAATAAAAAACATTCATGTCCCATTAAATTATAAAATTATCTCACTAGATGCAGTTTCACTGTTTACTAGTGTTTAAATCGGTATAGCAATCAAAGGTATTAAAGAAAGATGGCCTCAAATACAACCACATGTAAAAAAAAGGCCTTAGAATATGTTCATCCAACTCAACTTTCAATTTTCAAGGTACTTCATATAAACAAAAATCCGGTTTCCCCATGGGCTCACCCCTTTCACCTATTGCAGCAGACATTGTCTTGGATGACCTGGAAAAAAAATGCATAACAAGTCTACCCTTTCAACTCCCATTTTATTTCCGATATGTTGATGACATAATAACAGCAGTACCGTACAATGAAATTGACACTATCAAAAACACTTTCAACAGTTACAACCATAAAATTCAGTTCACAGTAGAGGAAGAATCACTTAACAAAATTTGTTTTTTGGATGTTCTGGTAATCAGGGAAGGAAATAACATCAAGACCAATTGGTACAGTAAACCAACCTCTTCCGGTCGACTTCTTAACTTTAATTCGCACCACCCACTTAATTACAAAATTAACGTTATCAACAACTTAGTTGATAAAGGCATCACCCTAGCACACAAAACTTTTCACACGGAAAATATTAACAAAATAAAAATCACATTAATAAAAAACAATTATCCGATTGACTTCATTAACCATGTTATAAAAAAACGGTTAAAACATCTGTTACGTAAAGCCGCTGTACTGAACACCCACACACACCGTCCTCCTGAGGGTTACACACCCACACACACAGGTCCCACACAGCAGGACCCGGCAGGTCAAACCCCTAAATATTTGCCTCTTCCCTACGTACAAGGACTATCTGAAAAATTGTCGGGTATTTTAAAACCCTTTAATATCAGAATTGCTCCTCGTAATACAAACAATTTAACACATTTGTTCAAGTCGCCTAAAGATCCCATCTCAAAACTGGATATCGCAGACGTCGTGTACAACATTCCCTGCACTGGTTGTACAGCAAATTACATAGGTACGACAAAACGACCTCTCAAAAATAGAATTCGTGAACACATCAAAGATGTTTACAATCCCCCTGACAAATGGACAGCCTTAACAAAACATGCGTGGCATCATGATCATACTTTTAACTTTCAGGATGTAAAAATTCTCGATAGAAGTAATTTTTATAAAAAACGAATGACACTAGAAATGACCCACATAGCCAGCAATCCTCATGCTGTAAACCAAAGAACAGACATAGAAAACTTATCGGTTTTTTACCTCCCCTTGTTAAATAACAGAATTTAATCTCAGAAAAATTTACATTTTCTCCAACATCTAGCTTAGGATTTGAAACGGTCTGAACCACAGTTGACTCATTTGCGGTTCTCCTTTGTCACAGCTTCCTGCATCATCTTGGACACATCTTTCCAACCTTTTTATACACGCAAAGTTAAACCACTTCAAAAAAATACCCTCTCCTTATCCCTTACTCCACTATGACTTTCCAGCAGTCTTTTAAAACATAACTCAGTTCCAAAGTAAATACGTTACTGACAGCAGTGGTGATAAATATGTGTCTCTTCAGTAAACGAAAAAAGAAAAAAATCCGGGATAATTGTGAATTTTTTGATACAATTCTATTCACATTCTGACTGAAGGTTAGTCTCAATTATTATTTTGTAGCTTCTAATGTTTTTATTAAAATAAATTAAGAATTGTATCTATATACAACTTCCTGATGAGGCTGAAAAATTTAGAATTTATTCCCCCTTTTACCACAATGTTTAATTGTCACTCTTGCAATTTTTAAGTTTCTTCCACTTGTATTTTTACAGAACAAATTATATATGGCTTATATTGTTGTGGATTTAGTTATTCAGACCAATTTTACAGTTCACACGTGCAATTTTTTATAAAAATTTTTTTTTACCACAATGGTTTTTCCGTCCCGTGTTACTGCAATTTATCATAATGTTATCCGTCAAACGTGTAATTCTTTAAGTTCCTTCACTATGTATGTTTATAGCAAATTTTGCACAATTTTCAATTTTCATACGTAAATTTAGTTTGACCTATTCTATAGTTCCAAAAGTGCAATCCATTTATATCGGTTGTCAACACAATGTCTATCCGTCACATGTGTAATTTTTAAGGTTCTTCCTTTGCATTTATTTGAAAAATTCTGCACACTTTTTATTTAGTTTTTGTTCGAATTTAGTTAGTATGGACCAATTATATGGTTTACATGTGCAATTTTATCATAATGTTATCCATTACACGTATTCAAAATTTTTTAAGTACCTTCCCTATGTATTTTTTTTATAGCAAATTTAGTACAATTTTCAAATTTTTTATACGTAATTTTAGTTAGACCTATTCCATAGTTTCAAAAGTGCAATCCATTTATATCGTTTGTCAACACAATGTCTTTCCGTCACAAGTGTAATTTTTTAATGTTTCCCCCTTTGCATTTTCTATAGGGAAATTAGGCACATTTTATTCATTTTTGTTCGAATTTAGTTAGTATGGACCAATGATATGGTTTACATGTGCAATTTTATCATAATTTTATCCGTCACACGTGTTAAAAATTTTTTTAAGTCCCTTCCCTATGTATTTTTATAGCAAATTGTTACAATTTTCAATTTTTTATTCGTAAATTTAGTTAGACCTATTCTATAGGTTCACAAGAACAATTCATTTATATCGTTTGTCAACACAATGTTTATCCGTCACACGTGCAATTTTTCTATTCTTTAATTCTTTATTCTTTTCTTTCGTTGTATTTTTATAGAAATAAATCTCACTGATGAGGACTCCAATCTGAGTCGAAACGTTTGAGGAAAAAATGAAACCCTGAGTTTACATTATTTCTGGACCCTAAAGCCAAAGAAAAAAATCATCTATCTATTAATAAAAATAATTATCTAAATTAATAAATTGTAGGTGGCGCTGCAAAGACAAATTTATACAAATAAAATATTGAAAAATATATAAAACTCTGATAATAGAACAATATACTATCGACTAGCATTAACCAGTAATGCTTTAATGCTGAAAATCATAAAAGTTGATGAATTGCAGATGGCGCTGCAAAGACACATTTATACAAATAAAATGTTAAAAAATATATAAAAATTATCTAAAATGTAATAATACTGTTAATTAGTACCATCAAGAAATACTTTTATTAATAAAAAACGTTAAAATTAATAAAAATCATCTACATTAATAAATTGTAGGTGGCGCTGCAAAGACAAATTTATACTACTACTACTTCATTTAATATTAAAAGAAGAATAATCAAGCCATAGATACTTTACATCGTGGCGTTACGTGCGTATCATGAAAATATACTACCTTTGCACGAAAAAAGAGACCAGTATATACACACATCTCTTTCCAACTTGCTATTATTTGCAACTGACCCCATTCATACTTACATTATTCGCGCAACAAATCATTAATTGTTTTATTAAATAAATGTATATTACCCAATGAGTATTGCAATGCGACACAACGCAGAACGCGCCGCTTCCACTTTATATCGCGATGTGTCTCTAGTTTACTACGTCGCACTCAGAGGATAACATCACTCTACTTACCGACCTCCTAGGATAACTTGCACATTTTATCCAGCGCAGGTAGTTGTTATCTCTGGTTGCAAAATTATAACCGACACACAGTAACAACACACTTACCATGCCACTTATCTTCCGACCAGCCTCTACTCTCTCTACTTGACGACCACGACGAGTCTTAGTTCCCAAAATATACGCAAATAAAACAATTTTACAAAACATTTATATCACAATATTAAAAATTACAAATTTCCCAACACGTGTGCAACTAAAACTCCATTCTCTATCAAATATAATCCGTTGAAAAAGTTTAAATTCCGTAGTCAACATTTCACTCATCATTTTCAATGCACATACTTCTTCACATATTTTATCTAAAAATTTACATTCTCATCATGGATGAGAAGGTATTGGTTTTATGTGAAAAATGACTTTCGGAATTTTCATCAAATCTTTATGTTTTGTGACCCCCTGAGTCAGAAAAAATGGTTTTTACGAAAGTGTCTGTCTGTCTGTATGTCTGTAGTAGGTCGCGTGCGGCATAACTCTCGATAGAATTATCAGATTGAATTGAGCTTTGGCACACTTTATCGGAGCCGAAAAAGTAAGGACAAGTTCGTTAACCAGCCACATCCAATCAAAATTGAGGGATTGAGCACTACTTTTGTGTTTTTGAAAATAACTTTTTGAGAAAATCAAAAATTTCAATACTGGTTTTTGATAGTGATCATAAATCTCTATAAATTATCCCGATAACATCTTGATTTAATCAAAATTAGAAATGTTACAGCATATTCAAATTCGAAAAAAGTCAATATCAAAATTCCATTTTCCAGTTAAATTATACGAGATACGAAAAAACGTTATAATACAATATTATTAAATAAATAAAGACCTACAAATTTTTAAATCTGTTTTTATCATAGAATTGAGGCACCTCTTTTTACATACGATGTCCCAATTTTGTACGTGAAAATGAACATTTTCCAATGATTGAGATCTGAAATTTGTAATAGTATTTGAAAAGAAAATTTTTCAAAAGTTCCCATCTTTCAAATTTCTAAATAATTATTTTCAGAGCTCATGGGACAACAAACATCTCTTCGAGTGCTATCTGAAATCGTTACGAAACCTGGAGTCAAAAAGAATTCCAAAGTCCTAAGACAAAATAATAATCAAAGAAGTACTTTAATGAAATCAATTTCTGGTAATATTGCTGAAAGTGGTGCCACACAGCAATCACCACATACAAGCTCCTGTGCCAAAAATACACCACGGCAACCAGTGGCTTCTGTTAATACTGGGGTGGAGAAATTTCAACTACCAGACATTTCTATAAAATCACGTCGGCGTTGTACCTTGAGTGCCATTCAGAACTATGAGCGTTTCATTGAAGGTGAAGAGGATCGAGTGAGTTTCATTATTTTTAAGATTTGGTCTCTATAGTCACAACTTTTTTGTATGTCCGAAGTTTCTTTAAATTTTTCCAGATTTTACTAGGTATAATATTGATCCATAAAAGATCATTTCATATTTGAAAACACCTTCGAAAATGATTACCTAATTTTTTTTGTTATTTGAAATCTTTTTGCGGAGATAAATACCCTAGAGAAATATTGTCAAGTCCTAAGGAACAAAAATAAGGTGGTGGCAGTTTTACAAATAATATTTTTGTAAAAATCTTTTAAATATTTAAAAACGTTTTAATGATACTTTATTGAGAGATTATACAATCCATTTACAGAAGACATAAGACCTCAAAACATGTTACACATATAAATGCAATAGAAAAAAAATATCCCATTTTTGTAAAAAAGCATTAAAAAAATACAATTTGTGATCTATTTTGAATCTCATAGAGACTGTGAGGCCTACTCTAATAATGTTTATGGAATAATATTTTTATTTTAAATATCTTTATCTAATAGGTACACCTAGGTCTAAATTACCATGTCCATAGAGACGTTTTAGATGGTATCAAAAGGAAAAACGACTCTAAATTTGTGAGGGACTTGAGCCTGATATTGTGGGGTACGGAGACTCTAAAAAACAAATGCCAAGACAAGTCAAGAATAAAGCAGAAAGCAACATAAAATGCAGTCAGAGAAGAGCTGACACCGGAAAAAGTTGTGCTTGTACAAGGTAATACATTTTCAAATTATAAAGCCGCCGAAAATAATATCATATGCAATTGACCACGTAACAGCATTGTTCAAATGATTGTTCAAAAACTTGAATCACAAAATGTCCATATATCCTCAATATGCAATTTATATAAATAGATTTTTTAAATTTCTTTACAATTATAATAAACGCACTTTTTTCCTTATTTTGCAGATTTGCTGTATGATAAAATTACAGAATCTGGCGTGACTGGAATAAAACGTCAAGCTAGAATGTCACTAGTTGGCAAATATTTGACGGACAAAATAAACGACGTTAGGAGGAAACTGTAATTTAAATATGTTTATAATTATTTTACTTAAGAAAAAATAAAATTCAAAAAATCGAATTTTGGTTTCTTTTTTATAATAATTTATAATACGCCCTTCACCATCGATTAATATCTAACTTTGTTACGAGTAAACCACAAATGAAGACATAAATAAATAGAAAAATTGTAATAAATCAAGTGAAATATTTGAATGATATTTCACTTGATTTAAAAGAACGACGAAAAGTTCATTTGCGCTTCTCGTAACCTGAGCGCTTTTGCGCGCTCAGCATAAACTGTCAAGGGGGTCGGTTCAAGGACCTAGGAAATTGCGAAACATTCTAAGATCTAAAAATTATTATATATATTTGAAGCATTCTAAGATCTAAGAATTGTTATATATATATATATATGAAACATTCTGAGATCTAAGAATTGTTGTATATATATATATATATAAAACATTCAAAACCTTCTTTTACGTTACATTAAATTAAAATATGCGTATGCATGTATGTATGTATATATGTATCTATCGACACGACAATGTACAAGGGGATGGATATATGCAATAATTATTATAAAAAAAATTAAATTGTGAAATAGGAAAATGAAAGAATGATGCACACAGGTAGGTAGGATAAGGATAGAGAAGAAAGGAGAAGAAGAGAAAAGGGAAAGAATCGAAACGATTCTACGAGCACACACGTGAACTTAATGGTTTTGAACGCGCGTAAACCCTTGCGGCGACGCCATGATAACTTTACGTCCGCCGTAAGCAGCTTACGCTCATCCGTACGCACCTGCTCTGGCGATTCCTAGGCACGTTAGAAACTACTTACTGAATTTTTGATCGCTGGCATCGATGTTAGATGCAAAATAACATCTTTTAAATCAATATCCCTACCTGGAATCCACTAAATACCTTCCTGTAAATCAAAATTAATTTAAAAAAAAAAAAAACCTGGACAACGAAATATCGTTAGCCAGTGAGTAACATATTGCCATAAAACCTGAACCAACATTTTCCTGAAAATATAAGGAATTGTTAAGGTATCAGGCCCTAAATTAAAAATATAAACATATAAAATTCTGGAGTTAGAAAAATCCAGGAATCATTATAAATTGATAAAATGGCCAAGTCAACAAAAAATTCTCACTTGGCAACAGACGAAAGAAATTTCGAAGCTACCAAGTATTTGGCGAGTCCAGTGTCAGCACAAATTCCTTTCCCACGGAAATCACGCCACTTAGAAATAATTCTAAGTCATCACTATTCCCCACCTGAATAGCATCGATGCGAGTCGACGAGGTAAATTAATTCGAAATCAAAATTGCAGTCTGACGAGCTTCTTACTCCGGGTAAGAACTCTAGAGAGCAAAACACGGATCTTTGCTTTTGCCCGTCCGCGGTTCGGAACAAACGTGTTGTCAAGAATCGACAAAGTTGGTTAAAGTACACACCCTTGGGCGGACGTAAATAATTTCAAAAACTTTCCTCCGACGAAAGCCGTTCACGGGGTTGTCGCGCTAAAAAATATCTATCGTATTTTTACCACTACGCTTCGCGCCAAAATAATATTTTGAGTGCGTCTGTGGTCGGTCAGCCGCAAGAGTTGATTGTACGCGCACAGCCTGGCGCTGAAAAACAAAAATTCCGAAAAATAATCCTGTCGTCGAACCTCAAAACGACGAGAAGATATTTTTCGAGGAGCCTTATTAAAATTATAAACAATTAAAAGTGGAGAAAGAAAAACAATTTAAAAGCACTGTTTTCTTTCTGGTTCAAAGCCATCCGCCTTTTAATTTTTATAAGATTAACCAGGCCAGAGTGTCGAAAGTTCGTGCGTGTGTGCTTGTTGCAACCACGTGCAACCGGTGGAAAGGACAAACAGGAGTGACTAGTTTTAGTCACGCCTAACAAAGTTTTTTTTTTGAAGCCCAGCTGGGTCAGGAAAATTAAGGGCGACGTCGAAGGCAGCCTTCTTCTCCAGCCCTTATCCTACCAACTGGTAGAATTAAGAACATCGATTGGTAAGCTGTATCGTGCAATTGTTACGTCACAAGTACGTAAATACTTACTTTGATCGAAGATTCCTCGTTTTAAGTTAGGATCGAATGATCCTCTCTTAGGGATGAGGATAAGTCAATGAAAAGTACACAATGATTAGTAAAGTAATACAAATTGAATTTATTTAAATTAACACTGATATAAACAAGGTTAAAATTTTACAATGATTCAAACAATGGCACAGGGAATAGGTAAAGAATAGAGAGAATTTTCGGTACCTTTGTTGAGTTGTGAATAGTCCCTTTTTTATGAATGATCCTCACAGGTGTGAGGGAGAGAGAAAGATTCTTCCACTGGTGCGACGAAGACAGCAATAGGTATCCCACTGGTGTGAGGAAGACAGAAACAAATATCCCACTGGTGTGAGGAGGACAAGAATAGTTATTTCACTCTACACTGACTCTAAGATCCTTTCAAAGATTGAAAGTACAATCAGAGAATTTACGACACGTTTCTTCGGAAAACTGAACTAAACACGTATCTCACGCTGTGAATCCTTTTAAGATTTTAGAAATTTCCCGCACTTAATTTTGCTCACAAGACTAGTTTTCCCTTGGCGGCGTGTCCTTTTTATATTATATTTTTTGGTGACGTCACGCGTTGCGCAGTCTCCCGCTGCGTGTGACGTAGTTATACCTCTCTTTTCAATAGGTGGTTTTCTCTCTCTTTTAGTAATTTCCCCAGATTTCTCTCTAGACCTAGCCTATGCCTATAGTACATTCTAATGCGTCGCGGGACGTGACACCTCCCCCCCTAGTTCGAGCGCGGGGGTGAAGCATCCGCGATCGAATCTTCGGAAGAAGAATACATTCGTTAATGTTTTTGAAGATACATTGAATTTCTATTTCTGACGTAATAACCAACATTCATTTCGGGGTCTCTTTTACAATTTGTATTTTTTGCATTTGACTATTTGATTCCAATATCGATTTTTTTTTTTTTTTTTTGATGTCATAAAAATTTATATTATCTAAATATTATAATTTTTTTTGTTATAAATAATTACATAGTTTTTTTTTGAAATAGTATGAACTTAACATAAGGTTACATATGATTTTTTCTTATATAACTAAATACATCAATAATTTTTATTTCATATTCGTAAATTATAAATATCATGTAATATAATAATATATAAAACTGTAACGTAATTTCATAATGTAGATTTTTAAGAATTATTTTTATATTTTCTATTACGTAAAGGATTGCGGCAGTTATGAGCTAAATGCCCTCTTTGAAAACACCTTTCACAAGAGTTGGTCCATTTTTGTAAGGTTTCTTTACTGATTTCATCAGTTATTTTGAAAATTCTCGTTTCTGGGATTAAGCTTTTTTCTTTCATTTCTTCTAAAAATACATATCTTGTGGAAAGCATTTCCAAGAGTTTAGATGCTGCATTTTGCTTTGCAGACTTTTTTTGAGGGGCTGGTTCCCCAATACAAGAGAAAGTTATTTTATTTTTAAAGATTTCGCAAGTTGCTTGGAATGGTGGCAGTTCTTGGTGTTTTCCAAGCGATTTTACAATATATGAAGGTTCGGAGAAATCATACTCAATGCTTATCTCGTTTAAAACTTGTACAGCAGTGCCTTTCGATAGGTCTCTTGTCTGCAAGGCCATTGTTTTTGATCTGCAAAAGAATTACCTGTTTGAGTTGATAATTGAATTTATTGAAATTCTAAAGTTAGTTAGTTTTTTTTTGTAATAATTTTGTGTTTGTTGATATATTCACTTTCCGCGTTTCCTAACTCAAAGAGATATTTCATGCAGAGAAAACAGTGGTCCGTTTTTTAGAATATTTTAATTTATTAAGGTTTGTCGTTACATTATAGCGGTTAAGGAAGAAGTAGTGGTGTATATGAAATATGATTTTAAACAACGAATAAAAAATTAAAAGGGAAAATTTTTTAACAAAAGTTAGTAATAGATATTGTTTATATTCAGAAGAAAGAATAATAAAAAATATGTTTTGATTTATTATTTTTATTCGTCGTTGTTATAGATAATAGTCGATGCTTCGGAATCGACGTCGTTATACAGTGCTTCTTGTTGGTATAAATGAATTACACGTTCGGCACAAGTTACACATAAATCTGCTCTTTGCCGCATGTAAAAAATTTGTGTATTGCAAATGGAGCAGTCGAGGCTAGATAGTTTTAACGTACAATATAAGTCTTTAGTAACTATGTGGTCTATTCGGACGGGTAATGTTACTTCGGTTTCGAAAAAGCTGAGTTCTGTCATCCAACAATCCTCGCAAACAAGTTTTTTTTCGAGAACATTCATGTAAAAATTCTCGACCAGGGTTGTGCAGCAGTATTCTGACCATAATTGATTTTCAAAATACGGCTGAACATCCTGCTCGCTTGCTCGAACTTCTTCTGCTTCGATTGTTTCGATTTCTTGGGGCAGCATTTTTCTGTTGGGGAAATTTACAATATTTAAGGAATTTGAAATATTTGCAAAATTTAAAATTTTTTAGTATTAAGGATTTTATTAAATTTAACAAAATTTTTCATGCGTGATTACATGCGTGGAAGGTAGATACGTATAATCATGCAGGGGTATTTTCTACTAGAACTTCGTTTCCTTGACTAATTTCGAATTTATAATTTAAATATTGTTCGATACATTCTCTACAATCAGCTGCTCTTTTTCGCGGAGTAATTAATAGTTCTTGACAACCGTAACAATTCATATATATGCATTCCAATTTACAAATGGAATGCCATGATGTAAAAAATTCACAGTTATTTTGAGTTTCCTCATCTAATTTCTCGAAACAGAATTGGCAATATCTTTTTGTGGTTTGGTGATTATAATATAAAAACAATGTTGAAGGTTCTAATTCGAAGCAATAGCTCTGTAATAAGTGCGCGTATGCTATCGGATAGTCTTGCGGACATACACCGTCTACTGGTCCAAGATGGTTAACAATAGGTTCACTTGGAGTTGGTATCATTTTCTACAAATTGTTAGAATAGATTTATTTTATTAAGGTCTGATAAGGAGATTGAAAAATAACTTTTTTGAATATATTTTCTAATCATGCAAGGTAAAAGATTTTGCTAAAGGTATTTTACTTTCCGTCAGAAAAACAACTTTTATATTACAGTTTGTTTTTCCTTTAGTAAGAAACATTAAAGACGTGGGTACAAAAACTGTCCTTCTGACGGTATAGGACGTTCATGCACGTGGTTTTGAGAAAGGTAAGGACGGAATGTACCTGTATCTGAAAATTTTGTGAATTGACTTTAAGTCTATTAAAGAAAAGGGTGAAAGATGGAATAAAGGAAAGGTCAAAAGTTAAACGTTAAGTCGGTCAGTAAAGGTTTTGTCACTGAGCTTAAAGGAGTTTTTTGTATAAGTTCTATACGTGTTGGCGTTTTGTTTATTTTTTTAGATATTTTTTGAATTTTCAATAGTAATAATCCTAAAATTGTAATCATAAGTAAAGTGATAAAGATTAGTGCTAATGTTAATTTATGTGCACTAGAAATAAAAATTGATGGAATGATTTTTTGAATGTTTGCATATTTTGTAAGGATAAAGACATGGTTTTCGAAGATTGATAATGGCATGTCTTCTTTTTGCTGAAGAAGAAGTAATACCTTTTTTAGTAAGTGAGGCTCTTGAATGGAAATATTATATAAAAATGGTGAAATTATAGCAAGGGAAGTAGTTGATTTGCTGACTGGAATTGAATTATCCATTATATTCAAATGGTTTTGAAGATGGTAATATGGAGTTGATGAATCTAGATTGCAACCTGATTTTGTTTGCAAAATTCCTATTCCTTGGAGTGTGATTAAGGTCTTAGAGTTTTTTCGACATGATAAGAAAATTTGTCGGGGGAAAATTGTTGAGTATAGCCATCCATGATGAAATTGCAATGGTGTTAGAAAGGGATATTCACTAAAACTGATGAATATTTTACACTTGTATGGTTCTGAATTTAGAAACATTGATGTTTCACAAATAGGATTGTTATCGATGTTAGATATAGATCTTGGTGGGTGACAAAATGTTTGGAATCCATTTTGATAACATGCATTGAGGAAATTTTCATTTGTTATAAAGTATGATTGGTTATTTGAAGAAATAGCTAGATAAGAATTTTGAGGTTTTATGTAAATAGAGGAAATTACGTCAGTATTAAAATCGAGATGTATTGGAATTGGATGTGGTTTAAATAATTGAAATTCTTCAGCAGATGGGATTGGTATAGTCATAATAAAAATCAAGTACTTATCGAATAAGAAGTATTGTATTTTAGAAAATGGAAGGACCATAGAAAAAAGGGATGTTGAAAGGTGTGGGTCTTTTTTTGTTGGATTTGAAGTCTAAGAAGGTATCAGGAAGTAGCATAGGGTGCCATAAATTAGTTGCGGCATGAGTAATAGCTTCTGTAAGTTGGTCAAGGAGTAAAAGAAAAAATTGAGAAATTTCATGCAGGTCTTTAAGCCAATTTGCTGCTAATATTCGATATAGGTGAATATTTGGATCTTTTTGAGAATTATGCCATTTTTTGTAGGTCATAATGTTGTCAAGTTTTGAAGAAAGATTTGCAACTTTTTGGAAAAATGGATTAGGAAGTAGAAATAAATTTTCTTTGGGCCAGTAAAGGGAGGTTTCATTTCTCATTCTTAATTCTAAAAGTACTTTTTGTATCTGTTGCAAGAATGGATCATTAGTGTTAGAAATATTCGTGATATTACGAGCTTGTCTAGATATAAATGATATTTCTTCAAGAAAATAGTTGATGCGTTGTTCTATAAAATCAAGTTGTGTCTGATGATCGTATAAATTACAATTATTGGCAATATTTGAGAGTATGCAATATTCATATAATTTATGTGAGAAATCTATTATTTTGTATTTAAGTACGTCTGGCTGAAAGATATCGATATAAGATATAAAATGATATTTTTCAGAAAAAAGACGAACTTTTGAAATTGGTTCAAAATAAATCCCTGAAGAATGAGAAAATTGTGAGTCTATGAAGTATTTTTCTGCTTTGGAGAAAAGGAGTGGAATTAAAATTAAATACACTCTGGATGCTAGTTGATTAAGGAAATTCATTAGGCTTCTCGGAAGGCTGAAAAAGAAAAGTAGGATTAATATTGGATAAAATAGGATGTTTACATATGGTTTGATTTAGGTCTAGAAGTTTTTTGGAGAAAAGGGGAAAAAAGTCTACTAAATGTTGAGGAGTTTCTTGGTGGAACTGGAGGGGGGAATTGGGTTGATTTGTCTACCTTAAAAATATTTCGTCTACGGCACTCTTTTGTAGCATGCATTTGAGTGTTACAAAATCTACAGGAATTTTCCCAAGGTATTAATTTTGGTCTTGGATCGGTTTGAATACTTTGATTTTTGGTTTTTTGCCTTTTTTTATCATCATTATTATAAAATTTTTCGTCGCAGAGATCGTATGATCTTATTAGTAGCAATAATAATTTTAAAGCTGCTCTATTTTCTGCTAATTCACTAGTAGGGCCGGCTTGTATAACGAAATGTTCATTTATATTAATTTGTGCGAGAAAAAATGAGTTTGTTTTCGAATTCGGATCAGGATAGACTGTATATTGCGGTAACGGCAGTCCATATTTTATCGTGAAGTTTCTTAAAATTTCTACATGATTTAAAAATCCCATGGAGTCTGTTCTGTATTTCTTTTTTGGGTAACTTGGTACGTGTGTAGGCTCGTCGTAGTAATGCTCCATTGCAGTTGATTTCCTGAATCGGTATGGAATGTTTATATTAGAATTTATTGTACTGGTTGGGAGGTCTATATCCGCATTTAAAACATTTTTTAAAGCTTTTCGTAGAGAAAGATGATGCAGTATGATTATTATTTGTTTTCATTTTATATGAATTTTTATTTTTATCACGATTGTTATTTGAAGTAATAGGTTTTGTTATTTGGCTACTCGTTGAAGGTTTTGGATCGTTTATAGATGATTCTTGAATTGTTACATGCAAATGTTCTAGTGAGTTTATCAAACGTAGTTCACATTTCTCGTCTTTATGCGAAAGAGAATTAATAACTTTTATGGCAGCAAAATCCTTAGCTGTTTTTATTGAGTTTGCTATTCCTATTTGTTTAATGTTATTAATGAAACAAATTGCTATGTATGTTGAGTCTTTTGATGAGGTTTTTATTCGTAATACTGTATATTTTGGATACTCAAATTTATTTTCAGTGCAAATTTCGTTTAATTTTTTGCAATTTTTACTAATAGAGTTTGGTTGGACGTTTTGATTTGTTTCCTTTGATTCATTAATTAAGGCATTATATAAATTTTGCGCTACCTTTTGCTTTACATTTTCTTTATCTTTGCCACTATTCATTATTATAAAATTTTTATATTGTAAATTAACGTGAAATAGACATTCATTATTATTGGTTTGTTCAATGAGTATCTCATAAATTAGGGGTGGATCTCCTCTTTGTTGAATAATTTTGTTTAGTAAGGTTGTAAAAGGAACATGCGACATTCTGAAGATGTTAGATTTGGATAGAGTAGTGGGTTCTACTAAGTTCTTCTTTTAATTCAGAGTGAGGATAAAGAGTTGTGTTTGTATTATTGTGATCTTTACCTGAAGTGGTGTTTGCGTAATACGATGGACTTTTAGGTGCCTCTTTCGAGCTTTGTGGTGCTGAGGCTGTTAGCAGTTCTTGATGACTCTCAGCAGGAGGTCCAGAAGGTCGATGGGTACCTAAGTGTAATAAGAGGTTAGTGACCGAATCCCAGAAGGCGCCTAGTAGATGGAGAGACCATCCAAATAATCTGTGTAGCGCATATCCATGAATAATGGTATCAGCTATCAATTTAATCCCTCTAATTATTATTATTAATCCAATTAGGCCTGCACTAGTAGTTCCAAAAACTTGTAAAAATTGTCCAAAATCTACCCCATGCGGATTCAGCAATTTTATCAATTACATCTTCATTAAATAAATTCGTTAATGATATTCCTTGATTAATAGTTGGATGTCCTGTTATTTCTCTAGCTAAAGAATTTAGAATCATTGGTTTTTCTGCTGGAAACATAATATGATCTCGCAGTTTATCAAGATCAGATTGAGAATAAATGCCACTTGTTGCTAAGGATGAAGGATTTGTGTATTTCCAGGTTGCTTTTGTGAGAGGTTTAACTATAGTTGGTGCTATGGATTCGACAGGATTTGGAAGTAATTTGTACCAGGTTTCTCCAAAAAGGTACATTGGTGGAAGGAAAGAATTGCAATTTGTTTGGATACCTGATTTTGTTAATATATGAGTTCGTGGAGAAAGGAAAAAGGATTGATTTCCTCTAAATATTGGTAGTTGTAGATAACATTCTTCAGTTTTGCGATATTTTACTTCAACCGGTATACATTTTACGATATGTACTACTTCTCCTGCAATTACTGACATATATCCTGGGCCTTTCATTAAATGATATGCAAATTCGTCTGGTGATTGGGTTGCTAAGGTTAATGTATTTCTAAAAACTTGCTGTTCAAGTATGCATCGTTGAGTAAGAACATCGTGATAAAGTCTATTTACTTCAGTGCGTATGTGTCGTTCTACATATATAAATTTAGAATTGACGTATGTGAAAATGTCCATATTTTGAACTTCTAAATGTTTATTTTCCAAAAATGAATTCCCAGGTCTGGTTTCAAAAATTAATAATTTTGGATGTTCGGTTTGTATTAAAACGTAACTGCAAACTGGTTTTCTTGTTTTTTCAGCTAGTACGAAAGTTATATCCTCAGTCGTTAAAGAATAAAAGGTTTCAGAATTGTCTGTCGTGTTGTCATAGGTCTTATTTGCTGGTCCTTCATAAATAATTTCATATTTGTTAAAATTACATACGTCATTAGGTAATGTATCCCAGAATGTTTGTCCATATTCTACGTCAGTACAGAATGTGTCTGAAAGTGTGCATATTATTCCAGATCCTAATTGAATTTTATTTGAATTTAAATGAATAGTCGCGTAATGTTCTTGTAAAGTTATTTTGAATATTGCTTGGACTACGACATTATTCCATGTTCCGTATGGGTCAGAAAATTGTGTACCAGTACAGTCTCCATTAGGTGTTACAGAACCTGCTAAAGTAACGCTATGAAATGAAGTTTCATTTACTTTTAACTTTGATATCTGAAGAGAAGGGGTTACTAAAAATGTTCCTATTGTGTGCATTTGATTACATTGATCTCGTGTAACATCATGTATATATTCACTGTGGCCATTTGCTACTATGGAACTGTGAGAATGCATACCACAATGAGAGATGGCGCGTCGAATTTCTATTTTGCATTGTATTACTTTTGTATTTGAAAATCCAGTTAATTGTAAAAGTTGTATATAAGTTCTTTCAACATGTACTTGAGATCGAGGTAGATCACATTCTCCTACCTCTAGTAAAGATAATGTCGTAATATTTGATTGATTTGAACCGCAATCGAATCCTATGATGGCGTAGACTGTTGTTATATAGTTGAAGTTGCAAGTGAGCAGTGCCAAAAGGAAGCCTCGTAATCCCATCTCTGGAAAAAGGAGGTTCCAATTAGCAGCTTGCTTTGTAATATAAGAATAGGAAAATGTTTTATCATTAAATATGTATATTTTTGAAGTTATTGATCTACTTTTTGTATTTTGCGTTCCTAGTTCATTATATCCAACATGTCGGCTATGACAATGTGATTTGATAGCCGTAAACTGAGAATTAAATTTTTGTATGCGTCCGGTCCTCTTGTTTTGATTGTTGAAAAAATGTCTTTTATTATTTCTGGATTGTTTAGATTTCTGTTCCATGTGGGGATATTGCAGTCGTCTTTCTTAAAAATTCCAGTTTGAATTAAGTATGGCCAGAGAGCTACCATGTCGATAAAACAGGGAACTATTTCAATGAGATCATCTATGCGTTTGCGATGAATTTGTTCCATTATATCTGGAATAATGTGTTATGTCTGAAAATTCATTTTTATTTTGTTTTATATATATTTTTTATTTTATATATAAAACATATATTTTCATAACCAAAAAAAAAAAATTTTATTTTTTATACTTTTACTATTTATCGACAAAATAAAATTTCTATATCTTATTTAAGTTGTATATGTATATATATATATAAATATATATATATATATTTTTTTTTTATAATTAAGGTACAGATATTTTGTTTCTATTTTTATTTATTTACTTTTGTACTTGCACATGTGAGCGTTTTAGTCTATTAATGTGGACAACAGTAGGTTTGCCTTTATAGCTTATTTTGACATTCCCGTTTCCTAACACTTCCAATATTTCATAAGGCCCTGTATAATGGCTGTCAAGTTTTTTAATTTTTCCTCCTTTTAATAAAAACACGTAATCTCCAATTTTTACTTCTAAAGGACTTATTTTTTTGTCATAATATAATTTCGATTTTTCTTTTGCTGAAATAAGATTTTCTCTTGCTTGTGTTCGCATTTCATGTAGTTGTGTTACGAAATTAATTAAATAATCGTCATATGTTTGTAATTTTTCTTGTTGTGATAAAGGTTCACTGGAAGGTTCACGAGCTAGTTTACCAAAAACCAATTCATAGGGTGTGCATTTTGTGCCTTCATGTACACTAGTATTATATGAGAACATTGCTAGTTCAAGCCAATCATCCCATTCTGAATTTTTTGCAACAAATTGTTTGAGATATTCTCCTAAAACATGATGTGAACGTTCTAATGACCCGTTTGATTGAGGGTGAAATGCTGTGGTACGAAATTGTTTAATTCTAAAACGTTTTGCCAATCTTTTTAATAAATTACTTAAAAAATCTCTGCCTTGGTCAGTAAGTACTCCTTTCGGTGATCCAAATATGCAAATAAATTTTTTCACGAAAGCATCTGCTATCATACTAGCTTGGTGATTAGGAAGAGGTATTGCTAAAGAATATTTGGTAAAATTGTCTTGTATCGTTAGAATATATAAGTTACCAGATTTTGTTTCAGGTAGTGGACCAACAATGTCCATTGATATTTTTTCAAAAGCAGTAGTGGGTGTGTCAGTGATTACCATAGGGTTTTTTGTTTTGACTCTGATTAATTTTTTCAGTTGACATTGTAAACAGCCTTGAATATATTTTTGAATGTCTACTTTCATATTTTCCCAAAAAAATTTTTGGCGAATTCGGCTATAAGTTTTTGTAACGCCTTTATGGCCTCCTAATGCCGAAGAATGAGCTTCTTCAATTAAATGAGTTCGTTGTTCCTTTGTTGGATATTGCGTTATTCCATTACAAACTATAATTTTCGTAGTTGAATTTGAAAAAATTGAATCGAAAATTGATTTCACTTCTTCCCAAGGTATATGATTAATTCTGGAAGTTTTTGATATACTAATAGATCGTAATTTAAATTTTTGAGATAATTCATGTAATGAATGAATTGATAATTTTATATTATTTAAAGTTTCAGATAAATTATCTTTAGTTTCTTCTTCAATTGGAAGTGCAAAATGGTAGTAGTTTCCTTTTTTAATCTCTTTTGCTATCCCCTTTTGTAAATTTTTAAATTTTGGTAAAGTTTCACGTTTTTCTAAAATTTTTGATCCGTTGTCGCGAGGAGTTCCATTTGTTGTAACAAAATATGCATAATTATCTTTTCGCATAGTTAATTGATCGCGACATTCAACTAAATTTTTCTTTGTTATAATTTTTTCTGTTTGAGAGTTTATAGGAGGAGGTTCTGGGGGTGGACGATTATAATTATCATGATCTTTATCGATTTTTTCACAATTTATTTGAGATCTTCGGTTTAATCTCAAATTTTCTTCAAAATAAGGCTCTTCAAATTCTTCTTCCAATTTTTCTTCTTGGTTTTCTTCAAACTTCTCATCAAAATTTTCCTCAAGATTGTCTTCAAAATTTTCTTCAAAATTCTGTTCGAAATTCTTTTCAAAATCGTCTTCAAGATCATCTTCAAAATTCTCTTCCCAATTTTCTTCATAATTTTCTCCATCATTTCCTTCGTGTGTCTTCTGAGGTTGAAAAATAATTCTCACTTTCTTCACTTTCAAATTCATTAATATTTTTTGGCTTCTTGGCATTCTTCTTCTTTTTATTTTTGGCTTGAGTTTGTTTCAAATAATCTAAATAATCAGGATCAGAGTCGGAATCTGATTCTACTTTTGTTCGGCTTCCCTTTTGCACATTTATTTCTGGTAATTCGTTTTTCAAACATTTGTTTTCTTGGCCTACCTCTCTTTCTTTTTGTTTGAGAGGGAATATTTTTCAAATTTTTTCTTGGCCTACCTCGTGGTTTTTTCATAAGAGGTTTAGAAGAAAAATTTTCGTCTAATTTTTCTTGAGTTTCGTTTCGATTCAAATTTTTTGCTTTTTCTTGCTCTATTCTCTTTTGAGCTCTCGTAGTAATAGTTTTCCATGATAAATTTTCGTATTTTTTGGAAAACACTGGACTTGATAAAAATATTGTCATAAAAATAAGTCTTGAAGCCATATTTTTGAATAAATTTGTGTATTTTTAAAATATTCTTACCAATCTCACTAAATAATTCTTCACTAAGAAATTCCTGGAAATATTCTGGGATTTTTGAGTCGATATTTAATATTTGGGCTTCCGAAATTTCGCTAAAACGATCTACGTCGTCTGGTACGATTTCTGGATTCAAGTTTCTTCGTTTTGAAGGTCTTACCTCATTTTTAGAGTTTTCTTGTTTTTTTCTTGTAAAAGTTTTCTTTGAAAACATTTTTTCTTGGGAAGTCATAAAAGTATCATTGGCGTCAACTTGTAAATATCTTGATTTCTCTTTGTTATCATCAATAGGGTTTCTTGAGAGAGCGTCTGCATTTACATTCATTTTTCCTGCTTTGTAAATTACATCAAAATCATATTCTGCGAGTTTCAGTCTCCAACGTGAAACTCGTGAACAAGGGTCTTTAGAATTTTGAAACCAAACTAGAGGTTTGTGATCAGTCACTAAAGTAAATTTTCTCCCATACAAATAAGGACGAAAATGAGTTACACAAAATATTATAGCAAGAGCTTCTTTCTCATATGTATCATATTTTTTCTCAGTATCACTTAGACTACGTGAAGCATATGCTATTGGCTTATCTTTACCTATTTTACCTTGTGATAAAATACCTCCTATTGCAAATCCTGAGGCATCTGTTGTGAGTATAAAAGGTTGAGAAAAATCAGGTCGTTGTAAAAGTGGTTCTTCACATAATTTTGCTTTTATAAGTTCGAAAGCTGATTGTTGTTTTTCTGTCAAATTAAAATGTGTATCTTTTTTCAGAAGTTGATTTAAAGGACTTGCAATTTTTGAAAATCCATCAATAAATCGTCTATAATATCCTGCTAAGCCTAAAAATTGTTTAACATTTTTCTGTGTTTTTGGGACTGGAAAGTTTTTTACAGCTATTATCTTTTTTGGATCTGGACGTGCTCCATTTTTATCAATTATATGACCTAAATATCCTACTTCAGGTCGTAAAAATTCGCATTTGTCTGGTTGTAAGTGAAGATTTGCTTTTCTAAGTCTTTCTGCTAAATTGTTAAATTTAATTTCGTGCTCTTCTAGAGTATTTGCATATATAACTATGTCATCGAGATATACAAAAAGTTCCGTTCCTATTAATCCAGTTAATGTTAAATCCATTAATCTTTGAAATGTGGCAGGTGCAGTTTTTAAACCGAAAGGCATTCTATCGAATTCGTAATGACCGTGAGGTGTAGAAAACGCGGTTTTATGCGAGTCTTTTGGATCCATTTTTATATGGTGAAAACCGGTAGCTAAATCAAACACTGAAAAATATTTTGCTGATCCTAGAGAATCAAGTATATCGTTTATATTAGGTAAAGGATACGAATCGCCAATTGTTTTTTCATTTAATTTACGAAAATCAAGAACCATTCTCCATTTTATTTTTCCTTGAGAATCAGGTTTTTTAGGAACTATCCACACTGGAGTGTTATATGGTGATTGTGAGGGCTTGATTATTTTATTTTTTAATAATTCATCGACTTGTCTTGTAATTTCTTCCTTGTGAACTGGGGGGAAATCTATATTGTCTTGAAAAAATTGGAGCGTCATCTACAGATGGAATTGAATGTTGTAATACATTAGTAGCTTCAAGTGGTTCTCCTGGGATTTGAAATCTGTCTGCATTATTTTTAATTAATTTTTCTACATGTTCATATTCATCTTGATTTAAATGGTCTAATCGAAGAAGTTTTTTAATACATTCTACTCTGTCTTCGTCTGTTACATTATAAAATTTGCATGAGTTAATTAGAGAATTGTCAGTTTTTAAAAAATTATTTAATATTTTACTTGATAAATCTTCGTTATTTGTTTGTTTGAAATTAATTAAATTTTCAATTTGTTTATAGCATTCTTGTTCTTCAAAGTCTTCTAAATTAACTAATGGGACGGATAATGTAATTGGGATTTCATTTCCTCTGTGATTTTTTACAACTGCGTCACCTACGTAGACGCCATCTTGGATATGTAATCGAGGTACATACCCTTCACTCTTTTCTGTATTTTTTATATTAACATAAAATGTTGTAACTGTTCGAGCTGGAATAGTAAATGTATTGGTAGATTTAAAAGGGTAACAGTGGTTCTCAATTTCTAAGCATTTTGAAGTATAGTTTATATTCACTCTGTTATCTTGAAAAAATTCTGATCCCAATACTCCATCTTCTTCTACTGGGACTTCATTCGGAATAATGTTAAATATTGTTGGGTAACCAAAAATGTTTATTTTTACTTGTCCTAATGTGTAAAGTGGTAAATCATTAATTCCTGTAAGTTTTAATACGTTTTGGCTATTTATTGGTACTTCAGGGTTGAGAACCTTTTGTTTAATTAAATTTCGAGCAGCACCAGTATCAATCATCATGTGTGTTGGGTTTTTTAAACCTTCCGTTGATATTATAATTGATGGAATTGAAGTGGACTTTGAAATATTTATTGTTGTTGTTGTATGATCGTTAGAATTGGATGCCAGTGGTTCTCGATTTATGCTTTCCTCAGTGCACCCGTGCTGGGGAGAGCTTTTGGAGTTTTCCTGATGAGCTGTTTGTGATTGGCTATTTGGTCGTATCTTGCAGTCTCGTACTAAATGACCGGGTTTTTTACAATAATTGCAAACTACTTCAGTCTAATTTGAATTTTGTTGATTATTATTATTTTGTAAAAACCTATATTCATATGGTTTATTTCGATTTTGAGACTGTCCTAAGTTAAAGTTTTGATACTGTCCTGGATTCCATTGTCTATTATTATTATTAACATTATTGTTATTATTGTAAAAATTTCTAGGAAAATTGTTATTATTGTTGTGTCTTTGTTGTAAAACATTATTATTATTGTTTTTATAATTATTATTTCTATTTTGCAAATTATTATTGTTATTGTTATTAAAATTATGATTTTTATTTCTTAAAAAATTGTTATTCGAAAAATTATTGTAATTGTTTCTTGCAAAATTATTATTATTATTACTTCTTTGACCATTGAAATTACTATATCCTTGTTGGTTAGGACGCAACAAAAAATTTTTTTGTTTATTATTAAAAACTGCATCTTGAGCTTTACTTAAATGAAAACATTTTTCAGTTGTGTGACCTGGTTTTTTACAAATTAAACAAATAGTTTTGTTTTCAAGTGCTACGTTAAATCGGGTTGTTTTGTTATTTTTATTATTAGATGATTCGTCACTTTTTGAATAATCCATATTTTTATTTCTTCGTAGTGCGGAATTTGCAGCTAATCTTCGTTCTATATCAATACTGTCGCTAATAACTTCTTTAAAAGTATCCTTTTCTTCAACACGAATTTCTAACTCAGGACGCAAACCGCGTATAAAACATTGAATTACGTCTTTTTCAAGGTTTACTTTAAAATTATTATCTACCTGACCATTATTATTGAGCCTGTGAGCATCTTCGATTTTGTCGGCAATTTCTTTTATCCTAGCAGCATAGGAAAGTACATTTTCTCTTTCCCACATAAATGTATTACCTAATTCTCCCTGTAACTGGTACACGCTTTTCGCAGGGGCATATACTCTTTTCAATTTTTCTATCAATTCTTCTATTGTTGTATAAGTAGAACCAAAAATGCATTTTCTGGCTTCTCCAGTTAATTTACCTCTTAATAGCCTTGCGAGGTTTTCTTGAGCTGCAGGTGTCGGTAGCATTGCCTTTGCCTCCATGCAACCCTCAATAAAATGTGACAATGGGAGGTTACTTCCGTCAAACAATGGGACCACCTCTAGCGCGTCGCGTAAGGATACCTGCTGGCTGTTGGGTATGACCACGGCCATCTCTTCGTTATTTACTCTTACGGGATTATCCTGATTTATGGCTTCTGTGTCGCTTTTGTCGTCGTCGCTATCGTTGTTACTAATTATAGATTCGCGTGCCAATGAGGTTTCCAATCTTTCTTTCAAAGTTTTATTATCTACTGTTATTACTGTTGAGCTTAGCAAATTGAATTCGTCAAAATAAGATAATTCATTCGTTAGAGTTTGATCTTGATTACTGGATCCTGTTACAATGCTTAAATCTGGACAGAAACTTGAATGAAAGCCGCTAGTTTTTTCTGAATTTTCACGTGATATATTTTGATTATTAATTAGAGTCTTGTCTAAACTTGAATCATCTAACTTAAGAGTGTTATCTAATTCTTGTTCTGTAGGGATTGGATCAGGGATATTTTGGCATTTATTATCAGTTGAATATTCTCTATTTCTAATTGGTTTTATTTTTAAATTACCCTTTTGATTCAAATCTACTATTTTTGCAAGCTGACTATCGTGTTTAGCTTGACTACGTGTTATAACTTTCGGGGTAGATTCTAAAGGGATATTTGGTTTTGACATTGAGTCATTATAAATTTACAATATTTTGTATTGAGCGTTGATTGTTTATTGTTATTTTAAATTTGTTTATAACAATAAAAAAAAACTATACATAAAATTTGTTTTTTAAGAAAAAATAAAATGAGATTAGTAAAATTTATTTTTAATTTGTTTATTTATTTTTAATAACAATATAATTTGAAATGAAATTTGTATTTCGTCATTTGAAAATAAAATAATGATATAAAAATATAATTATTTCAAATATTCAAATTAAATAAATAATCGCTCAATTGTTTGTAAATTTATAATTTTTAATAATAAATTTCTTAAAATAATAAAATATTTTTCTTTACCAACTGCATGTGCCCTTTATGTAAAATTAAAATAATTTATTTTATTTATTTATAAATAGTTTATAACAATTAAACAAATTTGTTTATAATAATGATCATTAGAAATATTCATAAATTATTTTTATTATATTGGAAAAGTTAACTTAAGTGCAAATCTTTGGACAAAAAATTTTTTTTGCAAATAAAAATATTCTGTTTTTTTTTATGTTTGTTTTAACTTAAATCAAAACTTGGTTAACAAATTAGAATATCTTTTTAAATAAGATAAGTTACTTAATCACTTAGGTTAGCCTCAAGGTCAGATCTCTGCGTGATTTTTCAAACTTATTTTATTTTTAAACAATTTATATAAATTATAAAATTTCAAAGAAATGATCTGATTATTAAATCATTAAGGTTAGCCTCAAGGTCAAATCCCTTTGTGATCTAACAAATCTATTTTATTGAAATTTTAAGTTTTAAAGTTGAAATAATATTTCATAATCATTTATTTATTTATTTATTTATTATTAAGAACCAATGTGTTCAATTTCAATTGACTTGTGTTTCCCGGCCGATGCACCAGAAAAAAGGAAGTATGTTACGTCACAAGTACGTAAATACTTACTTTGATCGAAGATTCCTCGTTTTAAGTTAGGATCGAATGATCCTCTCTTAGGGATGAGGATAAGTCAATGAAAAGTACATAATGATTAGTAAAGTAATACAAATTGAATTTATTTAAATTAACACTGATATAAACAAGGTTAAAATTTTACAATGATTCAAACAATGGCACAGGGAATAGGTAAAGAATAGAGAGAATTTTCGGTACCTTTGTTGAGTTGTGAATAGTCCCTTTTTTATGAATGATCCTCACAGGTGTGAGGGAGAGAGAAAGATTCTTCCACTGGTGCGACGAAGACAGCAATAGGTATCCCACTGGTGTGAGGAAGACAGAAACAAATATCCCACTGGTGTGAGGAGGACAAGAATAGTTATTTCACTCTACACTGACTCTAAGATCCTTTCAAAGATTGAAAGTACAATCAGAGAATTTACGACACGTTTCTTCGGAAACTGAACTAAACACGTATCTCACGCTGTGAATCCTTTTAAGATTTTAGAAATTTCCCACACTTAATTTTGCTCACAAGACTAGTTTTCCCTTGGCGGCGTGTCCTTTTTATATTATATTTTTTGGTGACGTCACGCGTTGCGCAGTCTCCCGCTGCGTGTGACGTAGTATACCTCTCTTTTCAATAGGTGGTTTTCTCTCTCTTTTAGTAATTTCCCCAGATTTCTCTCTAGACCTAGCCTATGCCTATAGTACATTCTAATGCGTCGCGGGACGTGACACAATTTTAAACCCTTTTGTTTATAGTAAATGTATGTACAACTTTACAATCGAAATTCACTATAAAAATAATTTTCGGCATTCTCAAAAGTATTTCTTTCGGTAGCGAGCTTAAATTAAGAAAAACACCGGGGAGCGATCCCGCTTAAAAATAAAAAAAAAAAAAAGGACACGAGAGTGTCCTACAGTTTGGACGACCTCCGCGTACACCTTGTCATCTTAGAAATAAATGTTAATATATTAAATATGGTATTAATTATTTATTTATTTCTCACACCTACCGTCCGTACGTAACAAACTTCAACATTCTTATTGGAATATTTACAATTTTTAAAAAAATCATTACATTTAAAAAAAGACATGCGAAACTATATGCGAAACTATATACGAAACCATATGGGAAACTGTACAAGAAAGCATGTCGGAAACTACATGGGAAACTATATAGGATCCGGGCTAAAATTACTATACAGTTTCCCATGTTGTTTCCTATAGTTTAGGAAACAGTTTCCTAAATAGTTTCCCATATAGTTTCCCATGTAGTTTCCGATATAGTTTCTTACATAGTTTCCTAGGTAGTTTCCTACATGGGATTTTTCAATAGGAAATCGAAGAAATTATGATGGATTAAAAAATAAGGCTATTGAAGACGAAGATACTGATTATAGTTATTTAAGAGGAAACGAAGATATACTGATAAATGATGGAAATTTAATTAAGAATACGAAAAATACGGAACAAAACGATGACATAAATAATGAAGATATTGAGAAACAAAAAATTTATGGAAATTATGAAGAAATTAACCAATTAAGCGAAGGAACGTTATTTGGAAATATTGATAAAAGCTATTATGATGACTTTAACGAAGAAAATATTGATGGAAACGACACGGAAGAAATTAAACAATTATTAAAAGAAGAATACTTATTAAAAAATGATGATGACAATGATGGAAAAAGTTGTATTGAATTAGATTTTAAGAATACAAAAAAAGAAGCAATATACGAAAACAATGAACAAACTACTGAACAACTGTACGAGGAATTTAATATAATTAATAAAAGGTTAATTAATGTAATAATGAATAAAATAAAAAATAAGGAAAATGGAATCGCTTTTTGCAAGTCAATTAATGAAGAAATTATTTCGGAAACATTTGTTTCACAATTTTTAAAATGCGTTATGGACTCAATCCCAACTTTACTATAAAATAAAGAAGAATGTTATGCTATGCAAACAAGGGGTCAATTAAAAAATTTGAGAAATATGAATATGGATAAAAATGAAGATACTAATAAAAATAAACTACTAAGAAATGTTGAAATAATGAATAAGGTACAAAAGAAACGTGGAAGGCCACGAAAGATTATTCAAGAAGTAAAATTACAGGAACCAATTAAAAAAAGAGGTAGACCCAGAAAAGTTATAAATGAATCACCTGAGAATGATAAAAAACGTAAATTTCTAGAATCAGAAGACGAATCTGATTCTGATGCAGATTATGATATCAAGAAAAAGCCTATAGCAAATAAGAAGAAAAAACATGTTAAAGAAGATGGAAAATTTAAAGAAGGAAGTTATTTTGAATCAAATTCTGACTTATCAAGTGAAAACGAAGAAGAAACCCAGGAAAATTTTCAAACTGTAGAACAAGGAAACGAAAACGAACAACCGGATATACTAGAAATAGAGAATTCTGAAAACTCTGAGGAAGACGATTTTACAGAAGAAAGACCACCCCCAGAGCCACCCCCTGATCAACCTTCAACATCCGGATTGCCTAAAACACAGAAAAATATAGTTGAATGCCGAGACCAATTAACGATGAGAAAAGATAATTATGCGTATTTTGTAAGCAATAAAGGAGAACCTCGCGATGTAGGCTCTAAACTTTTAGAAAAACGTGGAAAATTACCTAACTTTAAAAATTTACAGAAAGGAATAGTCCAAAAATTACGTAAGGGAAATCAATGCCATTTTGTACTTCCAATAGAAGACAAATTTAAGGCAAGTCTAGGAGAAACGACTAAAGATGTTAAACTATCGATTTATTCTCTTCACTCCATGGTAAAAGAATTAAATATTAAATCAATTAGTATTGCGAAATCACCACACATTAACAATGTTTTGTGGGAAGAAATTTTGGCTACATTAAAAATAGCATTTTTGGATTCTACGATTAAAATAATAATTTGTAATGGAATCACACAATACCCTACAAAAGAGCAGAGAAATCAATTAATTGAAGAAGCTCATTCATCTGCAATTGGAGGACATAAAGGAGTAACAAAAACTTATAATAGAATCAGACAAAGATACTATTGGGAAAATACGAAATTGGACATACAAAAATATATACAACTCTGTTTACAATGTCAACTTAAAAAACTTGTTCGGGTCAAAACAAAAAACCCTATGATAATTACCGATACCCCAGGAACAGCATTTGAGAAAATTTCAATGGATATTGTTGGAAAGTTACCAACAACTTCATCACAAAATCAATATATACTTACTATTCAAGATAATTTTACTAAATACTCTTTAGCAATCCCACTCCCAAATCACCAATCTGGAACAATAGCAGACGCTGTTGTTAAAAAATTTATCTGCATATATGGATCACCAAAAGCGGTTTTAACAGATCAAGGAGCAGATTTTCTAAGCAATTTAATCAGAAAAATGGCAAAACGATTTCGAATGCGTCAGTTTAAGACTACTGCTTATCACCCCCAATCAAATGGATCCGTGGAAAGATCCAATCACGTTCTTAAAAGAATATCTTAAACAATTTATTGAAAATAATGCAGAATGGGATGACTGGATTGAATTAGCAATGTTTTTATATAACACGAGTGTTCACGAAGGAACGAAATGCACACCTTACGAATTAGTCTTTGGGAAATTAGCACGTTTACCATCTGGCGATCCTCTACCAGAACATGAAAAAATAGAAACTTACGATATTTACTTGACAAAATTGATTACAAAATTACATGAAATGCGTGAAATAGCAAGACAAAATTTAATTGCAGCTAAAGAAAAATCAAAATAGTATTACGATAGAAAAATTAATCCACAAAATTTTAAAATCGGAGATAATGTATTTTTACTAGAAGGAGGAGAACTAAAGAAATTCGAAAACCAATATTCAGGACCATACGAAGTACTTGAAATATTAGGCAAAGGAAACATAAAAATTTCAGTTAAAAATAAACCTAAAATCGTTAATATTAATAGACTTAGACTTTCATATATAACCCCATCAGCAAGCAATCAGAGGAGAAAGAATTAAAATTAAATAAAAATGATTACAGATAACAATGGAACAAAAACATCGCAAACGCATTGACTTATTGTGTGATTTAATCGTTCGCCAAGTTGATATAAAGGCATTATGAGCTTTGTTAAGCGATTATGGAGATTTGGAAACACAAAGAATTTTTACGTCCAAAAATGATACCTTTATACAAAATATGTAAAAATCCAACTAATATCTCAAACAATTGTTCAAAGAAATCAACGAAAAAAAAACTACAATTATCAGAAAATTTTTCAACTTTTTCTCATAAACGAGGTTTGATCTGTAAACCTTTTTCCCATCTAACAAATAACTCTTCTTTCAGGTCAAATACTAATAGTCTTTGTTCTCTTTTCTAGGAAACAGTCATTCAAGAAGCATTTTTGTCCGAAAGACATTTTATTCATTTCATAATTAAAGTCCATTATTTGTCCCAAATTTTTCACAAGTCAATTTTTATGATTACCATATAAAAAAAAGAAATCAGATCATTCAACCAATATTTATTTCCAACCTTTGTAAAATTGAATTGTAATTGAAATGTAAAAGACTATACTATATAAATGGACAGGTACATGCGAGCGTTGTTATCAGAGGTCACAAACCAGTAAAGTGTCATGGTCCAAAGCGTAATAAAAAGTTTGTAGAGTAAATTTTAAAGTTTCTGTCAAGAAAGATAATAAATTTTATACAGATAGATATATGATTTTCACGCGATGTGACACATTTTTTCATAAATTTAAGTAAAGTGGACAAATAAGTTCGAACATGTTAATTTCATCTCCATGTTCAAACAAAAGGGGGAGGTGTCACGTCCCGTAACTATCACAAATACGATTGAGTTAATCAACTTTATACGAAAATTTGATAGAAGCAAAAATCCAAAAACACTCGAAAAAATATATATGTGTGTGTGTTTGTATGTGTAATAGACATATAAAGAATAAGGCTATTTAATTATATGTGTTCTTTTTTTTAAACAAATAATGTTAATTAAATATTTTGAAAAACGAAATTATATATATATATATACAAAAAATAATATCGATGAAGAAAAATAGATATATATATATATGTGTGTGTTTTGTATGTGTGATAAATATCCGAAAATGTAAGCTTAATAACTCTTACGTCACAAGTACGTAAATACTTACTTTGATCGAAGATTCCTCGTTTTAAGTTAGGATCGAATGATCCTCGCTTAGGGATGAGGATAAGTCAATGAAAAGACACAATGATTATCAAATAATAAAAATTGAATTTATTAAAATAATTATAAATTGAAAATATTAAATTGTCGATACAATTGATTTATAATTGGAGGCACAGGCTGGTTGGTTGGAAAGAGACAGAACATATATATATATATATATATATATATATATATATATATATATATATATATATATATATATATATATATATATATATATATAGAGAGAGAGAGAGAGAGAGAGAGAGAGAGAGAGAGAGAGAGAGAGAAGAGTTCGGTACCTTTATGATTTCCCTTTGTTTCTTTAAATGTTCCTCACAGGTATGACTGCGATGCGATTCCCACAGGTGTGACTGCGAAGGAGTGAATATCCACAGGTGTGACAAGGACACAACAACTATTCACTCTTTTTGGCACTGAGTCTAAGATCCTTTCAAGGATTGAAAAACGGACCACGGTAAATTTATGACTCTCGGGTCTTTACACTGTCAAACTGCACGGTATAATTGTCTCACGCTGAGAATCCCTTTTTAGTTTTTAGAAAATCCCGCACTTAAATACTGCTCACAAGACTAGTTTTCCCTTGGCGGTGTGTCCTTTTTATATTATATTTTTTGGTGACGTCACGCGTTGCGCAGTCTCCCGCTGCGTGTGACGTAGTTATACCTCTCTTTTCAATAGGTGGTTTTCTCTCTCTTTTAGTAATTTCCCCAGATTTCTCTCTAGACCTAGCCTGTGCCTATAGTACATTCGAATGCGTCGCGGGACGTGACACCTCCCCCCCTAGTTCGAGCGCGGGGGTGAAGCATCCGCGATCGAATCTTCGGAAGAAGAATACATTCGTTAATGTTTTTGAAGATACATTGAATTTCTATTTCTGACGTAAGAACCAACATTCATTTCGGCGTTTTCTTTTACAATGTGTATTTTTTGCATTTGACTATTTGATGCCAATATCGAACATTTTTTTTTGGATCTCATAAAAATTTATGTTATCTAAATATTATAATTTTTTTGTTATAAATAATTACATAGTTTTGTTTTTGAACTTAACATAAGGTTACATGTGATTTTTTCTTATATAACTAAATACATCAATAATTTTTATTTCATATTCGTAAATTATAAATATCAGCAAATATAAAATAATAATATATAAAACTGTAATATAAAACGTAATTTCATAATGTAGATTATTAAGAATTATTTTTATATTTTCTATTACGTAAAGGGTTGCGGCAGTTATGAGCTAAATGCCCTCTTTGAAAACACCTTTCACAAGAGTTGGTCCATTTTTGCAAGGTTTCTTTACTGATTTCATCAGTTATTTTGAAAATTCTCGTTTCTGGGATTAAGCTTTTTTCTTTCATTTCTTCTAAAAATACATATCTTGTGGAAAGCATTTCCAAGAGTTTAGATGCTGCATTTTGCTTTGCAGACTTTTTTTGAGGGGCTGGTTCCCCAATACAAGAGAAAGTTATTTTTTTTTTAAAGATTTCGCAAGTTGCTTGGAACGGTGGCAGTTCTTGGTGTTTTCCAAGCGATTTTACAATATATGAAGGTTCGGAGAAATCATACTCAATGCTTATCTCGTTTAAAACTTGTACAGCAGTGCCTTTCGATAGGTCTCTTGTCTGCAAGGCCATTGTTTTTGATCTGCAAAAGAATTACCTGTTTGAGTTGATGATTGAATTTATTGAAATTCTAAAGTTAGTTAGTTTTTTTTTGTAATAATTTTGTGTTTGTTGATATATTCACTTTCCGCGTTTCCTAACTCAAAGAGATATTTCATGCAGAGAAAACAGTGGTCCGTTTTAAAGAATATTTTAATTTATTAAGGTTTGTCGTTACATTATAGCGGTTAAGGAAGAAGTAGTGGTGTATATGAAATATGATTTTAAACAACGAATAAAAAATTAAAAGGGAAAATTTTTTAACAAAAGTTACTAATAGATATTGTTTATATTTAGAAAAAAGAATAATAAAAAATATGTTTTGATTTATTATTTTTATTCGTCGTTGTTATAAATAATAGTCGATGCTTCGGAATCGACGTCGTTATACAGTGCTTCTTGTTGGTATAAATGAATTACACGTTCGGCACAAGTTACACATAAATCTGCTCTTTGCCGCATGTAAAAAATTTGTGTATTGCAAATGGAGCAGTCGAGGCTAGATAGTTTTAATGTACAATATAAGTCTTTAGTAACTATGTGGTCTATTCGGACGGGTAATGTTACTTCGGTTTCGAAAAAGCTGAGTTCTGTCATCCAACAATCCTCGCAAAAATGTTTTTTTTCGAGAACATTCATGTAAAAATTCTCGACCAGGGTTGTGCAGCAGTATTCTGACCATAATTGATTTTCAAAATACGGCTGAACATCCTGCTCGCTTGCTCGAACTTCTTCTGCTTCGATTGTTTCGATTTCTTGGGGCAGCATTTTTCTGTTGGGGAAATTTAAAATATTTAAGGAATTTGAAATATTTGCAAAAATTTGCAATTTTTTAGTGTTACGTCCCGAGCAAAAGGCGAGGGTAGGTTGGATAATTGGATGTAAGGGAGGCGGTAGGCTGATTATATCAGGTTGGTAAGGCCTGATAATTTATTTTTGTTTGTGGGTACGTTGTCACTTTTCAGGTCTATGGGCCCTGAGTTGTTCACAATGATAATAAAACACTGAATTTGTAAATAAATGACAATTTATTATAAATAAATAGAATGTTGCACAGTTTGTTACTTAGGTGGTAAACTATACTACTTCTCGGATGAGAAGGCAATTTTATGAGTTTTATGCGTTTACGAGCCAAATATACAGGTTTTGAGATGCCTATATATATGTCACTTTCGCAGTTGATTGTGTACGTGTTACGCTAATATACTAGGTTTTGAGATGCCTAGGTATACAACTCACGCACCACATTCAGTGTTATAAGTTTTGTACGGTTATGAGCCAAATATACAGGTTTTGAGATGCCTATATATATGTCACTTTCGCAGTTGATTGTGTACGTGTTACGCTAATATACTAGGTTTTGAGATGCCTAGGTATACAACTCACGCACCACATTCAGTGTTATAGATAATATAATAAGTTTTGAGATGCTTATTTATATGTATAACTTACTTGTCTACCTCTTAAATTAGAGGGCAAAAGAGAGAATTGTCGTTTATTACTCCTATTGTTGCAAGTCAACGCGCACAAATCCTTGCAGGATAGTTGGTGTAAGGGATGCAAGTCCACCAGCGACTGATGTGATCAATTATCCGCTTACGTATCTTGTTAAGTACACGAGAAATGAATCAAACATGCACTTGTTAACAAGATAGGTTAGTTCGTCCCGATTTCAGAAATGAATCACTATTAACCGACACGACTAAATACGACGATACACGTAATCCAAAGGAACTATCTAGCACTACGGTTTCCGGACTTGCACCACTTAAGGACCAAGGATTTTATTTACCAAGTACCGAATGTTGAGTTGCTCATAGAAATCCACTGAGACTTACGTTTATCGAAGGGTCTGCTCACGACGTTGAATTACCGGTCCGGACCTAACAACCGTACAACTGTTCGGAACTTAATGACAAACCTCCAGAGGTGAATCTGGGTTATATATACTATTGATGCTTCTATTAGTGTGAGCAGATCAACGTAAATCGGTGGCTCGGCACGTTCGACTGGTAAATCGGTGTCACGGCACGTTAGAATCGCAAATCGGTGTGAAGGCACGTACGATTTGCGAATCGGTGGCCAGAGCACGATCTCTGCAAGGGTTCATGAGTTCATCTCTTCTATTGCCCAATTTTATATCTAGTTTCCAAATAAATGCATTTATAATTACTCATTTCTGCATTTATTTGTTTACAATTTGTGTTACTTATTTTATGAAGTATGATCATTAATTGGTTGCCAATGATCAGTCAATCGATTTCTTATCTATGATCCATAATCAATGATCGATTTTTATTCATTGATCGTGATCGACTCATCGGCAATCAATACATAATGGCGATAATATTAGTCAATACTATTTTACTACCTGAGGTATTAATAATAGTACTGATGTAATGTTGATACATAATTAATATTAATATAATAATGATTATAATATTTAGTCATTATAATTAGTGAGGCTGTGCCGATAACTTCTCATTTTCTCATTAGGTTATTAGCACGGCGTTACTACTTTATCGGCTCGCGGTGTGAGTTACTGACTCATTACCACGGGTGCAATTACCATATAGACAGGGCGCTGTTCTTCTTCATCTCTTATTACCATATGTCAAACCGATTCGTCGACGTGAGGTATACATAGGTTTACCTCATGCGCACAGCTACCCGGTCCATATGATAATTTATCATGGGAACACTCTTATACTTGAATGATGTCTTCCTCGTTATCCTCGGTGTTTGGCGCATTGCCCTTGCACAGGGGCAATATAAAATTTTAAAAGTTACTGGGATGTAACATTAGTATTAAGGATTTTATTAAATTTAACAAAATTTTTCATGCGTGATTACATGCGTGGAAGGTAGATACGTATAATCATGCAGGGGTATTTTCTACTTGAACTTCGTTTCCTTGGCTAATTTCGAATTTATAATTTAAATATTGTTCGATACATTCTCTACAATCAGCTGCTCTTTTTCGCGGAGTAATTAATAGTTGAGTCTATATATAAAAAAAAGGATAAAAGGAAGATAGAATCAAGGGATGGTCAAAAGTAGAGTTATGAGTCATATAAAAAAAAAGGTTTCGAAAAGGGATTATTTGGTACAAGGTAACAAAATTGTTCTTAGAAAATTAGCTACGGATTTTCTCTAGTTGCTGGTAAAAAAAAAAGAAAATGGAAGGAGGAATATGGTTAGGAGTTAGAACTTGGATTTTAAGGTTTAGTCTTGTAGATTCTTCTTTCAAGTTTGGAGTATTACGTGCGATTGAAATGGAGGAAATTTTTGAATTGTTAAGTGAAGTTGATTTTAGTTCCGTAGAGTTTGAGCGTAGTGAAGATATAGACATAGAAAAATTGATTGAGGAAGTTAGAGATGGAAGTGTCGCGGACAGGAGTGATTATAATAATTTAATTCATGAGTTAGGTTTGATTGAAAATGACATTGAAGTGAGTAATAGAGAAGCAAGAGACAGGAGTGCTATTATAAGGGAGTTAGAGAATGTAGGTTTAGAATTTAGACATAAAAGTGGTGTAAGAGTTGAATCCGTAGAGACTGTTAATCGGAATTTAGGTCCAGTCAACGAACAAAGAATAGAGATTTTTTGTGGGGGGGTTTTAATAAAATGTCCCTTAGGCTGGAATGAATTTCCAGCTAACGAGAGGGTCACTTTGCTTAATACTCTGAGGGAGCAACTAGCTTTCCATGGAATAGCTGGTGCTTTCTATTTGAAGAATATTTTTTATGAAGTTGATGAGAAGAATGACCTGAAGATTGTAAGTATTTAAAACGATAATTATTCTCTAATGTATATATTTGAATATTTCTTAGATATATTTATTATTTTTTGTATACAGTTGGATCCGGCCAGAATTCGGTGGATGCCTGTTTGTCGGAGATTGAAGAGGGCGCTGCCAAAGTTGGAGAACAACGTTCTTCAACCTCCTTTGGCATGGTCATCCAATCGTCGTATGAAAATAGACGATTGGATAAGGCCATATTATAAAAATCTTAGGAGTCCTTTTGTTTCCGGTGGCATGAGGTGAAAATTACAGGAAGGACGAATCGTACGAGTAAGTGTGAATGAGAGTGTTAAATTTCAGTAAGACCTAAAATTATCTCAAGATTTCTATTTATTAATTGTATTTGATTTTAGGTAGGAAGTGAGAATTTAAAATGGACTGGGCAGGATTCATCAATGTCCATAACTGAAAGGGATCGTATCTTCGAATACAGGGGCAAAAATATAAAGGTGCCCCTGGATTGGATGTACGTTAACCCGAGTAGGTTGAAGAAAAATAAAGCCCTGCTGAAGGTTATCTTGAATAATCAATGGGAGGTGCTCCATTTATAATAAATGAGCAACGATATCGTCTGGTCAATGATGAGATTGTAGAGGTAATATTTGAAAATTCAGTCAATTTTGCTTTTGGGTACCGAAATTAAATAGTATTAATAAGAAATTTTTATTCTTTTTTAGTATTGGGACAACTGCGAGGAATGATTTTTAAGATAATTTTGTACATTTAAGTTTCGTGTGATGTTTATTGGTATATTTATTGTTATTTATGTATATTGTAGTAGTAGTGTTGTATCTTTTGTAAATATTAGTTTATATAATAGTGATAATGTTTCTACGATAGTCATAGTGTGTATATTTGTTTATTTATATAGATTTATGTATGACGATTTGTATCGATTTTGTTATTTAATATATATTATATTTTATCCTAATCTCTGTGCAATTTATTTCAATGTGAATTTTCATATTATTCGTAGTCAAAGTTAAATGTTAAGTCAGTGAGTAAAGGTTTTGTTACTGAGCTTAAAGGAGTTTTTTTGTATAAGTTCTATACGTGTTGGCGTTTTGTTTATTTTTCTAGATATTTTTTTAATTTTCAATAGTAATAATCCTAAAATTGTAATCATAAGTAAAATGATAAAGATTAGTGCTAATGTTAATTTATGTGTACTAGAAATAAAAATTGATGAAATGATTTTTTGAATGTTTGCATATTTTGTAAGGATAAAGACATGGTTTTCGAAGATTGATAATGGCATGTCTTCTTTTTGCTGAAGAAGAAGTAATACCTTTTTTAGTAAGTGAGGCTCTTGAATGGAAATATTATATAAAAATGGTGAAATTATAGCAAGGGAAGTAGTTGATTTGCTGACTGGAATTGAATTATCCATTATATTCAAATGGTTTTGAAGATGGTAATATGGAGTTGATGAATCTAGATTGCAACCTGATTTTGTTTGCAAAATTCCTATTCCTTGGAGTGTGATTAAGGTCTTAGAGTTTTTTCGACATGATAAGAAAATTTGTCGGGGGAAAATTGTTGAGTATAGGCATCCATGATGATTTTTCAATGGTTTTAGAAAGGGATATTCACTAAAACTGATGAATATTTTACACTTGTATGGTTTTTTGAATTTAGAAACATTGATGTTTCACAAATAGGATTGTTATCGATGTTAGATATAGATCTTGGTGGGTGACAAAATGTTTGGAATCCATTTTGATAACATGCATTGAGACAATTTTCATTTGTTATAAAGTATGATTGGTTATTTGAAGAAATAGCGAGATAAGAATTTTGAGGTTTTATGTAAATAGAGGAAATTAATCAATTTAATTAGAGAAAATTCTTCAGCAGATGGGATTGGTATAGTCATAATAAAAATCAAGTACTTATCGAATAAGAAGTATTGTATTTTAGAAAATGGAAGGACCATAGAAAAAAGGGATGTTGAAAGGTGTGGGTCTTCTTTGTTGGATTTGAAGTCTAAGAAGGTATCAGGAAGTAGCATAGGGTGCCATAAATTAGTTGCGGCATGGGTAATAGCTTCTGTAAGTTGGTCAAGGAGTAAAAGAAAAGATTGAGAAATTTCATGCAGGTCTTTAAGCCAATTTGCTGCTAATATTCGATATATGTGAATATTTGGATCTTTTTGAGAATTATGCCATTTTTTGTAGGTCATAATGTTGTCAAGTTTTGAAGAAAGATTTGTAACTTTTTGGAAAAATGGATTAGGAAGTAGAAATAAATTTTCTTTGGGCCAGTAAAGGGAGGTTTCATTTCTCATTCTTAATTCTAAAAGTACTTTTTGTATCTGTTGCAAGAATGGATCATTAGTGTTAGAAATATTCGTGATATTACGAGCTTGTCTAGATATAAATGATATTTCTTCAAGAAAATAGTTGATGCGTTGTTCTATAAAATCAAGTTGTGTCTGATGATCGTATAAATTACAATTATTGGCAATATTTGAGAGTATGCAATATTCATATAATTTATGTGAGAAATCTATTATTTTGTATTTAAGTATGTCTAGCTGAAAGATATCGATATAAGATATAAAATGATATTTTTCAGAAAAAAGACGAACTTTTGAAATTGGTTCAAAATAAATCCCCGAAGAATGAGAAAATTGTGAGTCTATGAAGTATTTTTCTGCTTTGGAGAAAAGGAGTGGAATTAAAATTGAATACACTCTGGATGCTAGTTGATTAAGGAAATTCATTAGGCTTCTCGGAAGGCTGAAAAAGAAAAGTAGGATTAATATTGGATAAAATAGGATGTTTACATATGGTTGGATTTAGGTCTAGAAGTTTTTTGGAGAAAAGGGGAAAAAAGTCTACTAAATGTTGAGGAGTTTCTTGGTGGAACTGGAGGGGGAAATTGGGTTGATTTGTCTACTTTAAAAATATTTCGTCTACGGCACTCTTTTGTAGCATGCATTTGAGTGTTACAAAATCTACAGGAATTTTTGGTCTTGGATCGGTTTGAATACTTTGATTTTTGGTTTTTTGCCTTTTTTTACCATCATTATTATAAAATTTTTCGTCCCAGAGATCGTATGATCTTATTAGTAGTAATAATAATTTTAAAGCTGCTCTATTTTGTGCTAATTCACTAGTAGGGCCGGCTTGTATAACGAAATGTTCATTTATATTAATTTGTGCGAGAAAAAATGAGTTTGTTTTCGAATTCGGATCAGGATAGACTGTATATTGCGGTAACGGCAGTCCATATTTTATCGTGAAGTTTCTTAAAATTTCTACATGATTTAAAAATCCCATGGAGTCTGTTCTGTATTTCTTTTTTGGGTAACTTGGTACGTGTGTAGGCTCGTCGTAGTAATGCTCCATTGCAGTTAATTTCCTGAATCGGTATGGAATGTTTATATTAGAATTTATTGTACTGGTTGGGAGGTCTATATCCGCATTTAAAACATTTTTTAAAGTTTTTCGTAGAGAAAGATGATGCAGTATGATTATTATTTGTTTTCATTTTATATGAATTTGTATTTTTATCACGATTGTTATTTGAAGTAATAGGTTTTGTTATTTGGCTACTCGTTGAAGGTTTTGGATCGTTTATAGATGATTCTTGAATTGTTACATGCAAATGTTCTAGTGAGTTTATCAAACGTAGTTCACATTTCTCGTCTTTATGTGAAAGAGAATTAATAACTTTTATGGCAGCAAAATCCTTAGCTGTTTTTATTGAGTTTGCTATTCCTATTTGTTTAATGTTATTAATGAAACAAATTGCTATGTATGTTGAGTCTTTTGATGAGGTTTTTATTCGTAATACTGTATATTTTGGATACTCAAATTTATTTTCAGTGCAAATTTCGTTTAATTTTTTGCAATTTTTACTAATAGAGTTTGGTTGGACGTTTTGATTTGTTTCCTTTGATTCATTAATTAAGGCATTATATAAATTTTGTGCTACCTTTTGCTTTACATTTTCCTTATCTTTGCCACTATTCATCATTATCTAATTTTTATATTGTAAATTAACGTGAAATAGACATTCATTATTATTGGTTTGTTCAATGAGTATCTCATAAATGAGGGGTGGATCTCCTCTTTGTTGAATAATTTTGTTTAGTAAGGTTGTAAAAGGAACATGCGACATTCTGAAGATGTTAGATTTTGATAGAGTAGTGGGTTCTACTAAGTTCTTATTTAAGTTCAGAGTGAGGATAAAGAGTTGTTTTTGTATTATTGTGATCTTTACCTGAAGTAGTATTTGCGTAATACGAAGGACTTTTAGGTGCCTCTTTTGAGCTTTGTGGCGCTGAAGCTGTTAGCAGTTCTTGATGACTCTCAGCAGGAGGTCCAGAAGGTCGATGGGTACCTAAGTGTAATAAGAGGTTAGTGACCGAATCCCAGAAGGCGCCTAGTAGATGGAGAGACCATCCAAATAATCTGTGTAGCGCATATCCATGAATAATGGTATCAGCTATCAATTTAATCCCTCTAATTATTATTATTAATCCAATTAGGCCTGCACTAGTAGTTCCAAAACTTGTAAAAATTGTCCAAAATCTACCCCATGCGGATTCAGCAATTTTATCAATTACATCTTCATTAAATAAATTCGTTAATGATATTCCTTGATTAATAGTTGGATGTCCTGTTATTTCTCTAGCTAAAGAATTTAGAATCATTGGTTTTTCTGCTGGGAACATTATATGATCTCGTAGCTTATCAAGGTCAGATTGAGAATAAATGCCACTTGTTGCTAAGGATGAAGGATTTGTGTATTTCCAGGTTGCTTTTGTGAGAGGTTTAATTATAGTCGGTGGTATGGATTCGACAGGATTTGGAAGTAATTTGTACCAGGTTTCTCCAAAAAGGAACATTGGTGGAAGGAAAGAATTGCAATTTGTTTGGATACCTGATTTTGTTAATATATGAGTTCGTGGAGAAAGGAAAAAGGATTGATTTCCTCTAAATATTGGTAGTTGTAGATAACATTCTTCAGTTTTGCGATATTTTACTTCAACCGGTATACATTTTACGATATGTACTACTTCTCCTGCAATTACTGACATATATCCTGGGCCTTTCATTAAATGATATGCAAATTCGTCTGGTGATTGGGTTGCTAAGGTTAATGTATTTCTAAAAACTTGCTGTTCAAGTATGCATCGTTGAGTAAGAACATCGTGATAAAGTCTATTTACTTCAGTGCGTATGTGTCGTTCTACATATATAAATTTAGAATTGACGTATGCGAAAATGTCCATATTTTGAACTTCTAAATGTTTATTTTCTAAAAAATGAATCCCCAGGTCTGGTTTCAAAAATTAATAATTTTGGATGCTCAGTTTGTATTAAAACGTAACTGCAAACTGGTTTTCTTGTTTTTTCAGCCAGTACGAAGGTTATATCTTCAGTCGTTAAAGAATAAAAGGTTTCAGAATTGTCTGTCGTGTTGTCATATTGTCACGTCCCGTGACCGTCGCTATTTATTTATTTCATAATACCAAAATATGTAAAATTAATAAAAGATTTTAACATAAAAGATGCATAAGCAACAGCTATTAATAAGCATTGATTAGACGGAAATTGAATGTACGAAAATAAAATTGTAATAGAAAGAGAGATAGTAGTGAACTTATAAATAGAAAACATCGTAAACTCTTAACTACCTGTTAACGAGGGAACCCCATCGGAATGTCCTAAGTACACAAGCATATCGACAGGTGTAGCAAAGGATAGAAATTAAAAAATGAATCATCCCAAGAAGAAGGAACGTCGGGGAAACCAGAATAAGGAAACGAAGTCTCCCCTTTTTTTCTTCAGTACATAAAAAATGGCAACCCAAAGGAAAAGAGGCCAGCTCAGACACGTCCCAAGGTCAGGCCAACATCAGAAGAATATTAGCAGGGCAAAATGAAACATAGTCAGTATCGACAAAAAATATAATACCCATTAATCACCACCTAGAAGTTCCATGTCAGTATCGATCAAAGGGTAGCCAGTATCGACCGAAAATTAGCACATAAAAGCACCTGCGAATCTGCGAATCTACAGTTGCCGCCGGGAAATCTTCAGAAGCGGAACTCCTCCCGAAAAGTACAGTTGCCGCTGGTCTGTCATCAACGCTGGAACTCTGCTCAGAAATTTAGTATCCGAGTTCCCCTCGACCATTTAAAAATTGAGAACTCTCGAAGTTACCCCGGTCAACTCAGTCCATCCTTTGTCGGTATCTTCCTCGTCAAATTAAAATAACATTAGAATTCAATTTAGTGGAACATTGTTCGTGAGTTAAAAGTGGAACCTGTGAATGGTTCATATATTGAAGTGTCTACGATTTGATTACACCGAGGCCCCACATCGTATATATTGACAGGTGCATCTTCAACTCACCCTTCGGGATCGTCACTAGTTCAGCCCGAAATAGATTTGTGGATTTAAGGCCCACCTGTCACAGTTTCCCTATTTGGATTTCGGTCTACCTGTCAGAATTTCAACGCATCGTAAAGTGAATTAGAAGGTGTGTACCCCTTCCGGATTATCAGTGGTTCCAGCCTGGATTCGAGTAAGTCCATTTTTAATATATGACCCCAGGAGGAAATTTTAATAACTCTCTATCTCTCTCTCTATCTCTCTCTCAGTTTGTACCCATCAAAATAAAGGTTAATAATTGTAAATTCAGTAAGTTTCGAGTTTCATTTTGTTAGCTACCCTCATCCCAGTTTCGGTTTAGAAATCCTCTAGATTTCTTTACCGATCTAAAACGAGGAAAAAATAAAATATATTATTAAAGGAAGGTAAGTGTCAGGACGTCACATACCCCCCTTAATAATTTTGGTGCATCGGCCCGGGAAATCTAAAAGCTAACTGAAAGATAAAAATTAATAAAGTAATAAAGTAATGAAGTAATGAATTAATAAAGTAATTGATTAATTAATAAAAATAAATAATTAAATTTTTGGTACAAATTTTTTTTTAAATATATATAAATATATTGTAGAAAGAGAGAGATTATATTTAAATTTAGAAATTCCTTCTCTAATTGAATATAAATATTATATATATAAGCATACAAACTATGACTTGTAGTAGCAGTGAAAAAAAAAGTGGTGTTTAGTGTTAAATAACAAAAGTTAAATAAACGAATAAAATAATAATAATATAAATAGAAAGAAAATAAATGAAATTTCTTTTTTCATATTTTTGAATTAAAATTTGTTCCTGGAAATTATTAATAAAATTCTTCGAAAAATTTCAATAATATTTTTGTTCCATTTAATAATAATAATTTTTCGCAAATATTACATAAAATTTCCTGGAAAATTTTCAGTAAATTTTTTCGCAAATTTTCAATAAATTTTCTTTTTTCTTCTTTTTTTCAATTTTATTACAACATAACATTTTTCGAATTTCTGTGAGTGCACAGATTATTCAGGGCTTGTGCTTGAGTCATCCTTGTCTAATCTGGTACTGCAAGAATTCGTCACTTGTTAACTAAGATTAAATTCAAGTTTTAAACAGAAAAAATAGAGCACACGAAATCATAAGTCCCCTTTGGATTCGTCGAACGGTCACCATCATTTGGGTGAGGCAAACCTCGAAGTGCTTACATTTTACTGTTTTCAACTTTTATTTTTTCTCTATTTGACAAAAAAAAACACACAAGACATTGTTATTTTACTCGAATTTCTGCTAGTATAAAGATTATTCAGGGCTTGTGCTTGAGTCATCCTTGTCTAATCTGGTACTGCAAGAATTCGTCACTTGTTAACTAAGATTAAATTCAAGTTTTAAACAGAAAAAATAGAGCACACGAAATCATAAGTCCCCTTTGGATTCGTCAAACGGTCACCATCATTTGGGTGAGGCAAACCTCGAAGTGCTTACATTTTACTGTTTTCAACTTTTATTTTTTCTCTATTTGACAAAAAAAACTGACACCTTCAATTTCTTGACGATTATCAGAATTTTTGTAAATTACATGAATTAAGAAGGAAGTTGTGCTTGAGTCAGGCCTGATCAATTTTGTATTTCAAAAAATTCTGATTTTCGACTGTCGTGATTTCTGTGAATCGTATAATTACCCAAGATTCTGTGCTTGAGTCTAGCTTGGCTAATTTTTTAATCACAGAAAGATCGAATAATTGAAACTACACAAAAAAAGAATATTAAAATAAAAATTTATTTTGATTGTTTTTTATTCCTGTGACTGAAATTTGTTTTGGGATATAGCTTTTCACTTTGTGGGAAGTTATATTAAACAGCGATCAGCGAATTGCGCGCTCAGCTATCCCCAAACTAGAGTTTCAGAAGCAGATTAGAAATTAATTTAATAAATTTTGAATCCGAAGTTTCGATTACTGTAATCAAAGATTTGTTTAAAGATATAGCTTTTCACTTTCGTGGAAGGTTATATTAAAAAGCGATCAGCGAATTGCGCGCTCAGCTATCCTTAAATTAGAGTCTTCGAATATCAGAATTGCAATTTTTCCTATAAAAACTACACATGTACACTACACACTAAATTTGTTTAATAAAATATTTTGTTTGTTTGTTTAGAAATCTAAATTAAACAACAACAAAAAATTCAATCAAACAGCAACTAAAATAAATTCTATAAATAAATAATAAAATACGTGTATCAGTAAATTTGTTTAAAGAAATATATATATATATATGTAAATAAATATATATATATACAAGTTAAAATATACATAAGTCATAGTTTGTACAATACTGTATTTTTACATGTCTCCACCACCAATTAGATATACCCTTAAACGCTCCCGAGCAGGAAAACATATAGATGATTATTTGAAAAATTGTTAGAGAAAAGAAGCAAATATATAAAAAACAGACTTTCGTGTAATTTAGAAAAGGACAAAAATACAATCGAATCTGTACCAGAAAAACTTTGAATCAGAAAATTCCGAATTTGAATTAATATTAACTGAAAATAAAATTTCTAAATATCTACCCCCAATCATCGAAACGTTAAATATTTTTTCTGACTCAGAACCTGAAGCAAGCTCGAGTAATTTTGTTCCTAATAAAAATAAAATACCAAATATTGAGGTTCTCAACATATCCTCAGATTCAGGATCTGAAACAAAAATTGAGGAACCCAGTTTTGCGCACAATAAAAAACTTTTACCCAAAATAACAAATATTTGCAGTTTAGGGAAAAATAAAGTTAAATTAATTAAAGATTTTTAAGAAAATAAAAATTATTCTACTTTTTAAAAAAAAGGGTAATATTAATAATATCAAATAAATTATTTTCGAAAAATATGAGAAATATCAATGTCGGTTCCATCACGAGACAGCAGTAAAAAAGGCACTATAACTCGTAGTCAAGCAAAGAAAAACCCAACTTTAGCAAAAGAAGTTGAAGAAAGTTCCCAATTACCACTTAAACCGAAACGAAAAAATCAAGAAAATACTGTAAAGGATTCACACCATTCAGAAACGTCAAGTATTTCAAATCAAGGTGATCTATTAGATATCAGTGTTGGAAGCATTTCTGATCCCGAAATCAGTACGTCAAATAAAACAAAAAACCAAAACAGTCCACTTTTTAATAAATTGAAAACTTTTATCAGATCAAATAATAGCATCATTATTGCAGGAGATAAATATAACGATACACCACAAATTAACCAGTCATTTGACGATACCATAAGGGATATAACACTTAGAGAAGAATCGATATTTAAAAACGTTACAGCAAACTCTACCTTATACGATAGAACATTGTGTGCGCAGCAAAATTCTTGTGATATATCTAATTTTCAAGTTCCTGCCCTACCTCAAGAAGGATACGAATTCATAGACCCATTTTCAACTAAATCACAACTAAATAGGACTCCGGAAACTTTCAATCATACAGCAATATTTAACAATCCAAATTTAGAATTTGAACAAGTTCAAGAAATTTTACCGAATAAACTCAATCAAATTACACCTGACGACCCTGCAAACAGTGAACAGGCTCTTGATTCACTAAAATCTTCACACCCGTTATCAACCTCTAGGAAATCTGATAACGAAATTTTAGCAAATAATTTACCAAATAAATTACCGAATATTTTACCAGATAACCTACCAATACAATCCTTCGAAATGACGAATTTACCTACAAATCAACAAGTATCTCTACGAGATGCGTTAGAGATTGTACCATACTTTGATGGCTCAAGTAAGGTACCATTGACAATTTTTATCGAAGCTTGCAAAGAAGCAAAAGAAATGGTCCCCAATGCAGAAGCTAATTTAGTAAAATTATTAAGAAGCAAACTTACAGGTGAAGCCAGAAGATGTATAATAGGAAATTATTATAATAATTTAGAAGATTTCATATCAAAATTAAAAACCATTTTTGCCCCTTCAAAAACTGTATACCAATTACAAGGAGATTTAGGTAGAATATATATGTGGGAAAATGAAAGTGTTTTATCCTACGCAACACGCATACAAGAAATAGCAGCAGAAATCCTAGAATGTCATAAACAAAATAATAATGGTAAGGAAGCTGCTGAATTTGAAAGAAACTTGGAAAGAGACGCAATCGATTGTTTTCTCCGAGGTTTAAAACCAGAATTGGAAATACGAATAGGAACAGCCAATAAATTTGACGAAATAGTAGAAAGAGCAATACGAGAAGAAAGAAATTTAACAGCCAGAAACGAACTGCGAAGAGGGAATAGACAACATTCACTAGTCCAAGAAGTTGAGAAATCATCATATAATAGTCGAGATTTTGCAAAAACAAATAAAATAAACTTAGCACGAGAGGAACCAATAAAGTGTCAAATCTGCCAGAAGATAGGTCACACAGCAGCAACCTGCTTTCAATACGTTCAACAAATAACAAATAAAAACTCACAAGGTAATCAATCAAGAAATAACTCAAATAGACAAAACAATCAATACGATAGAAATAGGCTAGGTCAGGGAACTCAATGGAGACCCTCACAGAGATACCAGGTGCAAAGCCTAAACCAGCAGGGTAGTAGAAACAACTATAGGGATATAAATAGCTTCCCATCCCACCCTAATTTTTCCCAAGGAAACAGATTTAACCAAAACCCAAACTTTAATCGAAATAACCAGAATATGTATCGCAATTTTAATCAAAATAATCAAAGTCGAAATTTTAATCAAAATCCAAATTTCAATAGAAATTCCAATCAAAATCCGAATTTCAACAGAAATTTCAACCAGGGACAAAATTTCAACCAAGGTCAAAATTTTAATCAAATTCAAAATCAATGTAGGAATTTCAATCAAAACCCCCATTTTAATCAAAGACCAAATTTCAATATGAACTAAAATGAAAATATAAATCAAAATTCAAATTTTAATCAAAAAATAAATCAAGGTCAAAATTTTGAAGTTATTTGCTATTCGTGCAATACACCAGGACATACATCTAGGAATTGTAGCAAGAAAATAAATACTAATCAACAATTACCACAAGAACCACAACAACAACAACAACCACTACAACAACAAGAATTTAATCATCAGGAAAACTCCAATGCCCTTCCTGGAACGGGTGCACAAAGGAGGGCTTAAACGAAGAAATATTCGCACCTAATTTGGTTGAAAATAAAACTGAAAAAGTTAATTTGAATACAAGTAATACAATTCCTCATATAATTTTATCAGCTGAAGGATTAAAAAAACCCCATACACATGATGATAGATACAGGTGCTGGATCAAATTTAATAAAAAAACAAGCAGTCAAAACAAGCGTGAAAATAAGCAAATTTGAATGCCTAAAACTAACAGGTATAAATGAACATCCTGTATTTACACTCAGCCAAATAACGATCAATATTTTCGGCTACTTGACCACCCTCAACATAATACCGAACGAAGTACCTATAGAACATGATGGTATATTAGGTACAGAATTTTTTAGAAACAATAACGCAAAAATAAATTATGCGGAAAAACAACTTGAAATAAATAATGAAGTTTACCCATTTGAAATGCAAGAAACTATATTGGTACCAGCAAGAACAATTTCAGATTTTTATGTGAGAATTAAAAACAGTGAACAAAAAACAGGGATTTATTCCACAATTACACTTATGCAATGGAGTTTATTTAGGAAATGCAATTGTTTCTAATAATAACAATAAAGCATATCTGAAAATATTCAATACAAATACTCAACCTCAAAGATTAACCATACCAACTGTTGAATTAATAGACTTTCAAGAACTAAAAATACATGAAAAAACAGTAAATCAGAATGACAAAAAATTAAATTTAGGAAATGAAAAATTTAATTTTTCACAACAAATTTTTAATGATTTAATTACTCAGATTCCACAAACAAATGATTATCACCAATCATTCAACATTTCAAATAAAAATCGAGAAAATTCCATTAAAGAGTTATTAAGATTGGATCATTTAAACAAAGAGGAAAAACAACATGTCGAAAATTTGATTGAAAAATATGCAGATCGATTTCACATTCCAGGAGAACCTTTAGGAGCAACAACTGTCTTACAACATAATATTCCAACAACAGATGATCAACCTATATTTTCAAAACAATATAGATTTCCTCCAGTACATAAGGAAGAAATTTCACGTCAAGTAAATGAACTAATTGAAAATAAAATTATTAAACCCTCACAATCACCATATAATACACCTGTTTGGATAGTACCTAAAAATTGGACTCACATGGAAATAGAAAATGGCGAATGGTACTTGATTTTCGCAAACTCAATGAAAAAACGATTGGAGATTCTTACCCTTTACCAAATATAATCGATATTTTAGATCAATTGAGATCTGCACAATATTTTTCCGTATTTGATCTTGCTTCCGGATTTCATCAAATAAAAATGAGCCCTGAAGACTCTCATAAAACAGCTTTTTCAACCCCTTATGGTCATTATGAATTTGACCGTATGCCATTTGGTTTGAAAAATGCACCAGCTACATTTCAACGATTAATGGATTTAGTTTTAACAGGACTTCAAGGAAATGAATTATTCGTCTACTTAGATGACATTGTTTTATATGCAAATTCTTTAGAAGAACATGAAGACAAATTTAACAAACTAATGGAAAGATTAAGTGCAGCAAATCTCAAATTACAGCCAGATAAATGTGAATTTTTACGACCAGAAGTTGCTTACTTAGGACATATAATAGATAAGGAAGGAATACGACCTGACCCTAAGAAAATAGAAGCAGTAAGAAATTTTCCAATCCCAAAAAATCCTAAAAACATTAAACAATTTTTAGGACTAGCTGGTTATTATAGGAGATTTATTGATGGATTCTCTAAAATCGCAACACCCTTGAACCAACTTTTAAAGAAGGATATGAAATTTATCTAGTCAGAAAAACAACAAGAAGCACAAAAATTATGTGAAGAACCTCTTTTACAAAGACCAGACTTCTCAGAACCTTTCATTTTGACAACTGATGCGTCAGGATTCGCTATAGGAGGAATACTTTCCCAAGGTAAAATAGGTAAAGATAAACCTATAGCTTATACTTCTAGATCATTAAATGATTGTGAGAGAAAATATGACACATATGAAAAGGAAGCATTAGCAATTATTTATTGTGTAACATATTTTCGCCCTTACTTATATGGACGAAAATTTACCTTGGTCACAGATCATAAACCATTAGTATGGTTTCAAAACTCGAAAGACCCTTGCTCACGAGTAACCAGGTGGAAATTAAAACTAGCAGAATACGATTTTGACGTTATATATAAGGCAGGTAAGACTAATGTAAATGCAGATGCTTTATCCAGAAATCCTATTGATTTAGAAAATATTGAAAATAATATTGAAATAAATTTAATCAAACAAAAAAATGCAAAATGCATATCTGATTTAAAATATCATGAAAAGGTACCAGAAACAAATCTTACGTGCTATGAAAAAATAGATTATGATGTGATTGAAGGAAATATTGAAGAAAATAATTTTAAGGAATCTAAACAATTTATGAACAAGAAGAATATATCTAAAAATAAGAATAATCGAAGAAATGATGATGGATTGAAATATAAGGCTATTAAAGACGAAGATACTGATTATAGTTATTTAAGAGGAAACAAACAAATACTGACAAATGATGGAAATTTAAATAAGGATATAAGAAATAAAAAATATAATGATGATATAAATTATGATGATATAAATTATGATGGTATAAATTACGAAGATATTGAAAAACAACAAATTTGTGAACATTTTGGAGAAATCGAACAATCATACGAAGAAACTTTAATTAAAAATGTTGGTAATAATAAACGCTATAATAATGATGATGATGTTGATGCAGAAAAAATTGATAGAAGTGAAACTGAAGAAATTAAAGAATTATTAAATGAGGAATATTTATTGAAAAATGACGATGACAATGATGAAAAATGTTGTATTGAATTAGATTTTAAGGATATGAACAAAGAAAAAATTTATGAAGATAATGAAAAAGCTATTGAACAATTGAACGAAGAAGATTTATTTAACGTAATTAATAAAAGGTTGATTAATATAATAATGAACAAAATGAAAAATGAGGGAAATGGAAATAAATTGATCAATGAACAAAATATTTCGGAAACATTTGTTTCACAATTTTTGAAATGTGTCATGGATTCTATTCCAATTTTATTAGAAAATAAAAATAAATGTTATGCTATGCAAACAAGGAGCCAATTAAAAAATTTGACGAATATAAATATGGATAAAAATGAAGATACTATGAAAAATAAACTATTAAAAAATGTTGAAGTAACAAATAAGGTACAAAAGAAGCGTGGAAGGCCACGAAAGATTATTCAAGAAGTAAAATTACAGAAATCAATTAAAAAACGAGGTAGACCCAGTAAAGTTATGAATAAATTAACTAAAAATGCTAAGAAACGTAAATTTATGGAATCAGAAGATGAATCAGATTCTGATCCAGATTATGATGTTAAACAAGAACCAAAAATAAATAAGAAGAAGAAAAACTCTCCGAAAAATGAAAATGAAGAATTAATACAAGAAAGTTATTCTGAATCAAATTCTGACTTATCAAGCGAAGACGAAAAAGAAGAAGAAATCCAGGAAAATTTTCAAAACGTAGAACATGAAAACGAAAACGAACAACCGGACATACTAGAAATAGATAATTCTGAAAAATCTGATGAATACGATCTCACAGAAGAAAGGCCACCCCCAGAGCCACCCCCTGATCAACCTTCAACATCCGAATTGCCTAAGACACAGAAAAATATAATTGAATGCCGCGACCAATTGACGATGAGAAAAGATAATTATGCGTATTTTGTAAGCAATAAAGGAGAACCCCGTGATGTAGCCTCTAGGCTTTTGAGCAAATGTGGAAAATTACCAAATTTTAAAAATTTACAAAAAGGAATAGTCCAAAAATTGCGAAAAGGAAATCAATACCATTTTATACTTCCAATCGAAGATGAATTTAAAGCAAGTCTAGGAGAAACAACTAAAGATATCAAATTAGCAATTTATTCTCTCCATTCCATGGTAGATGAATTAAACATTAAATCATTAAGTATTGCAAAATCACCACACATTAACAATGTTTTGTGGGAAGAAATTTTGGCTACATTAAAAATATCATTTTTGGATTCAACAATTAAAATAATAATTTGTAATGGAATCACACAATATCCTACAAAAGAGCAAAGAAATCAATTAATCGAAGAAGCTCATTCATCTTCTATAGGAGGACATAAAGGAGTAACAAAAACTTATAATAGAATCAGACAAAGATATTATTGGGAAAATATGAAATTAGATATACAAAATACATACAACTTTGTTTACAATGCCAACTTAAAAAACTTGTTAGAGTGAAAACAAAAAACCCTATGATAATTACTGACACCCCAGGAACAGCATTTGAGAAAATTTCAATGGATATTGTTGGAAAGTTACCAACAACTTCATCACAAAATCAGTATATACTTACAATTCAGGATAATTTTACTAAATACTCTTTAGCAATTCCACTTCGAAATCATCAAGCTGGAACAATTGCAGATGCCTTTGTTAAGAAATTTATTTCCATATATGGCTCGCCAAAAGCGGTTTTAACAGATCAAGGAGCAGATTCTCTAAGCAATTTAATGCGAAAAATGGCAAAGCGATTTCGTATACGTCAGTTTAAAACTACTGCTTATCATCCTCAATCAAATGGATCATTGGAAAGATCCCACCACGTTCTTAAAGAATATCTTAAACAATTTATTGAAAATAATGCAGAATGGGATGTCTGGATTGAATTAGCAATGTTTTCATATAACACGAGTGTTCCCGAAGGAACGAAATGCACACCTTACGAATTAGTCTTTGGGAAATTAGCACGTTTACCATCTAGCGATCCTTTACCGGAACATGAAAAAATGGAAACTTATGATATGTACATGACAAAATTAATTACAAAATTACATGAAATGCGTAGAATAGCAAGACAAAATTTAATAGCAGCTAAAGAAAAATCGAAAGAATATTATGACAGAAAAATTAATCCACAAAATTTTAAAATCGGAAATAGTGTATTTTTACTGGAAGGTGGAGAACTAAAGAAGTTCGAAAATCAATACTCAGGACCATACGAAGTACTTGAAATATTAGGAAAAGGAAACATACAAATTTCAGTTAAAAATAAACCTAAAATCGTTAATATTAATAGACTCAGACTTTCATACATAACCCCACCAACAACCAATCAGATTAAAAAGAATGAAAATTAAATAAAAATAGTTGCTGATCACAATGGAACCAAAACGTCGCCAACGCTTTGATTTATTAGGTGATTTAATCAAGTTGATATAAAAGCATTATGGCCATATTTATTTATGAAAGGAATATTTAATTTTAACGACTACAATGTACCAAATTGGTCTCGATATACAAGAAATCCACAAATGATGACATAATTTTTTTATAAGTTTCTAACTTACAGGGATTTTAACGTTGACATAAGAATAATTTTCACATCATATTGTAGAGCAAGAAATCAAAAAGTAATAGCTACAGGAAATATAGCAATAATAAGTAAAATGAAGCAGCATTCAAACAAATAAAAACATTCCAAGAACTTTATGAGCTTTGTTATAAAATTATGGAGATTTGAAAACACAAGGAACTTTTACGTCCAAAAATGATAACTTTATACAAAATATGTTATAATTCAAACAATATCTCAAACAATTGTTCAAAGAAACCAAAAAACTACAATTTGCAGAAATTGTTTTAACTTTCTCTCATAAAAAATTTTACCTGTAAATCTTTTCTCTTCTAACAAATAACTCTTCTTTCAGGTCAAATACTAATACCATCTGTTTTTCTTGTTTTAGGACATAGCCATCCGAGAAGCATTATATATGAAAGATACTTTATTCTTTTCGTAATTAAAGTTCGTAATTATATGTCTAAATTTTTGCACAGTGAGTCAGTTTTTACAATTATCATATAAAAACTATTTTGATCATTTTACCAGTCTTTATCTTCAAGCCTTGCACAATTAAAATCTTTGGAGAAGGTAGTCATTTAATGTTTTACATGGATATTTACAAAAATACTCAGTTTTTGAAGTACACTAATTGCAATATTTAAAAAAAGAGTAAAACGCTATCGATGAAGAAATACTAATAATAAACACAAACAAAGTGAAAATGACTAATTCTTCTTCTCATTTTTTTATAATATAATTATTCTTCACGTTTTTGATAAGTTTATGAATGATTTCCATTATGAAATTCTCTCGTGTACTATGATAATTATCGATACCGAAAAATTTTCCTAAAATTTTCTTAAGATAATATACTCCCTTCTGCTATGGAAGCGAACATGTTCTAAATATATATAAATACTTTTTACATCTTCATTGAATTTAAAGTTTTTCATTACAGTAAACTTTATCCATGCTATTCTAAAGCAGAAGGTTCTCTAAAATAAAATACCAAGTATCTGCTTCATAATTTGAATATAAAGAACAAGAAATGTTATTAACCACTTTAGACAAAGTTAAAATGATATACAAAATAAGCTTGGAATACGATTTTAAAGCTTTAAATGTTAAGATTATTCAATACGTAAAATTTTTAATAATATACCAATATTTATGGCTATATGTACTATTGAAAAATCTAAAACAAAGAAAGAGGCTAAGCATAATGCAGTACGAAAACTATTAGAACTTTTGCATAATAAATATTTATTCAGCGAACAAACAGAGCCCGTAAATGAATTGAAAATACCTATAGAAAACGATTTAGAAAAAGTAATGCTATATAAATGGACTGGCACTTGCGAACGTTGCTATCAAAGAGGTCACAAACCAGTGAATTGTACTGCTCCGAAGCGAAATAAAAAATTTTTGTGGAATAAATAATAGTTAAAAGCAAATATAAAAAAATGTAATTACGTGATGTGACGCATTGCTAATAAAATAAAATAAAATATATGAATGAAACTTGAGTAAGTTTAAACATGTCGATTTCATCCCCATGTTCAAACATAAGGGGGGAGGTGTCACATCCCGTGACTATCATGAATGCGACTTAACTATAAGAAATTTTTTCTCTTTTATGAAATTATATAATATGATTTACAAGTAATCTGCGTGAAAATATATTGAAATCAATTGATTGTATTCAATGATTATTGGAACAAATTTTATAAAAATTTTGATATTTTAAATGCTTTTAGAAATATGTATGTAGATAAGCTTGAAATAGAATATGTTATATTACAAAGTATCTCTTACAAATAGATAAACGTTTAATTGAAGCACATATTGAATTATTTGAGAAATGAAATAGTTTATATGCAACTATACAAATTTATTCATAAAAAGAAAACAAAATATAATAAAAATACAAAAATGACAAATAAAAAAGTATTTATGTGTGTAATAAAGGTCAATTAAAATTCTAATCACATTTGTTTATATCAATATATATAATCGTTAGTGCTTTATTATAAAAAAAAATGTTTAATCAAAATATGTTAGATTGTTTAAAATTAGGAATGAGGAATAATGCATGTTCACGAAAACATATTAATAAATAAAATATTTATAGGTCTAATAAATGTCATTCGACATTACATCTAGTTACAATATCAATATATGTGTGGTTAGCGTTTTTAGACAAATAATGTTTAATCAATATATATGCTGAATCGTTTAGATAAAATAAAAATAAAACGAATCATGTATGTGTATGTATACAGATTCATTCATAAAAATAATAACAAAGCAAAAAATAAGAAAAATAATAAAAATAGTATGTAGTCATATCTAGCTCTATCGACATATTTATCAAATTATTAAAAATTATCCATTAATATGTATGTTTTAGGGTTTTGCGAACAAGACTTTCAATCGCGCCATTGCACTAATTAAATTTCAATGAATGAAAAATATACAAAAACAAATATAATATTAAACTTTTCAAAACATTTGAATCAACATTTTATATTGTATTCATTTAAAATTATCGTTGTCCGAATATTTAAAACAATGTATCAATATATCTCGTAATAATATTAAAAGCTTCATTGTGTGTGTTTTTTGCACTAAATATTCAAAAGTTTTGATTCAAACCATTATGAATGTCATCACTATTAATTGTGCGAAAAACATTTCTATGTATTAAAATACAATGTATTCAACTTAATGTATTTGCGAAAACACAATTATTAACTTATCAAAGTATCAATGTAAACCACAGACGATAAAAATAGCTCCAAGTCATTTCAGCGAAAATTCTATCTTAACAAGAATTCTACTCAAAGGCGAATGTTAACTTAATCATTATTATTATTATATTCAGTAAAGATAATGTCGTAATATTTGATTGATTTGAACCGCAATCGAATCCTATGATGGCGTAGACTGTTGTTATATAGATGAAGTTGCAAGTGAGCAGTGCCAAAAGGAAGCCTCGTAATCCCATCTCTGGAAAAAGGGGGTTCCAATTAGCAGCTTGCTTTGTAATATAAGAATAGGAAAATGTTTTATCATTACATATGTATATTTTTGAAGTTATTGATTTACTTTTTGTATTTTGCGTTCCTAGTTCATTATATCCAACATGTCGGCTATGACAATGTGATTTGATAGCCGTAAACTGAGAATTAAATTTTTGTATGCGTCCGGTCCTCTTGTTTTGATTGTTGAAAAAATGTCTTTTATTATTTCTGGATTGTTTAGATTTCTGCTCCATGTGGGGATATTACAGTCGTCTTTCTTAAAAATTCCAGTTTGAATTAAGTATGGCCAGAGAGCTACCATGTCGATAAAACAGGGAACTATTTCAATGAGATCATCTATGCGTTTGCGATGAATTTTTTCCATTATATCTGGAATAATGTGTTATGTCTGAAAATTCATTTTTATTTTGTTTTATATATTTTTTTATTTTATATATAAAACATATATTTTCATAAAAAAAAAATTTTATTTTTTATATTTTTACTATTTATCGACAAAATAAAATTTCTATATCTTATTTAAGTGGTATATGTATATATATAAATATATATATATTTTTTTATAATTAAGGTACAGAAATTTTGTTTCTATTTTTATTTATTTACTTTTGTACTTGCACATGTGAGCATTTTAGTCTATTAATGTGGACAACAGTAGGTTTGCCTTAATAGCTTATTTTGACATTCCCTTTTCCTAACACTTCCAATATTTCATAAGGCCCTGTATAATGGCTGTCAAGTTTTTTAATTTTTCCTCCTTTTAATAAAAAGACGTAATCTCCAATTTTTACTTCTAAAGGACTTATTTTTTTGTCATAATATAATTTCGATTTTTCTTTTGCTGAAATAAGATTTTCTCTTGCTTGTGTTCGCATTTCATGTAGTTGTGTTACGAAATTAATTAAATAATCGTCATATATTTGTAATTTTTCTTGTTGTGATAAAGGTTCACTGGAAGGTTCACGAGCTAGTTTACCAAAAACCAATTCATAGGGTGTGCATTTTGTGCCTTCATGTACACTAGTATTCTATGAGAACATTGCTAGTTCAAGCCAATCATCCCATTCTGAATTTTTTGTAACAAATTGTTTGAGATATTCTCCTAAAACATGATGTGAACGTTCTAATGACCCGTTTGATTGAGGGTGAAATGCTGTGGTACGAAATTGTTTAATTCTAAAACGTTTTGCCAATCTTTTTAATAAATTACTTAAAAAATCTCTGCCTTGGTCAGTAAGTACTCCTTTCGGTGATCCAAATATGCAAATAAATTTTTTCACGAAAGCATCTGCTATCGTACTAGCTTGGTGATTAGGAAGAGGTATTGCTAAAGAATATTTGGTAAAATGGTCTTGTATTGTTAGAATATATAAGTTACCAGATTTTGTTTCAGGTAGTGGACCAACAATGTCCATTGATATTTTTTCAAAAGCAGTAGTGGGTGTGTCAGTGATTACCATAGGGTTTTTTGTTTTGACTCTGATTAATTTTTTCAGTTGACATTGTAAACAGCCTTGAATATATTTTTGAATGTCTACTTTCATATTTCCCAAAAAAATTTTTGGCGAATTCGGCTATAAGTTTTTGTAACGCCTTTATGGCCTCCTAATGCTGAAGAATGAGCTTCTTCAATTAAATGAGTTCGTTGTTCCTTTGTTGGATATTGCCTTATTCCATTGCAAACTATAATTTTTGTAGTTGAATTTGAAAAAATTGAATCGAAAATTGATTTCACTTCTTCCCAAGGTATATGATTAATTCTGGAAGTTTTTGATATACTAATAGATCGTAATTTAAATTTTTGAGATAATTCATGTAATGAATGAATTGATAATTTTATATTACTTAAAGTTTCAGATAAATTATCTTTAGTTTCTTCTTTAATTGGAAGTGCAAAATGGTAGTAGTTTCCTTTTTTAATCTCTTTTGCTATCCCCTTTTGTAAATTTTTAAATTTTGGTAAAGTTTCACGTTTTTCTAAAGTTTTTGATCCGTTGTCGCGAGGAGTTCCATTTGTTGTAACAAATTATGCATAATTATCTTTTCGCATAGTTAATTGATCGCGACATTCAACTAAATTTTTCTTTGTTATAATTTTTTCTGTTTGGGAGTTTATAGGAGGAGGTTCTGGGGGTGGACGATTATAATTATCATGATCTTTATCGATTTTTTCAGGATTTATTTGAGATCTTCGGTTTAATCTCAAATTTTCTTCAAAATAAAGCTCTTCAAATTCTTCCTCAAATTTTTCTTCTTGGTTTTCTTCAAACTTCTCTTCAAAATTTTCCTCAAGATTGTCTTCAAAATTTTCTTCAAAATTCTGTTCGAAATTCTTTTCAAAATCGTCTTCAAGATCATCTTCAAAATTCTCTTCCCAATTTTCTTCATAATTTTCTCCATCATTTTCTTCGTGTGAGGTTTCAATGTCGTTGATTTCATCTTCTGAGGTTGAAAAATAATTCTCACTTTCTTCACTTTCAAATTCATTAATATTTTTTGGCTTCTTGGCATTCTTCTTCTTTTTGTTTTTTGCTTGAGCCTGTTTCAAATAATCTAAATAATCAGGATCAGAGTCGGAATCTGATTCTACTTTTGTTCGGCTTCCCTTTTGCACATTTATTTCTGGTAATTCGTTTTCAAACATTTGTTTTCTTGGCCTACCTCTCTTTCTTTTTGTTTGAGAGGGAATATTTTTCAAATTTGTAAGTAGATTTTTTCTTGGCCTACTCGTTGTTTTTTCATAAGAGGTTTAGAAGAAAAATTTTCGTCTAATTTTTCTTGAGTTTCGTTTCGATTCAAATTTTTTGCTTTTTCTTGCTCTATTCTCTTTTGAGCTCTCGTAGTAATAGTTTTCCATTATAAATTTTCGTATTTTTTGGAAAACACTGGACTTCATAAAAATATTGTCCCAAAAATAAGTCTTGAAGCCATATTTTTGAATAAATTTGTGTATTTTAAAATATTCTTACCAATCTCACTGAGTGATTCTTCACTAAGGAATTCCGGAAAATATTCTGGAATTTTTGAGTCAATATTTAATATTTGGGCTTCCGGAATTTCGCTAAAATGATCTACGTCGTCTGGTACGATTTCTGGATTCAAGTTTCTTCGTTTTGAAGGTTTTACCTCATTTTTAGAGTTTTCTTGTTTTTTTCTTGTAAAAGTTTTCTTGGAAACATTTTTTCTTGGGAAGTCATAAAAGTATCATTGGCGTCAACTTGTAAATATCTTGATTTCTCTTTGTTATCATCAATAGGGTTTCTTGAGAGAGCGTCTGCATTTACATTCATTTTTCCTGCTTTGTAAATTACATCAAAATCATATTCTGCGAGTTTCAATCTCCAACGTGAAACTCGTGAACAAGGGTCTTTAGAATTTTGAAACCAAACTAGAGGTTTGTGATCAGTCACTAAAGTAAATTTTCTCCCATACAAATAAGGACGAAAATGAGTTACACAAAATATTATAGCAAGAGCTTCTTTCTCATATGTATCATATTTTTTCTCAGTATCACTTAGACTACGTGAAGCATATGCTATTGGCTTATCTTTACCTATTTTACCTTGTGATAAAATACCTCCTATTGCAAATCCTGAGGCATCTGTTGTGAGTATAAAAGGTTGAGAAAAATCAGGTCGTTGTAAAAGTGGTTCTTCACATAATTTTGCTTTTAAAATTTCGAAAGCTGATTGTTGTTTTTCTGTCCAATTAAAAGGTGTATCTTTTTTCAGAAGTTGATTTAGAGGACTTGCAATTTTTGAAAATCCATCAATAAATCGTCTATAATATCCTGATAAGCCTAAAAATTGTTTAACATTTTTCTGTGTTTTTGGGACTGGAAAGTTTTTTACAGCTATTATCTTTTTTGGATCTGGACGTACTCCATTTTTATCAATTATATGACCTAAATATCCTACTTCAGGTCGTAAAAATTCGCATTTGTCTGGTTGTAAATGAAGATTTGCTTTTCTAAGTCTTTCTGCTAAATTGTTAAATTTAATTTCGTGCTCTTCTAGAGTATTTGCATATATAACTATGTCATCAAGAAATACAAAAAGTTCCGTTCCGATTATGCCAGTTAATGTTAAATCCATTAATCTTTGAAATATGGCGGGTGCTGTTTTCAAACCGAAAGGCATTCTATCGAATTCGTAATGACCGTGAGGTGTAGAAAATGCGGTTTTATGTGAGTCTTTTGGGTTCATTTTTATATGGTGAAAACCGGTAGCTAAATCAAACACTGAAAAATATTTTGCTGATCCTAAAGAATCAAGTATATCGTTTATATTAGGTAAAGGATACGAATCGCCAATTGTTTTTTCATTTAATTTACGAAAATCAAGAACCATTCTCCGTTTTATTTTTCCTTGAGAATCAGGTTTTTTAGGAACTATCCACACTGGAGTGTTATATGGTGATTGTGAGGGCTTGATTATTTTATTTTTTAATAATTCATCGACTTGTCTTGTAATTTCTTCCTTGTGAACTGGGGGAAATCTATATTGTCTTGAAAAAATTGGAGCGTCATCTACAGTTGGAATTGAATGTTGTAATACATTAGTAGCTTCAAGTGGTTCTCCTGGGATATGAAATCTGTCTGCATTATTTTTAATTAATTTTTCTACATGTTCATATTCATCTTGATTTAAATGGTCTAATCGAAGAAGTTTTTTAATACATTCTACTCTGTCTTCGTCTGTTACATTATAAAATTTGCATGAGTTAATTAGAGAATTGTCAGTTTTTAAAAAGTTATTTAATATTTTACTTGATAAATCTTCGTTATTTGTTTGTTTGAAATTAATTAAATTTTCAATTTGTTTATAACATTCTTGTTCTTCAAAGTCTTCTAAATTAACTAATGGGACGGATAATGTAATTGGGATTTCATTTGTGTTTGCAAATTTTAAATAGGCTTTTCCCTTGTGATTTTTATAAATTGAAAATATTAAATTGTCGATACAATAGATTTATAATTGGAGGCACAGGCTGGTTGGTTGGAAAGAGACAGAACATACATATATATATATATATATATATATGAGGGGAGAGAGAGAGAGAGAGGGGGGGCGGTACCTTTATGATTTCCCTTTGTTTCTTTAAATGTTCCTCACAGGTATGACTGCGATGCGATTCCCACAGGTGTGACTGCGAAGGAGTGAATATCCACAGGTGTGAAAAGGACACAACAACTATTCACTCCTTTTGGCACTGAGTCTAAGATCCTTTCAAGGATTGAAAAACGGACCACGGTAAATTTATGACTCTCGGGTCTTTACACTGTCAAACTGCACGGTATAATTGTCTCACGCTGAGAATCCCTTTCAGTTTTTTAGAAAATGCCGCACTTAAATACTGCTGACAAGACTAGTTTTCCCTTGGCGGTGTGTCCTTTTTATATTATATTTTTCGTGACGTCACGCGTTGCGCAGTCTCCCGCTGCGTGTGACGTAGTTATACCTCTCTTTTCAATAGGTGGTTTTCTCTCTCTTTTAGCAATTTCCCCAGATTTCTCTCTAGACCTAGCCTATGCCTATAGTACATTCGAATGCGTCGCGGGACGTGACATAACTATATGCGTTTTTCTTTTTCAAATAAATAATGTTAATACATATTGAACATCTTAATTAACAGAAATATGGAATTATATGTTTACAAACAAAAAACAAAATATATATATATGCATGTGTATGTGTGAGTGTGTGTAACAGATTTCTCATATAAACTTTATTAGTGTGTTCGTTTTTCAAAAAATAATAATGTTCAATTATAATTTATCAACATAATTAGTAAGTCTATTCATACAAATTTATTATTAAACAAGAAAAATTATGGAACAAATAAAAAAGAAAATAATGAAATTATGCATGCGTGTGCAATAGAAAATCTTCTTCTAGCTTAATATATCAATGAGTTTGTAACATTATAATAAGTTTCAATATATGCAAATCTGAAATATCATTAGAATCGATTGTATGGAAAAATTTTTTGTGTGTAAACTGATGCATTTACGAAAACGCAATTATCAAACACGGAAATACCAAGGTAAATCACGGAAGAATTTGTAAAGGGAAAAAGAGAGGTGAGAATTAGTGAATGAACGTAGTAAAGGTATTAGCTATTTTTGGAAGAGGAACTCCGTCTCGCCGTGTTATGTCAACAAACCTCCCAGACTGGTATGCACAGGTAGAAGATTAAGCGGGGGGTCTGCCGCTACGGAAAGAAGGAAAATCGGAGAAACCAAAGAGTAGGAGTACTGCTCTAGATCTTTTCCTAATATGGCAATTCTGACCACTGGAAACGACAAGTTTGGCACGCACCAAACTCAGAAACAGCATTTAACAAAACAATTCTTGGAAAACACGTGAACGCATTGTTCGTTTATAATACTCCCCAAGTATCTTCAAGTATCGGAGCATACCGGTCACAAGTTTGGATTATCAGTGAGGACAAATTTCGGATTATCAGTGGTTCCTGAGAGGATTCTTCAACAAGCAAGTCCTTTTAATAACCAACAAGGAAGGAATTGACAAGATTTTATGGAGGAGTGCAATCTTTTGGATGAAATATTTTGTAATTCTTAATTTGTCTGTCCGTCTGAAATCGCAGTAAGATTTGAACAGTAAACAACAAATTTTCCAATAGAATTCAGGATCAATAATAATTGATTCAGGAAATACTTCAACTCTGTAGAGCATTTTTGTATTTCGTATTCAAAATGTGTGCTTAAGCCACAAAAAAGTAAGCTGAAAATGTAGATATAAAACTAATTATGTCATGTTTATGTCTTCTTAATGGACTTGCATACTTTCTTCTTTGTGAGAAATCTCAATTTTAAAATTCAAATTGTACGCATAGGATACAAAAACATAATATGAAAATACTTTTATTACAGAATTTTGAAATATACAAGTTGACCAATTTTTAAACGAGTAAATCGGCTACATTAAAGAAAAAATTATGTTAAAAATATTTTATCAAAAAACAATAAGACACATTAAATTACGGTTTAAAATCCACATTCATAGATTGATGGTAAAAGCAGTTTAAAGTTTTTTAATCTTACGTTTTAGTGACGTATGCACAGACTTTTAATCAGATAAATGAAATGCTTTATAGAAAGTCAAAATTTTCTTATTACTGCACTTAATCAAATTTATAAAGTAAAAATATTTTTTAACTGATGCTTTCACTCAATTCTTTAAACATTCATTAATTGAAAATTGTACTCAAAAGTTAATCTTGCAGCGTTCCAATATTCCCACAATGTTACAAAATCTTATTAATCATTATTTTATTTTAATATTTCAAATGTGTTTTCTTTCTTTTATGTTTAAGGCAAAAACTGGATCTAAAAAAAGCAAAAAAACCTATTTCTCTAATTGCGTCCAAGATTAGAGCAGAATCTATGCAACCGATTGTTAAAGGTTTTAAAAGTTTTCGCTTTAATTTAAAAAGCAAGTCTTCATAGTATTTTACTAAGTAATGAAAGTATGTCTACAATTGTATTCTTGAATCGTACCCAAAGGTCAAACATGGTGCAAAAATGTCGTAAAATAAGAAAAATGTCTGAGTACTTTGAAGAAGTTTTTCTAAATTGATATGTATCATATTCCAATAATATTTAGGAATATTTATTAAAATATTCATCTTCTAAATTTGTTTGATTAATGTACAGAGTACACTTTATATTTGAAATTTGTATACACTCTAAATCTGAATCAGTCAAATTTTCACTGATTGAATCAGTGATTTGCCTTTTCACTGAATCATCAGTGGAAACAATATTTTTCACTGTTAAATCAGTTACTTTTCACTGAAGTAATCAGTGAAATTTGACTGATTCACAGTAACCTGTTTTTACTTATTTAAATCAGTCAAATTTCACTGATAATCAGTAGATTTTGACTGATTCATTTTTGAAATTTGTACAGTTTTTAAAAAATTCCGAAACTTTTTGAATTTAGTAGTTTATTTATAAAATTTGAGAATGTTGTAGTTGATATTTCTATATAGAACTTTAAGCATTTATGGCCATAAAAATTCATTTAAAGTTTCTTCTATCGGTTTTTTTGATAAAATATTTTTAACATAATTTTTTGCTTAAAGTAGCCGATTTACTCGATTAAAAATTGGTCAACTTGTATATTTCAAAATTCTGTAATAAAAGTATTTTCATATTATGTTTTTGTATCCTATGCGTAGAATTTGAATTTTAAAATTGAGATTTCTCACAAAGAAGAAAGATTGTCTTATTAAAGTAGTTTATTCCCAGAAATTAAAAATCATTTACTTAATATTTCGATTCCAAACATTGAATATTTATTGACTTTGAATAAAACAGAAAAAAAATTTTTATGAAGTTTTAAAATCTTTTTACAATGTTACGAATTGGGCCGAATTTAGAATTACGAAATCTTTCATTAGAAAAAGAAAAAGTCACTCACATGAAATAAACTTCTGTAAGAATTATCAAGATTGAAGAGATGTTAAAATATTTGAAAAATAATGCAATTGTAAAATTGCAATTTATATCAATATTTGACAAATTTTTAGCTTTCTCAATCAAAGCATTATCCGGAAATTTTTAGTTCCTATAAAAAGATGGAATATTTATCAATTTCTTGAATGTTCATACATTAAAAAAATATCGAATTAGAGAATTATATGCAAAGTATGCAAGTCCATTAAGAAGACATAAACATGACATAATTAGTTTTATATCTACATTTTCAGCTTACTTTTTTGTGGCTTAAGCACACATTTTGAATTCGAAATACAAAAATGCTCTACAGAGTTGAAGTATTTCCTGAATCAATTATTATTGATCCTGAATTCTATTGAAAAATTTGTTGTTTACTGTTCAAATCTTACTACGATTTCAGACGGACAGACAAATTAAGAACTACAAAATATTTCATCCAAAAGATTGCACTCCTCCATAAAATCTTGTCAAATTGTAACAAGATTTGAACACTTCGAACGAACATTTTTATGTAAAATTTAAAGTTGATTGATATTTATATGTTAATATGGAAATACCAATAAACACATATTTTAGCTTTTTAATTTATCTACTGCTATTAGACAATTTTCCATTTCCGTAGAGATTTTAAGTTTTGGAATGAAAAGTTTGTGCTTAGGCTACAAAAATGTGAGATGAAAATATTTCTAACATATAACTGAAAATATAAATTATGAACTTGAATTTTATGTTCATTTTATCTTGATAGAAAATATTGTTCTAATTGAAAAATTGTTAAATGTACAAAATTAGTAAGAAGTATATAAATTTGAATGGAAAATTATATATTGATTCAAATTTTATACATTTATTGTCACTAAATTTCACTGAAAGTTTATTTTTGAAGTGTTGAAATCCTCATGAAATTTTCCAAGATCATACTGATGTTTATTTCATGCAGACTTTCTTCAAGAAATTGAAGAAAAGTGTTATTTCTTGAACTATATACTTCGTAAATTCAAATTCGTCGTCTGCTTCGCGCCTCTTTTGCACGTACTCGAGAAAAATACAATTCTTAATTTCGACTCGATAAACGAAAGCGTGAAATCTAAAAATAACTTGAAAACTCAAGCATTGTAACGAAGTCCGTCTTCGTGCACCTTCGGCTTTACACGAAGCTGGTGACCGCAGCGTGTAGCATAGCCGACACACTGACACGCCACGTTTGCATGTGTTTCTCCCAGATGGGAACGTGGTGGGGGCCGAAAAATCCCACGTTCTGGAGACACTGCTGGATTTCTTTACCGTTCTAAACGAGGAAAACAAATTAAATATAATAATGAAGGGTAAGTGACCAAGACGTCACACATCTATGAAAATTATACCTCATACCAAAATAGATCATTTTGCTATCAAGAATATCAATATTATTATTGAAGGGCTAATTTGAAATAGAAAAGATTATTTTCCATTAATAAAATTCGAAATACAGAAAAACCATTTCATTGATCAATTTTATTTCCATCCCAAACTTTTTTCTTATCGCTTTTTACCTAATTTTAAAAAATTATGTGAATCTAATAAATTTCCCTGTTCGTAATTTTCAGTTCACTCCGAACTCTGCATTCGCTGTTCGGTTGTTTTCAATTCTAAAACCGACATTTTTATAAACAATTTGCTGAATTTTATATTAATTGATTCATTAAAAAAAATTGTAAACGGTTAAGTTCTAGAGAATCTTGTCCTTGCAAAAGTGATTCGTAATTTATTAAAATTGCATAATTTTTGAAAATTTGGTAAGAAGCGATGAGAAAAAAAGTTGGCGCAAAAATGAAATTTATAAATAAAAATATTTTTCTGTTTCAAATTTTTTTCATGGGAAATAATCTTTTCTCTTTCAAATTAGCCCTTCAATAATAATATTGCTGTTCTTGAAAGAAAAATTTTCTTTTTTTGCCTTATGTCTAATTTTTGTAGATGAACTACGTTAAAATGAAAATTTTAACTAGGAAACATTTATTAAACTTTAATTTTGAATTAATTAGTTGAGTTTGAAAAGTAAAACAGCACGCAATGATGTGCTATTTACATTTTCACATTTTGTGAAATTCACCACTAGAGGGATTTCTAGTTAATATTTATTGTAAATTCGCCTTGACAGGGTAATTTTACTGATATTGGTAAATTCACTGCGTGAGTCGAAGGTCCTTCTATTACCTCCGTCTGACGGAGGGAAATTCACCCTACTTTTTTTACAGTGCAGCGCAGTCGAAAGCATCTTTTTTGTTACTAGCAAAAATACTTTTGAAATTCACTGATGCTGGTCGCATCCTCAAATGACTGATGAATTCGAAAGTGGGGGCATGAATAGAGATGAGAAAATTGCTGAGTTCGGCGAAAATAGTCTTCTTTCCAATAGGGAAATAGAAAATATGGAAGTGAATAAGGTACATAACGATGAAGAAGACAACGAGGATTTGAGGAATAGATCAGGCGAAGAATATTTGGAAGAATATAATTCGGATGAAGATGAAATATCGACTGCTGAAGACGAAGATGTGGATTCTGACAGCGCTGGAGGATCAAATTTAGTAGAAGAAAATATCGCTCACCCGAAAGATGTAACGAGAACTTTGGCTGAAACATTTCTTCTGCTCAGTGTCGATAAATATGCAACAGAACCAATTTTACAGGGTTTGATAAAGGGAGTGAGTTCCGCTTTCGAAACTTTCCGGAAGGAGTATGTTGCTGATTTAGGTGCCAGTAACTTCTCTGGACCTCAAAAAGCAGCCATGATGCCGGTCTTCGAAAAAAACTTTGCTCCTTTTAGATCATCTCTAGATTTGAGAACAGGTTTGTTAAGAAATACTTATTGTCGACATAAGTATTATGAAGACAATTTCGATGTTGTAGAACCCGTTGAAGTAGAGTTAACGAAAGGCGACTGGACTGGTGCAAACACGGGAAAAAAACATTTCTATCATTACGTTCCTACCACTAAAACATTGAAAGTTTTATTGAAAAATAGAAGCGTTCGCGATTACTGTGAAAATAATAGAATTTCGAAGGAAGAAAATGTAATGTTTGATATTTGTGATGGGGACATTGTTAAAAAAATGAGTTTCTTAGCAAACCACGAGTTGCTCATATAATGGCTTTCACAGATGCTTTTGAAGTCGTTAATCCGTTAGGAGCATCGAAGAAGAAGGTTAAGATTGTAGGATGCTACCTCTGTCTGGGTAATTTACCACCACACTTAAAATCAAAAACGGAAAATCTGAAATTGATATTTTTATGTCGTTAAAAATATATAAACTTATATGGTTGGGAGGTTGTACTCAAAAAATTTATGCAAGACTTACGCATTCTCGAATCAGAGGGAATCACAATTTCAATTTCTGGCAAGGATGTAAAGTACTATGGCACATTAGTCGCAATGCTTGGAGACAGCTTAGGGGCCCATCAAATAGGGGGTTTCATTGAAAACTTTAGTACTTCGATTTATTTATGCAGATTTTGTGAAATCACTAGAGAGCTATTGAGGTTGGGAAACTATCATGTGCAGAAATTGCGAAATGCCAAAAATTATCTTGAGTGCTGTGACAAAATTAATACAGGAAATAAAAGTGAGAAAGGAATTAAAGAAAATTCTACTTTGAATGGTTTAAAATATTTTCATGTATGCAATCCAGGATTGCCACCTTGCGCAGCTCATGATTTGTTTGAAGGAATTATAGTTTACGATCTTATGCTGGCTATCAAGCATTTCATCGAGGAACGTTGGTTCTCCCTTGAAGAATTGAACTACCGAATTGATAACTTTCAATTCTGTGACGAAAGTAAGCAGACGCTTCCTCCCATCAAAATCGGAAATAAACTAAGCGGAAGTGCAAGTGACATTAAGCGACTTATTATGATATTCCCTGTAATAGTCGCTGATAGGGTTGAGTCCTTCGAAGATCATGTCTGGATGACGATGATGCATCTTCGAGAGGTTTGTTCGATAGTGTGTGCTCCAGCTTTGTCCGTAGATCAAGCTGCTGTTCTGCAGGATGAAATTCATCAGTACTTAGATCTGAGAGTAGATTGCTTTCCTGAAATACCTTTGCGACCAAAGCACCACTATGTGGTACATTATCCTTCTCTCATTTTACACTTTGGTCCTCTGAAACACGTTTGGACTTTACGATTTGAAAGTAAGCACAGCTATTTCAAAAATGTCGTAAGGCATGTAAAGAATTTCCGCAACATTACGGCTACCTTGTCCCGCAAGCATGAACAACTGCAATGCATCTCTGAGTCTCGATGTAAGTATGAATCTAGAGCTACCCTCCGCGAGATTATCCCATTCGAAATGAATATATTTCAAGACGAAAAAAATGCAAATCTTGCATTGGAATTGTTTGCAGCAGAGAAGGTTCACTTCGTGGGAGATGAGGTGCATTTTCAAGGCATTACATACAAACGTGGTATGTGTATTTGCTCTGGCAAAAGTCCATATGGCGTTTTTTTACTGAGTATTGAGAAAATACTTATTAGCAAGACTGGCTGCGATGTTTACTTTTACGGAAACGTAATGGAGGTTCACTACAACCAACAAGTTGGAGTATTTGAATTGTTTGAAGCCGAAGGAGATCAGCCTACAACAAAGGGCGCAATCATTCTTCCGTTCTCTGCTTTGCTTTGTCCTGATCCAGTTTTGAAAACAAATATTGGATCCGAAGAAGTGTATGTGTGCAAATATGCCCCACTGGATCACCAAGTATAGTAAATGAAAAGTGCATACAAAATTGAATGTCGATAAGTTGTATGCGTGAATACGTTTGAAATAAATTTAATTATATCTACATAATTAATAATATAACTAGAATATACATTTTAAAATAATTGGAAAGTTAAATGAGCTTAAAGTACTAAAATATCCAACCTTATCACCTAGCACAATCCGAACTCAATCTCTGAAGTAAAATAACCCTTAAGTTCGGACGTAACATTTATGAATTAGTGAGTATTAAGATATCTATTAGTATCTATAAATTTCATAATACTTTTAAAAATTATTATGTCAATTTATGGTAAAAAATAAAATTGATCCGCATTTGGTTCCCTTGCCGTAAATAGTATTTTTAAATAATATCACATTTACTGATTTTTAAGATTTTAAATTCAAAAGAAATTATTTCTAATTTCAGATGGACTGCTTATTCAAAGTGTGGACAAAGGACAGAATGCAAAAACGTACTGTAGTTGCCAAAAATAACATTAAAGCAGTTATTGAAAAAGCCAGCAATGTCTTAAATGTAGCTGGTCGTAAATTAGTTTACGAAGTAGATGGCACCGATGTTGACGACCAGACTTTGGAATTTTTAACTATGGACACCCGAAGACCCACAGAGATATTTATACTACTCCAGTTGGATGAGACATGGACACCATCTGTCACAGAGGAGCAAAATGATAGAAACAATAATTCCTGCACCGTCATCAGTGGAACGGACAAGGATAAATTTATATCCAATGAAGCGAGTATATCTTTCAGCATTTCAAACGCTAGTGACGAAAATAGCGTATCATCAGTCCAAGAAATTGTTGCTTCACCAGCCCCAGAAAGGAGAATATTGCAAAACGAAGACGAGCCGGGTGTGGAATCTCCTAGAATTTCACTGGTCAATTGGAACAATTTTAAAATAAAGTGGCCAGGCCCGAAAGAGCCGTATCGGGCTGAGCTTGAAGCAGGAAGAAGAGATACTTTTATTGTGAAGGAGTTCGTCAGAAGTATTATCTCCCAATTAATGAATTTCAGCCAAGACATACCACAAAGCGTGTTTGCGGATGTTGGGAAACAGATGTTTCACGACTTTCTAAAAATGTTTGGAGATTTTCACGACCATGGTGAAGTTTTTGGTTCCGGATGCGTAACAGTCATCAAGAAGTTGAATGATCGATACTCCTACATCCTCAGATTTAAGAAGGGATTAAACAAATCTTTACATGTTCCCTTTAACATGCAAAGATGTTCTTCTCAAAAAAGATTTTTTATATCGGCACTACAGGATGCTAATGGGCCATCCAATTTCTCTCCTGGGAGAAAATTGTATTCAGCAGTACAAGAAGCTGTGGACGTTTCAGGGACTGAAATCTAAAATTAAAAACAGGAATAGTCAGGCAAAAAAGAGGAAGTCGAATGAAGATGGTGAAGAAGAAGGAACGGAGGAGGAAGAAATGCAAGCCGTCCCAAGATTCGATAAAACTGAGGATCGCCAAATAATGTGTAAGCAAGCACTATTCATAGTAGCAGAACACTTCAGTGAAGATACCATTACTTTCTATGGATCATGTGCAGTAAGTAAAATAGACTATTTACTCTAATTTATTTCTATAAAAGGTTTACAAATTCAAAAAATGAAATTCGTCGCCATTCTGTAACACAGTTTTAATACAGGTTATTAATTATATGAAAATAAGTTTGTTGCTTAAATTTGTAACCAAATTAAAATCACTAAGAATCCAAGAAACTTGCCTCAAAGTCTCAAGAATAATTGATCCAAATCACGACTGAATTTAGACAAACCACGAGGAGACCAAGATGCTCATCCCTCGGAAATCCATGGGAACGGTGAGCATCTTGGTCTCCTCGTGGTTTGTCCAAATTTAGTCGTGATTTGGATCAATTATTTTTGAGACTTTCAGGCAAGTTTCTTGGATTCTTAGTGATTTTAATTTGGTTACAAATTTAAGTAACAAACTTATTTTCATATAATTAATAACCTGTATTAAAACTGTGTTACAGAATGGCGACGAATTTGTCAATATGGTGTTTCCGAACTCGCCTTTCATTATGAAACTTGGTAAAATAATTTTTCTCATTTTAATGTTTTCTTGACAATTACAGACATATCAGTCCAAAAAATTTCAGTTCAAAGATTAACTCAACCTTCTTTTTTGCAGAAAGTGACGCAGACCACCCATATCACTTAATAATGGACGGCGTGGACGTAGAAAGCTCAGATAATTTTATCGATGCGGTTCAAATTTATTTTGCTTCAATATTTGTCTTTAATCGCTCGTATCCTGAAGCTGCAAGTGCCAGATGGCTCTTCATCCAGGAGTCTTTCATGAAAGTCAAGACCAATAGCGGGAGCAAATGCTCTCAACATAGTTTGAAGTATAGAAAGGTTGTGAGTCTATTCACGAAATTACGTGAAGTAAATACATAAATACAATAAAACAACGGAGAAGTATTATTCTTGCACCATCTGCAAATCATCTTTTTCTAACATGGAATTACTTAATCATCACATGAAAATCTTAATTGCTTATATCCTGAAGGTTGTGAGTCTATTCACGAAATTACGTGAAATAAATTTTTCCTCAATACTTAGAGGTTTTAGAACTTGTTCTTAAAAAAACCAAATTTGTATTATTACAAAGTTTGTGATAAATAAATTATTTTATAATTCTGTTACTTATTCTTCTCGTTTTTTAAAATTCTGAATCTTTCGTAATTACATCATATATAACATATATATATTGTGACGTCCTAAGTTTTAAATTAATATAAATATTTCCTACCTAAAGTCTAGAGCCAATTACCCTAACTATGTTCCTCTGTTTATTGTTAAAATTAACAATTAACCGGGTAGAGGACAAGCCAAATGAATCAAATTACAATTATTGTTAATAATAATTTATTATAAAAATACAAATTTATTTTAACCCAAGCGACTTTTTAGTTGTTGGTTGCAGCCTGTTTTCCTTTGGTTGGTCGAGTCTGATTGGTCCAACCTTAAAGAAAGCACACCGTGAGTCTAAAGGGCTCAAAAGAAAAGAGAAAAGAGAATTTTAATAAAAACAAGGTTATTTGACTTACCGGTTGTTTTTTGATGAGGTGGCCTCTTGAAAGCGATAATCCCTTAAGTTCTATTTATCCTCTGCTAATCGGGTACCTCCCCTAATTATCCTTGTTGACCAACAGTGGCAGGCCAATCCTTTGTTTAACAGGTATCCTTATTTTGATGCCTCGATTATAATGACACTAAATCCAGTTTTATTTAAATTCACTCTGTTGTTATTATATTGGTTTTCCCGAACACGTGGAAATTACGGCCACTTAGATTTATTGCGGTACGGCGACGAAAACCGGTTCTAGCGATGCTGCTTGATTGTACGCTCCCTTAGACTCGCTTCGACTCAGACTCCGACGCGCTTAGACTTGCTTAGACTGGTGTTTAGGCCTTGCAGCCTGGCTTATATTGTCGTCTGTAGTCTCAACTCGTAGGTAGAAAGTATGGGAATTTGAGTTCCATGGTTTCAATAGCTTTTTCGAAGTCCATTAGAATCTTAGGTGTCAGTGTGGTGAGTTGAGACTATGGGCCAGTTTGCTGGTGAGCTGCGTTGGTGAGCTTAGGGACTCACACCGATTTTCCAAGTCCGTGTGGGTCATGCTTTCGTGGTGTGGGTGTACTCACATCTTCTCAAGGGCTATGTAAACCCGTACCATCAGGTTTTTAGGTAGATTTAGTCGCAAGGGTCAATGATATTATTTGTATACATAGGTAAGTAATAGAGTAACTATAATACAATTGTTGTACATAAATGGTGATTATGATTTGTTTATAATTCTATTAATCTTTATATTTAAACATTGCTTTTGTTTATAAAATAACATAATAGTAATAGTTATTAAAAGAACGTATTTTATAATTAATTGCTGATTGTTGATAAACATCAAATAAGAATATTAACAACAATGATAATTATTATAAACATTATTATTATAAAATTTGAAGTAACATTATTATAATATTTGTTGCAAATTTTAGTAACAACATGAAATAATTATAATGAAAGTGATTGATAATTATTGCAAATCAAGAAATTGGAGTAACATTGTTATTATTTAATATTTGTTGCATTTTGACAATTAATGTCAATAACAATATTAAATATTAATCAAAATAGTGATTAATAATCATTTTAAATATAAAGGTTGAAGTAATTTCAAATTAATTAGTTGAGTTTGAAATTTTTGTCACTGCCTACATTATCGGAGGATCACTAGTCGCGTATCAGATAGGATACGTTGTCGACAGGTGTCCTCGTAGACAATTTCAAACTCTTATATCGCAAATAATGCAAATAAATTCAATTCCACAGAAAGATTTTCAAATTCTTTAAATGTTGAAATAATATTGTTGTTATATAACATTTGTTGCATTTAGTTAATTGTTATTATTTACAATAGTAATAATAATAGTTAATAATAATAAAAGGTAATATTTGTTTTAATTAGTATTTTATCAATAAAATCAATTGTTTATTGATATTTTAGTTAATAGTAATAGTGAAATTATTTATAAAAACAGTTACATGTATCTAGCAACAATATTTATAGCAACAATAAAACGTGTTATATGATATAATAGCATAATAATTTTATATGATTATAATATATAATATAACTGTCATGGATACGTGACAATATATATAAAATAATCCAGGATGTGGATGAGAAATTCCACCCATTAATCGAATTTTCCATCCAAAGCCGGAATTTTCGTTCTACGTTACGTATAATTACGGACAAGGTTAGGAATAATACAGTAGCAGTTCGTAAAATTCACGACTAGATGGAGTTTTACGATCAAGGATAGAAATTTACGAAATGTCTGTAATTTTCATTCCATCCGTAATTTTACACCGTACAACGAGGGTCATTTTATGTCCCTCGTCTGGCGATGTAAAATCCCGCTGAAATTTTTTACAGTGTAATAGTGAATTAGATTACGAAGTTAAGAAACCAAATAATGACAATTTAATAGTAGCAAACGGCCAGCAAATTACAAATAATAGGACAAGTATTGATTCCTATTGAAGTGGGTCATGTTAAAAAATATTTGCTATTTAGACTGGTACCAGAACTAAGATCTATAGGAATCCTAGGAACAGACATGATGGAAAGGCTAGGATTAAAATTAGACTTCGAAAAGAAAATTTGGTGGCTACCAGAAAAACCACAAATTCGATATAAAATAGAAGCAAACCCACAGGAAAACAGAGTGATATGGAACGAGGATGAAAAGGAAAGAGAACCAAGAAAGGATAGTCTAGAAGAAAGAACGAGAGTAAGAAATAAAATAAAGTTGCGAAATCAAGAAGTAAGACCAGCAGACAACCTACAATGGGGAGAAATACCCACTAGTACCCCAACCAACCAGATCCTACCTGAAGTCGGCCAGATAATGGACACAAGATGGTTCAAAATACCAGTGAGACAGAAAAGTCTGATTTCACGAGAAAATGAAGAACAGAGGCTGGAAGTCCCTAGTTCTAGTCCCTTGGAAAAAGAAAATGCAGTAGAAACAGCTGTCAAAGCAAAAGCCAAGCGTGGGGACAAACGAATGGTGAATGAAATAGAGGAAGAACACGAATAGGAAAAACAGAATAAATTAAAACTGAAAAGAGAACGAAACGAAGGAAGCAAGAATGAAAACGTATCGAGAGAAAGAAAAGAAACATAAAACGAAAAATGCGAGGGAAGAATAGAACTAAACGAAAATCAAGGACAGTAATTAAGAAAATTAATCGAAAGAAAGGTTAACAAAACAGGAATAAAACTCGAACCCACACATATGACAGAACACAAAATAGATATACAAGGCAACGAACCAATCAATCAAAGATATTACTACGTCTCGCCCAAAGTAAGAGAATATATGTACGAGGAAATTGATAAAATCTTCGAAGAGGACGTAATCGAACCCTCGAATAGCGGCTGGTCAAACCCAGTAGTTATGACCAAGAAACCAAATGGAAAATATAGATTCTGCTTAGATTTCAGAAAGGTAAATAAAATAACAAAAAAAGACTTGTACCCAATACCAATCATGGCAGAAATTTTAGATGCATTAAGGTCAGCAAAATACATATCAACTTTAGTAATAGTTCCAGAGAAAATTAACCAAGCAAGACTAACGATAAATCTAGAAAAATGCGAATTTGGATGCTCGGAAGTAAAATACTTGGGATTTGTAGTAAACGAGAAAGGACTATTGATGGACGAAGACAAAATAAAACCCACATTGGAATTCCCAACACCAAAAAATATAAAACAACTACAAAGAATTATAAGAATGACATCATGGTACAGAAGATTCATACCAAAATTTTCGAAAATAATGGAACCCTTACACACACTGTTAAGAAAAGGAATAGAATGGAAATGGGGCATCGAACAAGAACAAGCATTAGAGAAAATAAAAAAACTACTGACGACAGGATCAATACTGGCATGTCCTGACTTTCACCATCCATTCCAACTCGAAACCGATGCAAGCGATACGGGATTAGGAGCCGTCCTAACCCAAAACATAAATAACGAAAACCACGTAATAGCATTCGCAAGCAGAAGCCTCAAAGAAGCGGAAAAAAAATACTCAACATCAGAAAAGGAATGCCTAGTAGTAGTGTTGGCAATACGGAAATTCAGACCTTACCTAGAAGGATATACCTTCAAAGTACTAACAGATCATATTGCTTTAAAATGGCTGCATAATTTAAAAAACCCAACGGGACGACTAGCAAGATGGGCGCTGGAACTACTAGAATACTAGAAAAGTTAAATTCAACAGCAATTACACTAGCACTAATAAAGGAAACAAAAAAGATCAAAACAAGCGAAGTTAAGGATGAATGGTATAGTCACAAACTAAAACAAGTAAAGGAAAAACCAACGGAAAACCCAAACTGGCGAATAATAGACGACCAACTTTATTTCTTCAGACCAGATCCGTGAAAATCAAGCTTGAACCTGGATAATAATCCCTGGAAACTAACAGTACCAAAGGAGCTAAGAGAGCAGGTACTAACAGAAAACCATGATAACAAACAAGCTGGACACTTGGGCATGGAAGAGACATATGCTAGAATCGCGGAAAACTATTTTTGGCCAGGAATGTACTCCGAAACCTTAAAATACGTAAAAGAATGCGACATATGCCAGAGAACAAAACCAAAGGTGAACAATCAAGTAGGACTACTGTGAAAAAGAATAATCGAAGAACCATGACGGTGGTAGCAGCAGACATAATGGGCCCACTGCCGAGGTTAAAAGAAAAAAACCAATATATACTTGTTTGCGTAGACATGTTCACCAAATGGGTGGAAATAATTCCAGTAAAAAAAAAGTAGCAACAACGATAGAAAAAGAATTCCACAGAAAAATCATATCGAAATGGGGAACACCAAGAATATTGTTTAAAGACAACGGCAAAGAATTCGTAAGCAGAATCATGGTGAAGTTAACGCAAAACTTCGGAATACGACATTCAAAAACACCACGATACCACCCACAATCAAACCCAACAGAAAGATGTAACAGATCAATAAAAACAGCGATCAAAGCATACCTCGAAAAAGTCCATAGAGAATGAGATGAAAATTTAGAAGACCTACAATTCGCGCTAAATACTAGTAAACGTGCATCAACAGGTTTCACGCCAGCATTCTTAAACAGGAAATAGGTAAATGGGTGGAAAGACTAAATAGATTAAAAATAATAAAAGACGATGTACAAAAAAATTTAGAAGTAGCTAATGAAAGACAAGCAAAATACTATAACTTAAGGCGTAGACCAATTAGCTACGAAATCGGGGAACAAATACTAAGAAGCGAAAAGACATTATCAAATAAAGCAGATAATATAGCGAAAGAATTAAACAAAAACTTCGAAGGTCCATTTTTCATCAAAACAAAAATCTCACGAACAATTTACGAAATAAAAAACAAAAAAGGTAAGTCACTTGGCAATTGGAACGTAAAATACATTAAAACATACATAGAAAAAACTAAATAGACACATAGAAGCACACATAGAATTGTAAATTGACAAAACCAATACAAAACACAACAAAAATAACTATATTGACAGATTATGGAGCAGAAACCAAAACTGAAGTGTGAGCAGTGTTACCAAGAGATAAACGTCGCGGAATCCCTGAAGCACAAGTGCCCAAGGCTACTAGACCTGCTCCAGACCCCGCTGACTCCAGAAATTTTAGAAGAAGGAAGAATTAAGAAGAAGAGAAGAGGCAAGAAAGGAAATAAAATTAAAAAAAGAATTTAGGAAGGTATACAGAGAGGAAAAACTAAACTAAGAAGGACAAGAACATAAAGACCAGAAAGAGAGAAAAATTCAACAAGAAATCCTAAAGATAATAAAAGAAACGAGAGAGAAATGGGGAATAAGGAGTTATGACGAGGAAAAGCAAGAATTAGAAAAAAGGAGAAAACAAGAAGAAGACTTTGTAAGGTGGAAAAAAGAGAAGCTACAAAGAACATACATTAATGAAATAGAAGAAGAAGACAAGAAAAGAGAACAAGAAAAAAACGAAAGAGGATGGAAGAAACAAAGAAAGAAGAACTAAAAAGAGCACTGAGAAAACTAGAAGAAGACGAGAAAGAAAAGGAAAAAGAAATATGGAACGTAGAAATAAAAAAAAAGGAAGAACTGGGAGAGAAGAAAGAGCAGGAACAAGAAAACAAGAAAGTAAAAGACGCAGACAAGAAAGAAAAGGACAAAGACAGCGATAAAGAGACAGACAGCAGCAGCGACACGGAATCAGACGATTCAACGCATACAGTAATATATATATAGGAAAATAAAGACTAAAGTCAAGAAATTAGAATTAAGAAAACACTTTTAAGAAATTTATTATTTGATTTAATAGGTATAATCATCAAGAAAAAATATATTTTTTAGTTATTTAAAATGTACAATTATAGAAAATGTCTTGTTGGGTGTCGGTTAACGCCATACAAAACAAACAGAAGCAAAGAACAGACCGCAACCCGATTATATATGTATAACTCACGCATTAAGTGTGTGCGTCTACAAGTAAATAAGCAGGTTTTCAGATGCCTATATATGGTGTGTTCCATGGCAAATCGAACGGGTTCAGGACTCCATGTTTCCGATTTACTTGAAATTTTAAGGATTGATAGACTACCATAAATAATGAAGAAACCCAAAATTTGAGATTATTTCATGCATTATTTAAAAAGTTATGGGATAAACAAAACAAAAAAATGTTTTTGTTCTTTTTCAATTATTTAGAAACTGAAACTAGGAAAAATTCTGAAAAAAATTACACAAAAGTATCATTAGATGGCCGATGTAGTAGTATTTTTTGGAAAAAATTTTACTTTAAAATTAACAATAAAAAAAATGTTTTTCTGAAACAAATTGATTTTTTGAAAAAACACCATCTTTGAAAAATCTTAAAAAATTCATAGTGATAACCTCGAGTATTATGCAAATTTTAGATATTTAATTAAGGTGCGCACTCAAAAATTGCGCGAATTATTATTTTTTTTGTAAAGTGATGCGCGTGGAATCACGATCTTCGATCGACGGCGTCGAGCGCGACTTCCACTAATACTGTATTACTGTCTACTTTTTCGAGAACTTTATTATCAAAAAGTGATAAGAAGTAATTATTCATTGCTTAATTATGTACATGTTAATATTAATATATTGTGTTCACATGAATGTGCATCTTACCGCTTTCAGAAGTACCAAAGATAATTCGAAAACCGGCAATTTCGTCGTTACTCTGGATTTTTCAGAAAATTTCGTGTTTGTTGTTCGGGAAGCCGTTCAAGGTTTCCACTGGATTAATAATCAGGCAACGGTTCACCCGTTTGTTATTTATTACAAAAATATTAAAGCAAATAAAATAGAACATGGATCTTATCTTGGCATATCGGATTGCCTCAACTATATATTTTAACATGTTTAGTATACAAATGTAATACATCAAATTATTTGACTTACTTCCAGGAACACTTTCCATCTCGAAAAAATCAAATCACATGCTTCAAAATCGGTTTCTAATCAGATTATTGATGCACGATTTTAAAGACACGAAAAGAGGCAGCCCAGGCTTCACTGACAGCTGCAAGTTCTAGCTGCTCCTGAGGGACAGGTATAAGATATGGCCCTCTGTCCTTTTAAAAACTATGCAGCATCTCCATCTCTTGATAAATTACAATTACTACGGTAATCAGATGATTTTCGATTTTTAAATTTTGGCCGTGTTTTTCGTGATTTCTCCCACTGTGCGTCGGTAGATCATAGTGTCGATAGTGGTTGAACTGCTCGTCCTGAGAAAACCTCGACGACCTATAAGTTTAAAACTAGGAGTAAAAAAACCCTCCGATTTTTTTTTTAAATTTCAATTTTTTTAGTGAAAGGAAAAATTAAGCCCTTAATTACTACCCAAAAGAGGACAGGAAGCATCGTAGATGGAGTTCTCAAGGTGTCTGGTGAGGTGATGCTAAAATACACGTCACCTGACTTCGAGCCTCGATCTGTTGTAAAATTTTCACCCAGGTGACGATAGCTTCTCGTCGATTGGCCGCCCGTGTTTTAAGGCGCCAATTCCGCGCACTCTCTGGCTAGACGCGCGCTTCTATGGGGTCGTAGCACGAAGGCAATTAATATCCACATGGAGGTTTCTCATGTGCACAGATGAGAGGAGAAATGATTTAATGGTTGCTTATTATTTATTTATACTTGGAATCAACATTTTGGCTGATTATTTATAATTTTTTATTCATTTTCGAGGTTTGTTTCTAAATTCGATATTGAAATCCATCAGCTATTATTTCTATTAATTATTATATATGGGACATTCTTTTACAAACCGTACGGATTTCGAAAAAAATAATTCGTCAGTATTTTAAATCTCACCAAAAATTTTTTTTCGCGTCTAGTTCTGAAATGAATAGACACGTATTTCAGGATTTTGTTGAAAAATTTTTTTTTCTCCTTATATAATTATTGAAAATTTCGATAGTTACGTGCATTTTGCTAGATTCTATCATGTTTAAAATTCAATATCTCCGGCTTGGCTTATCGCATCAATACAAATCTTAAACCGTTTTGTACCTTATTGTGTGCGCTTAAAAGATGTATGCTCACAGTTTTTCTATTGTTGAGGAAAAAATAATAACAACAATTTGATTGTTTAAACAATTTTTTGATGACGTTCCCCAGAATGAATTTGATTGAAAAAAATACTGATATTTTCGTTATGTCTTTACCTACAAAACGCATATTTAAAAAAATTGGAGACTTATTTAGAACATAAGATAAAAAATAATGTCAAGACAAGTCAAGACGTGCACGCTTCATGACTAAACGCGTTGGTCGTGAACCTTCAGAACACTCGTGTATACCGTCAAGTTTTTAGCCTGGTTCAAGACACATTCATACCGTATTGTTTATTCCTAAACGTTGTGAGTTATGTTTAAGAAGCAAGTGTAGTGAAGTGCTTGAATTTTATGTAGCAAAATGCCGAAAGCATCGAAATCGAAGGAAGGTTAAAAAATCCGAACGGATAGGTGTTTTAATCCATTGAATTTGTCTTCACATCCAAGTTTGAATAAAAAGGAGTCCCTCAGATCAGTTTCTGAAAAAATTTTATTGGCATTAAATATACCAATAACCAAAGAATCCCTTGAGCAGAAAATTTGCAATACGTGCCGCCTTCAATTAGCCAAAAACAACCGAAATGACAATGAACTTCAATCGCACAAGGTTTGTTAAATGATGGTTCATATATTACTAATCCAACATCTGAGAAAGTCTAACTTTTCAATTTTAAAGGGTTCTGTAGAACTTCAAAAAATTCTTATATACTGCATAGAAGTATTAATTTTATAAAATCCTAGATCCTTCGCAAATTTTCGATATTTCGTGAAATTCGAATTTTGTTATTGTTCAGGATCTATGATCGAATCACATGCAATTGATAGATTAAATGACATTCTAGGGTTCTGCAAAATGTTTAACTTTAGTGAAAATCGTGAATTAATAATTATCCACAAATTACATGGTTTAAGGAATAAAGGAAAATTGATGCTATCTGAATTAGCTTCTGTAGTCGAAAAAAAGAAAATAAACGATTTAATATTAAAAAATCTCTATACATGAAAGGATTGATATTTTCTGCGAAATTGTTTTAGAATTCTAAAAACCTAAATTTTTTCCAATCATCAGAATATCTTTAATTGAATATTTCATTCTCTCATATTCAAAATTTTATGCTAAATGGAAAAAAACGAACCTTCTGTAAAAGTTTAGTGTTTTATTTAACTAAAGACCAACTTCGAGCCAATTAGGCTAAACCTGAATTACACAAAAATCAAATCTACGTTTTATATGAGTTTACCTTAAGTTGAGTCAATTCTTGTTGACGTTAGATCAAGTTACACATGAATTAAACTTGAGTTTTATCACGTTTTACCTAAGCTACACGGTAGAATAGAGCCAAAACTGTTTTTTTTTTCAAAATTGAATATATTTTTCGTAAAAGTTAACATAAAGCTTCAGTTTAAATTATTCTTTTAGCGCGGAGAACTTGAAGAAGAGAACTTGGCTATTGCCAAGACTAGTGATAAAGTTTTCAATGAAAATGAAGAAGACATGAATTATTCCCCAGATTGTTCAGCTGAATCATTCAAGGAAGGTGAAAACGTGACGTCTGAAGCAATTGATTTAATTAACAATGGTTTTAATTTGGTTGGAATTTCACCTATAAAAAAAAATAAAATTAATCAAAAGCGCTATTCGGTTGAAAAAAGTCTTAACTTATCTGAGGCAATTTCCAAAAAAAATTTTCATACTTCTGTCAATGTAAATAATGATAGTGATTGAGGAAAATGACGGAAATAGTGTACTGCAAACTTTAAAAGACGAATTTAACTCAACAACAGATCGTACAAAACAAATGAAAATTTTGACTATTGTTTGCAAAGACTGGACTTTCCGGAAAGTTCAGCACCATTTTCCTTCTGCTACAAGACATATGATCACTGTTGCAAAGAAAACTGCTGAAGAAAAAGGAATCTTGGCTGATTCTAACCCAAAGAGTCATCCATCATTAGAAAAAGAAGTAATTGACGCAATCACCAAATTCTATGAACTTGATGAGAACAGCCGAATGATGCCAGGGAAAAAAGATTATGTTTCTGTTAAGGTCAATAATGAACGCGTTCACATGCAGAGAAGATTATTGTTGATAAATTTAAGAGCTTTAGCAAATTTTTAAGGAAAATCATCCTCAGATGAAATGTAGTTTTTCCAAATTTGCAATGTTACGACCGAAAAATTGCGTGCTGGCAGGTGCAAGTGGCACACATTCAGTCTGTGTTTGTGCTATTCATGAAAACGTGAAATTGTCAATTGAAGGGTCTAATCTCAAAAACCTGACAGCTAATTCTCCAAACCCAATTAAAAGTTACCATGACTGCTTTAGACCAATGATTTGCATTGAACCATCAATGAATTGCTATTTTGGAAAGTGCATTGAGTGTCCTACTGCAACAAAGTTGATTAACGAATTAGAGAAAATTTTTGAGGAAAACTTCATTGATGAAATAACTTACAGGCAATGGACAAACGTTGATAGAAGCACTTTGCAACTTATAATATCCCCTGTTGATGAATTTCTCCAAAAATTAAAAACTGATCTAGAAAATTTGCTTCTTCATTCTTACCTTGTGAGAAAACAAAATGAATTCATGAACAACAAAAAAAAAGAGTTGACAGAAAACGAGTGCATTGTCGTTTCCGATTTTTCTGAAAATTATGCTTTTGTTGTCCAAGATTCTGTACAAGGTGTTCACTGGAATAACAACCAGGCGACAGTGCATCCTTTTGCAATTTATTACAGAGAGAACATGACGGTGAAATTGGAATGAAAAGTTTTGTAATCATATCTGAATGTTTGCGTCATGATACAATTGCGGTTTACGTGTTTCAAGAACACTTGGTACATTTCATCAAAAAAAGTTTCAGAAAAATTTCAAAAATTTTGTATTTCTCTGATGCGGCTAGTGGTCAATACAAAAACAGAAAAAATTTTATCAATCTCACTCATCATCAAGACGATTTTGGTTTCGCTGCAGAATGGCATTTTTTCCCAACTCCCCATGGGAAAGGCGCGTGCGATGGCTTGGGTGGGACTTTAAAAAGGCTGGCTGCTAGAGCCAGTCTTCAAAGAGTGAAAAACCCTATTCAAACGACAAAAGAATTGTTCGAATGGGCAACAGAATCACTCCCCAACGTATCTTTGAAATTTGTTAAAAATGAAGAGTATAATGAGGCAGAGAAAAAATTAGAGGTAAGATTTCAAATGGCTGTAACAGTAAAAGGAACATTAGGCTATCATTGCATTCTTCCGATCTCCCAAAATAATGTTCTCGCAGTGAATACAGTGAAAACTGTATTCATAAACAACGAAACACATCATCGTACTGAGCTAGGCTAGTGGCTAGTGAGCGTGTGTGACTTGATGGGACTCGTCGCGCTCGACTTGCGGTGGAAATTATTTTCTATCTTATTATCTAATTAAGTCTCCACTTTTTCGAAATATGCATTTTGTAGATAAAAACATTGCGCAAATAACAATATTTTGTCGACCAAATTCATTTTGGGGAACGTCATCAAAAAATTGTTTAAACAATCAAATTGTTATTATTATTTTTTTGCTTATCAATAGAAAAACTGTGAGCAAACACCTCTTAAGTGCACACAGTAAGGTACAAAACGGTTAAAAATTTGTATCGATACGATAAGCCGAACCGGAGATATTGAATTTTAAACATGATAGAATCTAGCAAAATACACGTAACTGTCAAAACTTCAAATAATTATATAAAGAAAAAAAAATTTTCGAATAAATCCTGATATACGTGTCGGTTAATTTTATGCCCAGAAGTGAAAAAAAAATTTCCGGGTGAATATAAATTATGAGGTCAAAAAAGTTGTTCGGTTTGTAAAAGAATGGCCCATATATTAACTATAATAAAATTTCAATATCGAATTAAAATACTGTTACATCCCCTAAAATAATTTGAAATTAAAATTGCGCCTAACATTACCCAAGATCGACAAGGCAGTTGAGTTGCATAAAATAAGAAAACTGCCTTACCGTCGGTAATGTAGAAAACCAAGCCAATAAACGCTGATAATTATTTAAGGAAAATAACAATAAAATTCATTATTGTTGACAACAGTCATTAAATGGTTAATAATAATAATCAAACACTAGCACCTAATAATCAGCGATAACCAATAATGGATAATCAATCAATAACATTAATCACATTATTGGAGATCCGCAAAATTACTTAAATAAAATTCCAAAATGTAGACACTAATAAATCATGTATTACATAAATACTATATGAATGAGATTATTAACCAATGTATACAATAATAGATGAGTCAGTACAATTATAACCCAGTACAATTGCACCGACCTGTCAACATGTGTATATTAAATAACATAGCTGAAAAGACGAGAGAAAGATCTACCGCATCGAGCGTCAATGGACTTTGATCCCGATAGTATGACCTGCGTAAGAACTAGCCGCGAATTCATGAGTTTACGCAAATGTCAGCAAGCATGGTCAACGACATTGCCGCCAGACGCGTGCCATTCAACAATTTATCATCGTACATGCCGATCTACAAATAAGCAGGCACTCTCCCACTGTAGGAATAATTAATAATATATAAATCCCAAATTTACCTCTCGAGGTTGTCTTTTCGCTAGTAGCTGTTCAGTCTTCAAGATCTTAACGTCGGTAATCACTCCGTCCGCAAGTCATACTGTCGGTGTCACGATTTGACCCTTCGATATTCGTAACTCTTCACTCTCGAAGAACTAAAGAGAGCGGGTGGGAGGCTCAAGGCAAACGCATCGCCGGGGATCGACGGGGTGCCAAACGAGATCCTCAAAGAGGTGTTCAGGGCATACCCAGAGATCCTCCTGGAAGCCTTTAACTCCTCTCTTCGGGAGGGGAGGTTCTTCGTAGACTGGAAGAAGCAGAGGTTGGTCCTTCTGAGGAAGGGCAACAAACGTCTAGGAGATGCCTCATCCTATAGACCTATTTGTCTATTGGATACAATGGAAAAGCTTCTGGAGGAAATGCTTTTACAAAGACTACAGGGTCACATGGTCGGTGAGAATGATCTCTTGGAAAACCAGTTCGGCTTTCGGAAATGCAGGTCCACAGTTGATGCAATGCAAGCAGCGGTGGACATTGTTACTAAAGCAAGAAGAGGAACTGGTAAGCTTAAGAGATTCTGCGCGTTGATCAGCATTCACATACGAAATGCGTTTAATACCGCGAGATGGAACGTCTCTCATACTCCAGTCTGAACAAATATGGATGTTTATCGAGTCATTCGTCACCCTGGTGATGAAGACGAGGGAGCTCGATAGACTTTTCGCCAGTAATCTTTTGTGTCTCTTTAAGGTTAATAATAGGATCTATGATACTTATAATGTCGCTTATGAACAATTAAGGTATTAATGTAAATAAATGTTCTGGAAAAATTTCGGAAAATTTACAGCGTCACAAAAGTCTCATGCATTAATTAGCAATCTCGAATACGGTTAGAATGTGTTCATTCATGTAACAATTTGGTCTTTGAAGAAAACTGGGATGTACTTAAGAGTTATAAATGTTTACTAAATGATCGTTGATAATTATCATTTATTTTTACGCTCCAAACTTATAACAATCATTTAAACATCGATGACAACTGGAAAAACTGTTCGGGGTACACTGAAACATTTTACATTTATTGATAATGACGTTTTCTTCCAGGTCCATCGGGTAAGTAAGCTGTGGTAAGTCCAATTAAATGTTTGCCAGCCTGTGTTCCACTTATTCCACGATTCAAACCCAAGTCGAGACCACGCTTGATACTGAAAATATAAATTATCTATGAATAATTAGAGGAATATATCAAATCTCAAAAAATAAAATTTGGTTATCTCTCTTTCAATATAAAGTGTGCTAAAGCGTATTACATTTGGGTATTAAAAAGCACTGCTGACTTTGAACCACGATATCTCGGTGAAAAAAAGAGATAGGTCACTGTTAAAAATACAGTTCGAAAGCTTATGAAATTCCACGTCTACTGGTACTCAATAAATATTTTTTTGACTTTATGAAATTAATACAGCACGTAAGGAGTTGAAAAAAAAAATTCAAGATTTTTTCAAATTTTCTACCTCAACTTCAACTTTTTGCATGACCTAAGAAATTTTTTTTCAAAATCTGAAAATCATAGGACATAAAGTCTAAAATCTTATCTTCTATTTAAGCCAAGAAACTTGAAAAATATTCATGGGTACCCGAGATACGATTAAAAATCTTCAATTGTATCTGAGTTGAATTTTAATCGACGATCACGGTTCTTGGCCGGTTTGTTGCTGGCCTCCTTCGTTGAGGCAGGACTGAAATGGCCATGCACAAAAGTGGTGCTTAAGTGGAGCCCTCTTGAATTTTTTTTTTACTCCTCACGTGCTGTATTATTTTCAGAAGGTCAATAAAATATTCGTTGAGCATCACTAGACGTAAAATTTCATAAGCTTTCCAACTGTTTTTTTAATAATGCCCTATCTCTTTATTTCACCGAGATATCGTGATTCACAGTCAGCAGTGATTTTTAATAGCGCTCACAAGCACCGTGCGCACAATTTCGGACGGTAGTGTAGATAAAAGTTATAGGGTCCTTAGGGAGACGTTTCAAAGTGACCTTGACTTTGACCTTGGAATTTATTTTAGTGGTTATTCGAGGTCATCTTCATTTTTTTCAATTTAAACTCGTATTTGTGACTTCGGAGTTGGAGAGAGTGGAAAATTTTAGGCGTGAAATGTTAACATATGATGGGGTCAAAATAAGTACTGATGGTCATTTGAGAATCAAGTAAGTCACCAGTCGCAATTGGTTTTGAGCAAAGAAATGGAAAAAAACACATACATTTTTTGAAGAGATCTGGCTAATTGAGCCGAGATTGAATGCTGATCCCGCCAGCTAATGCAAAATCAAATGGTGATATGACCAGTAAATCCGAGATCGTATGCTGATCTGCCTAGCCAAGGCAAGACCAAATGGTGATACGGCCAAATTGTGACCCGAGAGTCAAGGCAATATCGAAAAGTGATCTGAGCAATTAAAGCAAGAAGAAAAAGTTAACCACAAATAAAATTCAGGTGAAGTTAATTCTGGTGATCTCGCTGGCCACTTGACAGGACCTCCTCTGCCGATCCACTTATTAGAGAAAGTGTAGTTTAGGTATTCTTTAACTACAAGGTGCGTTCCAAAATAAACGAGACTGAGCTAAAATAGAAACGACAGGAGTTTTGTTCTGATAAATTCGAGTTTATTTATTCAAAATAGTCGCCACCGGCCTCGATACACTGTTTTGCGCGATCCAAAAGCTTTTCGAAAGAGTATTTCAGGTCATTGCACGGAATGTCCCTCAGGATGTCGGTACAAGCCTTTTGGATGGCCTCTACGGACGCAAAACGTTTTCCTTTCATGGCCAAATGCAATTTTCCGAATAGCTAGAAGTCACAGGGAGCCATATCAGGCAAATACGGCGAGTGGTTGACAGATAAAATGTGATTTTTGGTAAAAAAATCTGTGATAAGCGTTGGACGATGGGCCGGCGCATTATCGGATAAAAGGCGCCGACTGCCATTTTCACGGTATTGCGGCCTCACACGGCGAATTTTCGGTCAAAATGCGATGAATTGGATTTTTTAACATGTTTAATTCCATTGCCATGTGTCGCAAAGACGATTTTGGCTCATTTTTTATAAATTCACGCACAATTTCAATATTACTTGGTTTAATCACGAAACTTTCCTGACCGGGATGTTCGTCGTCCTTGATGTCTTCACGACCTTCTTTAAATCGTTTAAACCACTCATGGACTCTGGCATGGAATAAACAATTGTCACCATACACTTGTTTCATTAATTCAAACCTTTCAGTAAAAGTTTTACCAAGTTTCAAACAAAACTTAATATTCGCTCTTTCTCCGAAGTTCATTTTTCGACCGATGCTATAAACACACTGGCCCTTATAAAGCAATAACTCGGCTTCTAATTGTCCGTTGGTCATGAAATTTTGACAGAACGTCAGTGAAGGATGTACCTTTCCAACTCCTACTCCCATCAGAAGATAGCGCTACTATAAATAGCTATTTTGAAAAAGTCTCGTTCATTTTGGAACGCACCTTGTATATTGGCATAATAAGAACCCGCGCCAACGTATTGAAACTATATTCTATTTCTTGTGTCAAGGTCAACGTCTTTCATTATAATAGGGAGAATGTCCCTGACCAATTGTAAGTTATTCTGACTATGTACTGTACCGTCGAAGAAATAGTGCCCAATAAGATAGCCATTTACATTGCCGTACCAGATATTGAGGCTCTAACGGTTTTGGCCGTCAATCTCTTGTATCCCGTGACGATTAATTGGAGCTTCATAATGGCTATTATGCCTGTTCTAGGTTTCATCACTTTGAAAAGAAGTTTAGTCATTGAACAAGATGTACTTGAACAAATTTCGGTGGTGTTATAGTTTTTGTAATGCCCGCTGCCAAAATAGTAGCCGTTTTGTCTGATAATTTTCAATTGAGGCTTGATTTAGGCTGATGTGGTAAGGATGGGACATAGAAGGTTTCAAATGTCTTCTAGCAGTTGATTTAAGAATGCCCAATTTACTTTTGATTTTATGCAGCGATACGTGTGGGTTTAGATGAACTGTTGCCATTACTACAAGAAATCAAATATTCATCACGTAATTGTCCATAGTGTATCTTCTTTATTATCGGGGAATAGTAATTCCTTTTCGAATACGCATCTCGATTTTCTATCGTGGTATGGCTCGGATGTTGACGCCAAGGAAATCGTCTTTGATAAAATGCTGCTGCTCTACTGGGATTGTGCCGATATTCTCTCAAAATTAGAAGGATGTAAATCCTTTTGTTTGGTGAGTAATCGGGTATTTTAAATTGCACAATGAACAAACGATAATTGGCTTAGTGTCTTGAAGCAACCAAAAGGAATAAAAAAAAATTAATGACAAGGAAAAACCAAGCAAGTAAAAATAAGAAAGAGCAATGGAATTAAAATATTTGATCCTAATTTTTCTAACAATCACAAAATTTTACAAACACGGCAGCCGTGTGTACGAAAATTGTTTATAATTTATAATTTCTTTCTGTAGACTCTAGCAGAGGGTACCTTGAGGTAAAAATTCGAATATGATCATAACTGACACAATAGCTTAATAAAAATCTGAAGCTTAAGCCGTTAACGCCCAAATTGTAGGTTTTCACAAGATCATATTTCATCGATTTCCAACAACGCTAGGGTAATGGAAACCTTACGAAAATTCGTACCCGACTATTTTCGAGTATGCTCTTTCCGATTTTGTTACTTAGAGAACATAAGAAATTGATTTTCCCAAAAAATTTTGCAATTAAAAAGAAAATTTCGACCAATTTCTGAGGTAGTTTTTCCCAAGAAGTAATTTTTTCAAATCGTTTGACCACTCGAATCGGCCTGTTTTCATCAAAAGTCGTGCAATTTTTATATGTGCTTTAAAACCATGTATTTGGAAAAAATTTATTTTCATTAGTATTTTCAAAATGGCGGCTGGAAAAGTGTAAAACTTTGCGTAAAATTGAAAAAATGGACTGAAACGGTTTTATATTGTTTTTTGAAGTGAATCGTTGAATACTGTGTTGAACCATAAAAATAGCGTGAGTTTGCGTTGAAATTCGGTCTAAGGGGTTTTCAAACTCGCTGATTACGAATCTGAAATCAGATTTGAGAATTCTGTTAAGGAAGATTGAAGATGGCTGACAATGCATCGGTTTAGAGCGAAAATTTTTTCAATGTATGAATTTAAGACGATCAGTCGAACACTATTTGCCAGCGAGTTTCTAATTTCTACACTGTTGCCCGATTTTCACAACGTGGAGGTTGTGTTCTGAAAAATCTTGTTTTTTTTTTTGGTTTTTTGTTTTCAATTTTGAATTTTGTTTTGTTTTTAAATTCCAAATTTGCTTACTCTAACCTTTTGTTTCAAAAATTTGGTGCTTCCGTTCGAAACATGTCTTGCAAAAATAGTTAGCGTAATCAATTGACAAATGTTTTGAAATCATGTACAGAATCAGTCTCTAGTCGAGATCTAATCGAGTAAATTAAATTAACTTCGATATTGTTCTCATGTGTTGTGTTGTGGCTTTCGCTTTTCTTCGAATGTGGTGGGTTCTAAAGTTTGGATTTTTGCGTTTGGCTATCTTCGGGGAATATATTGCGTTTTGGGTTGTTGTGTTTAGTCTTCTATGCGTTTTTCTGAGTTTCGGTTTTAATCGCATGTGTAAGTTTAAAGATTGGGGTTCTTCGAATCTCAAAGTTAAGGTCAAGATAAGATCTGTAAAAGTAAAGACAGACCTCTGCAAATTTTGTGTGCAACATTTTTGCCCCACATTTCTTATTGCCTTCGCAGCTATTGTGGTGGTAACTTACTTGACTTCCAAGTAAACCTCAGTAATTATTTTAACCCCACGATATGTTCTTATTTCACACCTAAAAATTTTTGCTCTTTTATTTTTCAGTCAGAAATACGGGTTTACATTTTTAAAAAATCACTAAATTTCTTTTTCAGTTTAAGTGAAACAGGAAATTCAATTTACTTAAGGCTCTATCGGCCTTAAGGAACACATTCTCATCATGACACTCGCGCTTCGCGCTCGATTTTCTGTACACATTTCAGTAACTTTTTAATAAATTACATGATTAAAATAATTTATTTTCTTCCAAATCTCTCAAAAAGAAAAAATACTCGTAGACTTTATTTAACGTAGTACGATCACGAAAATTAGACCTCAGGCTAAAATAGATAATTTTGCTTTCAAGAAAAAATTCAAAAACAGGAAACGGTCAAGTTGTAGAGAATCTTTTTTCTAAAAAAATGAACCATAATTTATTAGAATCGCATCATTTTCAAAAATTTGACTCGTAACGATAAGAAAATAAGTGTGGGCAAAAATAAAATTTATTAATAACATTATTTTTTTGTATTCGATATATGTGTAAATTGGCTTTAGGGTCCAGAAATGATGAAAACTCAGTTATTACATTCTTTCAAACGTTTCGACTCAGGTTGGAGTCCTCATCAGTGAGAATTTATTTCTATAAAAAATACAAAGGAGGAATCTTAAGAATTGAACGTGTGACGGATAAACATTGTAGTAAAAAAGTGATATAAGAATCGCAGGTGTGAAAATAAAATTGGGATAAGTAACTAAATTTGCAATACAGAAAAACTGTAACAAAACTGTACAAAAAAATTTTTTTCGTAAAATTGCTAAAAAGAACCTTAGAGACATTGTAATACAATGATATAAATGAATTATGCATGTGAACCTATAAAATTGGTCTAAAACTGAATTGTAATGAACTGTACAGAAAAAAAATATTTCTATAAGAATACAAATGAAGAAACTTGAACAATTTGAAACTGTGACCGATGACAAATATGTTAAGAATAATGTAAAAGGATTGCAAGTTTGAAATTAAAAAATTGGTCTAAATAACTAAATTTACTAAAAAAGTAAAGGCGTAAAGCCTTAATTTGAAAGAAATACTAACAAGAGAGACTTAAAAGTAACACGTGTGACAGATAACAATTTTGGTTAACCGATATGAATGAAATTGTACAAGTGAAACTATAAATGGTATAAACTAAATGTTAAAAATGTAAAATGTAAGAATAATGTAAAAATGTAAAAAACTTGTACAGAAAAATTTCTTGTAAAAAGACAGAGGAAGAAACTTAAAATCTTGAATGTGTGACCGATGAACATACTGTTAAAAAATGATGTAAAAAAGAATTACAAGTTTGACACTATAAAATTGGACTAAATAACTAAATTTTGGATACAGTAAAACTGTAACAAAAAACTGTACAAAAAAAATTTATTTTTTACTGTGAAATTATTAAAGAGAACCTAAAAGAATAGCACGTGTGGCGGATAACATTGTAATAAAATTATATGAGTGAATTTATACATGTGAACTATAAAATGGGTCTAAATTAAATGTAAATGAACTTTACAGAACAATTTTCTCTATAAAGGTACAAAAGAAGAACTTGAAACAATTTTAAACGTGTGACCGATGAGCATTCTGTTAAAATGATGTAAAAGAATTGCAAGTTTGAAATTATAAAATTGGTATAAATAACTAAAATAGCTAAAAAGTAGAACTGTGAACCTTAATTTGAAAAAATTACTAACAAGAGAGACTTAAAAGTAGCACGTGTAACAGATGACAATTTTTGGTAAAACCGATGTAAATGAATTGTAAAGTGAAAACTATAAAAATGGTCCAAAAAATTCGATTTGCATGAAAATATAAGGTACACAAAAATTTAATTCTGTAAAATTACTAAGGGGAGAAAAATTTAAAATTTTGAAAATATAACATGTGACGGATAAACATTGCGGGATAAAAAGTCAAAAAATGAGAGCTTATCACCAACAAAACACTGTAAACGAAACTGACCTGTTATTTTATTAAGAAGACATACAGCGATGATAAAAAAGATTAATCCAAATGAACATAAAATTCCTTTTTTCTTCCTTTTCTTTCGTCCCAAACAAAATAGATACATAATTTTGAAACAAATAACTCCTGACACTACGGGTTTTATTTGAAAACTGAGTTGCACTTGGAAACTGACTTGGAAAAGGCTTTGTAAAATGGAGTGGAGGGTTAGGTTTTTTTTTTCCTTTGGAAAGTCTCGGTTCAATGAAAAGGAGAAAAAAATTATGGAAATATGTCCACAAGATGTCCAGAGAATGTGACAAAGGAGGGCTATGAAATTTGAGACGAGTCATAAGAGTCTGTGTATAACTGTTAGAAATTTTCACCAACAATCTCCCGAGACATGTGACCGGGGGGTTTTTTTAAAATTTTTTAAAAATTTTTTTGTTTGACAGTCTCAGTGTCGCAAGATTAAGGTGGAAAAAAAAAAAAAATTGAGTTTTTAATGTACATACAAATTTTTTTCATGAAAAATAATCTTTTCTCATTCAAATTGGCCCTTCAATAATAATGTTGCTATTCTTGAAAGCAAAATTATCTATACATTTACATTTACACATATTTTGGTGAAAAAAATCGAATTATTTAATATTAATAATCAAAACATAAAATATAAATCCTGCGAGAAATTTCTTAATAAGAATTTGTAGACCTCATTTAGGTAAATAATTTTTCATTTGAACTTTTTTTATGTATCTCATATATTTTGTCTAAAAAATGGAATTATTGAATTTTAATCGTATTTTTTGGAATTGAAACGAAAAATATATGTTTTTTCATAAACTGTCTGAGACAAAACTTGTAGATCTTTTTGAAACGAACAACTTTGTATTGTTACGTTTTTTTCGTATTTCACATATTATTGTTAAAAAATTGAATTTTGGATTTTCAATAGATTATTTTTGAATTAAACAAAAAAATATGCATCTTATGAAAAAATGTTACAATTCAAATTTGTAGATCTTTATGTAGAAAATAATATTGTATGATAACGTTTTTTCGTATCTCGTATAATTTAACTGGGAAATGGAATTTTGATATTGACTTTTTTCGACTTTGAATATGCTGTAACATTTCTAATTTTGATTTAATCAAAAAATGTTATTAGGATAATTTTTAGAGATTTATGAGCACTATCTAAAACCAGTATTAAAATTTTTGATTTTTTCAAAATTTTTTTTTCAAAAACACAAAAGTAGTGCTCAATCCCTCAATTTTGATTGGATGTGGCTGGTTAAAGAACTTGTCCTTACTTTTCCGGCTCCGATAAAGTGTGCTAAAGAACAATTCAATCTGATAATTCTATCGAGAGTTATGCCGCACACGACCTACAGACAGACAGACAGACACTTTCGTAAAAACCCTTTTTTCGGACTCAGGGGATCTCAAAACGTAAAGATTTGATGAAATTTTCGAAAGTCATTTTTCACATAAAACCAATACCTTCTCATCCATGATGAGAATGTAAAAATGAAGATGACCTTCGTTATGGAGTTGTGTTTTCGCGTAGGGGTAGAAGTACCGGTTTTTTCTTGTTACTCCAGCTGGTACGGGTGCAGTAGAGTATCTGATGGCTGTCTAGGCGCCAACTTGGCCCTACCTGGGCTGCCTAGGCAGCGCGTGTTTGGCCCACGTGACTTTATCGGTGGCCTGCTTGGTCGGGTTAGTTAGAATTAATTAATTTTTTTGGAAGGACAAGCGTCTTTTGCTATTTACCTCCTTGATAAGGTACGTATAACATTATTCCTCCCTTTCTTTCGAGACGCTTGTACAGCCATACTTTATTACAATGCCTTATTTCTATACCTAAGCTATTGTAAACTTAGAACCTCTAAACTATATTCCTAAATATAATGTCTATTTTTAAATAAAACTTATCCTTAAATCATTAGAATATATTCTATTGCGCGCATGTATATACATATCTAATAATATTATTCTAGTCATTCCTCTTCCGAGGAGTGTAGACTCTTGAGTCCCGATAGTACGCTGTCCGATCCGCTCTGAAATCGTAGCGTTTCCCTAATGTTACATCTTCTTCTTGGAGATCCTCATCCGAAGAGTAATTGTAAGAAAGTTCCTCTCTTTATTTTACGTTTGATCGCGGCTGTTTGCCGCCCTTGAAGCTCGTGGCATTCGAATTTTCTTTTGTTATCACTCCTTGGTCGGTTTCCGTATACAGCTCCTAGCCGTTGCCATGGTGACCTAACACCAGTGGCTGTCCGCTGCTGTTAGGTTGCAGTGTCGGACATAAGCGCGCGCTTTTTAGTAGGCGCGTGGGGGTTGAGCACGAAAGTTCTGTGTTTCTTTCGTCATTTGCCGTTGAGCACGACTGTAAGCCAGTATCCTCGTGGTTGGTCGACTGTAGCCACCGACTGCTGCCTGGTGGTGGGGTTCGTGTGCCGCTCACTACGTTACTCGCTGTTGGACGTGTCTAGTCGCGTAGACTTGTTCATGCTGCATCGGGGTCTGGCCGGTATATGGTCGTTAATATATCGCTTGATTGTGCCGGGCTCATTCCTCTCGCTCCTACCGTACTTTCATCCTTCGTTCCTCGTGTTCCTGGAACCTCCAGTCTCCAGGTCTGAAGAATGTCCATCCTAGCAAGAGGTGACTAGGGGTCTGGCTGTTTGCAGCGTTTTCTTGCCGTCGCATTGAAAATAATATTTTGGAAGCTCTCGATCTCAGGTACGATTATTTCCATTGTCTATTATTATTCGTATGTTTATTTTAATTTCTTGGTTTTTCCTCTGTAAGGTTGGCTTGCGGATGATAATTCGGCGTCGTCCAGAGATTCCAATTAGAGCTTCGACCTATCTTGAAAAGAGGTCTGTTACCACTAGCAAAAATCTTTTTTCTGTAGCCGACGGTGGGTAAGGTTCCATTAAATCTAATGCTACTGTTTTCCAGGGTCTTTGAGCTGCTCGTGGCCGTAGTACATCTCTTGTGGCTGTACGGTTGGGTTTACAGCAGATACATAAGTGGCAGCTGTTTACGTGCCTCCGAATGCTTCTTCTCATTCTTGGCCAGTAGTATCTTGTCTGTATTTCTCTGTGGGTTTCGTCACAACCAGGATGTCCAGCCAGTGGGTCGTCGTGGAATTCCCAAAGTACTCTGTCTACGAAGTCGGATGGGACTCGTAGTGCCCATGCTTCTTCTAATAGATACTTCTGCATATAACCTTGGCCCTCCAACTTATGACTCTGCGCAAATTCTTCTTTTTTGGCAGATTTCTGTCTTTTCGCATTTATTTCCTGCCATCTCTCGATTTAATCAAAGAGGGATGCTTGTTCCAAAGCATTGAACACAGGTCGTGAGTTTTCCTGGTTTGTGCCAGTTTCTCCCTTGTTGGCAACAACATACGTTCCAGGTCGGGTTCTCCGGGTGTGCGAGCTTCGGGAGCTGGATGTCGTGATAACGCATCTGCTAACTCGTTACTCTTCCCCGCGCAAATTTCGATAGTGAATGAAAACTCGTTGAGCTCCTTAATTTTCAAGAAAGATTCTTCGGCTGCGGTTGTCCATTTGTAGGGTTTGTTGACTGCCAGGAGGTCCGTTAGCAGTGCTGCTATTATTGAAAAATGTGGTATATATTCGCGTAGCTAGCCACAGATGCCGTGGAAGCTGCGCAATTCTTTTCGAGGTCGCGGTGGTTTAGATTCTAAAATTGCTTTGACGTGTTCTGGTTGGGCCTGATTTCCCTCGGAGGTGACAATGTGTCCGAGGTATTCCAATTTTGTTTTTCCAAAGTGTCATTTCTTCGGATTGCACGAGAGGCCATATATTTCGAGGCGTTCGAAGATGGGGTCCGGGTGCTTTAGGTGCTCTTCTTCGATCTGAGAATAGATTATGAGGTCATCTAAGTAAGCAATCACGAATTGTCGCCAGAAAGTGCCTAGGATTTCTTTAATTAAATTTCGAAATGTACATGGGGCGTTTTTCAATCCGAATGGCATAAATCGGAATTGATACTGACCTCTGTCTGGTGTGGCGAAAGCTGTGTACTTTCTGGAATCAGAGTGTAGAGAGATCTGCCAATATCCACTTTTTAGATCTATTATAGAAAAAATCTTGGCTTTTCCAAGATCCTTGAGAATCTGATGAATTACGAAGAGAGGTTGTGCCGTGTCCATTGTAAGATCGTTCAGTTTTCGGTAATCGATGCAGAACCTCAGGGAACTATCCTTTTTTGTTTGAATTGACGGTTGCGAGCTGTAGGGCGAACTGACAGGCTCAATAATTCTTTCGGTCAGCATTTCTGGAACCTGTTCTTCAATTGCTTTCTTCAGTACCTCCGAAAAACGTCGTTGCGCTTCCCTGAACGGCTGAGTTGTCATGAGATGAATTTCATGGCAAGAAGTAAATGCCTGACGTAGGCACCCTCCTCTATGGAAAATAGTGGCATGTCTTTTTACTATTTAAATGAAGGCGTCTTTTGTTTTTCCAGTAAAGTGGCGTGTCAGTTCCTCCACCAAATTATCCGGTACTTCTTCTTCGATTTTCCCAGAGTCGGCTGTTGCAAAGACTTGCTGCCTCTGATTCTGGCCAATAAACAGACAGTTGCTGATGTGGTCATACATGACCCGGTGTTGTACAAGCCAGTTTCTCCCCAGGAGTAATTCTTTGCCGAGTTTATCTGAGACAAAAAATGATCCTGGGTATAATTTTCCATTTATTTGGATTTCCAGGTTGATGGTTCCTCGTAATTCGAGTGTTACTCCATCTGCGGCTAGATTTCCTTCAGGTGGGCCAGGTCGCAGCTTATCCAGCTGCTCGGGTGTTCGTAAGCATATTCGAATTACACTATCGGAAGAACCGGAATCGATTTCTAGGACAGTATTTACTAACTCTGCCTCTGAGTTTTGTGGAGAGAGTCGTCTGGCTAGTGAAAATTTTTTTTGTAAAAATATTGCAATCAGCTCTTCATCTCCCTGTTTTCATGAGTATAGGCTGGCTCGTAGCCCATTTTTTACTGTCTTACTCGCATGTTTGTGCCGAAAGCTCTTTGAATTTATTTCATTGCAGGTTAAATGACTTGAAAGGTCCCCACAATTTCCCTGCTTCTTCTAGGAGAGATTTACCTGCGCTTCTGATCCAGTGTAATGGCTCTGCTCCTGCTTGTTCAAAATATGTTTCGCATTTCGGAATGAATGCCTCAGAATCTTCGTGGCTGAGTCCTGAGAATTCGGGCAGTGGCGGAGTTGGTGCTTTCAGGGCTCTCATTATCAATCTCAGATCCTGGATAGAGATGGTTGAAAGGGCTGACCTGGCTGTATACTGGCTCTATGATGGGTTAACTGGGTTTCTCTCTTGTGTGTACTGGCGTTGTCTGGGCTTTCCATGTTTTCGAGTTTGGGAGCCACCGGATTTTGCTGTGCACTTCCGGAAGTGATGAGTGGATTGTTGCGAGTTGGGATCGTCCTCTCTGGCTGCTTTTTATTTTTTGGTGAGCGTGGAGTCATGACTCGTGTTTTAAACTCTCAGAGTCGTTGGTTTGTGATTTCGATCACTAGTAATAGCCACACGTTGGATCGCCAATTGTTATGGAATTGTATTTTCGTGTAGGGGGAGAAGTTGGGACTTGTTTGACACATGCAGCCCAATCCTCCGTGTTAAGGAGCAAGGGTATATTAAAAAGGTCATGAGAATAGTAATTTCGGCAATTACTAATTTTGTGAAATTAGTTTATGAAGTGGTTTCCGAATTTTGAATTTTGAAGATAACGGTAAATTTGGACGAAAAATTCGCAAAAAAGCAGCATTAAAAATTCTAAAACTCAATTTGTATATGTTTACTATTCCTATTGAGAGATGCACTTCAATAATTTCATTGAATAACAAAAGAACAATTATTGCTAAAAGGAATCATTGAAGATCCCTTATTGGGTTTTCATGACGCAAAACCTCTTTTAGTAACATGAATTCGGATTAAGGATAAGTAATAATCCTAAACAAGCATCAACAAAATATGGGACCGTCTTGGATCTTGTTCTTGTATAATACAGTATTTTCAGATGAAGCTACATTCACTTTAAAAGGTGAAGTTAACAGGCAAAATTGTAGATATTGGTCCGACACAAATCCTGATTGGATGTTGGAGAGTCATACACAATATCCACAAATGATTAATTTAAAGAGTGAAATTTGGACTAAGAGTGACATCTCTTAGATTTAATTGCAAACGCTTCCGTGAATTGACAATGTCAGATGGTAAATTACCTAGAAACACAAATATTTTTGTCACATCCTAAATTCGATTTATACATTCACCTCTAGATGACTGATAGATGAATTGTGATTGGTAGAGAGGTTTTCGTGAAAATATGTATAATGGCAAATATTAAAAATTTTTAATACTTGCGCCAAACGAAAAAAATTTGAAAGCGTGCATTCTGCATGTGCCAGGAGGAATCGAACCTCCATTTAAACATGCCTTTCCGGGGACTTACTGCGATAAACGCACCAAGCCAGCACCGCTTACAGCATTTCAAACAATTCTCGGCATATTTTCACTTATTAATAGATAGTTTAAATTAAAGAGTGAAATTAGGAATTAGAGTGAGATTATTATAATTGATATTTTTGTTGGAATCTCAAGTTCGGGCTACAAGAATGCTAGAAAGTGTCTCCGGCCGTCGAAACCTTCTCTAAGGCTCGAGTGACAACTCGAGCGCGTTTGAATTTGAAATTTCGGCAGGAATATTAGTTACAGAAAAAAAGTGTGTGGCTTTCTTTGAGTTATTCGTTCGGATTGCAAAGGAGACTAGAAAGTGCCTCCGGCCGTCAAAACCTCCTCTAAGGTTCAAGTAAAATCTTGAACGTATCCGAATTACCAGTTCAAAGTAAGGAATACATACTTTGTGAAATTTTTGATAAATTATCATAATTGATATTTTTATTGGAATCTCAAGTTCGGGCTACAAGAAGGCTAGAAAGTGCCTCCGGCCGTCGAAACCTTCTCTAGGGCTTGAGTGACAACTCGAGCGCGTTTGAATTTGAAATTTCGGCAGGAATATTAGTTACAGAAAAAAAGTGTGTGGCTTTCTTTGAGTTATTCGTTCGGATTGCAAAGGAGACTAGAAAGTGCCTCCGGCCGTCGTAACCTCCTCTAAGGTTCAAGTCAAAGCTTGAACGTATCCGAATTTCCAGTTCAAAATAAGGAATACATACTTTCTAAAATTTTTGATAAATTATTATAATTGATATTTTTGTTGGAATCTCAAGTTCGGGCTACACGAAGGCTAGAAAGTGCCTCCGGCCGTCGAAACCTTCTCTAAAGCTCGAGTGACAACTCGAGCGCGTTTGAATTTGAAATTTCGGCAGGAATATTAGTTACAGAAAAAAAGTTTATATAGGGGAAGGTCTAGTTACAAACAATCAGGGTACATGCCACACATACGCTTATAACACAACCGAGGATGAACTAGAACTTGAGATTCAACCACAGGAAATCATTCCCTTCGAATACTGGGAATTCCCTGGAGTAAATCCTGAGGACTCGGAACCCGAGGAGGACGGCGTTCATGTGGATCGAATTGAGAAGGTCATCAATAGCCTTCACGTAGCTCACTTAAATACACCAGAAAAAGATTTAGTGCTGGGTTGGGCAAGGAATTTCTCGGATATATTCCACATTAATGGCGAAATTCTCAGTGCAACTCACAAGGTTCAGCACAGAATTCCGACCACTGACGATATTGTTATTGCGAAAAAGCAGTATCGCTAGCCGCCGTAAGCACGAGAACAAATATCTCTTCAAATTAAGAAACAATTAAAAAGTTAGATAATTGCTCCATCAAAATCCCCCTATAGTTCACCCGTACTGATCGTCCCGAAGTAGCTCGATGCTTCCGGAGAACGAAAATATCGTATAGTGATTGACTATAGGAGGTTAAATGAAAAAGTGATAGGAGACACATATCCTCTGCCCAACATCACAGATATATTGGACAGATTGGGAAAAGCACAGTACTTTTCTGTGTTCGATCTTTCGAGTGGTTATCATCAGGTGGAAACTCATCCCGACGACAGGGCTAAAACAGCTTTCTCGACCCCAGACGGTCACTTCGAATATCAGCGAATACCCATGGGTATAAAGAATGCTCCAGCAACATTCCAGCGATTGATGGATACAGTCCTCACCGGAATGTTGGGAACTGAAGCATTTGTGTACTTGGATGACGTCGTTTTATCTATTCAGACACTCTGGAGGAGCATGACGTAAAGGCCAGGAGACTCTTCAAGCGACTACGGGAGGCAAATTTAAAACTGCAGCCAGACAAGTGCGATTTTTTGTGCCCTAAAGTAGCCTATTTGGGACACATCATTGGACGCGAGGGGGTAAGACCAAATCCGGCTAAAGTAGCAGCGATCAAGGAATTCCTCCGACCTAAAACTGTACGTAACGTGCGTCAGTTCTTGGGGTTATCAGGATATTACCGACGATTCATAGAAAACTACGCAAAGTTAGCAAAACCGTTGGCCGACTTGTTGAAAAAGGAAGCAAAATTTATCTGGGGACTGGAGCAGGAAGAAAGTTTCTGCAAATTACGAGAAACTCTGTGCCAAGAACCGATCCTAAGGTATCCAGACTTTTCGAAGACCTTTAAATTAACCACAGATGCATCCACATATGCAATAGGCGCTGTACTCACGCAAGAGACAGACAAAATGGATATGCCAATTGCCTACTACTCAAAAATTATGACAGGTATAGAACAACGATATGAGGTAACAGAAAAGGAATGCCTTGCAGTGGTGTATGCAATAAATAATTTCCGACCCTATCTCTATGGCCGAGAATTTATCCTGGCGTGCGACCATGAGCCGGTTCATTGGATTACCTCTGCGGAGAACCCTGGGCCACGACTCATTCGCTGGAGATATAGACTCAAAGACTATCAATTCATATTTGAGTACAAAAAGGGAAAGCTGAATCGCGGGGTAGAAGCCTTATCTGGAAACCCTATAGTAAAAATAAACTGTGACCCCAGCAAGGTTGCCAATGATCCCGCGCAATCAGAAGATCCTTCAGGGAAATCACACCAGAACGAAAGAGGTAAGCTGATCCGGGCACCATATCCTACTCGAACAGTACATCGCGCATTGCCGCTTAAAACGAAGTCAACCGAAATGAGTGAAAGAAGGAGGAATGATCCGATTGCTCAAGCAAAGTCGACGACTGGTCAAGTAACGCGGTCTCAAGCAGCGCCATTATCCAACCCTTCAACAAGCTCAGGGTTTAGAACATCCCCATCGATACAAAAACGCCCAGCGACTCAAGCTACTGGAATAGCGACTCGAAGACATAGACTGCATGGAGTGTCGAGTACTGATGATTTAGATAGTTCGTATCATCCTCCCGCACATTACAGGAAGCCTATCCTTGATCAGAGTTCGATAGCAACTAGACTGAGGCAACGGTCACTCGAGGAGAAAGGCCTAAACCATTAATCAACACCGAAGAAAACTTATCATCCGAGGATGCTTCATCCGAAAATAGTGAGGATACTAGCGCACCTGTCTATAGGAAGGATCACAGTGCCTTCCCTAGCCTGAAGCCTTCTCTCACTCCCCCAAAGGAGGTTGCTCCTGAAAGGACATCCCCGTATTTCCCAAATCCATGGTTTCCTGCTCAATGCAGTAAGCCGACCGAGGTTTATATAGATGGAGCGTGTGTTCACAATCGTAAGGGAGAACCCGAGGGAGGCGTGGGTGTATGGTTCGGCTCGAATCACCTTTGGAACATCTCAAGGCTTGCCCAAGGACAGCAAACTAATAACTCTGCCGAGATACAGGCTGCGACAGCTGCGGTTAAAAAGGCCACTGAGAATGGCGTGGCCAAATTATCAATCTTTACAGACTCCAAATTTTTAATCGACAGTTGTACAAAATGGATACACACATGGAAAACAAATGGATGTAAAACTGCAGATGGAAAGCCAGTTGTCAACAAGACGGAATTTGAAGAACTATTGAAAGCATTGGCACCTTTAGAGGTAGAATGGAATCATGTTCCTGGATATCAAGGTATTGAAGGGAATGAGGCCGCTGATCAACTAGCTAGAGCCGCAATAAAGAAAGACGAACCAGAAGTTAAGACTCCTCTAGAGGATGGAACATTCCATAAGGACTCTATCGGCGAGTCTAAGGGAACTACAGAAACGGTTAGAAACATCAGCCCAAATTGTACCAGCAGCGAGGACAGCGATAGTCCTGATGAAGAACCGGAAGCACCTGAAGCAGTATTCGATACACAGAACGAGGCAACTGGGGTGCGCAACGCCCATTCTAGGAGAAGAGAAGTTCGAAAATCAGTGGCCGAATTCGAAAAATCCATTGCAGAACACCAATCCTACTTCTGGGATCAGGAAGGTCTGGACCAGTCGAATTCAAACGCATGTCCTCGATTAAACATTACTGCGGTCTCTGAAGGAGAAGAAGATCGGGATCTCTTACTTTATTTAGAGAACATGGATCACTGTGTGGACATAGACGATCCTCTGCCAGAGCAAATCATAAATTTCTAGAAGCATTTCAAAAACACTTAGATCAAAGAAATTGTCAGGAACCACTAACAGGAACTGTACAAATTGAGCGACTCAATCAATCTGAACAACCCCCGACAGAAAGGGAAAGCAGAAAGAGCACGGTACGATTCAAGGAAGCCCCGGAATTTATGGATTCTCCCATATTGGGACAGCAACCTTCACGACGCTCTCTGTTTAAAACACCGACCATGGCACCTGTACCCTTCGCGCGATCAACTCCAACTCAACTTGCAACTGAACAACCTATTATGCTAATCGGTGATGAACAAAAACCCGATAAGGATTCCAGTCCCTTTCAGTCTGAAAAGGACTTTCCTTTGATCCGGTCACCTATTGACATAAGGTTGCCACCTTTCGATCTTACTCCTCCGCTTTCAGAAGAAGAAGTAATGAAAGTACCAGAATACCATAGTAGCCTACCAAAAGCTTTAGAAATCGCTCCATCCATCCGTCACGAATGGACCGAACCAATAACCTATGGCCGCGATAACTATGCCCATTTTATTTCGGAAGATTGTGAACCTGCTAACACTATTTTTAAACTACTAATCGCCACAGACCGTGTGGACACACAAGAATTATGGGAGAAACGACCACGAAAGGGGCAAATCCGAGTCACTGCTCTAGGAAAATACAAAACCTACTCAATAGTTATCCAAAAATATCATTTCGACGACACTAATTGGGAAGACGTGCGGACAGGCCTACTGAGTTTTAAACATGCGTTAACGCGTGATCAGTGTGAAACGTGCAGGATGGCTAACTCTGGCGACCTGTTGGGCGCATTGTCACAAAGCAGAATGACAGAGCTTCTGTCGGACATGTTCCTCAATGGCCCGCCCACCATAACACTCTGCCATGGGAAGATAGAGGTACCCCCAGTTGAAGACGGTCTCCAGATTATATTCGAAAATCACGATAGTCTAATCGGAGGACATAAGGGTGTAACCAAAACATACCGACGCATACGCGAAAGATACACTTGGCCTGGTTTGCGAAATGAAGTACATAATTACATTCGGAACTGTAGAAGCTGTTTGGAAAACAAGTTGGTGCGAACCTATGGTAATCACTGACACCCCACTGGGAGTGTTTGATAAGGTCTCTCTAGATACCGTAGGGAGATTGGCGACCACTCCTAGTGGAAACCGATATATACTCACTATGCAAGACAATTTTTAAAAACAGTGCATTGCAGTGCCTATACCAGACTTGAAAACAGAAACAGTTTCTCATGCCATCGCGCAACACCTAATAGCTCAATACGGAACTCCCCGTTGTATCCTCACGGACCGAGGGGGAAGTTTCATAAGCAGGCTCATGCGAAAACTGGGAAAGATATTCGGGGCTAAGCAATTAACCACTTCGGGATATCGGCCTCAGACTAACGGTTCACTTGAGCGTAGCCATATAGTACTCACTGATTATATAAAACATTATGCAGATGGTTTCGACGACTGGGACCGATTGTTGCCCTTCGCGATGTTTGCCTATAATACATCCGTCCATGAATCAACCAATTTTTCACCATTCGAATTAGTTTATGGGAGGGTAGCACGTATGCCTAGTTCATTCCCAACCACAGATAAACTAGAAACGTATGGCCCCTATCTCCGAGATCTGATTATTCGGCTAAACGAAATTCAAAAAATCGCCGCGATAAATATGATTCGGGCCAAAGAGCAGTCGAAATTACGTTACGACAAAACAGCACGACCTCTAAACGCCGCTATTGGTGACAGGGTGATCATCTTTAAGGATGCTCGCAAGAACAGGTTTGATAAACGAGCCGTTGGAACTTGTGCCATAGTGGGTTTCACAGAAAACCATAATGTGATTCTTGAAGCCGACGATGGTACAAGATTCACCAAACATGCCGATAAGCTCTCGGTCGTTCACTGTTAACAACAATGTAACTTCAAAGCATGTTAGTGGCACTATTTTTAATTCTAATTCATCTATTATTCAGATTTGTTTCCTACTCACGGGTCGAAAAGAAAAAAAAAATAAAAAAAATGTATTCTCGTCTTCTCACTATGTTGTTTCTCTCCTGCGTCGCCTGGACCAGCACCACAAGAGCAGAAACCCCGTATCAACATCTACAATTTGAAGCTAGCACTGGGATTTACTATGAGCACCAGGGACCAGTAAGAAGAAGGATCAGTAACTGGAGAATTAACACATTTCTCCATGTCGAAAAACTTCATGACTCATTGGCCTACTATCAGCTGAAGATGAAAGCTTTAACCAAACATTGCCGTCCCAGGATGGAGGAAGAGTGTTAACGTATAGTTACCGATTACGATCTCCAACCAAAATTGGATGCAGCTAGTCGACTTCGAGATATAATTCATCAAGAGCTGGAGGATTTGGCATTTCAGTCTGCCAGAAAATTACCGATTAATCTACAAAGTGGTGTGAGGGCAAGAAGAGCCACACCCATGTTAGGCTTCTTAGGAGGGATAGTCGGTCCAGTTGCAGGATTACTCACCTATGAAGACGGAGCAATGATGGATTCCAAAATTGACGATCTAAATCAGGCTCAGGCGAACTTATCGCATCTAGTTGGAACACAAACTCATCTAGTTCGTTCCCAACTTGAACAGCTACATCAGACAGTCGAGGAACAGGGAGGTCAAATGTATGGGCTTAAATCTAAATTACTATCAACAATGGCTCATGCAAACGAGATAGCAACGTCCGTTAACCATATCACACTTACGCAGACGATCACTGCAGTCCTTCATTCCGTTGAGCAAAGAGTAGATGAATACCTGAGGTCAGCCCACCAGCTTATAGACGTCGTATACGCAGCAAGGGACGGAAAATTACATCCCTCGCTTCTTACATCCCAACAACTCGAGCCAATATTCCGGGATATTCAAGACCATTCTCCAAAAACATCATTTCCGCTGTCAGGACCAAACATCAGTATTGGACCAGATACCAGACGCACGTATATGCTTCTAACTCGTTCGAATCGCGCACTCTGTAGGGATCTGCAGAACTATATAATGTGCCCAGGACTATTCCCTATCTACGAGACGGCAACTGATCCTAGATGTGAGTTGCAACTGCTTTTGGATCCAACGCTCGCATCTTTCAAACTATGCAACATCGAAGTATCCTACGAACAGCATCCATATTGGCAAGCTATTCGCTCACTTAACGGCTAGCTCTACTCTACGCCCAAGGAGATCTTTTTTTGTTGTAAAACGAATTGGATTTTTTCCCGTCGACTCTTCTTATCCGAAGGTCAGGCGGTAGTGTTAAGGTCGTAAAAATGTTGGTAAATTTGAGTAATAACAGAATTTTTAATACAAACAAATTATGTAATTTTGTGCCGTATTGTAGATTTTTAAGCTTTCTATCGCAATAATTTTGTGACGTATTGTAGATTTTTTTAGCTTTCTATCGCAATCATTTTGTGCCGTATTATAGATTTTTAAGCTTTCTACCGTAAAATTTTGGTAAATTTTAATATCGACAAAAGTATGTTATTTGTGACGCATTACAATTTTTAAGAGTCGCCTTTGTCTAAATAACCCCACCACTACTCTGGTGAATAAATTTTGTGTCAGTTCACGGTAAATTGAAATCTAAAGTTATTTGAAAACCTTAACGCTTACAGGAAGTCAAGGCTAGGCAGAGCAAGGTATTTCCCCAGGAAATAGAGCTCAGAGGACGATCACCCACAATAAATAAAATAAACAAAGTGATGTGAATTACTTCGACTGTTTGGTTCCTCCGGCGAACAAACTAAGGCAACTACTTCTCATTTCTTCTCTTGTAACACCTCTTTTCAGGTCTTTGAGTGGGATAGTTGTTTTTGAAAATTTTGTTTAAAATCAAAATTGCCCGTTTGTAGCAAATAAATTGTCAAAGTTTCAAAACAAAATATCAATTTCAATATTTTTTAGCTATGCAAATCAAATAATTCAATTGAAAAATTATGTAAAGAATATTAATTATTAAGGAATGATAAAATATGATATTGGAGTTTAACTAAAAGAAGAGTGTTGCGTATGACCTGTCGTAATCTCAATCTAAGAAATTCATAAAAAACATTACCATGCATATAACCTTATCACATAAATCACTCTACGGAAGTTCAGCCCTCACTGAGCGTATGCGAAGATTTGGTTTTTTTAGGTACATTGTTCACACGAGAGCGCTCACCTCCCTAGTTTCACATTGAAAATGTTTTATTTGGGGGATATAGTCACTGCAAGAATTATTCCGAGCTTGTGGGACAGTGTCGTGACTAGAATTTTTGAGCCTCACCTAAGTAAAAATAAATCAATTTTTTTTGTAAATTATTTGAATTAAAATAAATAATCATTTATTATAATTGTGATTGTTGATATTTACGAAAAAAAAATTTTCTTTTGTTTTGATTGTTAAATATAATAACTTGGGGCATCAGAATGCTGAAAATCTAACACGTTTCTGAAATTAAAAATGTTTATGTTTGTCCAAGGCGCAGATTACTTTCATTTGTTCCTGCGTGAATAGATACGAGTATAGCTGGTGGAACGAGTATTGTGACTCACGGTTTACTCAACTTTTGATTGAAGCGTAGAATAGAATAAACGAAGAGCTCTAATATTTTCGTGATAGAATATAAGATTTGTTTTTTATAATTATACTACGAGTAAAAATTTATATTTTCAGAAATCTTTGATGCAAGCTTTCATACTTCACCCTACACTTCTAAATTTTACTCAACTTTGATTCATTCTTGAACATTTAATATATCAAAAATAATTACATTGATACTAAATAACTTCTAACTTGTTCATATGTTTCAAATTTGATCGGAATTTAATTAAAATTACTTCAACTATTTTTCGCAGTGTATACACGTACCGTTTTCAGTTTACTACGAGGAGGTTTCAGTACGTTTTTAAACTCATTATTATTGGGGTGCTTTTTTAAAGTGAGTCCCCTCGCCTCTCACATCAGTTCATAATCGTCGGGGTGCTTTTTCAATGTGAGTACCCTTATCTCCCACATATTTCTTAATCGTCGTCACTGTCACTATCAATTACTGGATTGCAATTATCGTTCTTAAATAAATTTCTCAGTATTTTTGCTGGTTGAGAAAGGGTCTAGGGAGATAAGTATGTAAAAGTTGCCCCCGCACGTATCAAGTCCAAATTTATGTCGTAAGTAGGCACTAACTAGTTATTCAATTTCCTAAAATGGTAACCTTAAAACTACAGTTTTTTGGGAGTTATGGAAGGGGAAATCAAAATGAAAAAAATTAATTTCCTCGAAAACGACTTGACCGATTTTGATGAAAAAAGAATATGTTATAAATACCAGTGGGACTAATTTATAGGAAAATTAAACAAAATTTCGGACAAAAAAAAGGGGTAAACATTTTTTTTTGAATTTTTCAAAATTTTTTTTTTAGGTTTCATTTGAGAGGGTCACCAAAGAAAATATTATAGAAATATTCCTTGGAATCTCTACTTTTAGTATATATTTTGAAAAAAAAATTTTGAGTGGTGCAACACAGCCAAAAAATGTAAAAATCGGGCATGTAAAGGAAAACCGGTAGAAGTTATGAAGAAGCGACAATATTATTTGAAGAAATGCATGGCTTTTTTGTTGGCTAAGATTTTAAAGCGTGATTTATAATAATAGAGGGCTGTGAAGTCTAAATAACAAGCATAGAATAATGAGGAAAGTGCAAAAACAATATCTTGTGGTGTAATCAATTTATCTGAAAAACTTATTCGAAATTGCATGTTAAATAGCGCGCGGCTTATTTTAGCCAATCAAAGTCAAGCTTCGAAACAGCCAATGAGAAAACTTTATCTAGATTGAACAATATATGTCTGTTCTTTCTGAACCTGGACTTACATGTGTCGTCTTTTGATTTGAACTGTTAAAATCACATATCTATTGATATTTTCGATATATAATGAGATTTTCCCATCGTCGTACCTCCGCACATTCAAATTTTTATTTCCTTTGCCCAATTTATTCCGCTATTGTAGCTTTTATAAGCAGAAAGTCGACATTTCTGGCACAAACTGTCGTTTATATATATTTTTTTTTTTTGTAACAAAAGAGATAAACGTCTAGCATCATTTTCATCTTTAACTATTTTTTTCTTGCCTCTGGTTTTTCATAAAAATGTATCACAACCAGCACATTTTACATCTATTTTTCTAGTTTTATGCATCTTTAAATTACGAAATTCTACTAAATTAATATCAATGGGGATTAATTAATTTCAATTAATAAGTATGCTCAAACTCGTACAAAAAAAACAAAGGATATAAAATATTTACGTAATGTGATGCAATACTCGGTAGTACTACAATAGCGGAATAAATTGGGCAAAGGAAATAAAAATTTGAATGTGCGGAGGTACGACGATGGGAAAATCTCATTATATATCGAAAATATCAATAGATATGTGATTTTAACAGTTCAAATCTCGTTTATATTACATATATAATCAAGACAAAAGACGACACATGTAAGTCCAGGTTCAGAAAGAACAGCCATATATTGTTCAATCTAGATAAAGTTTTCTCATTGGCTGTTTCGAAGCTTGACTTTGATTGGCTAAAATAAGCCGCGCGCTATTTAACATGCAATTTCGAATAAGTTTTTCTGATAAATTGATTACACCACAAGATATTGTTTTTGCACTTTCCTCATTATTCTACGCTTGTTATTTACACTTCACAGACCTTTTTTTTTGTAAATCACACTTTAAAATCTCAGCCAACAAAAGAGCTCAGCATTTCTTCGAATAATATGGCCGCTTCTCCATAACTTCTACGGGTTTTCCTTTACATGCCCGATTTTTATTTTTTTGGCTGTGTTGCACCGCTCAAAATTTTTTTTTCAAAATATATACTAAAAGTAGAGTTTCCAAGGAATATTTCTATAATATTTACTTTGGTGACCCTCTCAAATAAAACCTAAAAAAAAAATTTTTACCCCTTCTTTTTGTCCGAAATTTTTTTAAATTTTCTTATAAATTAGTCGCGCTGTTATTTATAACATATATTTTGGTCATCAAAATCGGTCAAGTCGTTTTCGAGGAAATTAATTTTTTTCATTTTGATTTCCCCCTCCATAACACCCAAAAAACCGTAGATTTAAGGTTACCATTTTAGGAAATTGAATAACTAGTTGGTGCCTACGTACGACATAAATTTGGACTTGATACGTGCGGGGGCAACTTTTACATACTTATCTATCTAGACCCTTTGAGAAAAATACCTTGCATAAGATAAGTAATATACGATCGCTGCAATGTAAAGAAAGCTACCGACTGTTCTTCTACCATTAGCAAATTCACATGCATAATGTGTCAGACCCGAAACCCAATCGCTGTTAGGTTTATACTTTAAAAAACACCTATATGTTCTGGTGAATTTAATGTTTCTGATTAACAATTTTAAATTTAATTTCAAATTTTAAAAAATTTGAAAGAATAAACAAAATTAAAGACAAAAAAATTTAAGTTTAGTTTTAAATGGAAAAAATGAAATAAAAAGCTAACACAATTTTGAATTTAATTTCAAATAAAAAAATGGAAAAGAAAAAATCGGAAAATCAAATTTAGACACTCCAAGCAGAAGTTCCACTTCTGCAAACCGTTTGTCAATATACGAGCAGAACTGAAACTTCTGCTTGAAGTGTCTAAATTTGTTTTCCGATTTTTTGTTTCCAATTTTGATTTTTTATTAAAATCGGTGACGCCATTTTCGAGAAAAATCACTCTTTCGGCCCCCCTCTCCCCCATATCGTACTCGAAAGTGGGATTTTGATGTTGAAACTTAGTGGATTTTCATACCACATGAATACGAACTTATGAAATTAATTTTAGCTTTACACGTGGGGAGGCAGATTTCACATGCTTATTCCTCCGCTAGGCCCTTTGTGACTGTAATACACCGCTCAGAATGTGCTATTTTGCTTATTTATATAGAAGCCATAAAAGGACGTAATTTTTAAGACTGTCCTATGAAAAATAATTTGTATTGTTAAATTTCAAAGTGTTGTATGAATTAAAACACTAAAAACAAAATTAATACAGAGACAGTTTACTCACTTTTGCAATTCATGCAGGTGAATCATTTTAAATCGCCCTACAATTCCTTCTATTCTACTTGGGTAATATTCCTGAAGGCGATGCCATATAGCTTCTTCTCTGCAAGTGTACAAGAAAAGAAGCTTTAATTTTACTTATAATTAAACATTTTTAGTTTGTTATTATGGATATGTATATCGTTATTGTTTATAGGCCACGGACAAATCTAAGCGTTTAACTTAAGGGCATGTACTACATTAGTCGAGTGGATTCGATAGTTTCCGTAAATTTATTTCGAAAATAATAATTATTTCTTGCTGGAATTTCAGGAAATTACAAAGAACCTGTGAAAACAGGTCCCGTGACTCGGGGCTTCTGAGTAAGGTGTCTGTGTTACGAGCGTATCAAGGCGGCGGAATTTTTCTAAAAATTCGTAATAATAAATCATTAATTAAATTTGTATGCCACTTGAAGCGCTCATAACCAGAGCACCTTGACAAGACCGCTGATGCAGCTCATCATTGCTCGAGTCGAAGACTTTAAAAATGGTTGGTTCAGGAAGGAAATTCCCAATCTTGCTACTTTACGCCAAATAGTTAATAACTTTAAATTATTATTATATAACTTCATCGTTAAGATGTTATTAATTTTGATGTACTTAAACATACAAGTGGTAGATTAATGTCAATGCAATTATTGCAGGATGTAGTCTGCAAGAGGTGAGGGATCTCCCACCGAGCACCGACTACAGAAGGCAATATTTACAAAAATTGTTTCATTTTAATGACAGCTGCCACGGACTTTTCGAAATTATTTATGAAAAGCACTTTATCTCACCGACTGGCCGCTTGAATTCGGTGTCTACATTATTCATTTACCGAATGCATTAATTTTTACCTGCGAAAAACTCGCGAAACTTAAAAAATCGATAATTCTTTCTCGAATCCACCGAAAAAAATTTTCTAGCCTTTAGGCGACGTAACGCTTTTTGTTAACAGAATCTAGGGAATGCTCTTACTTTTTCTTGATTGTGTTAGTATTTATATGTGTGTATAGTTACTAAAGCTAGGGAATGTCCCTCTTTTCGTTTGATTGTGTGGTATGTCAAGCGACAACAATAGCAAACCACGTTCCCATGTGGGAGTACACTCAATCAAGCGCGCCGTGTCGGTGTGTCCCCACTTCCTCGCGAATGTATGCCATAATCCCGACTAGTGTAGTGTGATCGAGTTTCCTATGGAAAATAAAAGCAGGACCGAAACAAACAAGACATGGGCGTGTGCTGTGTGTCGAGACAATTATGGAAGATTAGCTATCCTATCTGCTCGCTAGGTGATGCTGACCATGAAATAAATCCCATATGCATAAATAAAAAAAATATAATGTATATTTTTCCTAATAATTATTAATTAAACCAAACTCGATCTAATTAAAATAGATGGTAATGTTTTTATATAAAATCACTAGATTTAAGGTTATGCGCGAAAAATAATCATTAATTGGACCAAAGTCGATTTAATTTAAATAGATGGTAATGTTTTTATATAAAATCACTAGATTTAAGGTTATGTGCGAAAAATCATCATTAAATGGACCAAACTCGATTTAATTGAAATAGATGATAATTTTTTATATAAAATCACTAAATTTAAGGTCATGTGCTAAAAATCATCATTAATTGGACCAAACTCGATATGATTAAAATAGATAGTAATTTTTCAATATAAAATCACTAGATTTATGGTTATGTGCGAAAAATCATCATTAATTGGACCCAACTCCATCTGATTCATGTAGATGGTGATGATTTCATATAAAGTCACTAGTTTTAAGGTTATGTGCGAAAAATCATCATTAATTGGACCAAACTCGATCTGATTTAAATAAATGGTAATGTTTTTATAAAAAGTCACTAGATTTAAGGTTATTTACAAAAAATCATCATCAATTGGACCAAACTCGATCTGATTCAAGCAGATGATGATGTTTTTATGAAAAGTGACTAGTTTCAAGGTTATGTGCAAAAAATCATCAGTTATTGCACCAAACTCGATATGATTTGCACAAATGATGGTTTTACAAAAAGTTCAATTAATTGAGAATTTTCGATGATAACCTTAAACCTAGTGATTTTATACAAAAACATTACCATCTGTTTAATTAAGATCGAATTCTGCCCAATTAATGATGATTTTTCGCACATAACCTTGAAACTAGTCACTTTTTATAAAAATATTACCATCTATTCTAATCAGATCGAGTTTGGTTTAATTAATTCTGAATTTCATCAAAAAGAATGTTATTGATTTTATCATAAATGTATTTTTATATTCTACTCTTTATTACTACGAAAAAATATACATTATATTTTCTTTATTTATGCATATGGGATTTATATAGGCTTTTGGAGTATTATTTTGAGCAGCCTATCAGCTCATGATGCAACGCAGAGGTTATAAATTAAAACACTTGAATATAAGTATGTACTCTTAAAAGTTTTAATATAAAAATCTCATGCTGAGAGAAATACAGACTAGTTCTTAGTGACTAGTCAAGCGCAGAACATCTGCTTGTCAATAATAGCGGCCAACAACTAACTAACTGACTGGCGGTACTCTAGAACGCCATAGAACAAGTAGTACTCTAGAGTTACTACGCGCGGCCCCCACTCCGCTGAGTGGTGGGGTAGAACTACGGTTCCCTACAGTACTCCCCCCGGAGTGTTAACGATTAAAACTAAAATTTTAACCTCTTAGCGCTTCAATTACAAATCGCAATTGTATAAAATAGATTAAAAAGTTTGCATGTAAAGTGCTTACTAAAAAAAAATCTAAGTTAAAGTGCGCTTTATCGAAAATTAAGGTTTAAGATGCCTAAAATACATTTAAATTTTATTTTGGCGAGCGACTATCTTTATATATGGTCTAGTAACTATTTTCTAACTTATTTTCTAAATCAGTCTCGCATTTTCAGTCTTCAAAAACCTAATTCTAATACTTGACATGGCTAAACATCCCATTAAATAGAGCCAATAGGCGCTGTGCCGATAAGACTTACAACAAGAGTCACAGTAGAATTTACACCAAAAATTACAACCAGAGCCATAATAAAAGTTCAAACCAGAGTTACAATAAAAGTTTAAACAAGAGTTATAACAGAAGTTATAATAAAAGTTATAATAAAAGTTTTATACATTGAAAGTAACTCTTTTTTTCCGAGTGTACGTTTTTATTGTCGGTACATTAGTTTGATTTGAATTATCATCGCCAGTTTTAGCGTTATTGTCTGTGGGTTCGCGAAGAAGATACGCAGGTTTTAAATGCTCAACAGGAACTTGGCGAGGTGTACCGCAAACATCAATTTCGTACACTTTGTCTGATGTACTTCTAATAACTTTGTGAGGACCGGTATACGGTCGCTCGAGTGACCCTCTGGCTGCTCCCACATGTAGAAAAACATGCGAGCTGGAAGGTAGATCTTTATAAAAGACACTTCTTAATTTGTACTTCTGAGCTATCGGCACCGGTTTAACCTTTCGCATATGTTCTCGAAATTCTTCGAGAAACGTATGCGGATCTGATGCGAAGTCGTCCGGGAGGACAAACTCCCCAGGAATTCTAAGAGTAGTTCCGAACATGTATTCCGCGGGTGACGCGCCAGTGTCTAAAACGTGTGATCTAAGTCCGAGTAAGACCGTTGATAATGAACACGACCAGTCCCTGTCGGCATGGCACATGATGGCTGCCTTAAAAGACCGATGTCAGCGTTCAATCATTCCATTGGACGACGGATGGTAGGCGGTCGTGCGAATTCTATGAAATCCGGTAAATTGCAAGAGATCTGTGAATAAACGCGACTCAAATTGACTGTCCTGGTCTGTTGTTAACGTTTCAGGAGAGCTGTATCGCAAAATCCAAGTATCTACAAAAGCTCGGCAAACAGTGAGAGCATCGATGTTTGGGAGCGGGACTGCCTCAGGCCAACGAGAGAACTGGTCAATCATGGTAAGGCAGTATTTGAAACCATTACTATTCGGAAGAGGACCGACTAAATCCATATGGATGTGTTTAAATCGTCCCTCAGGAGCTACATAATGGGCTGGAGACAGATGATTGTGCCGAGAGATTTTGGACTTCTGGCAGTCTAGGCATGATTTAGATAGCCTAGTTATGTCTCGGTGCATGGCAGGCCACACGTAGCGTTTGTGGATGATGCGATCCGTAACCTTCGCGCTCGGGTGAGAAGGATTATGGAAGAGATTGAAAAAGCGTTTACGCATTGCGGACGGTATATATGGACGTTATGTGTCACCGGTAAGGTCACATAACACGGTGTGATGTTCTTTTCCCCACTGAATTTTCTTAAAGTTGAGCGAGCATTGCGGATCGGCTATGATGCGTTTAAGTTCATCATCGGATTTTTGAGCTTCAGCGATTTCAGACAAATTAAACTCTGTTGGAAGATGGATTCCGTTTACCCTTGATAAAGAGTCCGCGACTACGTTTGTTGGACCAGGTTGGTATTCGATTCAGGTTGTGAATTGAGATATGAAAGATAGTTGCCTTTTTTGACGTGGAGATGCCTTTTCGGAGCGTTGAACAAAAGCATAGGTTAAGGGCTTATGGTCGGTAACCACCTTGAAGTCACGACCCTCGAGAAAATGTCAAAAATATCGTGTAGCTTCAAAAATGGTCGTAAGTTCTCGGTCATAAGCACTGTAATTCATTTGAGCTTGAGAGAAGCGCCTCGAAAAGAATGCTAAAGGCTTCCAATCCGAATCAAAAAGCTGTTCCAGGGTGGCACTCATACCAGAATCCGAAGCGTCAGTAACCAGACGTGTTTCAGCGTTGGCGTCTGGATGAGCAAGAAGAGAAGCGTTTACTAGATCATTTTTGATCTTGAAAAACGCCTCTTCGGCCTGCTGGGTCCAAACAATATGTCGTTGATCGTTCCGACGAGAGTCGCATAGGTAAGAGTTCAATGGTGCTTGAGCCTGAGCAGCGTGAGGCAAGCTACGCCGATAAAAGTTTATCATCCCTAGGAACCGACGCATTTCCTTGACCGTTTTGGGCTTAGGAAATTGTAAAATCGCCCGCACCTTCTCGGAGGTGGGTTTAAAACCATTTTGGTCGATAAGATGACCAAGAAACTCGAGCTCATTCTGACCGAATTGGCACTTGCAAACGTTTATATGCAGAGAATAATCTCTAAGACGTTGAAAAACGGTTCGGAGATGCATCTCATGCTCCTCAGAATTTGAGGTAGCAATGAGGATGTCATCAATGTATGCAAATACGAATTCGAGATCCCCGAGAGCGCTATAGATATAGCGTTGAAATGACTGACCAGCATTGCGTAGTCAGAATGTCATTACCCTATATTCGAAAAGACCAAATGGAGTAATGACAGCAGTTTTTTGTATATCTTCAGGAGCGATTGGCAACTGGTGATAAGCCATCTTCAAATCGAGCTTGAAAAATATTGTTTTTCCACGTAAATTGGCCGAGAAATCATGTAGATGAGGTACGGGATACGGGATACGGATTTGTAACCGCGTTTAAACGGCGAAAATCGCCACAAATACGCCACTCACCGTTGGTTTTTTTCGTCATATGAATGGGTGAAGCCCAAGGGCTGCTGGAAGGTCTACAAATACCTTGATCCAGCATTTTTTTAAATTGTTGTTTAGCAGCAGCAAGTTTATCTGGTTCCAAACAGCGCGCACGCTCCGCAAGAGGCGGACCTCGAGTCACAATGTGATGCTGAACATTACCGATTAAGTTGCCTGTATATTGTGGCATTTGAGTTATCTCTGGATACTCCGATAAGATTTGTGAGAATGTCGAGGAACGGTCAATGACGCTTAGGCCAAAAACAGTTGCAGCTTTTGTAAACCCTAGGGCCCTGAGGCCGGTAGAAGTGTCAATCAAGCTCGACTGATGCAAAAATGGAACCAAATGATAATGTGTTAGCAGATCAGCCCCAATGATTGGGTCTGGTACCGCTGCTACACAGAAATTCCATGTGAAACTTCGGCGCAAGCCTAAACTTAGAGTCAGACGTTTTTCACCAAATGTCAGGACCTGCGTATCATTTGCTGCAAAAACCTTTACATCCGACGGTCGAGTACTCATGACTTGTCTAGTGGCGGAAATAAGCGATATATTCGAACCCGTGTCAATCAGAAAAATCATACCGGAATTTCGATCCTTAATATGGAGACGTTTGGAATTTTTAACGCCTGATGCGGCGGTCTCCGCGCACGCAGGCTGCACTAGTTTTCCTGGTGCGGAGGTATCCATGAGCACGGTTGATTGCACTTTTTTGCCTTCTTCCCATATTTCCGATGGTAGAAACATAAGTCCCTATTTTGCAAATTTTGACGTCCATTCCGAGAGTACGAACGGGAGTTTGAACGAGAGTTTGCACGATCACGCGATAAACTGCGAGAGGAACGGTTAACTTCCCTGAAAAGTTTATCAAGTTTCCTGTTTAGGGTTTCAATCATATCGGCAAGATTAGCGGTTGAAGCGACAGCTGAAATGCTGAGATGGCATGTGTCGGGAGACAAAGTTGTGGCTTAGACATTAAATTCATTAGGACCCATCGCGTCTAAGACTTTGTCAGCAAGCTGAGCTAAAGCCTGAAGGCGATCAACATTTGATAAAGAATAAATTCCGCGAAGTTTTGCCGGTAACTGATCTAGGAAGATTGTCTTGATAATTTCATCGCTGCAATTCCCGTCATTCAAGTTGCGTAAACGATTTAACAGGAGAGATGGTTTACCATCAGAGATAACTTCTCCTTTTAGAAGTTGGCGTAAGCGTGATTCAGGTGAAACGGAAAAACTAGACAGCAATCGATTTTTAATGCGCGTATATAGATCGTTCGGTTGAGGATTCATAGTAATAATGTCCCTGATGTGAGCAATTAGGTCAACGTCTAAATTTGCAATAAGCGTATGAGCTTTTGTTGTTTCGTCGCGTAAACCTGCTTGTGCAAACGATGCCTCGATTTGAATAAACCAGCATGATTGATCATCCCGATAAAACTTAGGAATTCGCGGGGCTCGGTAAGCATCAACACGATTTTGTTGAGTGTCGACTATCTGCTGTAGAAGTCTAGGGATATCGTCCCGACCGATATCGGCTTGAGATTGACCGGTTGCCATCTTTGTATGAGAAATACAATCAAGCAGCATAAACACTATAAAAATTAAAAATCCAAAATTAATTAAAATCAAGATCATAGAACCATTTGTAGTAAGAGAAAGAAAGAGGTAACAGCCAAAGCATCAATCGGGCGACCGCATTACAGTAAACTAAATTTTGTAACAATCCTGCAAAGAAAGGACATTAACATAGGATTAGCTTTACAAGGAAAATTTGAAAGCATTCATGTACGTTTGTATCTCCTGTAGCAAGTAACCACGTATTAAAACGGCACAAGAAAATGTTGGACAATCCAGAAATGCGCATTTATCGGCTCATTTTTGTAAAAGCGAATATAATAACATTTTATTTTTTTTTTATCTTAAGTTAAGAAAGGTATGTGCCGAAAGTATAAAGTAGAACAAGCCGCAAGACCGGACTTCCAGTAAAGAAAAAGCGATATACAGAAGTCCGCTTTTGCAGCTGAGTACTTTTAATAATATTTAAAAGCTCTATATAGTGGATTTCGTAACAGGTGGTAAAAATAATTGCTAAAAGAAGTGAGTAGTTTTAATACAATGATAGAGATCAAATTTTTGTGCAAGAGTTAAATTAAATTTCCAAATAGAAAATAATTTACTTTAAATAACATTTAAATAAGGTTCATGAAACATTTGTCATTTTAAAAATAAAATAATTCAATAAGTATTCGAAGATAAATACAAGTTTAGAATAATAGTAATGACTAGTTAGCCGAGACAATTATAAGGTTAAATGGTAAACGTAGACTTGACTTAAATTCGCTATGAGCAAAATTATTAAATTGAGAAAATAAATCTTCATTAAAAGTATAATAACTAACGACACCCAGGGGGGTTAGGATAGTTACGCGTAAACAATTTTTCGAAATGTTAAACTAAATGCTTCTGTTTAAATATGTGACGTGACGATCACGCCGCGATCCCCTCCCTCCTGATCCTGTAAAGAAACAAACAATAATTAAATAGAAATGAACAGCATGCTGGCCGGAAGGGACTCACCGTCCCTTCAAAGAGACGCGATTGAATGGTTTATGCGCGGTCTGCGTCCTGAATTAGAAGTTCGAGTAAAAACAAAGGAATCATTTAAAGAAGTTTTCAATGACACAATCAACGCAGAAAGAGATTTGGCAGCATCTTCCGCACTACGGTGAAATAAAAATTCAGATTATTTAAAAATGGATGATTCTATAAATAATAGAAATAATAAAACAACTCGGTTCAATGTTGCACGAGATTACAACATAAATTGTATAATATGTAAAAAACCAGGTCATGTTGGTGAAAATTGTTATTATTTAACGAAAGCACAAGAAGCAGTCATTGGATTTCTTTGATCAACTCAACATTCGGTACTTGGTAAATAAAATCCCAGGTCCTTAAGTGGTGCAAGTCCAGAAACCGTAGTGTTAGATAGTTCCTTTGGATTACGTGTATCATCGTATTTAGTTGCGTCAGTTAATATTGATTCATTTCTGAAATCGGGACGAACTAACCTATCTTGTTAACAAGTGCATGTTTGATTCATTTCTCGTGTACTTAAGAAGATACGTAAGCGGATAATTGATCACATCAGTTGCTGGTAGACTTGCATCCCTTACACCATACCTCCTGCAAAATTTATCGTTGTTTTGCTACCTCACGGAGACTCAAACGAAACCCAACTACCCTGCAAGGATTTGTGCCGTTGACTTGCAATAATAGGAGTAAAAAACGACAATTCTCTCTTTTGCCTCTAATTTAAGAGGTAGAAAAGTAAGTTACCAACTAAGTATCATTCTATGTAAAAACTTGTGCAACAACTTATTTATTTATAATAAATTATCTTATATATCTGTCAATTCAGTGTTTTATTATCATTGTGAACAACTCGGAGCCCATAGACCTGACAAGTGACAAGGTACCCACAAATAAAAATAAATTATCAGGCCTTACCAAACTGATATAATCAGTTAACCTCCTCCCCTACATCCGAAATCCAAACTACCCTCGCTTTATTACAAGCTTTATTAATTAAAAGATAGATATACAATAAGTTTTGAGATGCTTATGTGTATGACTTATACTACTTCTCAGGATGAGAAGGCAATATTAAGGGTTTTATGCGTTTATGACTTAATAATACAGGTTTTGAGATGCCTATATATGTAACTCACGCATTAAAAGTGTGCGTCTATGTAAGTCAATAATACAGGTTTTGAGATGCCTATATACGTGACTTCCGCGTTTAAGTGTGTGCCTTTACAAGTTATTAATACAGGTTTTGAGATGCCTATATATGTAACTTGTACGTTTTATGCTAATATACTAGGTTTTGAGATGCCTAGGTATACAACTCACGCACTACAATTGGCGTTATAGTTAATATAATAGGTTTTGAGATGCTTATATATATAACTTACGCTTTTTCCTTGCTTGAGGAGGCAAGAGAAAGAGTTTTGTCGTATATTTCTCCTTGCTGATAGCTGGATAACGGCACAAACCTGGCTGGAGTTAAGTAGTACTAGTTAAGTAGTACAGGAAGCATATCAGACAATCCAACTTGCTTGCTAAACACTGGTTAAGTTCGTATTCTGTGGATTTAACTCTCAGAACTCGACTTAATACGACGATACACGTATTTAACGGCACTTATTAATTCACGACCACCGGACTTGCGAGGAATCAGGAAGAGCAGTGGCTCCGGCAGAGGAGCACCCTTTCGATCCCGTGATGGCGAGCCTCCAATACTGGGGTTTGGGCTTGAGACACCACGCGAACCTTCTTCAAGGGCCGAGGATCTGAAGAAGGAGGAGGTGGAGAAAGCCCTTCACCGTTGCCGAAGGTTGGCCAAGGAGGTGCTGAGAACGGAGGAGCATGTGTGTTGAACTCTGCATCTGTGGCGGGCTCCACCGGACCCTGAAGCGTCATCGCCACCAAAGGAAGAGGTAGCCGTGTTGGGCCAGAGACCAGCAGCTCCGATGGAAAGGGGAGTTGGTAATGGCGCGAAACCCAGACCACCACGTGCAGCTCCATCGAACCGCAGAAGGCGGGAGAGTAGGGGCCCAGGGCCTCTCTGCTGGAATTGCCACCTGAAGGGACATGCCCACCGCCAATGCCCTTACCCCAGGGGAGATTTTTGCCAGGATTGCGGCCAGCCGGGTGTGAATGCGCCTGGGTGCCCGAGATGCCAGTTGAGGAGGGGCCCAGGAGCCCGTGGGCCGAATGTCCCGCAGAATCAGGGGCAAACGCCTCTGCTCGATCTGGGGCACGGGGGACCGTTGCCCCCGGGAGAATACACGCCGGATCATCCACTGATCCAGGCGATTGCCCAGGCAATCGACCAATGGGCCAGGTCGCAGGCGACGCAACGGCCATCCTCTTGAGCCCCTACCTGGAGGCAGTATCCTCGTTGAAGTCGGTTGAAGTGAGTGGTAAGAACCCGGTGTGAATGTTAAGATATGGCGTGAATGTGAGAAAAACGAATTTTTGGTGTGAATGGCAAGGTATTCGCGTGAATAATAAGCAAGTTATTGGTGTGAATGACGAAACATTGGTGTGAACGACAAAGTAATGATGAAAATTGAGGGTGAATGGCGAGAATGATAAAGAATGTCGTGAATAATGAGAAATTGTAGGTGAATGAAAAGATCAGAGTGAATGAAGGCAGGAAAATAGAATAGTGTAAATGTTGATGAGATCAGCAAGAAGTAGTTAGGATTATAAAGAGTATTACGAGGAGAAGTCAGACTTCTTAGTTTATTTAAGACAAGAATAAGTTTAGTTCCGAGATCTGTATGAATGATGGAAGCAGACTCTCCGCAAAGTACAAAGTTTGTGATCAAGGCTTGGGTACGCCGATTTTATTTTGAGAAAAAGTATTTAAGTTACAAGTTACGTTTATAATGTCTACGTTCCGAATCATTGATTTTTATTGTAATAATATTTTGTATTCCAGCATTGTAATGCTCCGTAGCCTTTCTAGAAGAGAAAGAGAGAGAAAGAGAGATGAAATTGAGAAGGAGAAAAGAGGACAGTGAATAGTGGGCAGGAATGGCGGCTCTTTAAACGGAGAGCAAGGACGCACGGTTCTGGACCGGGAAGGTACGCCAATGGCAGCCAGCCAATGAAGTGAAATGGCCGTTTGCCGCTCGACCTCTGCCTATCACGCTGAGGATCGACTGAAAGTCTATACGAAAACGACCAAGGAAACAAGATCCTCCATTTTGTCAGTTTCTGGCCGGGAGGAGGTCTTAATCCATACTTAATAATAATAACTTATTCAAAAGCGAGGAGAGGCGTGCGGGGCGGCCAGTTCCATAATAAAAGGGTTTGGTAAAGAACGAGATGGCAGCACCTTCCGGTCATGGAACGTGGAACGCGGAACGTGGAGCTGAACCAGTGTCTCCAGAACGTGGGATTTTTCGGCCCCCACCACGTTCCCATCTGGGAGAAACACATGCAAACGTGGCGTGTCAGTGTGTCGGCTCTGCTACACGCTGCGGTCACCAGCTTCGTGTAAAGCCGAAGGTACACGAAGACGGACTTCGTTACAATGCTTGAGTTTTCAAGTTATTTTTAGATTTCACGCTTTCGTTTATCGAGTCGAAATTAAGAATTGTATTTTTCTCGAGTACGTGAAAAAGAGGCGCGAAGCAGACGACGAATTTGAATTTACGAAGTATATAGTTCAAGAAATAACAATTTTCTTCAATTTCTTGAAGAAAGTCTGCATGAAATAAACATCAGTATGATCTTGGAAAATTTCATGAGGATTTCAACACTTCAAAAATAAACTTTCAGTGAAATTTAGTGACAATAAATGTATAAAATTTGAATCAATATATAATTTTCCTTTCAAATTTATATACTTCTTACTAATTTTGTACATTTAACAATTTTTCAATTAGAACAATATTTTCTATCAAGATAAAATGAACATAAAATTCAAGTTCATAATTTATATTTTCAGTTATATGTTAGAAATATTTTCATCTCACATTTTTGTAGCCTAAGCACAAACGTTTCATTCCAAAACTTAAAATCTCTACGGAAATGGAAAATTGTCTAATAGCAGTAGATAAATTAAAAAGCTAAAATATGTGTTTATTGGTATTTCCATATTAACATATAAATATCAATCAACTTTAAATTTTACATAAAAATGTTCGTTCGAAGTGTTCAAATCTTGTTACAATTTGACAAGATTTTATGGAGGAGTGCAATATTTTGGATGAAATATTTTGTAGTTCTTAATTTGTCTGTCCGTCTGAAATCGTAGTAAGATTTGAACAGTAAACAACAAATTTTCCAATAGAATTCAGGATCAATAATAATTGATTCAGGAAATACTTCAACTCTGTAGAGCATTTTTGTATTTCGAATTCAAAATGTGTGCTTAAGCCACAAAAAAGTAAGCTGAAAATGTAGATATAAAACTAATTATGTCATGTTTATGTCTTCTTAATGGACTTGCATACTTTGCATATAATTCTCTAATTAGATATTTTTTTAATGTATGAACATTCAAGAAATTGATAAATTTCCATCTTTTTATAGGAACTAAAAATTTCCGGATAATGCTTTGATTGAGAAAGCTAAAAATTTGTCAAATATTGATATAAATTGCAATTTTACAATTGCATTATTTTTCAAATATTTTAACATCTCTTCAATCTTGATAATTCTTACAGAAGTTTATTTCATGTGAGTGACTTTTTCTTTTTCTAATGAAAGATTTCGTAATTCTAAATTCGGCCCAATTCGTAACATTGTAAAAAGATTTTAAAACTTCATAAAAATTTTTTTTCTGTTTTATTCAAAGTCAATAAATATTCAACGTTTGGAATCGAAATATTGAGTAAATGATTTTTAATTTCTGGGAATAAACTGCTTTAATAAGACAATCTTTCTTCTTTGTGAGAAATCTCAATTTTAAAATTAAAATTCTACGCATAGGATACAAAAACATAATATGAAAATACTTTTATTACAGAATTTTGAAATATACAAGTTGACCAATTTTTAATCAAGTAAATCGGCTACTTTAAGCAAAAAATTATGTTAAAAATATTTTATCAAAAAAAATAAGACACATTAAATTACGGTTTAAAATCCACATTCATAGATTGATGGTAAAAGCAGTTTAAAGATTTTTAATCTTACGTTTTAGTGACGTATGCACAGACTTTTAATCAGATAAATGAAATGCTTTATAGAAAGTCAAAATTTTCTTATTACTGCACTTAATCAAATTTATAAAGTAAAAATATTTTTTAATTGATGCTTTCACTCAATTCTTTAAACATTCATTAATTGAAAATTGTACTCAAAATTTAATCTTGCAGCGTTCCAATATTCCCACAATGTTACAAAATCTTATTAATCATTATTTTAGTCGAATTATTTTCAAAATATTTAAAAAATAAATGTAAATATTTTGATTAAATACTCTGTCAAATTTTGCATTTGACTGATCTTGCAAAATTGTTGAAAGTTTTCAATACCGATAGAAGAAACTTTAAATGAAATTTTATGTCCGTAAATGCTTAAAGTTCTATATAGAAATATCAACTACAACATTCTCAAATTTTATAAATAAACTACTAAATTCAAAAAGTTTCGTATTTTTTTAAAAACTGTACAAATTCAAATATGAATCAGTCAAAATCTACTGATTATCAGTGAAATTTGACTGATTTAAATAACTAAAAACAGGTTACTGTGAATCAGTCAAATTTCACTGATTACTTCAGTGAAAAGTAACTGATTTAACAGTGAAAAATATTGTTTCCACTGATGATTCAGTGAAAATTTGACTGATTCAGTTTTAGAGTGTATACAAATTTCAAATATAAAGTGTACTCTGTACATTAATCAAACAAATTTAGAAGATGAATATTTTAATAAATATTCCTAAATATTATTGGAATATGATACATATCGATTTAGAAAAACTTCTTCAAAGTACTCAGACATTTTTCTTATTTTACGACATTTTTGCACCATGTTTGACCTTTGGGTAGGACTCAAGAAAACAATTGTAAACATACTTTCATTACTCAGTAAAATACTATGAAGACTTGCTTTTTAAATTAAATCGAAAACTTTTAGAACCTTTAACAATCGGTTGCATAGATTTGGCTCTAATCTTGGACGCAATTAGAGAAATAGGTTTTTTTGCTTTTTTTAGATCTAGTTTTTGCCTTAAACATAAAAGAAAGAAAACACATTTGAAATATTAAAATAAAAAAGCTGGTTCATTCTTAGAGAATCCCAAATATTCTGAAATAAAACTCGTTTCCACACCACAACGGAGGTAGAGTTTACTAGTAATAGTTCAATAAATTTTATGTACACTTTCAAGGCACATCGTTTTTCCTTTTGCAAAAATTTTTAAAACTTCTAATTTTTCAAGTAATTGGGAGAAGTACATTTAAAGAAAAAATTGTTTTCTCTACTTCCACTCGCGCTAGCTTAACAAATTTTCAGAATTTAACGATTTTATTAATATTGTATTAAGTGTCTACATTTTCTGAAACTATCTACAGGAGAAAAATTTTAATACTTTAGTAAAGAAAGTTTTCTGAAAAGTTGTAGCTCAATCAGATTAATAGCCAAAAAGTTACCAATGTTTTAAATCGCAAACGAACGGTATAGAGGTCAAATTGGAGACGGAAACAAATAATAATAGCAACCTTCTTTTGTTTTCGTCTAAGTTATACTTGATTCTCGCTTTATGCGTTATTTGAGAAGGCAAGAGTGTGGATTCTTCATATTTTTATCGTAATTCCTTATTGAAAACGGCAAAAGTAAGAATATTATATTATTATTTGGTGATACGTGAGTGCTCTTACGTACGTTATTGTTTGATGCTTGTGGGTAAGTTTATTTTGTGAAACTTAATTTGTGTGCAGATTACAAATTATTCACATTCGCTCAATTTTATCGACTTTTCATCTTATTAATTCTTTTCAAATAATTCTGTTTTCCTTCGTCGTATAATTTATTGTTCACAATGAGTAATCCGGTTGACCCAAATTTGAGTGTTTTGAAGGACAGCCAGGTTCAAACGAAGGTTGACCACCGTTTGAACTCTGGTTCAAACGAATGTCAACCCGCTAGAAAAGTCATGAAAAATGCAAAAAACTTTCAGTTGGGATGGTTTGAGGAATTTCCGTCGTGGAGAGAGTGAGTGGTTACATTAGCAGATGAAACAAGATTTCATTGCAAAATTTGCAATAAAACGTTGCTATGTGGCAAATCGGAAATTGAAAAGCATGAAGCATCTTTATCACACAGAAAGAAGCAAGAGTTTTCAAATAAATTAGAATGTTATGGAGTAGTAAGTGAAAATTCTTCTAATGTAACTGCCAATTCTTACAGTGTTGAACCTTGTGTAGCAAGTTCTTCTGCTTCAGAATTCACAAATTCCACGATTCCGGAAAGTGTTACTTTCAAACAGAAAGTACAAGAAGCAGAGATTAGGATTAGTACATTTTTCGTAGAGCATAATTTACCATTCGCGATTTCATCAGAATTGATAGGACTTTTCCAAGATATGGAACCTTCGGTTTTAAAATACGTTAGATTGAGCCACACTAAAATGGTCCTAGTTGTAAATAACGTCGTATGTGCTGCTGAAACTGATCACATGGCAAATATTTTGCGTAAGCAATCATTTTCAGTGTACGAAGACGAAACGACCGACAGGACTCTAGAAAAGTGGCTGTCATTAATGGTTCGATATGTGGAGCCAACGACATTTTCTGTCAGGGTGGAATTGCTCCAGCTTATTAATGTAAATGCTTCGGATTGTTCTGCCTCTAAAATTTTTGATGCGTTCGAAAAAGCATTGTCCGGGCAGAAAATCCCTTTATCTAATATCTGTGCTTTAGCTTGTGATAATGCACAGGTGATGGTCGGCAATAGGTCCTCATTTAAAACAAAATTAAAGGAAAAAAGTCCCCGTTTAATTGTTTTCTCGTGTGTCTCGCATTCGTCAGCAATTGTAGCAAAATATGCTTGTGCCACAATCCCAGATGTAGAGGATTTAATCAAAGATTTGCCAGCTTTTCTTAATGCTAGCTCCAAGCGAACGGCTATTTTTCGATCGATTGTTTTGGAATTAGGAAATGACTATCAAAAAATTCCTAGTCATTCTGAAACTCGCTGGCTTGTCCGCTATCGATGCATAGATATTATAATAAAGAATTGGGAAGTTATTCTTCAGTATCTTATGGTCCTCGTATCTGAGAAGGTAGAGAAGGCCAAAGACTTGTTAGGAAAAATGCAGAATCCTTTGACACTCGCATATTTCCTATTCTTGAAATTTACTTTGAATAGGTTCAACGTATACAATGTGAAATTTCATAGTCGCGAAACAATGGTTCAGGAACTCCAGCCAAACTCGGCTAAATTCTTCGTATGGATTCTTAGCAGTTATTTGAAAGAGGGTCTTCTTCAACCGAATTTATTCTCTCAAATCATTAGAAATGTTAACTTTGCAGATCCTAGTAATCAAAAGCCGCTTCAAGACATTGACGTTGGTAAGGAAACGCGAGAATATTTCCAGCAGCAACTTACAAACAAGAAGTTGCAAATAGTAGAAGTTGATCTATTTCTTCGTAATTACTTGAAATTTTATGTCACAGCAACCGAAGAAATTCGGAATCGACTTCCTTTTGATGACATCTTTTTGTCTTGCGTTGCTGTTTTCCGGCCTCAAGTAGCTTTCTATGCTGATCGAAGCGAAACTTTTCCTAGGGTCTGGAAAGTTTGTCAAGATTTATGGTCGTTTGATAGAATAGGTGTACAAAAAGAGTGGGATTCTTTACTCAAAATCAGACAGTAACTCATAGAAAAGTGGTGGAATTTATCTTTTGACGAAATGTGGTCTAGTATCGGTGTATCTTCGACGAGTACAGGAGAAAAACTTTTTCCAAATTTGACCTCAGTATTGAATCGTGTTCGGAGTCTTCCTCATTTAAATGCTGAGGTGGAGCGAGGTTTCTCCATGCTCACCGACACGAAAACTCCCAAAAGAAATCGCTTAGGAAACAGGACGGTCAACTCAATTTGTGTTACTCGATCAGCCCTAAAGGCGAGAGCTGAAACAGCCAGAACAACGAGCATCACTTCGAAGCATTTGCAATCAATGACCGAAAATCTATGTGAGATGGCAGAAAGTGATAGGGAAAGTGCACGGAGAAACTTTTTATATCAATTTTTACTATAGTATTTTTCAATTTAGGGAAAAACGTGTCACTTTCAGAATTTTTGTTAGTAAAAATACTAAACTTTATAATAATAATATGAAACTTCAACATAGCTCATAGCAAATGTTACTATAGTTTATACTAAAGTTTCATATCATTCTTCTAAAGTTTAGTATTTTTACTAACAAAAATTCTCAAAGTGATACATTTTTCCCTAAATTGAAAAGTACTATAGTAAAAATTGATATAAAAAGTTTCTCCGTGTGGTTTGTCGCTCTTCGCTCACGAAGGAGAGGATTAATTCTAATGGCCAAGGCATGGCGTTAATCAATTTCAAACCCCTTTCTTACTCACAAAATAATGACATTTTATTTCTTATATCAGAGATACGTTCTTTATTCCTTTCTTCGCGTGCCTCGGGTATGGAAATTGTTTAGTTTTAATTATTACTTTGTGAGTAAGAAAACATACTGAAATTGAGTAATATCACGCTTTGGGCATAAGTGAGAGGCAAGGGGACTCACAATAATCAAGCACCCCAAATCATCCCGAATTAATCAAACTTCTTCATTATTTGATTTAAAACAAAACATTTTTGTTCGACGTATACTGGCATTTGATAGAGGCAAGTCTGAAGTACGGGCTACATTTGTAGCGTTTTTTACCACTTTGCTTCATTTTTTTCCTTTTTTCTTTTTGCTTGAAAGCAAAAACCCTTTTCGTTTCGTAGGACGTGGACTAGGCCTACTGGGGATACCACGTAAAAAAAACGAGTCTTAAACTCTACCTCCGTGGTGGTGTGGAAACGAGTTTTATTTCAGAATATTTGGGATTCTCTAAGAATGAACCAGCTTTTTTATTTTAATATTTCAAATGTGTTTTCTTTCTTTTATGTTTAAGGCAAAAACTAGATCTAAAAAAAGCAAAAAAACCTATTTCTCTAATTGCGTCCAAGATTAGAGCCAAATCTATGCAACCGATTGTTAAAGGTTCTAAAAGTTTTCGATTTAATTTAAAAAGCAAGTCTTCATAGTATTTTACTGAGTAATGAAAGTATGTTTACAATTGTTTTCTTGAGTCCTACCCAAAGGTCAAACATGGTGCAAAAATGTCGTAAAATAAGAAAAATGTCTGAGTACTTTGAAGAAGTTTTTCTAAATCGATATGTATCATATTCCAATAATATTTAGGAATATTTATTAAAATATTCATCTTCTAAATTTGTTTGATTAATGTACAGAGTACACTTTATATTTGAAATTTGTATACACTCTAAAACTGAATCAGTCAAATTTTCACTGAATCATCAGTGGAAACAATATTTTTCACTGTTAAATCAGTTACTTTTCACTGAAGTAATCAGTGAAATTTGACTGATTCACAGTAACCTGTTTTTAGTTATTTAAATCAGTCAAAATCTACTGATTATCAGTGAAATTCAAAAAGTTTCGGATTTTTTTAAAAACTGTACAAATTACAAATATGAATCAGTCAAAATCTACTGATTATCAGTGAAATTTGACTGATTCATATTTGAAATTTGTACAGTTTTTAAAAAAATCCGAAACTTTTTGAATTTAGTAGTTTATTTATAAAATTTGAGAATGTTGTAGTTGATAATTCTATATAGAACTTTAAGCATTTACGGACATAAAATTTCATTTAAAGTTTCTTCTATCGGTATTGAAAACTTTCAACAATTTTGCAAGATCAGTCAAATGCAAAATTTGACAGAGTATTTAATCAAAATATTTACATTTATTTTTTTAATATTTTGAAAATAATTCGACTAAAATAATGATTAATAAGATTTTGTAACATTGTGGGAATATTGGAACGCTGCAAGATTAAATTTTGAGTACAATTTTCAATTAATGAATGTTTAAAGAATTGAGTGAAAGCATCAATTAAAAAATATTTTTACTTTATAAATTTGATTAAGTGCAGTAATAAGAAAATTTTGACTTTCTATAAAGCATTTCATTTATCTGATTAAAAGTCTGTGCATACGTCACTAAAACGTAAGGTTAAAAATCTTTAAACTGCTTTTACCATCAATCTATGAATGTGGATTTTAAACCGTAATTTAATGTGTCTTATTTTTTTTGATAAAATATTTTTAACATAATTTTTTGCTTAAAGTAGCCGATTTACTTGATTAAAAATTGGTCAACTTGTATATTTCAAAATTCTGTAATAAAAGTATTTTCATATTATGTTTTTGTATCCTATGCGTAGAATTTTAATTTTAAAATTGAGATTTCTCACAAAGAAGAAAGATTGTCTTATTAAAGCAGTTTATTCCCAGAAATTAAAAATCATTTACTCAATATTTCGATTCCAAACGTTGAATATTTATTGACTTTGAATAAAACAGAAAAAAAATTTTTATGAAGTTTTAAAATCTTTTTACAATGTTACGAATTGGGCCGAATTTAGAATTACGAAATCTTTCATTAGAAAAAGAAAAAGTCACTCACATGAAATAAACTTCTGTAAGAATTATCAAGATTGAAGAGATGTTAAAATATTTGAAAAATAATGCAATTGTAAAATTGCAATTTATATCAATATTTGACAAATTTTTAGCTTTTCTCAATCAAAGCATTATCCGGAAATTTTTGGTTCCTATAAAAAGATGGAATATTTATCAATTTCTTGAATGTTCATACATTAAAAAAATATCGAATTAGAGAATTATATGCAAAGTATTTTCCATTAAGAAGACATAAACATGACATAATAAGTTTTATATCTACATTTTCAGCTTACTTTTTTGTGGCTTAAGCACACATTTTGAATTCGAAATACAAAAATGCTCTACAGAGTTGAAGTATTTCCTGAATCAATTATTATTGATCCTGAATTCTATTGGAAAATTTGTTGTTTACTGTTCAAATCTTACTACGATTTCAGACGGACAGACAAATTAAGAACTACAAAATATTTCATCCAAAAGATTGCACTCCTCCATAAAATCTTGTCAAATTGTAACAAGATTTGAACACTTCGAACGAACATTTTTATGTAAAATTTAAAGTTGATTGATATTTATATGTTAATATGGAAATACCAATAAACACATATTTTAGCTTTTTAATTTATCTACTGCTATTAGACAATTTTCCATTTCCGTAGAGATTTTAAGTTTTGGAATGAAAAGTTTGTGCTTAGGCTACAAAAATGTGAGATGAAAATATTTCTAACATATAACTGAAAATATAAATTATGAACTTGAATTTTATGTTCATTTTATCTTGATAGAAAATATTGTTCTAATTGAAAAATTGTTAAATGTACAAAATTAGTAAGAAGTATATAAATTTGAATGGAAAATTATATATTGATTCAAATTTTATACATTTATTGTCACTAAATTTCACTGAAAGTTTATTTTTGAAGTGTTGAAATCCTCATGAAATTTTCCAAGATCATACTGATGTTTATTTCATGCAGACTTTCTTCAAGAAATTGAAGAAAAGTGTTATTTCTTGAACTATATACTTCGTAAATTCAAATTCGTCGTCTGCTTCGCGCCTCTTTTTCACGTACTCGAGAAAAATACAATTCTTAATTTCGACTCGATAAACGAAAGCGTGAAATCTAAAAATAACTTGAAAACTCAAGCATTGTAACGAAGTCCGTCTTCGTGCACCTTCGGCTTTACACGAAGCTGGTGACCGCAGCGTGTAGCAGAGCCGACACACTGACACGCCACGTTTGCATGTGTTTCTCCCAGATGGGAACGTGGTGGGGGCCGAAAAATCCCACGTTCTGGAGACACTGAGCTGAACCGTGAGGAGAGACGCCATTCTGTCTTGTGTGTTCGTCAAGTAAAGTGTTCCTCACGTCAAATTGGAAGTGAAAGGCATTTTGAAAAAGAAGCAAAGTAGTATCAAAAGAAAAAAAGTTGTCGCTGCTCTTCTCTGTCTCTTCCAGGGAAATAAAAAAATAAGTTGACGGACAAAAATTATTGCGGTGTATGTGGGGTTCGAATGGTATGTCTGGGTGAGTGTGAGTGTGGGGGTTAATGAAAAATTATAAAGTTGTAGAGGGAGGGGATTAGAGTCTAATAAAGAATAGTTTAACAGTGAAATGGTAAAAAGGGTGAGTCATTTTATTTTAGTCTAAGTGTCTTTTCTTTCCTATTTTTTATTATTAATATTTATCTAAACCTTCCAGTGGTGACTGCGCCATGAGTTCGCCCCCACGAAATCCCTCTACGCCGAGGTAGACGGGCGATGGATTTCGTCATCACTCCTTTTGGGTGGTTGGCGCCCTTCTATTCATATTTAAAACAGTTGTCCATATCGTACTATAGGCAATATTGAATGATGAAAATTTTACGTGGTCGCCAAAATTTGTAGCGTCGCTTGGCCGTCATTACCCTAAGTGGCGGTAAGGCGCGTCATATAACATGGAAGTTACTAAAATTTTGCATCTATTGAGAATAAGTTAGAGGCAAAATGTAAATTTTATAAAATTATATTTCCAAAAACGTCAAATTTCAATTATTCTGAGAAATCTTAACAACTCTGAAATAATTTATGCTACGTACCGAACTAAGGCGAGGGTAGGTTGGGAAAATTAGGAAAAGGAAGGAAGGTTTGCTGATTAAATCAGAGTGGTAAGTTCTGATTATTTATATTTTTGTGGGATCGTGGTCACTAGTCAAACCTATGCGGCTCGAGTTGTTCAGAGTAATAACAAATTTGATTATATTGCGGTGTACAAGCTTTATTAATTAAAAGATAGTTATACAATAAGTTTTGAGATGCTTATGTGTATGACTTATACTACTTCTCAAGATGAGAAGGCAATTGTAAGAGTTTTATGCGCTTATGAGTCAATAATACAGGTTTTGAGATGCCTATATATGTAACTTCCGCTTTTAAGTGTGTGCGTTTACAAGTTATTAATACAGGTTTTGAGATGCCTATATATGTAACTTCTGCGGTTGATTGTGTACGTTCTACGCTAATATACTAGGTTTTGAGATGCCTAGGTATATAACTCACGCACTACAAACGAGCGCTGTAGTTAATATAATAAGTTTTGAGATGCTTATATATATATAACTTACGCTTTTTCCTTGCTTGAGAAGGCAAGAGAAAGAGTTTTGTCGTATATTTCTCCTTGTTGATAGCTGGATAACGGCACAATCCTGGCTGGAGTTAAGTAGTGCTAGTCAAGTAGTACAGGAAGCGTATCAGACAATCCAACTTGCTTGCTAAACACTGGTTAAGTTCGTTTTCTGTAGATTTAACTCTCAGAACTCGACTTAATACGACGATACACGTATTTAACGGCACTTATCAATTCACGACCACCGGACTTGCACCACTTAAGGACCAGGGATTTTATTTACCAAGTACCGAGGTATTCCTTGTGTAAGATACCGATTTACGAATATCGAAGGGTCAATTCGTGACACCGACAGTATGACTTGCGGACGGAGTGATTACCGACGTTAAGATCTTGAAGACTGAACAGCTACTAGCGAAAAGACAACCTCCAGAGGTAAATATGGGGTTCACATATTTATATATATATGTTGACAGGTCGGTGCAATTCTACTAGGTCATAATTGCACTGACTCATCTATTATTTTACAACTTGGTTTATATTCTTGTAGTATTTATGAAATACATCAATTTTTGGTATTTATATTCTAAAATCTTATTTAAGCTAATTTGCGGATCCCCAATAATGTTCTTAACAATAATGAATTTTATTGTTATTTTCGTCAAATAATTATTAATGTTTATTGGCTTGGTTTTCTATATTACCGACGGTAAGGTAGTGTTCTTATTTTATGCAACTCAAGTTTCTTGTCGATCTCAGGTAATTATCCTATTGACAACCCAGGAAACACTGTTATATAACATACATGTAACTGTGATGCAAAATGTCACACACTGTGTGATGAATTAGTTTTATAACAGCTCAGTGACGCTGTGATGTAATGGGTCTGTAACAGACTTATGTAATATATATGCTATATTGTTACGCAGCATCAATGTAAATATGTTCTATATGTGTTATGCAATTATGTTATATAGAAGTTTTGTAAAAGCGATATGTAAATAGTATGTAACGGAGATATGTTAAACAGATATACGATGATAAAATATTGATAAAAAACAACTCATTTCTGTAAGTCAAATTTTGCACCTTTGTGTTATTTGTCGATTACTGAATATTATACTTAGGGCAAGTGAAATTTTACCATAAGAGCAATTCACTTTACACAAGCTATTACCCACAATTTTTAATTTTTCCAGCTATTATTGATATCGGTATTCGGGAAATTAAAATATCTATATGTAATATCACATGATTGTTACATATCTGATAATAAGGTGCATTATACACAACTTACAGAGTAGCACTACACAGTAATGCCGTCATAGTACACTTACGCAACACTGCAAAGAAAGTGTTATAGATCATTCGCGTAACCAAGTTACAGAATCAAAGTTACAGTATTGTCACATAACAATTATATCACACTGTTACGTAGCTATTACTAATGTACATTAGGTACAACTAACATAACTATTCCGTAACATTGTTACATAACGTTTACGTAACAAAGCAACGAAATTGTAATAGGTCATTTAGGTAAGCAAGTTATAGAAAATATGTTACGTAATTCTTACATAAAAATTACGTAACATTGTTACGTAGCTGTTACTAATGTACATTACATACAACTCACATAACTATTCCGTAACACTGTTAGATTACCCTTACGTTACAAAGAAACGATATTGTTATAGATCATTTGGGCAACCAAGTTACAGAACAAATGTTACATGATTCTTACATAATAATTATGTCACATTGTTACATAGCTTTTATTAATGTACATTATACACGACTTACATAATTATACAGTAATGCCGTGACAGTTCACTTTCATAACATTATGACTAAACTCTTACAGAGCATGTGTGTAACACAATTAGAGAACGAATTTTACATTGTTTTTCTATAGCATATACATCCCGCTGCTACAGAATTGTTACATTCACTCTTATATTGATCTTTTACATCGTTACCTTCCTGTTATATAGCAATTACATCACTGAACAATAACAATCGTTACATAACTATAAATAACTATGTTACCCTTTTGTTACGGAGCGGTTACATAACGTGTTTGCTGGGAAGTAGTTATCATCGCACTGATGTGATTTACGTCCGTCAATCGCCTGGTTGTATGCCCGGTTGTCTTGCTGTAGGCGTAATTTTGAATTTTATCATTTTTTACGGGATGTAGCAATTAAGATTTCACAAAGTTTGTGGTCTCATTTGAATGGTAGATTTTTATAGTATTTAGCTAACTAATCAAGATATTTCATTTTTTTTCTAGATTCTATCCGAGGTAAAACATGATACAAAAAGGTTGAAATTTTTTTAAATGTGTAGCTACTTACAAATTTTTTTTAAAAAGCAATGTGTATCATATTACAATAAAATTTGAAAATATTTATGGAAATGGTAATATTTTGAATTTTTTAGATTGATATATAGATTACTGTCTTTATTTGAAATTTTACGGCTTCTTTGTACCATCTTTGACCCCAGGATAGATTCCAAAAGAAAAATTCTAAAAATATCGTCACGTCCCGCGACTCTACAGCCACAACTAAGAAGCATATTAAGAAACCAATGAAGACATCAAGTCAACATTACAGTGAGTGTGATTTTATCGACGAAAGTTATTGACAAATCTTCAGATCAATAGGATGATCAAAATGGAATTATAATGTGCCGTTATAATACCCACACATGATGAGAAATCGACTGACCCAGAGAGAAAGTAAATGAAGGCCTACAGTACCAACGCACTACTACATGCATTTACCACACACACTACAGTCACAACATGTAACTTGTAATATCATGCGGCTGATAATAACATGTGACTGGTCATAAACTGTTACGCGTCATACATGACCTTTCAAGTTCTATAAAAAGCGAAAGTTCCAAGAGAAGTCAGTCCAGTGCCATCAAATCTATACCGCGAGTGCAATCCAGTCAGTCTAGTCCAGCTTCACCAGATTTTTACCGCTAGCCAAACCAATTCTAATTCGATGCTGAGTTCAACGACTTTAAGGTAGTACTGTCGGTACGTAGCTAATCAAATGAGCACTTTTTCTCATTTGATTCACGTAGTATCTAAATTTGTCAACGTCGCATAAGAAAGCGACTATACGTGTGTGTATAGCAGATGACTTCTTATGATACGTGAATGGCGCGCGCTTTCACTTATTCTGCGACGTTGCCACATCTATTTAATTGCCGTCAGTTACTGGAGAAAAATTATATTTTTGCTTACTTAATTGGATTTTGCTACGCTTACACGTATCTAATTGAGATGCTTTATCTTGCAAAATGATGCTTACATTATCAGTCAATGAACCAGTCATTTTTATTGAAATCTGAACTGTAGTTATGGCAGGATTTGTAAATGAACTCTATTTCCCATAAGGTTACGTGTTAATCGTCTCAAAATGCAATTGCCAATTGCTCCGCTCCAGTGTACCCTAGGACCTCAAAAATTTAACTGAGTCATTTCTGGCTTAATGTTCACTGGTGATTTCAATTTTATCAATATCTGAACGATATTTTCATTTGCAAAAGTACTATCTTAAAGTGAAGGGGAATCAACTTCCAAATTCTCTTTGAAACTGGGATCAAAGAATCGACTATATCAACAGGCTGGACTACGAATTTCTTATCTGACAACATCTATCTCAAAGATTACTAGTGAGGACTCAAGTTACCACATTCGCTCTATTGGACTCATTTCTTCACCAAGCAAGTTACAACTCAGGGTAATTACAAGGATATTTCAACAATACAATTTAATTTCTATTTCCATGGTGCTTACTCATTATAATTTTATCGTAAATAAATATATTTTATATCATTAACTATTCTCAATCACTGACTATTACTCATCCCTTAGAGAGGATCCTTCCGATCCTTACATAAAACGAGGAGATCTTTTAAGATGAGAAGTGTTACGTTTCTGACGTAACAATATCTTGATAATGTCACGTCCTTCAATTAACTCAATTACCGACAATAGATTTTGCCAGGAGCCAGTCCTTTTTGGGCCAGTTCACAAACCTCGCACGCAGCTGAAACGTAGAACTGCTAGATAGCTACGAAAATCTCCAAATCTCTCAAGCTCGAATTTAGTCCTAAATTTGTCCTAGCACGGGGTATATCGGCTGTGCCGCTAGTTTAGTCCCTTTATTTGAATAATGGTAGAGGAGGGGTTTGCTAACTACCTGAAATGAGACTCGTAATTTTATAAAAATTAGTAACAGATTAATAGATTATTTTTCAAATCTTATACTATCATAGGACATACAAAAAAAATTAAGGACTCACTCAATCACGCAGTGACGCGAGCTGGCTGGTTGAGGGATCGCACTAAAGCTTTATAAGGGAAATCACACAAAAGTTCTGTGCAACAAAGGGGGTGGCACCAAATAGAAGAAAAAAGGGGGATGTCAGGGCAGTTTGCTTTCAAACAAATATAACCAGGGGAGGGCACCTAATAGTCTGAAGAAAATCTCGCAACTCACTAAAATTTATAATTTAGCAACAGAGTTGGGAAGGGGGGACTCTTTTGGCTAGAAGTGCTCCAGGGCTATAGTTACTAACACTTTAATATCTTCCAGGGTCTAGCGGGGGAATCTCAAAACGTGCACGGGCCTATTTTATTATTCCAACAAAAGGGAGGTTCTAAACTCTTTATTCAAGGGCCCATACCGTGGCAATTCCGTCGTCAGAAAATAATATAGGAATTCATACCTTATTACGCTCGCTCACTCTCCACTCACTCTTTTACAATTTTTCCTTAATTTTCCTCGCTTAGTGTAACTCAACTCGAGGAGAAGCGATGACGTAAGCCTAACCTCCTGTATTCTCTCTTCTGTTCCTCTCCTTTCGTCTTCTTCCAACAATTCTTTCTCAAAAATCTCCAACAAATCTTTCTTAAAAATCTTCAATAAATCTCTCAAAAACAATTTCCAACACTCCTCCTTTATTTTCACCAAAAATTCTCCTCAAAATCCTCGAAAAAGATTAAAGCTGTCAAACGCCAGCCAACAACCAACAGAATAATGATGCTTCCCCGCCTGACGTCACCACTTCTCTTCCCGCCTAAATTTATTCCTCGTCTTCACCATTAGAATTATCGGCTAAAGGTCACTCCACAATATTAATCTCAGGGAGATTATTTAAGTCGGCCATTTTCGTTAACTATGGGGTGGGTTCTCAAAACGTATTATCATAATTAATCAACCCCTGTTCTCAACTGGAACCTGCCTAGTGTGTAGAACAGGGTTGAGTCGTCCTCCAAATGTACCTAATTTCCAGCTCATGTTCGCATCTGGTACTTGCCTTGAGTCTTGAACAGGGCTGGGTCGTGGAAGATCCGTACTCCGCCAGGTTGGAGTCACAAGTCGTGGGTAGCCTCCCTGGTAGTTTGGCACATGGCAAGAGTAACGGATGGGGCTATACAGTCCCCATCCTTATCCGCACTCACAGGCTGTAACTACTAAAAGGGCTTTGCAGCCCCGCTACTTTTCTCCGCCAAGTTGGAATCCCGAATATCTTCCCAAAATCATAACATGAACCATCGCCCAAAGCCTTCGGTAATGGTCCCATCTCAATTAGGCGTTAAAACTCTCTCTGTCTATTACTGCATGACAGGGAGTAGTGCTAACTTCGACTTCATTATCATGGTGGGGTTGTGGAGTGCCTATATGTGCTCTAATTGGCTAGGTATACATTGTATCATAGTTTTAGTTGCCCAAAGTTTCAATTGCCCATAAAATCACCAGACGTCACTATATTTGAAAAGCAGTGTTAGATGAAGATTATGAAAGGAATGTGTTGGCAAAAACTGCGAGGATTGCAAGCAGGGCAGGTCGACCTCTAATGTATTGGGTGTCCCCGTAGGATAGTTCATGTGCAGTGGTGTACGCGGCGCTAGTTGTCGGGAGTGGGTGGAGTGAGGCAAGGGGGACGGGTTCGTATGAGTTCCGCCATTGTTGTATACAAGTATCAACAATTCGTACGCGATCGCGGTTTATAATCATTTCAAATCATTTAAAATGAATTCGAAGTACGAGATTCAGTGTGCTGTGAGTGGGTGTACCTCCAAAAGGGGTCGGAAGAACAATTTATCAATTCACCGGTTTCCGAAGGAAGAAAATGCCAGACAACGATGGATAGAAGCATGCTCAAATCCCTGCTTGTCGAGGTTAGGATACCTCGAAGTACTAGGAAGACAATTTTTTATTTGTCATCGACATTTCGATGAACAATATTTCTACCAGAAGAGGAATGGTGCTTTTCTTTTAAAGTACGGTGCTTTTCCAACGCTAAATTTACCGTCGTGTAGTGATGTGTCGAGTGGAGGTGATGTGAACATTAAACCGGCGAGTGTTTCTTCCCCATTAGACTTCGAAATTTTGATTCCCGAAGCAGAAAAACCTGCAGAAGGCACACGAGACTTAGAAGAAAGTAGCGTGCAGTTTGCACACGTAAGTAGCAATATTTTTAATTTCATATGATGTATATAATTTCAAACTTTTCGACTCTTATCAGAGTCCTCATTAGTTATCTTTATTTCTAAAATTTTAAGTGCAATAAATAAAATATTACCCATACGGGCCCTATTTCGAAGTAAACTTTGAAATTGTTTATATATATATATATATATATATATATATATATATTGCAAAAAACGTCAAATTTCGATCTTTTTGAATAAATATTAATAACACTGAAATTAATTAAGACTTTTAAACGTTTTTGGTCTCATTTTGAAGGTTACTCTTCATAGTATTTTGATAACTTATCAAGATATTTTTAGAATTTTTCTTTTGGATTCTACCCTCGGGTCAAACATGGTACATACATGTCGAAAAATTTCAAATGAAGACAGTAATCTATAAATTTAATTAAAATATGATACACATTGGTTTTTAAAAATTTCTTGTAAGTAGCTACACATTTTAAAAATTTTATGACTTACACAAGTTATTGCCCACAATTTTTAATTTTTCTAGCTATTATTGATATCGGTATTCGGGAAATTAAAATATCTATATGTAATATCACATGATTGTTACATATCTGATAATAAGGTGCATTATACACAACTTACAGAGTAGCACTACACAGTAATGCCGTCATAGTACACTTACGCAACACTGCAAAGAAAGTGTTATAGATCATTCGCGTAACCAAGTTACAGAATCAAAGTTACAGTATTGTCACATAACAATTATGTCACACTGTTACGTGAAGTTTCACGTTTTTTGAAATATTTTTTTATAAAATTAACATTTTGTTATTTTGTTTATTTTATTATTTTGTTTTATTTGTTATTTGCAAAATTTTATTAACTTTTTTTTATGATAGGGAAAAAAATTTCAACTTGTTATTATAAAAATTAAGACACTTTAAGAATAGCTGAAACAACAAGTAAACAAATAATTTCGACCGGCAGTGTACTTCTGTCTAAATGTTACTGAAGATATAGATACAAGTACATATATGGTATAAAATTACAAAGGATTATTTATGAAAAAATAGCTCAGAATTGTCAATACAAATTCCACAATGTCAGAAATTCCCACCACAATTTCGCGAAACATGTGACTGGAGTTTTATTTTATAAAATTTATTTTTATTTATTTTATAAAATACCTTCGACATAAATTTCAAATATTCATAGAAATTAAATGCTTTTAATCTATATTCCAGAAAAAAGAATCAGCAGATATCCCAGAAGCAGGGACCAGCAAGGATATACTTGCAGAAGACTTTCACACAACACCGAAGAGAGCTATCTCGACCCCACAAAGTGTTCGATTCTCTTGTAGTACAAAAATCTACGCAAAATGTGCTGAGCAATTATATTTTCTGAAAATAAAAATGCAAATTACAGATATTTTTGATTTTTATTTATTACGCTAAAACCATGATTTAAGGCAAAATTGTGAAAATGTAATTCAAGAGTGAGTTGATATTAACTTCTCACTCTTGAATTCAATTTTCACAATTTTGCGTTAAATCTTCAATTTCCTTTTAATTTTATTTGAATATATTCTCTGTAACACATTTAAAGAACCTACGTATGCATGTATATGCACTAACACGTGCACACATAATGGTAATTCATGTGCAGTGCTGTACGCGGCGCTAGTTGCTAACGGTCCACCACCTTTCCATTAGGTTTGCACGGCCTGATTGCAAGATGCAGGATTCCTGTACATTTCACTGAAGCGCTCTCTACCGCCTACATTTGATATATACTTGCAATTTTTGCCAACGCATTCCTTTCATAATCTTCGTCAAACACTGCTTTTCAAATATAGTGACTTCTGGTGATTTTATGGGCAATTGAAACTTTGGGCAAATAAAACTATAAAGTAAATCGGTAAGTTACCGAAAGTTAAGAAATTTTACTCAAAATTGCTCTAAATTGACTAGATAACCCTCGGCAACCATCCAATTCCGTTCTTACACATCTGTTACGACGGAACCACGCAATACTGTCATCTTGTGATGTGCAAGAATTTTGCAACATCACAATATTCATGTATACCTCTTCCATGGTGCGTACTTTAAATACTTTTGTTAATAAATATATTTATATGATCAACCCTTCTTATTCACTTCAATTCAATGCTTCAATACTATAAGTTTATTCAGGTTAAATTTAAACACAATTTCCTTCGTAAACTCTAAGTAGAAAAGGCTCTGGAATTTAAATTCCTTAAAGTAGAAATCAATAAAATAAAATAATTTATTTTAAGATTTAATTCCAAATAATTTTTAATTTTGACAAGTAGAAATATCTTTTCTAATTATTTCTACCAGACTTATAATTTTGTAATTTTTAAAATTTCCGAATTCGAAGCTTCTATTTATGTACAATTTTTATTCGAAATAAATAGCACATATAATTTTCAATAGCTTCAATTAAATAATTTTTACAATCTCATCATGGATGAGAAGGTATTAGTTTTATGTGAAAACTGGCTTTCGAAATTTTCATCAAATCTTCACGTTTTTAGACCCCCTGTGTCAGAAAAGGTGGTTTTTACGAAAGTGTTTGTCTGCCTGTAGGTCGTATACTCGATAACTCTCGATAGAATTATCAGATTGAATTAAACATGTTCACACTTTATCGGAGCCGAAAAAGTATGGACAAGTTCGTTAACCAGCCATATCCAACCAAAATTGAGGAAGCTAGACCATTTTTTGTGTTTTTGAAAAAAACGTTCTGAAGAAATAAAAAATTCTAATACTGGTTTTCGATAGAGCTCTTAAATCTTTACAAATTATTTTCACAACATTCTTTGATTAAACCAAAATTAGAAATGTTACAGCATGTTAAAACTTGAAAAAAGTCAATATCAAAATTCTATTTTCCAGTTAAATTATACGAGATATGAAAAAAAGTTATGATACAAAATCATTTAATACATAAAGATCTACAAATTCGAATCACAGCATTTTTTTATAAGATGTATATTTTTCTGTTTAATTCAAAAAAATACTATTGAAAATCCAAAATTCAATTCTTTCAACAATAATACGTGAAATACGAAAAAAACGTATAGATGGAAAATTATTTGCCTAAATGAGGTCTACAAATTCTCATCAAGACACTTCTCGACAGAATGTATATTTTATGTTTTGAGTACAAGAAACACTTGAAAAAATTCCATTCTTTAGCCTAAATATGTGATATGTTTATTAATAAGTTACTGGAATGTATATCGAAAATCGAACGCTAAGCGCGCGTGTCATGATGAGAATGTATTCCTTAAGGCCGATAGAGCTTCATAAGCTATTATCTATAATCGATTGCAGAAGATCAATCACGGAGTTCCTAATTTATGATCTATAGACATCAATCGATGTTTTCCCCATTGATTGTGGGTGATTGATCATCGTACTCTATAATTACCGATTTTAATAATAATTGATGCGCACTCATACACTCCTCCAGGGGTTGAGGGATGGCAAGACGTCCTTCAGCTCCTGAAGGAGCAAAATGACAAAATGGAAAAGTTAGCCAAGGCCCTCAGCGTTATCCAACAGGGTATGCTGAGGAATACCCCTGGCTTCGTTAAAGACTCGGTGAACGAGGCAACTGAGGTGTTGAGCGGTATGCTCAACGCCCACAAGTGCCTCCTGGAGAGTGGGGTGAAAATTCAGAAGAAAATGGAATCTCACCCCGCTATGAGGAAATTGGGGATCTTTCAGAGACCACGTTCGGCATCTCTGGGAGATACCCCAAAAAATCAGGTGATGGGGCGATTGTCGCAGCTTGCGACTACTCGATGCCCCGCCGCAAGCGCAGGCAGGCGAAGGGATCGATGTACTGGTGGAATGACCAGTTGGCTGCCCTACGTCGGGAATGCCTCGCAGCGCGACGGAAGTTTACCCGCTCAAAGGGTGATTCTCTGCTGCGCGAGGCACGGAAAAGGGCAAAAGTAGCTTTGATGCAAGGCATAAAGAAAAGCCGAATTCAATGCTGGAAAGACTTGATCGTTGAGGTCGAGAAGGTCCCATGGGGTCTCGCCTTCAAAATAGTCACCAAGAGATTGGTGGCTAGAAGATGATCGTGGCATACCCGGAGATCCTCCTAGAAGCCTTTAACTCCTGTCTTCGGAAGGGGAGGTTCTTCGTATTCTGAAAGAAGCAGAGGTTGATCCTGCTGAGGAAGGGCAACAAACATCTAGTGGATACCTCGTCGTTTGGACCAATATGTGTATTGGATACGATGGGGAAGCTTCTGGAGGAGTTGATTCTACATCGGCTTCAGGCCCTCTTGGTCGGGGAGAACGGTCTCTCGGAAAACCAGTTCGGATTCAAGAAAGGCAGGTCCTCTGTGGACGCCATCCAAGCTGTGGTTAACATCGCCACAAATGCAAGAAAAGGAACTGGTAAGCGTAAGGGATTCTGTGCGTTGATTAGCATTGACATACGCAATGCGTTCAATACCGCGAGATGGGACAACTGCATCGAGGCGATGATGCGGAAAAAGGTTCCAGACTACCTGTTGCGAATGATAGATGACTATCTGAGCGGCAGGTGGGTGATATACGATGGCGACAAATGGTCTCTTCAAGAAGAGATGACATGTGGCGCTCCTCAAGGGTAGCGGGTGGGTCCACTCGTTTGGAACGTCATGTACGATGACTTTCTGCGCATGGACCTACCTGCTGGAACGAGCATCGTCGGCTTCGCGGATGACGCACTTGTCGTGTGCGCCGCTGACGACGTCAGAATCCTAGAGCTGAGGATCAATGAAAGCCTGTGGCAAGCGAAGCGCTGGTTGGATGGCAGAGGCCTTAAAATGGCCCCAGAGAAAACCGAGGCTTTGCTCGTTGCGGATAGGAGATCCTTCCAATATCCGAGGATCGTTCTCGGAGAGCATGAAGTCGAGTGGAAAACAAGCATTAAGTGTGGTCCATTCGAAGCTTCTTTATGCAGCTCCGGTCTGGGCCAATGCCTTGCAAAACCATGCTATCCAGAAGAAGATGTTCTCGGCGCAGAGACTTGTCGCGCTGAGAATAGTTTCGGCATATAGAACTATCTCGACGAGCGCTGTGCTGGTCCTGGCGAGCGTCCCGCCAATAGATTTATTGGCGGAGGAAAGGCAGGAAACCTTTCAGCTTCGCAAGGAGCTTACCTGCGCAGACCTGCAGGAAATCGCTCGCGCGAAGGAGGCCATCCGCAAGGATGGAAGGCGCAGACTCGTCGAGAAATGGCAGATGAGATGGCATGGTGAGCAGACAGGGAGATGGACCTACCGCCTGATCCCGGAGCTCGCCACCTGGCTGAACAGAAAGCACGGGGAAGTCGGTTTTTACTTGGCGCAAGCGCTCTCGGGCCATGGCTGTTTTAACGTGTACCTGAAGCGTTTTAAGAAGAGAGACGAGGAGATGTGTTGCTACTGCGATTTCCCGGTAGATAACGCAGAGCACGCACTCTTCGTCTGCGCAAAATGGGGTGTGGATAGGAAGGTCCTCGGTCAGGCGGTGGGTTCCGAACTTACTCCTGACACGATGGTCCCTCTCATGCTCCAGTCTGAACGGTTCTGGACGCTCATCGAGTCATTCGTCACACTTGTGATGAAGACGACAGAACTTGATGGGCGTCAAGAGCGAAATAACGGGGAGGGCCAGTAGAAATCGCATCGGAGCCTGCACCCGCGGTCCTGCGTCTCGGGTATACTTGGGTGTCCGCGTCGTTCGGGGGAGGAATCTATTTGTTTCTCCCCTGGGTGGCGCGGCTAGTCGGTTATCCTAGTGGGCATGTGGCCGCGGATGGAAGTTCCGAGCGAACGGATGACGGAAGAGTCGTACGCGACTTTAATGGAACCAACCACCCGTGAAGTTTAAAGCCGAAAGGCGGTTCCGCGGGTGGTGTATTGGTTCGAGAGAGGGGGTTTTTTTGTTTTAACAGGTATGCCTAGACCCGTCCTAGGAGAGTCCTGTGCAACGTCTATAAAAGATTTTTCCATTTTTCCTCCTCACCAAAAAAAAAAAAACATTGATTTTACTAACTTAATGTTAGTAAAACCATGCTGATAATCCCTGACTTTCTCATCCGGTTATTAACGCAGCATTATTACTTTATCGGCACGCGGTGTGAGTCACTGACACATTACCGCGGGTACAATTACCATACGGACAGAGCGCTGTTCTTCTTTATCACTCATTACCAAAAGTCATACCCATCTTCCCACGTAAGGTATACATTGGTTTAACTTGCGCGAACAGTTATTCGGTCCATATGATAATTTATCATCGGAATATTAATATATGAATAGTTCCTTGCTCGCTCTCCTTGATGTGTGGCGTGTTGCCCTTGCACAGGGGCAATGTGAAAATTCAAAGTTACCGGGGTGTAACATTCTAACTCTGAAGAACGTACGGTGAGTCACAGACTATGTTGTCACCGACGAAACCTCTATCTCTTGAATTCCCAGTCTGTCACATAGCGAATGTTTTTATTAGGTATCACAACACTTAAATGTTATGTTACATTTATGACTGTTTAAAATTTGTTTAGTAGAATTGTAATTTGGAATGAAATTATTGTTATTGTAAATGACACGAATCCCCTGGTTTGTTGAGCGGTAACGATCCCACATAAATATAAATAATCAGGATTCACCATTCTGAATTAATCAGCTATTTAAACTCTTCTGTTTTGAAAATTATACCAACCTGCCCTCGCCTCAGCTTATAATATTAAAATAGAATAGGTTCCAGCTGAATAAAAGGAATACATTGATGACAAAATGTATGCTCTACTACTTTTGTGAAGAAGGATGTAGTGAGAGTGGACCTGTTTTAGCATGTTCATCATCATATCCCAAAATTTCAGGGTGAAACAATTATTAGTTTCACAAGATTTTACGTAAACTAAAATCAATGAATGTATTCTATATAGTCTCTCAACTAATGTGGTGCTCAAGCTGAATTTAAATTACAATGTAACAGTCTATAAATATCATAAACTATAAATATTGATGATAAATCTGATAATTACTTACGTCTGTGGCAAGTTTTTACTGGTTGCTGTAATTATTGAGACACATCTTATTGCCAGTAACATACATAAGATGAAAACTTTCATCCAAATCATTGTTTGTAAAGATTGTTTGCAGCAGAACACTATAAAATAAATCTCAACCATAACATTTTTTGTTAACTAAAGCAGGTAGTTAGACAAACTCTGCAATACCCTTTCACACTCAAAAATTTGGGATTGTTTGTGCATTTTCCCACATTCAATTTTTATTTTTTTTTTTTATCAGCTTGAATATGCTAAAATAAACAAATTGAAATCTTGTGTTGTTACGTAAGACTTCAAAAACGTAGCAATTTAAGAATCAAGTTATTGTCACATATTCATGGCTATTATTATATTTTTTTATTATTATCAACATTATTACTATTTTTTTATTACCATTTTCATTATGTTTTTTATTATCATTATCATCACAGATATCAATTTCTTTTAAATTATGGGGTTGTTCTTATTGGTAATATCATTGTTATTACTAATTACAGTATCGAAATATCCTGGTCCTGCAATGGTTTCCTCGAAAACCGATCAGGGGGCCTTAGAACAGACCAACGGGAGCGTCCTCGGGTTGCGGATAGAGGGGCCCTGTACCAAGGGTTACTGCCGAATACAGATACAAAACTAAATGAGCAGTCGCGGACAAGGTTCCAGGGATGGTCCTGAAGGAATAACACCCAAGCCAAGGTGTTAACTACCGTGCCGAGGGCTGCATAGCACCAGGGAGTGGTGTCTTTCACGGTGTCTCTAGAAATCCAGGCCACATCCTAGAGTATTGAGACTTTACCCCTGCATGCGGGGCTCTGCAGTGGCGGATCGACTACTTCCCTAGCTAATCGTGGGAACAAAATGAAGAATTCATATTTAAATAGGAGCTTATGTGAGGAGATGTTCGGAGGAGAGCTGGACGTGACAAAGAAGGCGCCTGAATCATTTGAGGGCGATAAGTCCCAGGTTAGGCAGTGCGAGGACTGCCTCCATGTAAGAAATGAAAGAAAGCAGGAGATCTTGAAGAAGGTGAAGTTGGCCCTAGAGAAGATGGATAGCTTCTTGAGGACCAAGAAGAACATGCATCTCCCTATTAGGGATGGCATCCAGGAGGTGTAGAACTGACAGCGAGGTCCACGCCGGACACGCGCAAGCGGATGAGGGAGCCGACAGTGAGTCTGCAGGCGTCTGCGACTTCCAACAAAGAAGAGGAGTGGGTGGAGGTTCCAACCAGAAAGAACCTCCAGAAGAAGAAAAGGAAGTAGTCTGCCAGAACGCTGAAAAGGCCTGGTCTTGCGCGCCTAGAAGCAGTGCTCATAAAACCGGCAGAGGGAATGAGATACTCTTCCATCCTGCGCGAACTCAAGAAGTACAACAACCCTGATAAACTGGGCGCCACAGTCCGGGGAATTATGAAGACGCGATCCAAAGACTTTCTAGTCGAACTTAAATGCTCTAAAAAAGACAGAGTGCGACTGGAGACCGCGTTTAAAGAGGCAATTGGAGCTAGATCGCTGATCTAGAACCAAGCGTTAAGGCTGAAGACGTCGAGGACGCTGTATGAGGCTTCTTTGAGCAAAGGCCGGAGATGGAGTTCAGGATCTCCCTAACCAAGATACCCTATGGAGGGAACAGGAATACGTATGTTCTTTTAGAAAAGGTAAGGGCCTTAAAAATTCTTGAGGCGGCCCACATTAAGATTGGGTGGGTATCCTGTAGGGTGTGAAGGAAAAAGGAGATAAACCGGTACTTCCGCTGCCTTGGCTTCGGTCACATAGCGGCCGTGAAAAGTCGCCAAAAAAAGAGCCGAGCTGGACGACGGAGTACGGAAAGAAGAGAAAAAGTAGCGAGGAGGAGAGGTAGGTGGCGCCTCAAGATGGTCTCCACCCTGAAGCAATGTCTAACGGCGGTTCCAGGATGAGAACTCATGGCCCAGAGACAACGAATATTATATCAATTACAATATCATGATTAATGTCATTATTTTATGATTATTTGTGATACTGATTGTGATTTTTACATTATGATTATAAAATGTTTTTATTAAATTTTAACTTAATTAAGAACAATGAACAACAAATGAACATAAATGGTGTTACAAGTAAACCGTAAATGAAGACATAAATAAATAAAAAATTGTAATAAATCAAGTGAAATATTTGAATGATATTTCACTTGATTTAAAAGAACGACGAAAAGTTCATTTGCGCTTCTTGTAACCTGAGCGCTTTTGCGCGCTCAGCATAAGCTGTCAAGGGGGTCGGTTCAAGGACCTAGGAAATTGTGAAACATTCTAAAATCTAAAAATTATTATATATATAAAACACTCCGAAATCTAAATATGCCCTTATACTCATAAAGGGGCATATAGTACATAAATATAATGCTATATGCATATGTATATATATATGTATGTACATGTGTATATGTATATATATATATATATATATATGTATATATATTGCATTATTTCAAAGCCTTCTTTTAGTTATATTAAATTAAAATATGCATATGTGTATGTGTGTATGTGTGCAGGTGTATGTACGTATGTATCGACACGACAATGTACAAGGGAATGGATAGATACAATAATTATTATAAGAAATTAAATTGTGAAATAAGAAAAAGAAAGAACGATGCACACAGGTAGGTAGGATAAGGATGGAGAAGAAAGGAGAAGAAGGAAAAGGGGAAAGAATCGAAACGATTCTACGAGCACAAACGTGAACTTAATGGTTTTGAACGCGCGTAAACCCTTGCGGCGACGCCATGATAACCTTACGTCCGCCGTAAGCAGCTTACGCTCATCCGTACGCACCTACTCTGGCGATTCCTAGGCACGTTAGAAACTACTTACTGAGTTCTTGATCGCTGGCATCGATGTTATATGCAAAATAACATCTTTTAAATCAATATCCCTACCTGGAATCCACTAAATACCTTCCTGTAAATCAAAATTAATTTTAAAAACTTGGACAACGAAATATTGTTAGCCAGTGAGTGACATATTGCCATAAAACCTGAACCAACATTTTCCTGAAAATATGAGAAATTTTTAAGGTATCAGGCCCTAAATTAAAAATAAAAACATATAAAATTCTGGAGTTAGAAAAATCTAGGAATCATTATAAATTGATAAAATGGCCAAGTCAACAAAAAATTCTCACTTGGCAACAGACGAAAGAAATTTCGAAGCTACCAAGTATTTGGCGGGTCCAGTGTCAGCACAAATTCCTTTCCCATGGAAATCACGCCACTTAGAAATAATTCTAAGTCATCATTATTCCCCACCTGAATAACATCGATGCAAGTCGACGAGGTAAATTAATTCGAAATGAAAATTGCAGTCTGACGAGCTTCTTACTCCGGGTAAGAACTCTGGAGAGCAAAACACGGATCTTGGCTTTTGCCCGTCCGCGGTTCGGAACAAACGTGTTGTCAGGAATCGACAAAGTTGCTTAAAGTACACACCCTTGGGCGGACGTAAATAATTTCAAAATCTTCCCTCCGACGAAAGCCGTTCAGGGGGTTGTCGCGCTAAAAAATATCTATCGTATTTTTACCACTACGCTTCGCGCCAAAATAATATTTTGAGTGCGTCTGTGGTCGGTCAGCCGCAAGAGTTGATTGTGCGCTCACAGCCTGGCGCTGAAAAACAAAAATTCCGAAAAATAATCCTGTCGTCGAACCTCAAAAGGACGAGAAGATATTTTTCGAGGAGCCGTATTAAGATTATAAGCAATTAAAAGTGGAGAAAGAAAACAATTTAAAAGCACTGTTTTCTTTCTGGTTCAAAGCCATACGCCTTTTAATTTTTATAATATTAACAAGGCCAGAGTGTCGAAAGTTCGTGCGTGTGTGCTTGTTGCGACCGCGTGCAATTGGTGAAAAGGACAAACAAGAGTGACTAGTTTTAGTCACGCCCAACAAAGTTTTTTTTGAAGCCCAGTGGGTCAGGAAAATTAAGGGTGACGTCAAAGGCAGCCTTCTTCTCCAGCCCTTATCCTACCGACTGGTAGAATTAATAACTTCCGACTGGTAAGCTGTATCGTACGATTTTAGAAACTATTTTGTTTATAATAAATTATAGTAAAACCTTCCAATCGAAATTCACCAAAATAAATTTCAGCACTCTTTCAAAATTTTCATTCGGTAGCAAGTCAGGATTAGGGAAAAACACTGGGAAGCGATCCCGCTTAAAAATAAAAAAGGGGCATAAAAAAGGTCAGTGATTGAGAATGGTTATTGATATGAAGTATGTTTATTGACAATCAAATTGAGAAACGAATAAGCATCATGGAATTGGAAATCGAATTGAAATTTAGATGTTCCTTTGTAATTACCCCGAGTGAAATTTGCCTGATGATTTATTGAGTCCAGTGGAGCGAAGGTGGTCAGTTGAGTCTTCGTTGAGATCCTTGAGATAGTACTTGTTTGATGGGAAATTCGCTGTTGAGACGGTTGGTCTAGTCGATTCTTGATCCAAGTTTAGAGAGAATTTTGGAAGGTGATTCCCCTTCACTTTCTAATGTCGTTGAACTCAGCGTCGAGAAGAATTCGTCTGAGTAGTGGTAAAATCTGATGAGGCTGGTCTGAACTCGTAGCGTAGAGATAATGAAACTGGACTAGACTGAACTGAACTCGCTGTGTAGAGATGATGGTACTGGACTGGACTCGCGTTGGTTACATTGTGAAAATCAGATGTCGACTGACTGACTGAACTCACGTTGGTTACATTGTAGAAATTGGATGTCGACTAAGTGACTGAACTGATCTCTATTAGAACTTTCGCTTTTTATAGAACTTTGAAAGGTCACCTATGGCGGGAGTAAAAAACAAGGTGTACCGCTTTTTCCATATTTGGTATTAAGATCGGATGAGTTGCCTTCTCTGATGACTCGTGTTCCAATGAAATTTACCTGGCACTAATGTCGCAGTCTATTTTTTTTGTTATTCGATTCTAACGAAAAGGTCAACTACTGTGGAAGTAAAAACAAGGTGTATCATCATTTCCATATTTGGTATTTTAAGATCGGATGAGTTGCCTTCTCTGATCACTTATGCATCGATGAAATTTATTAGCTGGCATTAGTGTCATAGTCAAATATATCAAGTCTATTTCGTCTGTTATTTGATTCTAACGAAAAAGTCAACTACTGTGGAAGTAAAAACAAGGTGTACGATCTTTTCCATATTTTGGTGTTTAAAGTCGAATGAGTTGCCTTTACCGATGAGTCACGTTCCGATGAAATTTATTACTTGGCGTTAATGTCACAGCCAAATATATCTATTTAGATTTGCCTTTCGATTTAAACGATCTTCTTATTTCTTATTAGATCTTGCTGTTGAGTCAATATAATCAAGGACGTGGTAATGTTGCCTTGATCTCTTCATTGGTTCCTTAATTTGTTTATTACTCTAGGTGGTAGAGTCGCGGGACATGACACTATGAAGAAGATCTCCTTGACTAAGTCACACAAACTGGAAGAATTGGTCTGACACATCAACGAAGCAAACAAACAACCTGGCTCATACTTTCAACTCAACACATTGACATTAAGCTAGGAATATTCAGTACTCTATGACGCTGCCATTATTGGTAGCGTAGGATACGAATTTCGAGGTTAGCCTGAGAATGAAGAGAGCGCTCCAGCGTGCTCGAGCACATAGAGTTGACTATATCACTTTTTGATGTTGCTTTTATTGTGCTATCAAAGAAATTTATTAATTATATATTTATAAATCTTTCTTTAAATAAAATTAATATAGTTTTCATCCTGGGTGTGAGTCACTACTTTTAAAGAGTAGAAACTCACGTTGCCCGAGTTCTCTGAAACGAGTAACTTCATTTTAATTGGGTAAAGATGAAATTCATTATCTGTTAAAGGTAATAATAATATAAAAAGTAATTTATAAGATTATTGTAAATATTTGAGATACAAAATAAAACTTTTACAGTGAAAACTCTCAATTCAAAGAGTAAAAAAAATAAATCGACAAAAATAATCGAATCCAGTGCGGATTTACCGATTAAAACGTCAGATTATTTCTCGTCCTTCATCGATGCAGCCTCTCGCGCTTCGCTGACGAAAATCCCTTGCGCACCCTTACTGCGTTTCCCCACTAATTAATTAGTATATTACAAGCCATTCAAACGCATTTTAAACCCCTACTTTTTAACATTTTCTCTGAATCACCATGTCGACTTCTAATTCTTTGAATGCAGGTGTGAGGAATTTTATATGAGCTTAAAGTCACGTTTCCTGAACACGAAATTCATTATAAATTTAGATCGTTAAATTTAACGACGTGTGAAAGAAAATCACTTTTAACATTTTAAGAGTCTTCAACAACTAATCTGTTTTCTACCGCGACAACCCGACGCCCCGGTCCGTTTCAAAGTAAATAAAATAAAATTATTCTGATAACTAATATAAAACCTTATTTCTACGAAAATACAACTATACATTCTATCAAGACTTAAAAGTAATAAATAAATTAAATTAAATAATAAAGCTTGTTATATTCCATACAATTCCATTACTTTCATTCTCCATTCTTCAAATTCTTATTACAGAATAATATTATTTCATGTCAAATTGCTCTTTAGCCTCTAGTTTTGCCAATTTTTTTTATCTCTATTCTACATTTCTTAAATTATTCTCATTTAAATCTATTTTATTCATATTCTTTTGTTTTTTTTACTTAGCAAAGGAAGTCTTCAGTGTCATTAAAGTTTCTTAATTCAAATATTACGGCTAATTTTAAAGCGCGCTCTTGTGATAAAATCTGCCATCGTCACACTCCTTCCATTACAAAAAGAGCGCTTTCATAAAACGGCCTTTTCCAAACTAATAGATTAGTATATTATATATATATATGAACATAATCATTACTGTTCCATGGTACGGGGTATCCACCCAGGAGGAAAAAGAACACCATTTACTAATTAGATATGATTATTAGGATTTTAATCGTAAAAATGATAAGGTCCTTCACAATAAGCATCAAGTTTGTCACTTTTTTCTACTAAAACCATTACGTCTTCTCCTACTTGAAAGGCTTTTTCATTGAGTTTGAGATAGTAATATTTTTTGCAGCGCTACTTTGCGGCTTCAAGTCTGGCTGCACACAAGGATTCAGCTTCTACGATTTTGTTCAACAATTCATCGACCATACTTTTGTACGTTAAAGGTACGTTTTCTTCAGCAATCTCCGAAGAAAGTCCAACTTTGCGTCCGAAAACAGCCTCATGTGGAGTTATTCCCGTGGATTCATGGACCGATGTATTAAATGAAAACATAGCGTATGGCAACCATTGGTCCCATGTTACTTTAGTGCTATAATGGCGTAAGTATTCTACGTATGTATGGTGACTTCTTTCAAGTGCACCTAATGATTGAGGGTGATATGCACTAGAATGATATTGCTTGATCTAAAACAATGCAGCAAAACTATTCATACGTTGACTCATAAATTGACTACCTTTATCGGTTTGAATTATTTCCAAGCAACTAAAACTACAAATGATAGTCTCTGCTATCGCTACAGCTACGTGTGGAGCATCTATCTTTAACAACGGAATATCACCTGAATATTCAGTAAGGCCAGACCTCACTTCTCTCTCTCTCTCTCTCTCTGATTATATGGATTACGTAACTGGTGACTTTACACTCTTCAAAATCACGAATTTCCCTCTGAATTTTTCTCCGAGCAAAGGGATCAAGTCATAATTAATTTAGCAGCTCCTCGTGTCTATTTCTAGACGAATTTGTTGACTTTTTATTCCTGGTAGCTTTCTTTTCAGTTCTTGGATTTGGTTCAATTTTGTCAAACTCTTCTATTTCTACTGATGGTATTGATATTTTACTGTGACTAAACTTTTTCCTAAATACACTCCTGGAATAAAATTGTAGAAACGTCTTTAGTATCTAATATATTTCAGATTAAATTGAAATATATTTAATTAGTCTAGGCTTATAATCATTATATGAAATACTAGGGGGCTTTGCCTTTGGCTCGCTTCGCACGCCATCCCTCTCCGGGTCGCTACGCTTAGTTGGCGAGCGAAGCGAGCAGCGGGCGAAGCCCCCTATTTGGCTGAACTAAATGATGTGAGCGCGAATAAATTATAATAAACACGAATGTTCTGCCGAAAATGTCTGTTAATTTCGTCTGTTCCATAAAGCGACAGAAACACATCTCTCGGCCAATCACTCAATTTCGGCAGCATAACTTTACCCTTATGACAGCAAAAATGAACACCGCGTCCAGTCCCACAGCGGAACGTCAACGCCTGACAGTAACAGCACATTTTATCCATGTCGCCAAGATTTATTGAAGTTCGTTTAAATTTTCTCAGATTACAATAATGCTATCTTTCTTTCACCTTAAAAATAAATTACAGCAAAAGGGACATTTGAATCGGAACAGGAAAGGAAACGGATCAAAAATGGCAATTGAAACGGAAAAGAAAATGCAACGGATAAAAAAAGCACTTCAGGCACTTGAAATGGAAAGGAAAAGGAAACGGACCAAAAAAAGCAATTGAAGTGGAGGAAAACCACATACCTGAAACGTGTGATGTTATCGTTGCGGACAGGCGTCAGTGAGTGAAAGTGGCACTTACGCGGCGAGGATAAAAGTAGTCGCCCTCACGAAAACTTTTATTCGTTGCAATGACTGATAAAGTGCGTTAGGAACGAATTAAGGAGCGGCAACGCCAATATCGTGAAAAGAATAAGACTAAAATTAAGGAGAGGGATAAAATGTATACTGAAACATTTCGACTTTTTCAATTTTTAAATTATTACTTACTAATTTACTCGAAAGTTTTGCTTTTCAAGTTCGAGTTTGCACTTCAAGTTTATAATTTTTAATTTCATCAATTTTGAAAATTTGTAAAGGAATTTTTGTCCTGTTTTGGCTCAAAATAACTTTTAAGGTTCACGAGTGGGTCACATGAAGGGGGAAAATTTCGCCAGACGGAATTCTCCATTTAAAGAGTGAGAACGACGAAGAAACTCACGCTTTTAAATATTTCGAAATGGCGATAGTCCAAAACCACGAGTCCTCGTTTTTATGTTGTCGATAATTTGCGACTTCCCGTATCTGTAACGCTAATGTAAAAAAAAACTTTAGTTAGTGTCTTGTAATTTCGCGCGACTGCGTGTTTTAAAAAACGTTTTAATTGTGGGGTTTTTCCCTACCCCTGCAAATAAAAGGGTTTCGATCAATGGCTTTCTTAGCACAAAACATGAATGATTCTTCCAATTTTTCAAAATTTTCCTTCCCCTCTACAAGAGTATAATTTTAATAAAAGGAGGCATCAGGGGTGGACAGTGCACTGTAACATTTAGTGACACAGGCCTGCCACAGTTCACCATTTGCCGCCTTCCCTGGTTATAATCAATTTTTTTATAAACGCGCGCGTAACTCGGCAGGCTTTGCTCATTGGAAGAGAAAAAGGATCGTCCAGCAAGCGAAGCTCCCCCTGGGGATTCGACACTTGCGTGGAGTGAATGCCAAGAGTGGCTTATTGGGCGAAGCTCCCCGTAAAGATTCGACACTTTCTAAAGCCTTCCTTGCCTATTTTTATTTTAATTGCTGGAATGCAACGTTCGATGTGTCTCTCAGTATGAGAGTTCATACTACTAGTGGCATGAGCCGAGCTAACCGAATTATAAGTAAAATTTGAAACGAGCGTGTTTAGAAAATTCCCTAAAATTTAAAAACAAGATAAAAGCTATTAATCCCTAACTATGGGGCGACGGAAAGTATATACGATAAGTTCTCAAAAGGTTACGTGCGGTGATGCTACAATGCACCACACCTAATCTCGAGCCTCGATCTTCGTTAAACGTCAGAATCGCGCATAGCGATAAATCCTTACCTGTTGTTAGGTACGGAACCGGACTAATTTCCGAGGATCTGCAACCAAGCTCGTTACCTCGTTTCCACCTCGCTGCCAAATTCCCTCCTTAATTAATATGCGCGCGCCTCAATTAGCGAACGCAATCAAATGCAATGTGGTCAATAAATTATGAAATCTGTATATGATGTTTTCCCTCCTTAAGAGGCTGTTTTATAGCTGGAAATTAGTGTCAAAAGAAAGCTAATCTTATCACGGTTACGATGATGTGCTTTACATTTCAAATAGTCGCACATTGTGTATAGTGGAGGCGTTTGAAAATTCGTATGTGAAAACCAGACCGCCTCGTTCTTGCCACATGCACTTCCGGTTTGGAAGTTAATCATTAATTACAGAGTGAAGACTTGACGAAACCTCGCAATTCTTTCGTGCGAGTTTCGTGTGAATCTGTTTGTTCTTATCGCGATCCTGTTTCCGTGGATCTCGCTCCCGCTTCCCCGCAAAAGTCGGAAACTTCAGGCTTGGCCGTCTCAATACCTGAATCGTGTGCTATTACCGCCATCTGTGATCGAATCAATGATTTTTACGTACGGCTATTATTAATATAAATAAAATGCATAGAAGTAAAAACAATTACCCTTAATGTATTTTATTTATTAGTATAATGAGTACGCGGTTAATATAAATATTAACTAAATTCGTTTAATATCATGTAGGGTCGATGGTCTTCTACTCTCGGACTAAGAGTGTATTCTATACGCCTACGCTTATCACCTTTAATTTTGGAAGAGAGGAAAGGGGAAACGTGCTTTGAATAAGTTCAAATCAAGCTGCTATATAAATAAAAAGATAATTTTATTTTGAAGGAAAAGAAAATCCATGTGAACATTTTTGTGCCGAATTGGAATGATGCAAGTCGTACTTTACCGTATACTAGATTCTTTTCCCAGGTTCTTAATTCTACTGGATCTCTGGAAAGTAGGAGCAAGGTAGAGAGTGCGTTCCCGTTGCTGAAGTCCTGAGCTATCCGGGCCAAACTTGATTTTATGTATTCGTGGTTTCCAAAAGAAACCACTCTTGTCCCTTGCGTGATGCACACACAATCAAACACTGTTTCAACTTTTCTTTTAGGTTTAGTAAGGGAATATAACGGTTGGCTTTTAACCAAAAAAGCGTTGAGTGCTTTAAACTCGCTCTTTTCACCGCTAAAATTTCCCTATTAAATCTAATTCAAATATTTTATGAAAATTATCACAACAGTTTTGAGATTCGGTAGTATTAATTTTCTGCGATTTCTCGCTGCTTTGTGCCGTTTTATTTTAGTGAAGAAAAACCGCGAAAACTCGAATTGGACTAACGATAGTCCGCTAAAGATTTTCGTTGATACACGTTCGATGCAATTGCTAAGAGTCTATCACTAGATAGATGCTTACGAGTTATCCTCAACTGGTAAAATAGGTATACCGACCGTTCACGATCAACGAATTGGAACTTTTAAATGGTCTGCCGAAGATGTAATTAATTTTGTTGCTTCTATTCGGATGAAGACGTTTTTTATTATTAAAGTCCGCCCAAACACGGTCCCCAATTTTGAGCACTGAACTAGGTATTTTACGAAGCTAGGTCAACTAGCCAGGTGATAGAACGTGATGGTTCCGAACCGTGGACGGGCAAAGTAGAGAAAAGTGTATTCCCTTCTGTCCGAGTAGTTCCGGTTAGTACCAGGTTGCTCGGGTAACTGCAAATTTGGCTTGGCGTTGATCTGTTTTACTGATTCATCGTGAGGTGGACATGGTAGGGTTTTTTGATGATTAAAGAATCTATGATTGGACAAGGAAATAATGGAAGGGAGGTTTTAGGAATGTAGATGGACTTTGCATCGTGCTGATTCAGATATTGCACCATTTGCTGATTTTTAAGTGTCAATTATTTCGCGGTATAGATTTGATGGCACTGGACTAGACTGAACTGAACTCGCGGTGTAGAGATGATGGCACTAGACTGACTTCTCTTGGAACTTTCGCTTTTTATAGAACTTTTAAAGGTCATCTATGAAGAGTAACATGTAATGACCAGTCACATGTTATTACCAATCACATGTTATTACCAGTCGCATGTTATTACAAGTTAGATGCTATTACAAGTTACATGTTGTGACTGTACTGTGTGTGATAAATGCATGTAGTAGTGCGTTGGTACTGTAGGGCTTCATTCACTTTCTCTCTGGGTCAGACGATTTATTATCATGTGTGGGTATTATAACGACACATGTTAATTTCATATTGATCATCCTATTGATCTGTAGATTTGTCTATAGCTTGCGACGATAAAATCACACTCGCTGTAATGCTGTCTTGATCCCTTTATTGGTTTTTTAATCTGCTTGTTACTTCTGGAGGTAGAGTCGCGGGACGTCACACCTCCCCCCTTAATTCGAACGCGGTGAGCTAACGATCCGCGATCGAAATTTCGGTAGCAGAATAAAATTTTTAATCCAGGATGCTTACTCAATCGAGAGCATATTTTTAATTTGATTTAACAATTTATAACATAAAAAATTTCGTTTATACATAGGAATTAACATTTCAAATTATTCTTGCGAATTAAAAATTTATAACAAGTTTTACATAAGGGGCAAAATTCGTCAAGTGTACCCGCCTAAAAACTTTTTGTCTCCGATTTTCTTAAAAGTCTGCGAAATATTGTCCTAGTGAACCTCTTCTAATTCCCCTAAGAGAACGTCTCTAGTACGACGAGTTGTCAGTATATAGAGGCTCGAATTTTCAACCTTTTACCGCGCACGCTGATACTCAATCAATCATAACTTCTACAAAAGTTATCAAAATTAATTTTTTTATGGATGTCTTGGAAACGTTTTTTCATCAGCTTTACGCTGATTGCCATGGTTTCAGATAAAAAAAATTATCTGAACTTCATTTCTTAATTTTAAACATATTTTCGAATTTTTCTCCAAGTGCGGCCGGTAATTTTCTTTCCAAAATTATGTTTAAAAATAATCTTGACTTTTTCCATTTACAATGAGCCACGGTCGAAAGTGGGGCGAAAGAAATTGGTGGAAGTTACGTACGGGTGGTAGAGATAAATAAATAATTAAATAGTATAAACAATAAATAATTATTTATTTAAAAGATGAAGAAGTGTACGCGGAGGCATAGAAACTGTAGGACACTTTTGTGTGCCTTTTTTTATTTTTAAGTAGGATCGTTTTCGGAATCTTTGCTCGCTCTACTGGCTACCAGAACGGAATATAAAATGCTAGAATTCCGGTGAAAAGAAAATATCAACTAAATTTCGGGAGAGCTCAATCAAAAGGTTTTGCTTCTATATTCAAATAAAAGATTATAAATTGAGAACGATACAGCTTATCTATATTTGTAGTTGATTCTACCAGTTGGTAGGACAAGGGCTGGAGAAGAAGGCTGTCTTCAATGTCCCCCTTAATTTTCTGACTCAACTGAGCTTTTAAAAGTTCTGTTCTAAAGTTCTGTGACTAAAACTAGTCACTCTTGTTCATTATTCACCGGTTACACGTGGTTGCAACTAACACACACGCACACGAATTCTCGACACTTTTGCTTTATCATTTTTATAAAAATTAAAAGATGTATGGTTTCGAACCAGAAAGAAAACAGTACTTTTAAATTGTGTTCTTTCTCCAGTTTTAATCGTTTATAACCTTAATGTGGCTTCTCGAAAAATATTCTCTCGTCGTTTTGAGGTTCGCCGACAGGATTATTTTTCGGAATTTTCTTTTTCAACGCCAGGCTATACACGCACAGTTAACTCTCGCGGCTAACCGACCACCGACGCATTCAAAATAGTATTTCAGAAGGGTAGTGATAAAAATTTTAATTGTATAATTTTTAGCGCGACAACCCCGTGAACGGCTTTCGTAGGTGGAAAGATTTTAGAAGTATTTACGTACGCTCAAGTAAAATCCCCAATTTGTGGCCCTGGCTAGGTCTTTTCACGAATCTAGGTCAACTATTCAGGTGATAGGACGTACATGTTCCGAACCGCGGACGGGTGCATGCAAAGAACCGTGTTTGTTCAGATTCTTTTGGTAATGTATCACTCACTGGCCGAAAATTTTTCAGCTTCTCAAGCTTTAGGTATAATAAATAATAGGAATAGTGATTTAATGGATTGAGGTGATTCCAGGAATACTATTGCATGCATAACATCGATACCAGCGGTCAAAGATTTTAGCGCGTGGTCTCTAACACGCGTAGGATCCGTCAGTCAGTGCGTACAGGCGAGCGTAAGCTGCTTACGGCAGGCGCAAGGTGTCATGACGTCACCGCAAGGGTCATACCTGCGCTTATAGCCACTAGGGTCCAGCTTACGTGTGTGTGAGTATTTTCATTTTCGTTTTCCTTTTCCTTCTTTCTTCGTTATTTTTCCCACCTACCTGCGTTCGCTGTTTTCTCGCATTCTCTTCTCTATCGTTCTTTACAAATTTTGAACTTCCTCGTTTTTCTTGATCTTTATTCATTTCATTTATATTATTTTAATTCATTCTTCCATTCTCATGTCTTGCCTGGTTAATTTGATTTTATTATGTGTTTACATACATACATTTAGGTGCCAATATCTCTTGTCATAATTGACACGTAAATATATAAACACACATTCAAACATGGACACAAATCTTAACGCTCAAGTTAGCATTGTTATGAATAACCTTTGTTATATTGTGTATAATAATATAACAAAAGCATACAATCGTTTATTTGAGTCTTGCGTAAAATACCTCGCTTGGTTGATAATAAAATATTTTTATGAAATTACAACTTATTATAATTTTTAATATTTTATTCACGGTTTGCTCGTAACAGTGGAGATATATAACACTTCTTGCACGCGGCTTCTGCCTCGCGAGCGCCCATATTTCAAATTCTGAATGTACGGTTTCTAGTCGACTACAAATATTCGACTATAAAGTGCATTTTTTAACCAAATAATTATCATCGTTATAAATTATTTTACGGATAATAATTTTTATTATTTATTGGACAAATAAAATCCACTTTTATGTCGATACTTCATTTTTAAGACTTTAGAGAGAATTTGAAAAACCGCCGAAAAAATTAGTACACATATTTGACCACTTGATGGATGTCTTTGATACCTTTCACGCAACAAAACTCATTGTCAGTTATTATAATTGCCAATTATTCTCGATCAGAAATTGCTTTTATGCGATTTAGCTTCGGCTTATTTCGACGTCATAATACTGCAGGTTTGTAATTTCCCGTATATTATTTATTCTCATTTACTTTTCTCATTATTCAAAATAGACATAGTATTACTTGAATACTATATTTCGAACACTTACCCACCTTCTGTGGTTGGACTTGCATTGTTATTCAGTGCCTCAACTTAGCTTTTTCTTCTGCTTAATTTTCAATTATGCCAAGAAGAGCCAGCTTGGGTCGTCGTTGTTACAATCCTTTTTCTAAGGAAAATCACAAGCGTGTTCCGTGCAGTTTAAGAACAATTTCTGCAAATCTTCAAAAAAAGTATCCCAGTATACTCATCGATGCGAAACTGTATGTAAATTGGAGAAATGAAATTTCTCAACTTGCATTGCTATCCTCTTTGTATTATCATACTGATCCAACATTTGAAGATGCTTCAGTGATCAACGATAATTCAACTCCTATTCTGGAGAATGATATTTTAATGGAAGACGACGATGTCTTTGCCGATCCCTCGACATCCAAGTTTGAAAAATCTGAAACTGATTGTTCTGATGAAAATCATTACGCTGAAATGGAGGTTCTTGAACAAATATAAAAGAAAAATTTGAAAAATCTGCACGTAATTCAGAAAAAGTGTTAGTTTTAATTCTTGCTCTGAAATCTTGGGGCCGCAGAAGATTGGCTAAAGAATTTGGTGCTTCTGAACGCCAAACTAGAAAGGCTAAGAAATTAGTAGCTGAGAATGGTATTTCAACGTCTCCTAATTGAAAAAAAGGTAAAACTTTAGATTCTGAGATTGAAAATTTGGTCAAAAAATTTTACCTTGATGATGAGAATAGTCGTATGATGCCTGGCATGATAGATTTCGTTTCCGTAAGAAAAGATGATGGCTCCCGTGAGCCAGTTCAAAAAAAGTTAATTCTATGCAATCTTTCTGAATTATATGAAAATTTTAAGGCTCAGCATCCTACAGTTGAAATTTCCTTATCAAAATTCTCTCAGCTTCGACCCCGAAATTGCATACTCGCTGGAGCCAGTGGTACGCATACTGTTTGTGTTTGTGTCTATCATGAAAACGTTAATCTAATGCTAGATGCTATAGATTTAAAAGAACCAAGCTGCGAAAATTTTTACCCCATTATGAACTATCATGATGCTATGAACAGTATTATGTGTAGCGTCCCGACTTCAGAATGCTCCTTGAATAAATGCACAGCGTGTCCTGGTACAAGCGCACTTAAGAACTTTATAACATCAATTCTCACAGACCAGTGTATTAAGGGGGTCCACCTGTGTAAAATTTTCGAAAAATCGATTTTTTTTTTTGACATTTTTTGCATCTTTAAGATATGACTAATGATGTCCTTAAGCAATTTTCATGAATTCAACCTAATTAAAGTGTGACAGGGCGCCAAATGTGAGTCTACGTTACAAAGTTCTGTTGTGTTTCCAAACTTTAAACGCGTTTTTCTAGAAACCATGTTTTTGAAATTTGTGGGCAGGATTGAAAAAAATCTACTAAACAAATTAACTTGAAATTTTAACTGACTCATTTATAGAGATAACTGAAGGTACCCACGTAGCGGTTTTTTTAAATCTTTTTTTTTTTAATTTTACAGCATATATTATATCGAAAAAAGCATGAAAATGATTAATTTTCATGAAAAGTACTGCCATTTCTTCAATTTTTAAAATTTCGTAAAAATGCTACGTCAGTATCTCGACAAAATAAACAGAAATAATATTTTTTTTACTTTTTGTGTTTTAGATAACTGGTTCGAGCGGAATCTTGCCCACAATTTCGGAATTCCATTTTGAAGGGGTCACTTTCAATGCCCTTAATGAATACAAGCCTTCGGATTACACTATTGGAAATATTTACTATTATAATAAAACCACAAACCTTCAAAATAACGTTAAACTTATTCTCATTTTCGACTTAGTTCTCCTAACAAACATTCCCGAAAAAGCGTTCGAAATACCGCCCTCACACAGGTGGACCCCCTTAAGAGAGTAGTATTCTAGACTTGGCAACAAACTGACAGAAGTACGTTACGCACGGAAATAACAGACGCAGAAGATTTTGCTGAACAGATTTGCAAGCCTCACTTTTTTACAGCCAAACAACAGTCGTATTTCTTCAAAAACCTTAAGGATACACTAAAAGAAGGAGAATTTCTTATCTTTTGTGATTTCGCTGAAAACTATGCCTTTGCAGTCCAGAATGCAGCTCAGTCATTTCATTGGAACAATGATCGAGCTACCATTTTTACAGTGGTAATTTATTATAAAGAGGACAAAATTCTAGAGCACCGCAGTCTTCTATGTTATCAGAGTATTTGACTCATGATACGATGGGTGTGTACGAATTTCAAAAAATTATTATACACTATTTGAAAGAGAATTTTCAACCCAGAAAAATGATTTATTTTACAGACGGAGCCGCCCAGCACTTTAAAAATAAATATAACTTCATCAATTTGCTCCACCATAAAATGGATTTTGGTATTCCAGCCGAGTGGCATTTCCATGCAATGGCGCACGGAAAAGGCCCTTGTGATGGTATTGGGGGAAATTTAAAAAGACTCGCAGCCCGTGCTAGCCTACAAGCGTCATCTAAAGATTCGATTTTGACTGCTGATGCCTTGTATCAGTGGGCAAAGAAAAATTTAATTGAAACTTCAGTATTCTTTAGTCCCAAAGAAAATCACGCCACCACAGCTCAAGAACTTAAGAGTAGATTTCCATCAGCAAACACAGTGCCTGGTACAAAAAAATATCACTCTTTCGTTCCCTCTGCTGAATTAACTCTCATGTTGAGAAAATATTCGTCATCATTAGAATGTGATGTTTTCCCGAAAAAAACTGTGAGGCAAAGAAGAAAGAGAAGTGCACATACACTGTAATAAGCAAATTATTTGACTCAATTTTCGATGTGAGAGGCGAGGGGACTCACACTAAAAAATCGCCCCGAATTACAAATTTATTTTTATTTTGAATTTCGTACCAGCCAAAAATAACAGTTTTACGAATAAATTATACAAAGTACAATTAAATAAGTTCCCAATGGACGGTACGTCGTGATCGCGGCGCCTAGCTGCACTGCGAAGCAGATACCGCGCGCAAGAAGTGTTATATATCTCCACCAATTTCTTTCGCCCCACTTTCGATCATGGCTCATTTTAAAGGGAAAATGTTTAAAATATATGAATTAAAACATGAATATGTTTAAAATTGAAAAATGAAGTTCAAATAATATTTTTTATCTGAAACCATAGCTTTCAGCGTAAAGCTGCTGAAAAAACGTTTACAAGACCTCCAAAAAAAATTAATTTGGATAACTTTTGTAGAAGTTATGATTGATTGAGTACCAGCGTGCGCGGTAAAAGGTTGAAAATTCGAGCCCCTGTATACTGACAACCCGTCGTACTAGAGACGTTCTCGTAGGGGAATTAAAAGAGGTTCACTAGGACAATATTTCGCAGACTTTTAAGAAAATCGGAGACAAAAAGTTTTTAGGCTGGTACACTTGACGTATTTTGCCTCATAAATGCATAGTAATAACAGAGGATACAATTCTGGAAATATTAAAATCATTTTTTTTTCATTTTTTTTGTGAGGAGAAAGAATGGCAAAATCTTTTATAGACGTTGTACAGGAGTCTCCTACGACGGGTCTAGGAATACCTGTTAAAACCAAAAACCCCCTCTCTCTAACCAATACACCACCCGCGTAACCGCCTTTCGGATTTAAACTTTACGGGTGGTTGGTTCCAGCTTGAAGTCGCGTACGACTCTTCCTTCATTCATTCGCCTGGAACCTACACCCGCGGTCAACCGCCCGTTAGGCAAATCGACTAGCCGTGCCAGCCAGGGGGGGAACAAAGAGATTCCTCCCCCGAACGACGCGTACAGCCAAGTCGACCCGAGACGTAGCACCGCGGGTGCAGGTCCCGATGCTATTTCTTGTTGTTTCGCTCCCGACGCCCATCAAGCTCTCTCGTCCACATCACAAGTGTGACAAATGACTCGATGAGCGTCCAAAACCGCTCAGACTGGAGCATCAGATAGACCATCGTGTCAGGAGTGAGCTCGGCACCCACTGCCTGACCAAGGGCCTCCCTTGCCGCGCCTCACTTGGCGCAGATGAAGAGTGCGTGAAACAGGTAGTCTGGAACCTTTTTCCGCATTATCGCCTCGGTGCAGATGTCCCATCTCGCGGTATTGAACGCATTGCGTATGTCAATGATGATCAACGCGCAGAATCCCTTACGCTTACCAGTTCCTGTTCTTGCATTTGTGGCGATGTGAACCACAGCTTGGATAGCGTCCACAGTGGACCTGCCTTTCCTGAATCCGAACTGGTTTTCCGAGAGCTCGTTCTCCCCGACCAAGAGGGCCTGAAGCCGTTGCAGAATCAACTCCTCCAGAAGCTTCCCCATCGTATCCAATAGACATATTGGTCTAAACGACGAGGTATCCACTAGATGTTTGTTGCCCTTCCTCAGCAGGAGCAACCTCTGCTTCTTTCAGAATACGAAGAACCTCCCCTCCCGAAGACAGGAGTTGAAGGCTCCTAGTAGGATCTTCGGGTATGCCCCGATCACCTCTTTGAGGTTCTCGTTTGGCACTTCGTCGATCGTTGGCCCTGTATTCGCCTTGAGCCTCCCACCAGCTCTCTTTAGTTCTTCGAGAGTGAAGAGTTCTTCGCGCTGGACCACGCAGGTACTTCGGTCCTGTCTTTGGAACGGCCCCACGCGTGGAAACAAGCTACGCACAATGTACTTGACTCGATCGTGATTGCCCAGGCCCGGGGTCTTTCTTCTAGTCACCAATGTCTTGGTGACTATTTTGAAGGCGAGACCCCATTGGTCCTTCTAGACCTCACCGATCAAGTCTTTTCAGTATTAAAGTCGGCTTTCCTTTGTACCTCGCCTCAAAGCTGCTTTTGCCCTTTTTCATGCCTCGTGCAGCAGAGTATCACCCTTTGAGCGGGTGAATATCCACCGCGCTGCGAGGCATTTACGACGTAGGGCAGCCAACTGGTCATTCCACCAGTAAATCCCCTTCTTCCTTCGGGGTCTGGCTCTTGGCCACCTGAGAATACGAGGGTGACGGGTCGCATTTCCCCCTCTTAGGAGTTTTTTCCTGAGGGGGGAAGGGGGCTGCCCTCTTTTCACCCTTGGCCTGGTTTTTTGGAATATCTCCTAGAGACGCCGAGCGTGGTCTACGGAAGATCCCCATCTTTTTCGTAATTTTTCAATATTTGTAGAAACTGTTCTTCCAATAGGATGGGAATCAAGAAGAGTTCCCTTGAAGGAGGAAAAAACAAAATTGAAATTATATTTATGATGGCACCGATTATGAAGTGCTTATTTATTCTTGTCAGAAAAAGTCTTTTTTTCATCCAGAAAAAAGAAAAATGCAAATATTTCTATATTTTTCTTTAAGTTATAAAATAAAATGTTGATTCGAATGAAAAATAGCATTTTTCTTACTAAAAAAGTTATTAGTATGCACAATCTCAATAAAGACACTCATATTTCCATGGAAGACAGAAATTTCGCGAACAAGTTAAAAGTTACTAAACAATTTTTAAAAAACAATCCTGATATTTTTTTTACTAATGCTGACAAAGGTAACCTTACTGTTTGTCTAAAAAAATCGACTTATAATACAAAAATGACTGACCTTCTCTCAAATACTTACACCTACATTCCAATAACAAGAAATCCTTTGAAAAAATTACAAAGCAGTACTTCCAACATTTTAAAGAGATTCTATGATAATGAATTTTTTAAATATAAATTCCACAATAATCAACTTACTCTGACCAACACTGTATTAGCTAAATGCTATGGCTTACCTAAAATCCACAAACAAGATACACACCTCTTCGTCCCATAATTTCTTTGATCAATAGTCCCACGCATTTTTTAGCCAAAATAATATATGATGAATTGAAAGACAGTATCAAAGTCCCAAAATCACATTTAAATGATAGTTTAGATCTTAAAAGAAAATTGGAAAATTTCACCATGGTAGGACCATTTCGTTGTTTATAATTGGATTAACGTTTTCTTCAGGATTGTTGTGAACAATTTGTTCCATTTGTTCGTTGTCGGTACTATTATCGTCGCTATCGTGATTACTTAAAATTTTTTGGCGTGTAAGAGATTTTTCTGATAAATTTATTTTAGTTCCTTCTTTAACTGTATTTTTTGGAATTATCGTTGAACTAAGTAAACTTATATCTTCGTTGTAAATATAAGTTTTTTCGTTCTTTAATGTTTCGTCCTGATCAATCGATCCACAAATAATGCTTGAATTAGGTTTTGAACTCGAATTAAACCAATTATTCGAGTCAGATAAACTGTTTGTTCCGGCAGTTTCGTATTGTTCTGTTAAGGATTCTCTAATGAAATATTATCTGATTGAAAACTGATATTTGTTTTGTCTTTGATAAAATTATTTTCAAAATTATCTGTAGTTACTTTTTCCTTCACAGTAACTGTTCTTTTTGGTTTAAGGGGACCAGTTTGATTTTGTGCCACAAATTTTGCAAGTTCAATATTTTTCTTAACTTGACTGCGTGTAATAGGATTTTCTTGACTTTTTGATTTCCCTAATTCACTGGGATTGGGTCCCGACATAGGTTATTATAAAATAAAATTTACTGATACGTGCATGGAGACACTTTTAAAATTGCAATACATAAATATTAATTTGGATCAACAGAAAATTTTTTCAAATATCTTTCGTTTTAAAATATTTTTGTAATCAATAAATATTATTGATAATTCGTTATTAGAAAATAAGAATTTGTCTCAATGTTCTTTGCCAGGTGAATTCATAGTCATCAACCAAAATTCTTAAAATAATATGCATTAATTCTACCAATTTCCATGTGCTTACAGAAAAATATTTATTTAGAATTTTTGGTTCAAATTTATTCCTATTGAAACTATTTTTTGCTTTTTTGTCTTACCTGGGATCTTGAGGTCTCTTTACCTTGTTTTGAAATCAAAACACTGTTTTTGTTGACAGTTCAATATACATTTTTATTTATTTTTTAACAAAATTTTTTTTCGACAATACACACCAAAAAAATTATAAAATGGTACAGAATTTTAGTAATGCAAGATTGGACAAGCCTGACTCAAGCACAACACATGGCTCAATCTTTTGCATTTAAAAATATTCTGTCAGTTAACAGAGTTGTAATAGAAGTTTTAAACGATACTGCATGAGAACTTTGAATTTTGCCTTGCCCAATTGATTGAATCAATAATGACCGTTCAACGAATCTAAAACGGACTTATAGTCTGGTGTGCTGTTTTTTCTCGTTTTAACTCGAATTAGAACTTAGTTAACAGTTTATAATTAAAGAGGTACGAGATTAGACAGGCATGACTCAAGCACAAAATCTTGTATAATCCTTGTACTTTCAGAAATTCAGATAATAATATTTCAAAAAAAGTAAGTCGTTTGATCACTTAGGTTAGCCTCAAGGTCAAATCCCTGCGTGACAACAGAATTTATTTTATTTTAAAACAATTTGTACAAAATAACAAAAAATAAGGAAATTTAAGAATTTTTCAAATAAAATAATTACTTAATCACTTAGGTTAGCCTCTAGGTCAGATCCCTTTGTGATTTGATAAGATTATTTTATTTTAACAAGATATGTGTGTAAAATTTGAAATAAAATATGATTATTTAATCACTCAAGTTAGCCTCAAGGTCAAATCCTTTCGTGATTTTATCAAATTTATTTTATTTTAACCAATGTGTAAAATTTCAAATAAAATAAGATGATTATTCAATCACTCAGGTTAGCCTCAAGGTCGAATCCCTTGTAATTACCCTGAGTTGTAACTCGCTTGGTGATGAAATGAGTCCAAAAGAGCGAATGTGGTAACTTGAGTCCTCACTAGTAATCTTTGAGATAGATGTTGTCAGATAGGAAATTCGTAGTCCAGCCGGTTGATATAGTCGATTCTTTGATCCCAGTATCAAAGAGAATTTGGAAGGCGATTCCCCTTCACTTTAAAGTTGTTGAACTCAGCGTCGAATCAGAATTGGTTTGGCTAGCGGTAAACATCTGATGAAGCTGGACTAGACTGACTGGATTTCACTCGCGGTATAGTGAAACATTTCGATTCTTGAACCTTTATTTTATTTATATTTAAATATTTTGAACACGAATTTTCGCCTAATTGAGCCGAAAGTTTCGCTTTTTAAGTTTTCATTTGATATTTGAAAGTTTGACCATTATGATTTTGACTTTGCCAAATTTTTCACTATCTTGAAACGATTTTGGTCTATTTTGGCTCAAAATTGTCCTTTTAAAATTTACGTGTGGGTCACACGAAGGGTGAGAATTTCGCGAGGTTTTATTCTTTGTTTAACGAGCAAGAATACTAAAAACAACTCACGATCGTAAAATACTTTGAGACAACAAAGCAAACAGGCGAATCCTCGTAATGGTTGTCCGTGATTCTGAATTTCTAAAATTCGAAAAAGAAAACTTCGCTTATTTTTTTGTCATAACTTCGCGCTGTTGCGCCCAGAAATAAAAAGAAATCACGGTTTAATTTGGGGGTCATTCTCTACTTCTGAAAATAAAAGGTTTCGATCAATGGTTTTGCAATTCGTAGCATGCATGATTTTCCCACGTTTCCTTTTTCAGTTAAACCACTTCCTCCCTCTATTGGAAATTAATTTTAATAAAAGTAGGCATCAGGCGTGGACAGGGCACTGTAAAATTGGTGACACAGGCTTGGCACTTATCATCATTTGCCACCTCCCTGAACATATTCAATACTTATATTTAACGCGCGCAACTCGGCCGGCTTTACCCAGTGGAAGATAAAAAAAGGAGTTACCAAATAAGCGAAGCTCCCCGTGGGGATTCGACACCTGTGCGGTGCGGACAATGGGAATTTCTTATCATATGAAGCTCCCCGTGGGGATTCGACACCCTCTAAACTCCTCCTGGAATTTGGTTTATTTAATTAGGAATGCCACGTTCGATGTGTCTCTCGATATGAGAGTTCGCACTACTAGTGGCATGAGTTGAGCTAACCGAGTTTAAGTAGAGTTTGAAAAAAGCGTTTTTTTTTTTTTTTTTAAATTTCCCAAAATAGAAAACAAATACCTAAATCCATTGATCCCTAACTATGGGGTGGTAGGGGAGACATGTGCGACCGAATTCTCAAGAGACAGGCACTGTGATGCTAAAATGCACAGTGCCTGTTCGAAATCTCGATCTATTTCGAACATCAATTTCGCGCAGAGCGACAAGTCCTCACCTTTATTAGGCACGCAACTGGACTGATTTTCGAGGATCGACAATCAAGCACGTCGCCTCGGATTTCCACCTCTCAATCAATTCCTCCCTTAATTAATATGCGCGCGCCTCTTATTGGGCAGCTGTATGGGAAGGTTAGGCCCTTGTGTAGAGATTTAAAATATTCTAAGGGAGATTGAAAATATTGTTAATAAATAATCATAAACTTTAAAATTATATAAAAGAAAAACATTAAAATAAACCAAAATAAAAATGATCGAATGGTCGCACATTGTTAATTTATTCATAAATCTGGCAGTTTGCTCATTATTTACCAGTCAAAATTATTTTCAAATAAATAATATCACCCCATTGTTATTTGTGGTTTATATTTATAACTATAATTATTTATTGTATTTAATATTTACAAAATTCACCATGCGATAATAATTATCTTTATTTATAATTCTTGTATTTGTATGTTTATTTACTTTTATTTATTATTAAAAATCAACCCCCTCCATGCACATAAATAAACGAGCCTATCATAACTAATATTTAAATAATAATAAAAAAAGTAAAAGAAATATGAGCGCGGGACGCCCATCCAGCGATCATGCATTAAGCTGCTTGACCTGAGTAATCGGTCAAGTGGGAGCAACCACAGGTTAGTGCGGCGCTCGTTGAGAGTGCGAACGAAAATGTTGGTGAAGACTAGATCGCCGAGTTCGTGCCAGATTCACTTCCGGATAGAAAGTTAATCGTCAATTAGGGGCGAATACTTAACGAAAACTCGCAATTCTTTCGTGCGAGTTTCGTGTGACTATGATTGTTCTTATGTCGAGTTCATTTTTCTAGTCTTTATTCCCGTTTCCCCGCAAAAGGCGGAAACTCGAGGCTGAGCCGTCTCAACAGATTTGATGGCACTGGACTGACTTCTCTTGGAACTTTCGCTTTTTATAGAACTTCGAAAGGTCAACTATGACGAGTAACATGTTATGACCAGTCGCATGTTATTACAAGTTACATGCTATTGCATGTTACATGCTATTGCAAGTTACATGTTGTGACTGTAGTGTGTGTCATAAATACATGTAGTAGTGCGTTGGTACTGTAGGGCTTCATTCACTTTCTCTCTAGGATAGTCGATTTGTTATGATGTGTGGGTATTATAACGACACATGGTAATTTCATATTGATCATCCTATTGATCTGTAGATTTGTCTATAACTTGCGACGATAAAATCACACTCGCTGTAATGCTGTCTTGATCCCTTTATTGGTTTCTTAATCTGCTTGCTACTTCTGGCGGTAAAGTCGCGGGACGTGACATAGGCTTATAATCATTATATGGATTAAAAAGCCTTAAAATAATCATTTAAATATTTAGTTGAGTCTTATGCTTTAGTTACAAAAAGCACGTGGCCTTTTTTGTGGGAGATTCACAATTCTTATAGAAGATGCTCCTTTTAATAAAAAAAAATACCAGTTCTTTTACGTCGATGTCAATTTCAGTTCTGAGTTGATCCAGTATATCGATGTCAATTATGCATGGGCGCGATAACGTTGTTACTACCATGAAAAGCATTTGTATCATGCATGTTGGTAGTTGAACATCAATGAAAAGTTGCTTCTTTACTCTTACCGGCTTACCTCCCGTTGGTCCTTTGACGGAGAACCCACTAATCGGTAGCGATGGCCAGTTTCGAAATCCCCCTGCATTTTTATTAACAAATTCTTCCGAGATGCACGTCACTTCCGCTCCGTTACCCGATGCTGGTAGTATTAAGGATGCTTCATCTTCTTGAATCGTTAACTCTTTTTCTTGTTTTATGTTTATGTTTCGCAGACGGTACGCAGTTGCTTGGATGTTCCTACATTGCCCCTCCTCGTTTTGTCTATTTTTCCACCCTGTTCCTAGAGGACGTTGTTGACCTTGTGTCTGATAAGCTCTGTTAGTACATTGGTTGTTCTGTTTTTGAACCCCTGATGTTCCATTTCGATATCCTTGCCCCCATTCCATGATGCCCTCCAGTTCTGTTGAAACTGGCTGAGGTTTTTCATTCGATGGCCCGAACTTTCTTTCGGTTTTCTTTTTCGCCATTATCTGCTCACGGACTTTGAAGAGTTGACGTATCCGATTTTGTCAAAATTTTCAAGCAGTTCCATGAATTACTCAAATTGTGTTATTCTTCGACCAATTCCGACATACTTTATCTCTTCATTAAAGTGTCTTGTCAATTTCTGGATTACTTCTCTACCCGATGGTGGTGGGTATACCTCTTTCGCTTCCATGTACACGTTGGTTGCATATTCGGCGCGTGATGTATCTTTGCCTGCTGTGAAGCATCTAGATTCTATCTTCCTTCTTATTTCATATTAGGGCTGTTGTTCCCAGTACCTCTTGAGTAATTTGCTTTTAAATGTTCGAAAGCTGTTAACCTCCCCTTTTACTACCTGCAACCAGTTCCCTGCTGGTCCTGTCGATATCGGTAGAATGTATTCAATTTCTGATCTTCTTGTACTTTCGTCTCTTACCACGCTTCTGGGGCTGCTTGTAGGTCTTCTTTGTCCATTGACATGATTTGGACTCCTCTTCCTCTGACCCCACGCTTCTATTGCGACGTTCTTCCGTTGCGTCATACGGCTCATCTCTGTTTCTATGCGCTGGAATCTTGATTGAATCTGTCCTTCCTTTTCTGCATCCAACCTATCTTTTTTCTCACTTTCATATTGTATTTTCTGATTTATCTTATCTTTCATCTCTCGAATCATTGTCGCCATTGCCTGTAGTGTCTACGCTGGAGCTATTAGGTGCTCAACTAAGTTCCCGCTGTTTTTTGGTGAAAATGTAACTTTTTTGTGAAAAAACGGTTACAAATGAATCATTCAAAGTATTGCCCATTGTTAGCTATAATTTTTTCCCATCTTTCTGGTAGAGCTCGAATACCGTTTCTGTAAAAGTATTTATCTTTTGAGGCTATCCACGAATCAAGCCGTTTTTTGAAGTCTTCATATGAGCAGAACTGCTGATCAGCCAGACCATGTGCCATCGAACGGAACAAGTAATAATCGGACGGCGCAATATCTGGGGAATACGGTTTAGAACGGTTTCAACAGCTCCTAATAAATAACACCGACCTGGTCCCACAAAATACACAGCGTAACCTTCGCAGCGTGAATATTCGGCCAAGTCAACGACGTAATAGCATGACCGGCAGTCCCCATGACTTTTTTCTCTTTGGGTTGCTGTAATGAATCCATTTTTCATCACCCGTCACCATCAGTACCCGACAATATGGCGAATTTAACTTAATCTATCACGTGACCACCGGACAGATCACGAATTTAATGATAATTAATGTAATAATTAAAACTTTAATACCTACGAGAGAGAGAATGAAACAACGAGAGAATAATATAAATAGCTGAACACGAAGGAGAGATGCAAAGTAGTCTCGGGTGGACTAGACGCCATAAAGCGTTAATGTCAAGACGTCTATTTGTGCAGAAATTCCGAATCACTTGTCAAAAGAATTTAATAAAACCATCTTACGCTACCCGAATAACGTCTTGCAGCTCAGAGTCGAGTGTGCCCCAGAATGCATATTCCGGGTCACGTGGTTGCAGCTAGTCGTCCTGGGAGTGACGGCGTCGATACTCGATCCGTCGAGACTCGCCAAATATCGATGTTCGATCAGGGGTTATGGCTGCCAGTGTTTATCTCTGCTCGGAAGCCGATCGTGTCACATCTCCAACGCCGCTATTCCCTGGTGTCGTTGTCCTCGCAGCGTGTATGGAACATACGGGACAGGAAGCTCAAGTGCGGTTGGTGAGTGGTAAGTGTTTCGAGTGTTCTCGGGTGCGGTCTCTCGTCACACGACTTTTTCCCTGGATTATAGCCCCACCTGTCATACCGGTGAGTCTACTTCAATATCTTTTTGAGTGATCGATTTTCTAAATTTTTGCATGGCAATTTTGTCCTATTTTAGGTCAAAAATTGTCCCTTTAAAATCTACGTGTGTGTCACACGAAGGGTGAAAATTTCGAGAAATGGGATTCTTAATTTAAAGAGCTAGAATACCGAATAAACTCACGATTTATAACTTTTCGAGCGAAGAAATTCAACGCAGTAGAGTCCTCGTAATTTTTATCCGTAATTCCGAGATCCAGTATCTAAATTCGCAAAATAAAATACTTCGATTAATTTTTTTCCCCATAGTTTCGCGCAATCGCGCCATAAAAAAACACGTTCTAATTTTGGGGTTGGTCCCTACTCCTGAAAATAAATTTGTTTTGACCTTTTGGATCAGGCAGGCCTTTTTTTGACCCATCAAAATTACCCCGAAGATTCCTCAATTACAAGATTGCGCGCCTCACCCTGAATTTAAAAAATTTTATCAATTACAGGGCATCAGTATAAGTCGGTTCCAATTTTTGGAATTTATGAACATAAGCTCCCGACGAGGTCATCATTTGCCCTTTTCCTCCCACCAAAATAAACGACGACACTGGACCTTGGTTGACCCGATTGGACTTTAATAAAGGAAATGTAGGGACGCACCGTGGCAGTGAAGTGCCCTCAGGGCTCCGACACTGCTCGGCACAAAGGAAAGTTATGAGGATGGGAGCTTCCTCCGAGTCTCACTTTTTGTGAGTGCACGGACACTTGCTTCCCAGGTTGACCACAATCCAGTGATTTCTTTACTTGAGTTATTGCTCGCTACTCTTTATTCAGACAAAAACCCCACGTGAATTTACAAGAGATCCAACCTACGATTATTTAAAAAAAAACGATCCAAAAAATCCCTAACCAGTAAAGGGGGACCAGAAAGCATAGACGATCTCACCTTTTTGGGCTGCGCGCCTGGAATGAAATCCGAGGATCAGCAACCAAGTACGTTACCTCGGTTTTCCACCTCTTTAGTAATTTCCCCCCTTAATTAATATGCGCGCGCCTCAATTAGCGACCGCGATCAAGTCTAATCAAATCAATAAATCAAGAATTTTATACACGATGTTTTCCCCCTTTTTGCGACAGTTTTACAGTTGGAAATCGGTATCGGAAGAAAGATAATATTCTCGCGATTATAATGATGTCTTTCAAGTTTCAAAAAGTCGCATATTTCATCCCGTGGAAGCGTTTAAAAATTGACGTGTACTCAAAAGCGAAAGCACTCCGAGCGACGATGACGAGAAAGCCTTTACCCCATTTCACCTCCCGCTGGCGCGTGCTACCTGCGTGGGCGCGGGCTCCCATTGGACAGCGGCATGGGAAGGTCTAAACTTTGTGCAACGATAAAAAAATATTCCAAGAAACGATTGGACATTTTGCTAAATAATTAAAATGAGTTTTAAAGTAATATATATAAACCAAAAAAAAAAAAACACGAAGATAAAACACTATAAAAATGACCAAAGGTCGCAGATTACTAATTCAATTATAAAATTAGCAGTTTGCTCATTATCTGGAGCGAACCTTTATCTTTTCAATTAATCGACATTTATTCATTATTGGTCGTGACTTATATTTAGAATTGTAATTATTCATAATGTTTAATACTTAATGTTTAATAATGGTTACTATGCAATGATAATTATCTTTATTTATAATATTTGATTATTCATAATATTTTACGATGGAATGATGATTATATTTATTTATAATTGTCGTATTTGTATGATTATTTATTTTTATTTATTAGCAATAATTAACCCTTCCCATGCACATAAATAAACAAGCCTATCGTAACTAATAATGAATAATAAAAAAAAAAAAATAAAAGAAATATGAGTGCGGGACGCCCATCCAGCGATCATGCATTACGCTGCTTGACCTGGGTGATTGGTCGTGTGGCAGCAACCACAGGTTAGTGTGGCGCTCGCTGAGAGTACGAACAAAAATGTCTGTGAAAACCAGACTGCCTCGTTCTTGCCACATTCACTTCCGGTTTGGAATTAAATTATTAATTGTGAGCTGAATACCTAATCAAACCTCGCAAATCTTTCGTGCGAGTCTGGTTGGAATCTACTTGTTTTAAAAGTAAGCCTAATTTTGCGGATTCTTCCCCCGTTTCGTCGCAAAAGGCGGATACTTGAGGCTGGGCCGTCTCAACGCCCCGCCAAAAAACGACGTGATCCTTTGCTCGCAAAGGATCAATTCGTTTTTCCGATTCGTATTGTCACCATGGCTTTAATTTTCTTCATGTAGTCATTATTAATTAAAGGTTGAATTCCAAATCTAAAAGCTAATTAATATAAAAAGGGGTATCTTTTTTTTTATTATTATTATGCTGTAAAACAATGTTATTGCATTTTGAATAAAAATAAATAAATAAAAGTAAAAAAAATTATTACTTACTAATTTTCTTGTCTTGCTACTTTGATAATGCTATTATTATTTTGTTGCTAATTTCCAAGATCCTACCAAATAAAACAAGGATTAATAATATTAGTACCGCTTCCCACCCTACAAAAATTTATCTGTATCCGTTGAATCTTCTATTATATGATATTTGAAATAGAAAAATATTTGAAGAAATCGAAAATATGGGTGAACTACCTTAAATGTATTTCTCTGACTTCATTTGTCCAAAAGAAAATTTCTCTGCATAAGCAACAGATTTCCATTGAATGATTGGAGACTGAACATCCTGTTCTCATATTTTTCTAACGGGTCCCAAATTTATGTAAGGAAATGTATTGTTTTTCCAGAGCAATGAAAAGTCATAGAAATAAATACCAACCCTTAAAATTTCTGAGAAGCAAAAAAATGTTACCAAGCTGCATCGTGAACATAAGGGTAGTCTTTATTTTTCGATGTTGGATATCTCTAAGTGTCATCTCCCCTCTCCCCTATTTTGTTCAAATGTCACAGAGAGTGATTTCAAAATATGAGTGGCATTAGTTTATAAACACCCGATCCGCAAAGCATTTGAAGATTTCTATGCAATTTTAACATGTGGGAAAGCGTTGAAAAAATTTGAAATCCCATAGGTTTTTTATAACTCATCGGCGTTCTTTGACTCTTAAATTTTTAATCTTAGAAGTGTGTGGAAAAAGTAGATATTGCTGGAAAACTTTGTTTCCTCAACTTTCCAATATCGCTAACCCCTAAATTTGATCAAACATTTTAATTTCTACCATTCCCAAATTTTAAGTGTTTAAAAAATATGAAAAAATTGACTGGATTGAAAATTTTGAAGTACTTTTCACGTATGAAATAGATAAAAAACTTTAACTGCTGTTGGGCACAGGGTAAATTTAATCTATTGCGTACAAATTTAGATATAGTTTTTTATATATTTAAAGGAATTTTGAATGTAGGTTTGAAGCAAAAAATTTACATAAATATACTTTGATCTTTATTTAATATTTATCTTCTATGAAAAATCCATTTGAGTTATTAATTTAGGAATGGGAAGGACGAAAAGTATTCGATAAAGTCATGTTCATGACATGCCTATATTAAAATAGTCTTATTTGGATCCGTGTAACTTCTAAATCGTTGCTAGCACAGGAGTCAGGCTTCACACAGTCAGAACTGAAGAAATAAGAGAATATAATAGGAGCAGTTTTATTCAAATATTACAATTAATTCTATATGAGGCCGTGAACTTTTCAATCCACCCTCGTACCTTAGCCACTTCTTATTTAGCATTATCATGGTGGCGACTGGACCGGGAATTTTATTGACCGGGAAAAAACCGGGAAATGACCGGGAATTTACTTTTGATCGCAGTAAAATTCAAATTTTAATTCTTCTAAAAACTTTGGTCAACTTAAAAAAGTGATTTCTATATTTTACGAAAGAAACTATTTTTATTTTTTTCATTTAAAACACAACTTTTTTGAAATCTGTTTCCCTCTTGTGTTACAGGTTATTTAGAATGAACGTTATGAATTAAAATAAACCTTTGCGCTTAGCAAGAAATATAAATGTTACTTTTAATTGACCGGGAATATTGAAAAATTTGACCAGGAAAAACAGGGAAATGACTGGAAATTTGAAATCGACCGTCGAATCGCCACCCTGATAATTTAGAGATTTATGAAGTTATATTCACCACAATATTAATTTATCCTAATTTTCATATTGTGGTAAAGATAGATTGAGAAATCTAGAAACTATGCCGAATAGCGCATTTTTATAATAGAATATATGATAACTGTCAGTTACGAAAGTTAATGTTATGTCAGTTGAAAATTCGGAGGAATAAATATAATAGAAAACAGATTTTCAGTAATTTAGTTTTCAGTCAAACAAAACTTAGATTGAATACAATTTGACGATTGTTCACGCGTCCCGTGTTGACTTCCAACAGCAAGTTTCAAGCTCCTTTAGATCCGAAAAAATACACAATACCATTATCAATTACATCATTAAAAGGTCATGTCTTACTTATCCGATCCCTATCTAACAGACACTTTTTTTTTTTTGAAAGTTTTATTAATTAAATGTATCTGAATAGCTGGAAAGGTTAATTTAGGAATTACTTTACGTCTCAAGACCAGCTCGCATGACCAGAAATACTGACTTATATTAGCCATTGGAATGCAATCAGGTTACGAACACTCAAAAGTGTGCATTTAATTCACTTCTAAAAGCAATCGATATTCCATAAATTATATTTTGTACATCAATCAAATCATTTCCCAAAAAATATTGCACACTTTGGACCGCCCTTGACAAACGGAATAACCATTTTTAAGGAAACAGAAACAATAATCATAATAAAAATAACTTTGCACAAAACAATTATCCGAATAGCAATCTTTTAAGGAACAGGAACAACAATTACAATAATTTTTTAAGTAACAGATGTAATTATCCCAACAGAGATAGATAATATAATTACAATAATATTTTTTTGAGTAACAAAAATTAAGATAATGGACAAGAAAATCTAGATCACAACGGGTATTCGAACTATTACAGTAACAACGTTTTACATTCCAATTGAAAATACTGGAAGAATCGAAGGTTACATACCTCAACTACATATTGGTGAAGGAATTTATGACGGAGACGCAAGTGTAAAAAATTGCAAGGGTAAAGCTAATATCAAATTTGCAAATGCAAACCAAATACCAGTAACGATATCAATACCGAATATTACCTTAGAAGATTTTAAAGAAAGAGATTCTTAGAACCACTTGAAGCTACTTACGTTTTGCGTGATTCGATTCCAACTATAAATGATTCTCCATTTTTTCCGAGACAATATAAATTTCTCCCAGTTCACAAAGAAGAAATTACAAAACAAGTTAACGAATTATTAAAATATGAAATAATGAAACCTTCGCAATCACCGTTCAACACATTAGTTTGGATTTTTCCTTAAAAAACCCGATTCTAAAGGTAACACAAAGTGGCGAATGGTGGCCAGATATTTTTCAGTATTTGATTTAGCTACTGGTTTTCACCATATAAAAATGGACCCTAAAGACTTTTATAAAACTGTATTTTCTACACCTCATGGCCATTATGAATTTGATAGAATGCCTTTTGATTTAAAAACCGCTCCTGCAATATTTTAAAGCTTAATGGATATTACTTTAACGGGATTAATAGGAGCAAAACTATTTGTGTTTCTTGATGACATAGTCATATTTGCTGATATACTAGAAGAACACGAGAAAAATCTTAATAACTCAATGCAACGTCTTCGAAAAGCAAACCTTCATTTACAAAGAGACAAATGTGAATTTTTACGACCTGAGATAGGATATTCAGGTCATATCATTGATAAAAATGGAGTTCGACCGGACCCCAAAAAAATAATAGCCGTAAAAGAATTTCCAGTTCCAAAAACACAAAAAAATGTCAAACAATTTTTAGGATTAGCAGGATATTATCGTAGATTTATCGAAGGATTTTCAAAAATTGCCAATCCTTTTAATCAACTTCTGAAAAAAGATACTACTTTTATATGGACCGATAAACGGCAAATAGCTTTTGATATTTTAGAATCAAAATTATGTGAAGAACCACTTTTAAAACGACCCGATTTTTCTCAATCCTTTGTTCTCACATCAAATGCCTCAGTATACGCAATAGTAGGTATATTATCACAAGGTAAAATAGGTAAAGATAAGCCAATAGCATATGCTTCACATAGTTTAAGTGACATTGAGGGAAATACGATACATATGGAAAAGAAGCACTTGCAGTAATATTTTGTGTTACTTATTTCCGTCCTTATTTATATGGAAGAAAATTTACCCTACCCATGTCAAAGTATCTCTCGACAAGAGATCTCTTAAAAGGAGCGAATTCGTCCACAGGCGATCGCTTTGTAGATCTCTTAGTCAGGCGATCGCTTGGGTAAGAGATCTTTCGAAAAGCGATGGCTTGTGGACGAATTCGCTCCTTTTAAAAGATCTCTTACCCAAGCGATCGCTTAATTGTAAAAGATCTCTCAATCAAGCGATCGCTATGTAAGATATCTAGCTGTAGCGATTGCTTGGGTATAAGATCTCTCGAAAAGCGATGTCTATGGAAGAAATTAAGTGTAAATCCAGATCGTTATGTATAATAAACAAAACATTGCTATCAGTATCGAATTAAGTGTATAAATCATTCAGTAACGATTTCCGATTCATTTTTTTAGAGCAATTTTAATTTGAGATGCAAATTTCTAAAGATCAAAAAGTGTTTGAAGGATTTATAGTGTTGATGAAGACAATTGCGCTCTAGCTGAAAGTGACCGCACACTTGAATTTTATGGGCAAACGCAAGAGGCTTGCAGCTAATTACCTGCAAGCTAATCTTCCTCATGCGCGACTGCGCTTTTATGACTAGGAATATCGCTTTAAAAGCGATGCTGCTCGCTAATAAGATATCGCTTAGGGTGAAAAGCGACGAGGTTTGTGCCTGAAGCGACATGGTTTGAGGTAAAAAGCGATGGCGCTTGTGACTAAGCGACATCGCTTGAGGTAAAAAGCGATGACGCTATAGATAAGAGTTGTCGCTTTGAAAATAGGGATATCGCTTGAAAAACAAGCGATCGCATACATTTTAAAAGCGATACTTTGCCTTGGGTAGTAACTGATCATAAACCACTAGTTTGGTCTCAAAATTCTAAGGATCCTTGCTCTCGGATTTGACGTTGGAGGTTGAAACTCGAAGAATATAATTTTGATGTAGCATACAAAACAGGCAAAATGAATGTCAATGAAGGCGCTCTTTCAAGGAACCCAATTGTTAATGAAGAAAAATCCTTAAAATTACACGAAGATGATGATTATACTGAGACCGCCCAGCCTCGAGTCTCCACCTTTTTGCGAGGAAACGGGAGCGAAACCTGCAAAAATAGGATCATTATAAGGACAATTACATTCACACGAAACCCGCACGAAAGAATCACAAGTTTTCGTTAAGTCCCTGCTAAGTAATTATTCATTAACTTCCAAACCGGAAGTGCACGTGGCTCAAACGCCGGCGTCTGGTTTTCACGGACATTTTCGTTCGTAGTCTCCGAGAGCGCCGCACTAGCCTGCGGTTGCTGGCACTCAACCAGTCACCTGAGTTGAGCAGCTTTGTGCATGGTCGCTGGAAATTTTATAATTTATTGATCGAACTAGACTTGATCGCGGTCGGTAATTGAGGCGCGCATATGATAATTACAGAGGGAATTTACATCGAATTTTTTATCACTTGGTTAGCTCGGCTCGTGTCACATGTAGTGTGAACTTATATCGAGAGACACACCGAACGTAGCACTCCCGATTTTCTGCATAAAAATTAACATAAATAAAAAGTGCGTGCTTGGAAGGTGTCGAATCCCCACGGGGAGCTTCGCTTGACAAGTCACTTCTTGTACTCACGCCATGCAAGCATCGAATTCCTACGGGAAGCTTCGTTTGCAGGACAAAAATTTCACTTTTCCTTTTGTCTTCTACCGAGAAAAGCCTGCCAAGTGACGCGTATTTTTATAAAAGAGTTGATAATTATATGGGTGGAGGGCAGATGATGAACCGTGGCAGGCCTGTGTCACAAATTCTACAGTGCCCTACCCCCCTCTGATGTCGCTTTTCATTAAAGTTGAAAATTCATGGAAGGGAAGGAAAATCTTGAAAACTGGGAGAATCTTCAGTGTTGTATAAAAGAAAACCCATTGATTAAAACCTTTTCATTTACAGGTGCAGGGAAGATCCCAAAAATTAAATTAAAATTAATCTTTTTACGTACATCTACGCGAAATTGGGGACAGTAATAAAGGTTATGTTATATTTTAGATTTCGAAGATTTCGAAGATTGCGAAGGACGGACCCTAAAACGAAGATTTCCGGAAATAGCTTTGAGCCTCTTGAAATAATAACTCAAAGCATCGCTTTTTGTAGATGAGTAATTTTTAGCCCAAATAGGCCAAAATTGCTGTTTGAAAACTTAAAATTGATAAAAATAAGAAATTAAATTTTCAAAATGTTAGAATACCTACATGACACCTCAAGTAAAAATGAATCTTCAGAAAACTTTCATAAAAATTAATCAAGAAAATAATATCAAGAATGGAAATAATTCCAAAAGTAAATACTTTAATTCGATATTTACCCAAGATGATTCAAATGACTTTAGCGAATCCACACAAGACTCAATATTATTGTTCAATTTTTACATTTCATTCCTATGTAGCGCAATATACTACATTGTGCTAATGTTAACTGTAGCGAAGAAAAGAGTTCGCGCGCCGGTGGCACATAAAATATCTTATTCGTATTAGTTATTGAATTAATTCTGAATTTATTAATAACATAGGATGTAATCACATATCACTTTAATAGTTTTTTGAATAAGCGTACGAATTTCTAATGTAAATATGTGTGTAAACATGTTTCAAATACATATATCAAACTACACAACCCAGCAAACACTGTTATATAACATGTATGTAACTGTTACGTAACATATTGTAACACGTTACATAGCTGGTGACTTACAGGTGAGTCACCTGTGACGCAAAATGTCACACACTGCGTGATGAATCAGTTTTATAACAGCTTTGCAACGCTGTGATGTAATGGGTCTGTAACAGACTTATGTAACATATGTGCTATATTGTTACGCAGCATCAAAGTAAATATGCTCTATATGTGTTATGCAATTATGTTATATACAAGTTTTGTAAAAGCGATATGTAAATAGTATGTAACGGAGATATGTTAAACAGATATACGATGATAAAATATTGATAAAACACAACTCATTTCTGTGAGTCAAATTTTGTACCTTTGTGTTATTTGTCGATTACTGAATATTATACTTAGGGCAAGTGAAATTTTATCATAAGAGCATGAAACATTTACGATTTTTGTTATTCAATATTTAATTTGTTTTCTCAAATTTTACTTTCAAAGGGTTCGTTTTGGAGCATTTTCTCCAGTTTCTGACATTAATCTAGTTTAATTTGCTCTTACGTTCCGAGCACACGTCAGATTCAAATAGTGTCAAGGGGACACACATGAAGGTGGAGCGTTTCGGCAGATTTTTCTCTCAGACAGTTAAAAAATACAACTCACGGTCTTCTTTTGATCTTTTTGATCTCGCGAAGCTAATCAATCCGACGGGTTGAGGTCTGTTTCTGTGTTAATATCGTGTGTTCTTTAGTATCCAGGTTTTCTGCAATTAGAAAACGGGACAAGATGAGAGATCATGCAGATCTGCTAGTTCAAGATAAAACGGCTCACGATTGTTCGAGCAAGGAGGGCTTCCACCTGAAAATAAACTGGGGTTGAGTTAAGAGCATAACTTCGAATTCACAACATCAAAACCCCCTTGACTACGCGTTAGCTAAGAACTACTGATATATGTATTAAGGAGATAAAATTGTTGCGTTCAAACGTGCGAAAACATCAGTTTCCGACCTGCGTAATTATCAACCTAATTGGTTTAATCGCTATGGTCGTTTATCATCATTTGTTTCCGTACGATATCTCCCTAATGGCGGATACAATTCCGTAAACCTCTTTATTCGATAGATTAGGTATAGTATATGTGAAATTTTGGCAATTGTCCACGATGTCCCTTATAGATCATTCGCGTAACCAAGTTACAGTATTGTCACATAAAAATTATGTCACACTGTTACGTAGCTGTTACTTATGTACATTATATACAACTCACATAACTATTCCGTAACATTGTTACATTACCCTTACGTAACAAAGCAACGAAATTGTAGTAGATCATTTAGGTAACCAAGTTATAGAAAAGATGTTACGTGGTTCTTACATAAAAATTACGTAACATTGTTACGTAGCTATTACTAATGTAAATTACATACAACCCACATAACTATTCCGTAACACTGTTACATTACTCTTACGTAACAAAAAAACGATATTGTTATAGATCATTCGGGCAACCAAGTTACACAACAAATGTTACATGATTCTAACATAATAATTATGTCACATTGTTACATAGCTTTTATTAATGTACATTATACACGACTCACATAATTATACAGTAATGCCGTGACAGTTCACTTACATAACATTATGACTAAACTGTTACAGATAATGTGTGTAACAAAATTAGAACATGAATTTTACATTGTTTTTCTATAGCATATACATCCCACTGCTACAGAATTGTTACATTCACTCTTTTATTGATCTTTTACATCTTCACGCGGTAACAATCTTACATAACATTGTTTCCTTCCCGTTATATAGCAATTACATCACTGAACAATAAAAATCGTTACATAACCAGAAATAACTATGTTACCCTTTTGTTACGGAGCGGTTACATAACGTGTTTGCTGGGAAGTATATTTGTAAAGATATTTATGTGCCACCGGCGCGCAAACTCGTTTTTTCGCTACAGTTAACAGTAGCACAATGTACTATATTGCGCTACAGAGGAATGACATGTAAAAATTGAGCTGCGCATGCGCCTATAGCCATGCAACGGAGCATGATATTCTTCTTATTCTTCTTCTTCTTCGTACAGCGTTAGCACCTTACTGGCAAAGTCTTGTACATTTGAACTGCGCATGCGTCTATTAAAATCCATTAAATTCCATTAAAATCAAAATGGCCAGAACTAGTCGTGACATATCAAGTGTAATGACTAGCGCAGTTCAAATGTACAAGGCTTTGCCAGTAAGGTGCTAACGCTGTACGAATAAACAGAAGAATAAGAAGAAAATTCTGCTCCGCTGCAAGACTATATGCGCATCCGCAGTTCAATTTTTACGTTATATTCCTCTGTAACGGAATACACAGCATTCCATTACTCTCAGCTGTAACGGAAAAACGAATTTCCGCGCCTGAGGCACATAAATATATTTTATATAATCAACCTTTCTTGTTCACTGACTATTCCTCATCCCTTAGAGAGGATCCTTCCGATACTTACATAAAATGAGGAAATCTTTAAAGAAGAGAAATTTGTATATTCTGCACAAAATACCTACTTTACTCTCAGAAAACACGCATAAAAAAGCGAGAAAAACATGCTTGCGTTGTATAATAGTATGTCGTGCAACTAGGGGAAAAAAAATTTATTTTGTGAGTGTGAAGTTTGATGCCTGAGCAAAGCGAGGTTAACAACCATAAGAGCAAAGTTAATGTTTTTGCCGTGTCATAGATGATTTTTTTTCTACGAGGGGGTCAAAGAACGGACTTATTTGCCCCGCATGGGGCAATAAAACCCACTTTAAGACCCGATAGTACAAAAATAATTCAATTATTATGTTGATGATTTTAATCAATATATTAAATGTAGGCTAAAACTAATTAGAATATTTCAATTCATTCTGAGATATGAAAGAAACCTAAGTTCGTTTCTGAGAGAATTTGATGACTATGAATTGAATAATAAAATTGATAAGTTATTTCCTTCCGAACTAAGTCCAAGGGATAAAAGCATTGATTTGTCACATCTTGTGACCATCGATATTTATTTATGATATTAAACTATGTAAAACTAATAAAAACAATTTACGATAGTACGTGCATAAGCAACAGGTTTTAAAAAGTATTGATTGAATGAAAATAGAATGTACGGAAGTGAAATTGTAATAGGAAGAGAGAAATAGTGAATTTATAAATAGAGAACGTCTATGAACAAAACTTCTCTCATAACTAAAATTGAACTTACGAGGCAGATCAAGACAAATTCAAATTCACTGTCCATCAAGCGTCTTGACACTGGTCAGACCCTGCAGTAGTAAAGAAACAGAGTTTTCATCATAGTTTTTCTTAAAACCAGAAAATGGTATAAAGGAGTGAGAAATCGCAGAGAAATTAATACTATTGAATTCCAAAACGGTAGTGATAATATTTCATATAATAATTACATTAAGGTTAATAGGAAAATTTCAGCGGTGAAAAGGAAGAGTTTAAAAGCACTCAATAGTGTTTAGGTTAAAAGTCAGCCATTGTTTCCTTGTATTAGAAGTTATTAGAACAATGGCTCAAAGGACCGCATCTTTCTCTTTCCTTCGCACAGGAATGGAAGGTTTGAGACTACAAAGAGTGAGAGTAAGAGTATCGGGCATTGTGCTCTTAATTTTGTGCTTTTATGGATTTACCGCGACCTATTTTTCTTTCTTTTCACCACAAAATTAATAAAACAATTCACACAGCCACAAATGCTGTGCGAGAAATTTCGATGAAAAATACAGCTGTAGCAGAAAAAAAATTAGCGAAGGGACAGGACAGCACAATGGCATAACTGTGTTAGGCGATGGTTCGTGGCACGAAAGAGGGTATTCATCGCGATTCGTCATTGCTGCACTGATTGGGTGGTTTACACGCATAGTCTTGGATTTCGTTGTTAAATCTAAGTACTACGAGCTACTTAAGTTTTGGAAATCAAAATTATGGTTTGGCTATACGGCAACATTCAAATTTTGCTAAAGACATGAAAAAAACCATTTGGGAAACTCTTTATCATAAAATTTCGACTAACAAAAAACGCAAAACGTGAACGTAAGCTTCAATGCTAATGTTGGCCATAGCTCACAAAGCTTATTCCAGTAACAAGGAGATGCTGCAAGTTATAAACGTCAGAATCAGTTCCAATTGCTACAACTTCTGCGAAGAAGCCGATGCGCTCCGAATAAAAACAGCTGAGAGCAGGCTCACTAATACAACAAAAGAAGCACGGAAATCCAGTTTATCAGCATGAGAGGGAGAAAAAGAAGCTTAAGAGAACTAAAAAGCTTCAAATGCGTTTTTTCTAGAAATAACGTTTTTGAAAACAGTGTACATAGTAACAATTTTCATCCGATTGTTCTGAAATTTTTATGGGATGTTAATAACACTAGAACTACCAAGGGGGGTCAAAATGACTTGTTTGACATGGTAGGAAGTAGGTATACCTCAATCGTCGGTAGTTCTAGTGATAAATATATTCTTTATGGGCTGTCTTGACGGTTTCCAAAAATAACAAATATATTTGTATACATATATTAATAAATAAATTAATAAATCAATTGAAAGACAGTTACAATGTCCACCGTTTGTACTCGGCAGAGAAGAAATACATGGAAAATCTGCCAAGGACAGCGATATTATGCATGAAATTTATAACATAAAAATTATTTTTAAATCTGCAAATGATGGATAATGAATTGCTGCATGTAAATTCATCTCCGGTTTTTTCGTTTTCCCATAGTAAAATTCCTAAATTGGACCTTTTTTTCGGGTACCAGGGGTGCCGTAACCCCTCAATAGAGTTGAAGTCAATTTGAAAAGCATAGCATGAAATTGAGTAAAAATAAACTTTCAATCTTTGTAATATTATATGATATTATCTGTAATAGATTTCATAGAAGGATTTGCACCCTTAAAATTTGTATATACTTTAATTACTAGGTAAGCGATAACTTTGTTTTGTAAAAGCAATCAATAAGAACAAAAATACGAAACTGTAAGAAGATCCAAATTAACTCTCTAATTAGCAAAAACTGGAAATTGAAGCAAAAGAGTTGGCAGTTTTCTTCTTAGTAAACTATGGGTTATGAAATCAGAATTCGAAATCTAAATTATTAAATCATTAATTAATTATTAAGCATCGAGAATTATTAATTTAATGGATTATTAATCATTAAATCCAAAATTATGTGCATTAAGACATATTTGTCCTGAGGCGGCCTTATTCGTAGAAGGTTAATCTTGATATAATTATACTTACGTGAATTCATTATCAATAAGGAAGTTAATAGATATATAACATTAATAATGTGTAGTGAAGATTTACTGTTTCGTAAAATCGTAATAATTATATTTTAACACAGACGCATTTATTTATTATTTCACTTAGTTAAGAGGCTAGTATTAATTTATAAATTGATTTCAAATGACTCTAAAATATCTCTTCATCCCATCTGCTTCAGTATTTAAGTCATCTAAACTGGCTATCCACTTAATTTTCATCTCTAATCTCTTTCACTACCAGAGGCTTTATTTTTTAATAAGACGGCAAAAAAAGTATCCACGAACAAAAACTTATTAACAATACGTTCCTATTCCAAATATTCCTACGCAAAATGTAGTTTACTTCTAGGAAACTCTTCTTCTATATGCTCAATTCAGATCATTGCGCATGCTCAGCCATTGATTTTCAACTGTATGTCACCTTCCCAATTAAATTAGTCCAAGCAACAGGGAATTTTTTATGACATTATTTATTTCAGAAAACGGACCGCGCCATCAGGAGAAAGGTTGGTCATAGAGTAATTGTGTCATGTTTTAGACAACGAAATATGATTTATAAATTTTTTACCAACATTTAAGACTAAAAAATCGCACTTCTTTTAGTTTTTTGTTTAAAACATTAAATGTAATCATCCAATCTTAATGAAATTAATTGAAAAGTTGTAGACAATTGAATTGTGAACAAAATGAGCCGTCGCTTGAACTGCTTGGATAATTAGAAGCGGAGAAAATTCGGAAAAACCGGGAAATTTAGCTTTTGTTAAATAAATTAATGTCTCAATTAATTCTTAACTTTTTAGGTTGAGGTTTGGTGAAAAAGTAGCACACTTTATGCTCTTCAAATGTGTAAAAAACGGTCAGTTTAAGATTATACATTTTCGCGCTATTGACACTTTAATTTATTTAATGCGTTAATTGTAAAATGTCTGCTTGCCGCAGAGGTGGTCCGATTTTTATTTTGAAAACGTCTTTTAAAAATATAAATCAAGCACAACAGAACCTCAATCTTGGTTTTTCGCTAAAATGTTGCAAAGTGCCTTTGATGGATTAAGTTAATTATCATCTCTATTTTCTAACTTCTTTTTATTTTCTATGCGAAAACCAAATTGGAGATAAAAGTACATTTGATAAAAAGAAGATTTTTTGACACAATTATTAAATGTCACATTGTATAAAATGAAATATACAGCAAAGTAAAAACATATCTAATACAGTATATCATTATCACAGCATGAAATTAGCAACATAAAATGAACTACAATTAATATTATATTTGATTATTTGAATTCCTGAAGTATTATAATTTATCATAAAAATATATATCGATAAAGGCATCTATAGATTCCAGTGTTACAAAACACCACACGAAAGCTTCAGTCTCAATATGTGAATAACTCACAAATAACGTTAGAAAAATTTGATTTTGATGTACCAAAACTTTAGAGATTTTAAAATGAGTATAAAAATACATATACTGCGTCTGTAACTCAAGCATCTTTGGAAGATGCACATGGGGTATGATTTCTGAAGTGTACTGAAACATTTCGCTTTATGAGGTTTATATATATATATGTAGGTGCATGTGTATATATATTTCCTACCTAAAGTCTAGAGCCAATTACCCCATCTATGTTGCCCTGTTTATTGTTAAAATTAACAATTAATCAGGTAGAGGACAAGTCGAATGAATCACACTACAATTGAAATTATTAATAATTTATTATAGAAAGATAAAAATTTTATTTTAACCCAAGCAACTTTTAATTGTTGGTTGCAGGCTGTTTTCCCTTGGTCGGTCGTGTCCGATTGGTCCAACCTTAAAGAAAACACACCGTGAGTCTAAAGGGCTTAAAAAGAAAAGAAGAAGAGAAACTTAATAAAAACAATACTATTTGACTTACCGGTTATTCTTGATGAGGAGGGCTCTCGAAATCGATAATCTTTCAGATGCAATTGATCCTCTGTTAATCGGGTACCTCCCCTAATTACGTCACCACCCGAGAGAACAGGAATTCGGTAAAGATCAAATTTAATAGTTACATTTTCCCTATCGCGAGAGAGAATGAAGTTAATCACGAAATTAATAATACCAATATGAGAGAGAACACTCGTGAACACTAGAGAGAGAGGCTAAGTGGTCTCGGCATGGTTGACAAACGCCACAATGCGTTAGAGTCAATAAAGTCTGATTACTCGGAATCCCGAGCCACTTGCCAGAAAGAAAAAGTTGAATAAAACCACTTACGCTACCTGTATGACGTCTCCTAATTCCGGGACGAATCACAAAACGAATTCTCCTTCCATCCTTTACTATCAAATATCTCAAATATTCCCTTCGGGGTACGTGCAGATTCCAACGTCTTTCCTTTGGTTGGTTTATTTTGCACTTGCCTTAACGACTCGTAGGACGAGAGTGGAGAAGAAAGACGCGACGCCGACGAAGTTCCCGACCTGCCCCACGAATTACAAGCGTGACCCAATAGCGGACCCGGAAGCAGGTCACATGTCATACATCTAGTAGACGACTAGGCAACCCGTGCCTAGTAGTAGTTCAGTAGTTGCACTCGGCAAATAATTTCTATAAACACGCGGTTCTCTCAATTACAGCGAACGGCGCGTATGGTACATTGGCACTATTATAATCAGTGTCCATTAATATCATATGACGTACATTTAGTATCACAAAATGTCCAAAATACTAAATATCAAGCCCCGGGGTCTATGTGCCCTCGTATCGTTCATGGAACAGACGGGACAGGAAGCGTAAGTGCAATTGAAGAAAACTCTGGCGAAAGTTTCGGAAAAAAATTCATTCCGGCCCAATCAGTTGAAAACTAATCCGTCTCAATCCGAAACAAACTTTCAATCCGATGAATGCGAACCAATCAGAATACGGATTAATCTAATGTGATTTTCAATCCGAATGAATACGTGTTCGGATTGACTTGGATTTACACGGATTGATTTAAATTGACTCAGATTGAGACGGATTAGTTTTCAACTGATTTGCAACAAACGAGATTGAAAGCTTTTTCGGATTGGCTTGGAATAGCTCAGAATGAATTCCTTTCCGAAACTTTCGCCAGAGTACTTTAACAAGCGCAATTGCTGACAAAGTTACACTCGAAGCATATTAAACTTGAGATACAACCAAATTAAATATGTAGCAAGTAATTTTTAAAATTGGAAACACTGTTTATTACGCAATGTCACATTTTGTTATTATGTACGTCTTTTTATTGCTATGAGTATATAAGCAAACTGGGTGGTAGTAATATAAATTATATTGCGGTACAAATTTCTTATCTGGTGATTTAACTACTTCATATGCAGAAAAATGTTCATCATATCCTACAGTTTTGTAAACATTGCAGTAAAATAAAATAGAACTAATTTTCGTAGAAATTAAAATCTCTTCGATTTTTGCAAAAATGGGAAACTCTTCGCTGATCTCAATAACAATTGTGAAGTTATTTCTGTACGTAGTACCGAAGATGCTAACAGTATCTACCATGAAAAAATCATCTGGCACATAAGAGGTCTGATTCACTAATTTATTTGTTATTTCTACGCTTAACTCTTTCAAGCGACCACTCGAAAACCTGGAATCCAATCCCTTGTTCAATATTAGCCGATTTGAAAACATTAATTGTTGTTTTAGTGCAATTGTATGGCATATCTTAACTCGTGTCGCAACAGAGTTTGAAGTTAATTTTCCTTCTCTATTTTTTGATTCGCCCCTGATTGCTTGAAGATGAACAAGTGGACCCATCAGTACTGAGACGGCCCAGCCTTCAGTATCCGCCTTTTTGCGACGAAAAGAGTAAGCAATCCACTAAATTAGGATTACTTTTAGAATAAGTAGGTTCCCACGAGACTCGCACGAAAGAATTGCGATGTCTCGTTAAGTATTTGTCGAGTAATAAGGGATCTACTTTCAAACCGGAAGTGAGTATGGCAAGAACGAGGCTGTCTACTTTTCACAGACATTTTTGCTCGTATCCTCAGCGAGCGCCACACTAACCTGTGGTTGCTGCCACCCGACCACTCACTCAGATCAAGCAGCGTGTGGCATGGTCCGCTGGATGGACGGGCGTCCCACACTGTTATTTTTTTTCCATATATTTTTTTTTATTATTTATAACAGGATCATTTGTTCATTTACACGTATGGGAGTTTTAATTAATGATTAAATAAAATAACCAAATGAACAAATGTAATGTATAAATGAATGAACCTAACTGTATGGTTACAAGTGAATACAGCTATTATTATATTTTGAATAAGCAAATATAATTGTTATTTTATTTTAAATAAATAATTATAATCATTGCCACATTGCAAGTATTATAGATTTTTGATATCATAAGTAAAGATAATTATCATTGTGCCGTAAAATCCATTAGTATTCAACATTACGAATAACTGTATTTATGAAAATGGGTCACTTAACAATAATAAATAGAAGTTGATTTATTGAAATCTCCTTTTTATTGTAAAAAGCGTTACACGACGTTCAAGCCTGCCCACACCGCTGTCCAATAGGAACCCTCGCCCACGCAAGTAGCACACGCCAGCGGGAGGTGAAATGGGGGAAAGGCTTTCTCGTCATCGTCGCGCGGTGCGTTTTCGCTTTTGAGTGCAGATCAATTTTTGAATGCTCCCACGGGACGAAATATGCGACTTTTCGAAATTTGAAAAACATCGTTATAATCGAGAGAATATCAGATTTTTCCTGATACTGATTTTCAACCCGAAAAACGGTCGTAAAAAGGGGGAAAACAACGCGCATAAAACTCTTGATTTATTGATTTAATTGGACTCGATCGCGGTCGCTAATTGAGGCGCGCGCATACTAATTAAGGGGGGAAATTAATAGAGAGGTGGAAAACCGAGGTAACGTGCACGGTTGCTGTTCCACAAATTACAATATAGGCGCGCTGCCCAGAAAGGTGAGAGCACGTCTCGACACCGGGGCGTTTAGCAAATTGTCACAAGATCTCGGGCTCGAGTATGTTCACTTGCATCTCACGATCAGGTGAACTACTTTGAGAACCAGATCGTCCATGGTTCCTGGTCCTCCCTTATTTGCTAGGGACTTTTTGGATTCCTTTTTTTTTAAATAAAAAAAAGTTGTCGTAGATTGGGTTTTTCTCTAATACACGTGGGTCTTCTTTTATAAAGCAAAAATAGCGAGCAATAAGCTCGAGCAGAAAATACTGGATTGTGGTCAACCCGGGAGGCAAGTATCCGTGCACTCACAAAAGGTGAGACTCGGAGAAAGCTCCCATCCTTACAACTTTTCTTTCTGCCGAGCAGTGTCGGAGCCCTGAGGGCACTTCACTGCCACGGTGCTTCCCTACACTTCCCTAAATTAATTCCAATTGGGTCAACCAAGGTCCAGTATAGTTGTGGTTTATTCTTGTGGGAGGGAAAAGGCAAATGATGACCTCGTCGGGAGCTTATGCTCATAATTTCCAAAATTTGGAACCGACTTTACTGATGCTTTCTTGACTAACTAAATTTTTAAATAAACGGTAGGGCGCGAAATCCAATAACTGAGGTATTCTCGGGGTAATTTGACAGGCAGAGCAAGCTATTCCATGATCCAAAAAGTCAAACAACATTATTTTCAGGCGTAGGGACGATTCCCCAAAATTAGAACGTGTTTTTGTTCGTGGCGCAACTGCGCGAATCTACTCCAAAATGTTAATATAGTTCTTGTTCTCGTATTTTAGATTCGATCCTTCAAATCACGCCTTGCGTAAACGAGGAATCGTGGAATTGACGTTAGCTCTCTCAAAAAAGAATACTTAAAATCGTGAGTTTCTTTGCTGTTCTCACTCTTAAAATAAAGAATAAAAATTCGCGAAATTTTCACCCTTCGTGTGACCCACTCAGAAATTTTGGAAGTAATTTTGTCTCAAAACAGGGCAAAATTGTTGTTTAATAACTCAGTAAATTGAGGTAATTAAAAATTGATGATTTGAAATTTAAAATCAGAATTTAAAAGCGAAACTTTTGACCAAGTCGGGCAAGAATAGATTTATAAATATTTGAAAATTGATAAATTAAAGATCGGAAAGGTCGAAATGTTTCAGTACTATTATATGTCGGTAATGCAACATGAAATGATGTTTAGGTTTCAATGGACCAAAAAGTTTTATGAATTGTTCATGATGCTCAGAAATTAAATTTTCTAAGTAGTCAAGCCAGTCAGTATCAAAATGTTTGCACGATAATAAACACAGAATTTGTCTCAAATTGATGAACATTTTCCAATACTCATTGGTTTCTAGCACAAAGCGACCAAACATAATTGGAGCATAAGTAATGAAATTCACCATTTCAGCTGCTGAAATTTTTATAACTTTATTTTTCAAGTAGTCTATGCTAATAACTGGAGGCTTGTTAGATTCGAACTGGTAATTAAAGTTTCGCAAGATCGAATTAAAAATGTGATAATCAATGAGTTTGTCAATGAGTATAAGTTGATGGAATATCAGGCCAGCTTCAAGTGGGATAATTCCTTCAGGAAGATCATGCATTAAATCTGCAATTAAATTTTGTGTACAGTGAAAATGACGAACGTTATTAAAAGCACAATTTTCTTTAATGCCTCTGGTTTTAAAAGAATTACTTCTAACGTCATTAACGTAAACAGTCTCTGTTCTCAAAGTACTTAAAGAATCCATGTAATTAATAATGCAGTCAAGTGTATTACCTGTTTCTAAAAATGCTTTAAAGAGCTGTCTCAGTGGAACGATTTGCTCATACCGATTCTTTGGTTTCTCTATTCCGTTTTTGTTTTCAAATTCTTCGCCAATCTTTTTCGAAATAGGATGAATTAAAATTCCGAGTTTTTTCAGTTTTTTATATCTTAGGTATTCAGAGCGAACATCATCAAGTTCAGAATTAAACACTCGAAACATAGAATTATTTTCATTTTGTTGAGCAACTGGAACATTATTTACAATTAAAATTTCTTTTATTCTGTTCTGAACAATTTCTAGTGGACCCGTTAAAATACTACGTATTTCATTAATAACATATTGCACTACATTTCTAGGGATTGATCGTTTACTATAGAAATCGGTAATCATGCGCTGCATTTGCAATTCAATTATCTCGGGAAAACGTAGGTCCTCAAAAGTAATATTGGAACTACCTGGTGATGGTAAATTATGTAATTCATGGAATTCATTCTCGACTGGTATGCAAGAAAAAGAATCTGTACTTTCAAAAGTATCTGTAGAGCTACTTGGCACCACCAAATCATTCATTTCATGATTGTTATCGAATGAAATGCTAGGAGAAGTATTTATTTGAACCGCCGCATTATCATTTTCGCTCTCTACCTCATTCGGATTTATGGTAGATGGTATGGTGATTGATGTCATTTCAAAGTAGTTTTTGTGATCTAGTCTAAAGTATCGCTTGAAAGAATTGAGCGACGAAAATTTCCTTGCACATTTATATAAGGTGCACTTATAAGCGCAAGTTTCATTGAGGCTGTGGAAAGTGCGCCAGTGATGAATCAAAGTTCTCAAAGAAGATTCACAGAAATATTTGCATAAATGGCAACGCATTTTGAATAAAAAGCTAGGATTTGTATCACAGAAGTATAGTAATTTTTGGTCCTTGAATACTAATAGAGATAATATTAATGTATCTAACTCCGCCATTGCCGGTCCCAAGCCCGGATGCGAAAGGAGGAGGGGACACACAGACAGCAACATGACACTACATACTTACAGCAACACTGAACGCAACACAACCAATACCCGAGACGGCGTTTCGCGGGAGGGCAGCGTCTCACCCAGAGGAACGTGTGAGGCCATGCACGGAGCAGACGCGTCCTGCAGCCCGCCAATGGTAGTAGCCGAAAGGACTCTGCCAACAGCTGGGCTGTCGCCGTCAGGATGGCCGTCAAGGGGGTCTTATAGACAGACTTTCCCTAGCGGTGGGCCTGCCGGGCGCACGCGTTTGAATGGTCTCTCCTCAACCTTCGGACGCGTGAGGACGCGGTGTGGAGCAAAAAGCATCAGGGGACCTTGAACAGGTTCCTTGATGCCGCATGAGTGGAAACAGTTTGAATGCGGGGGCCCCTTAATCGGGGTATCAACCCAAATACGCATGCGGCGGTGACGCTGAACTTCCCTCGTGCCCTTCTCGCGGTCACATCACAACCACATGCACGATACCGACACCCACACATACCAGTACGAATGCGTTGCCGAGTGAATGGGCTGCGGCCGGCGCCTGGTGGATATTCCCGATAGAGTAGCCAAGGGAGGAGTAGTAGCCTCCCGACCAGGGTAGGACGCGATGTCAGTATCTTACCTCTGTGGAAGTAATATGGGTAAATGTAAGTCCCTCCGGTGTTCGGCCGCGAAGGGCAAAGATCCCGTGAAACCACATGTTAAACTGGGAAAACCGCTCACGTTTCTACTGTCTGGAGCCAATTTCGGGGTTAAAATCAAGGACGCCCGGGCGCAGGAATGAAGGATTACCTGGTCAGTATTTCCTTATACCGGACGATGCGTAGGATAAATCGCATACCGTCTAGCCTGAAGTCCGGGTCAGGTGTCGGGGCGGACCCGGCACCGCTCGGTCGATAGGGGTGACGTAAAACCTTTAGCATCATTATGGCGCGGGCCTATCCCGTAACCTTTTTTACTAGCTTCATTTAATGTGCCGATAGGATCGACCATCCGATAAGCCGCTTCTCGGTTTCGGTGCACATAACTAGGGATCTATACAGGCGGGGATAGTAGCCCTACTGCGGTAGGGCTCCCATGATGGGCGAACCGTCTCAAGACACGACGAGATTAATATGAATTTTAAAAATTTTGAAAAAAATAAAGGAGATGAAGCGGTGAAGGCGCCTGATGCGCAGTCACACACTCCTCCAGGGGCTGATGGATGGAAAGACGTCCTTCAGCTCCTGAAGGAGCAAAGTAAGAAAATGGAGAGGTTGGCCAGGGCTCTCAGCGTTATCCAGCAGGGTATGCTGAGAAACAACCCTGGCCATGTTAAGGACAGTGTGAGTGAGGCTACGGAGGTGTTGAGCGGAATGCTCAACACCCACAAGTGCTTACTAGAGAGCGGGGTGGAAATCCAGAAAAGGATGGAATCCCACCCCGCCGTCAAAAAGATGGGTATCTTCCGGAGACTGCGCTCTGCGTCTCTGGGAGATACCCCAAAACAGCTGACAAAGGGGGAGAAGAGGGTTGCTCCTTCTCCCCCCGAAGATCGGCTTCCCAAGAAAGGGAAGGGCGGCATACCGCCAACTTACGCTGCGGCCACCAGAAGCCAAACCCCAAAAAAGGATGGGGAATGGCAGCTGGTGGAGAAGAAGAAAAAAAAGAAAAAAATAAAAAAAGAGAAGAAAAAAGAGGTTCCTGTGCCATCTGCGCAGGAACCTAAAACAAAGGTGAAGTTGGCGAGGCGCTCTCCGGCCGCACGGTCGGGCGACGCTATCAGGGTGTCGGCGAAGGATGGAGAGTCCTACGCCGATATCCTGAAGGCTATGAAGGCGAAAGTAAACCCCCAAAACGCAGGGGCGGAGGTCCTCTCCATTCGGAGAACCAGGAGGGAGGAGATTCTCCTGGTCCTCAGAAAGGGGGGTGACGTCTCGACCTTTGAAAAGGCGCTCGACCAGGCGGTCGGAGAGAAGGCCGAAGTTAAATCTTTGGTCTCGAAGAGGTCCCTTGAAGTTAGGGACCTCGACGAGACAGTCACAAGAGAAGAGGTTGTTGCAGCGCTTTGCATCGCACTGCCAAGCCAGACCTCGGTGATCAGTGCAGGCTGTACAAACGCTTTGGCGGTGTGCAGACTGCGGTGGTCCGTTTAACCGAGGCGGACGCCCAGAGCTTGCTCGGGCTTGGTAGACTAAGGGTAGGGTGGGTGAACTGCCGCATCCGAGAGCATGTCGAGGTTGCCCGGTGCTTCAGGTGCCAGGGATACGGCCATGTGTCGCGTGGCTGCGCGCTTCCAGGCAGGAAGGATGCCTGCTGGAGGTGTGGGGGCACATCACACGTGGCCAAGGAGTGCAAGGCTCCCCCTCGGTGCCTGACTTGTACTGATAGGGGCGAAAAAGATGTCGCCCATGCTTCGGGGAGCGGTTCTTGCCCAATATTCAGGGCGGAGCTCCGGAGGTTGAGAGGTGGAAAGTGAAATTTCTGCAGCTCAACCTCGGGAGAGGGAAGGAAGCCCAGAACCTTCTGATGCAGACTGCCAGGGAGAGGAGAGCCGATGTGTTGCTCATTAGTGAGCAACACAAATGGTCCGAAAACTCTGCTTGGTACCAGGATGCATATAGGAGGGCTGGGATCCTTGTCTGCAGCCCTGATTTGAGCATCGCGGAGTTCCTGGAGACCGACGCGGGGTTCGTTTGGGTGGAGGTGGCGGGGGTACGTGTGTACAGCTGCTACTTCTCCCCCAACGATCCTTTCGAGATCTTCGAGACCCAGATCCTCCTCCTTGAGGAAAGCCTCAAAGAGGCTAGTGGGCGGTCCCTTATTGCGGGTGACTTTAATAGTAAGTCGCCCGAGTGGGGAGAAGCCCGTCTGGACAGGAGGGGTATCTTGGTCGGTGAGATGGTCGCCAGGAATGACCTGATCGTGTTGAATCGGGGCAGGGATTTTACGTTCAGACGAGGAGCGGGGGGGTCGATTATCGACCTCACGATTGCCGCGCCCCGTCTTGCCTCCAGGATAGGCGACTGGTGCGTCCTCGATGTAATAACATTGAGTGACCACCAGTGCATTGAGTTTAGCATCCAGGAACGGAGTCACCCAGTGAATACGGGAAGGGGCGGCAAGGTAAGGAGCCCCTCCTGGAACACAAAACGACTCAGCAAAGACAAGCTTCGCGAACATCTTGAAGAAACCAGGCTCATAGATGAGCTTGGTTGGGCAAGGTCTGCTGGGTCGTTGGAGGACACTGTGCGGGCGGCGAGGCGGAAAGTGGTCGCAGCATGCGACCACTCCATGCCTCGCCGCGGGCACTGGCGTACCGGGGACTCGATGTACTGGTGGAACGACCAGTTGTCCGTCCTGCGTCGAAAGTGCCTTACAGCGCGGCGGAGTTTTACCCGCTCAAAGGGTGATCCTCTGCTGCGCGAGGCATGGAAAAAAGCAAAATCAGCTCTGAGGCAAGGCATAAAAAAAGCCGACTTCAGTGCTGGAAAGACTTGATCGGAGAAGTCGAGAAGGATCCATGGGGTCTCGCCTTCAAAATAGTCACTAAGAGATTGGTGACTAGAAGAAAGACCCCGGGCCTGGATAGTGCCGATCGTGTCAAGTACATCGTGCGAAGCTTGTTCCCGCATGTAGAGCCGTTCCAAAGACAGGACCGAAGTTCCTGCGTGGTCCGGGGCGAAGAACTCTTCACTCTCGAAGAACTAAAGAGAGCGGGTGGAAGGCTCAAGGCAAACACAGCGCCGGGGATCGACGGGTTGCCGAACGAGATCCTCAAAGAGGTGATCGGGGTATACCCGGAGATGCTCCTAGAAGTCTTCAACTCCTGTCTTCGGGAGGGGAGGTTCTTCGCAGACTGGAAGAAGCAGAGGTTGGTCCTGCTGAGGAAAGGCAACAAACCTCTAGGGGATGCCTCATCGTATAGGCCAATATGTTTATTGGATACGATGGGGAAACTTCTGGAGGAAATGATCCTACAAAGACTACAGGGTCACATGGTCCGCGAGAATGGTCTCTCGGAAAACCAGTTCGGCTTTCGGAAAGGCAGGTCCACAGTCGACGCCATCCAGGCAGTGGTGGACATCGCCACTAAAGCAAGAAGAGGAACTGGTAAGCGTAAGGGATTCTGCGCGTTGATCAGCATTGACATACGCAACGCGTTTAATACCGCGAGATGGAACATCTGCATCGAGGCGATGGTGCGGAAAAAGGTTCCAGACTACCTGTTACGAATGATAGATGACTATCTGAGCGACAGGTGGCTGATATACGAGGGCGACAAATGGTCTCTCAAGGAAGAGATGACATGTGGCGCCCCTCAAGGGTCGCGGGTAGGTCCACTCGTCTGGAACGTCATGTACGACGATTTCCTGCGCATGGACCTGCCTGCTGGAACGAGCATCATCGGCTTCGCGGATGACGCACTTGTCGTGTGCGCCGCTGACGACGTCAAAATCCTGGAGCTGAGGATCAATGATAGTCTGTGGCGGGCAAAGCGTTGGTTGGATAGCAGATGCCTGAAAATGGCCCCTGAGAAGACCAAGGCTTTGCTGGTCACGGACAGGAGATCCTTCAAATACCCGAGGATCGTTCTCGGGGAACATGAAATCAAGTGGAAAAAGAGCATTAAGTACCTGGGTGTGCAGTTGGATCGAAGGCTTAGCTTCGGCGAACACCTGCAGATCGCGACTGCCAAAGCCATCCAGTGTGGGGCCGCCCTGACTCGGATCATGCCCAACATTGGTGGTCCTAGGGAAGCTAAGAGAAGGCTGGTGGCGAGCGTGGTAAATTCGAAGCTGCTTTATGCAGCTCCGATCTGGACAAGTACCCTTAACAACCATGCTATCCTGAAGAAGCTGTTCTCGGCACAGAGAGGTGTGGTGATGAGAATTGTCTCAGCATACCGAACTGTGTCGACGAGTGCTGTGCTGGTCCTGGCGAGCGTCCCGCCAATAGATTTATTGGCGGAGGAAAGGCAGGAGACCTTTCAGCTTCGCAAGGAGCTTACCTGCGCCGACCTGCAGGAAATCGCTCGCGCGAAGGAGGCCATCCGCAAGGATGGAAGGCGCAGACTCGTCGAGAAATGGCAGACGAGATGGCATGGTGACCAAACCGGGAGATGGACACACCGTCTGATCCCGGAGCTCGCCACCTGGCTGGATAGAAAGCACGGTCAAGTCGGCTTTTACCTGGCGCAAGCGCTTTCGGGCCATGGTTGCTTTAATGCGTACCTGAAGCGCTTCAAAAAAAGAGACGATGAGTCGTGCCGCTACTGCGGTTCCCTTGTGGATAATGCAGAGCACACACTCTTCGTCTGCGCAAAGTGGGGCGCGGCAAGGGAGGCCCTCGGTCAGGCAGTGGGTGCCGAGCTCACTCCTGACACGATGGTCTCTCTCATGCTCCAGTCTGAACAGATTTGGATGTTTATCGAGTCATTCGTCACCCTGGTGATGAAGGCGAGGGAGCTCGATGAGCGTGCAGAGCGTGGCAACAATGGGGGCCAGTAGAAATCGCATCGGGGCCTACACCCGCGGTCCTGCGTCTTGGGCGGACTTGGCTGTTCGCGTCGACCGGGGGAGGAATCTTCTTATTCCTTTTCTGGTTGGCGCGGTTGGCCGGCCTGCCTAACTGGCTTGTGCCCTCGGATGGGAGTCCCGGGCGAACGGACGACGGAAGAGACGTACGCGACTTTAAGCTAGAACCAACTGCCCGCGAAGTTTAAACCCGAAAGGCGGTTCCATGGGCGGTGCATTGGTTCGCGAGAGGGGGTTTTTTGGTTTTAACAGGTATGCCTAGACCCGTCCTAGAGAGTCCTGTACAACGTCTATAAAAGATTTCGCCATTTTTCCTCCTCACAAAAAAAAAAAAAAAAAAAAATATTAATGTATCTTGTGGTTAACTATTTCTTCTTTGTTGGTATTCTGTCCCATAAACTCTCTCTATAAAAGAAAATAGAAAGGAATGACAAATATAGTGTAGAACCTAAATTGAAGAGATTGAATAGAATTTAAATGATTTTTAAGACTCACTTAAGTTCAGGTACTAGAACACAAAGATCAACTGCTACTTCTTCCTGGCAGCTATTCAAATCATCATAATCAGTAAAAATTTTGTAAATGTATCGTTGTATGAAATTCCATATCAAATGACAAGTACTCGGATAATTAGCATTGACTGCTTGAAAAACTTTAAAGCAAACATCGACTGCTTTGACAGGACTTTCCATGACATATCTCATCCCATCTACATATACATAAATAGACCTTGGTTCATTGTTATCGCCCACGGCGAGGATGAAAGGTTGAAGACTATCATTCCGTTCCATTAAAGCCTTTTCCCTATCCTGCAGCATCAAGTCGATATCATTTTCATCCTATAACAGTTATTCATTTATTGAGGAATTAAAACTTATACTCTGTTTGTTGAAGCTGAAGACAAATTTCGTACACGTATCTTCAAAAGATTTATGTAGAAACAACGGTAACGAGAAAAAATTATTTGAAAAATTTATAATCATAACTTACATGAACTAGGAGAAAGAAACTTGTGCATTTCATGTGTCGATAGCCGATAGTTTTTATGAGTTTTATTGTTTCTTACTGTAACTGGATTGAAAATAAGTGGCAGGTACCTTTCAGTGATATAATCTAAAATGAATTCCAATACGTTTTACTGAAAGAGGTAAAAAGTAATGATTGGAAATTGAAAGGAAAAGTATCAAGACAAAAATTTAAGAACTTAAATATTATACTGAATCAATCGAAAGCTATGCAAATCAATTTCAAGAAAATGTAAAATTCTTACAACTTTATATTTGACATTTGTTGTTTATTCTAACCATTCGGATTATCTATTAGATCTTCAGAAAGGTCGCCTTTTTTAACACCAGTCAGTATTACAGCACGCGATAAATGCTCTCATTCAGCATAGAAAGCATTCTTTTTCGCACCAAACATGTAATGGAAATCTTCTAACAATAATTCTAATCCATATTGCGTACGAAGAACAGGAAATGTATTCATGCATTCAAAAATTCTGTGCGAATTTAAAAACTCTCCTCGTTCTAAACGGCATAAGCTCCAATTCTCTTTTAGTGTCTCTGTTGCCTCCACGTTAGACTTAACATACTGCAAAGCTGCTCGAGCTATTGCTCTGTCTTCTTTTGTTAATTCCTGTGCACCCGTCGTATCTAAAATGATTTTTGATGCATTTTCAAACTTAGTAACAGTTCTAGATTTAAGTCAGTTTTAGCATTTCCCTTTTAAAACAATAATACTCTCGTTCTTGGTTTTCGTACATATATACTTAGTCACAAGTAAGCGCGATTAGACATTGACAAGCCTTTTCTGGGCAATATTTCTACTACAGAAATGATTTTAAAACCTTTTTTTGCACATTTTAAAATAAATGTTCATAAGCAGTTAAATATTTGTTGGTATAGATATATTACATCTTTGGATTTTACTAAACTTTCAGAATGAAAATTACCTATGTATGTTTTATACATACCTTGCGTAATACTACTTTCATCTTCCACTTCCGTAAATTCGCCTAGTTTGCTTTTCAGATTGCAGTATCTGCTCCATAATTTACCCCGATGTATAGTTCTAGGTGAATACTTTGTTTTTGGTTTACCAGGCACGAAATATACTCATTCTCGCTCATGAGGATAAGCCAAAACAATTTCCCTTGCTGCTTGTATAAAAATATCTTTTGCAATCCTAAAAAATAAGCAGTATAGAAAAAAAATATTTATAATAATTTTCAGAACATAAATTTTGATAGGAAAATTTCTATTCAGCGTACTTGTTCTTAAATGCAAACTGTTGGAATAAGTAATTGACAACACATCTCACTAAATTTTGTCGCGAATTTTTGTTCAGTATGTCCCCACTGCTGAGCACTATTTTTCCCTGTACATTTGACTGTAAGTAATCTTTCAGACCCTATAAATCATTCAGAGTCCAATTTCAAATAACAATGTTTACTCAAATTGTAAACAAACAAATTAAATGATTTCTAAGAATTACATTAGGAAAGAGTGGAATCACAGTCCGATTTTCATTTGTACGAATGTTTTGCGATGAAACTGTTTCTAGGATTGGTGTTCTTATCTCCGTCGATTTTTTTTTTACGAATACAAGTGAAGTCACTTTCTATGGCAACTCTGTTTTCAGTCTCCAGCGGCAATTTCAATTTTTTCGCACAAGGTTGTTTTTTAGAGTTTCCTGAGTCGAAATCATCAAAGTCAGAGGTTTGAGAAGAAAAGTTTGATTCTTCATTTGAAGAGAGCTCAAGAATAAATGGACCGTCCTTGCAAATGTTTGTAGATTCAACAGTTTCTACATAAACAAGGTATTTGTAATATTTTACATGCGTTTTCTTTCAAGACTGTAGGAATAATATAGAATAATGAAGCTGGAGGTTATATTTTTAAAACTGACGGTGCAGGATTTTTAACTATATTTTAAGAGAATATATTACGATAAAATCTGGATCACATTTAAGGTTCCGAAATTTTGTAATTTTGTAATATGGCTTAGGAGGTAGTTCAAAGATAATAAATTCATTAAGCTGAGAACATATGTAAAGTTTCTAGACGCTTCGAAAACTTAATGTAAATTGAATGAAAATTAAATCCTTACGAGTCTTTTCTGCCTCTTGCAGATTTGCAATTTCTTTTATCGTCAACGTTGTTCCATCGACATCAGCTTTCAAATTTTCGACCAGATTTACATTCTATAAAAAAACAGTTGTTGATTATGATGGTCTATCCATTTTTTCGATCGCATGCATATATAATTTGTATTTATCATAAACGTCATAAAAATACAAATAAGGGATCTCTTATTCAAAATTGTTGATACTCTAACTGGTAATTATTCAATTTCTTCATACCGATGACAGCAATAACTGACGAAAATTTTTTGAGAACTTCAATCTTGGTCCACTTGTTGGTATTAGACGACGTATTTCTTCGTCATCCAATAATAAAAATGACTCCTTATCAAATTGATTATCTAAAATTTGTAGCTATTTTGAGAAGTTAATAAAAATAAAATAAAAACACATTATATTTATCACCTTTGAAATTCTTACCTTCAAATGTATTCATAACAGATTTGTCGCAATTCCAACTGGTTAAGGTAGTTCGAACGAATTCATCCATTTTGTTGTTGTTGCTAAAATCGCATAAAGTAGCTCAATATGAAATTTCTAAATATACGATAAATATAGAGATTTTTCAAAGAGATCTCTAATAAAATCGTAATGCTATACAAATCACCGTAATGAACTAGTAAGTTCCTAACCTCACAATCGATGGGTAAATGCTTGCAAGACGTGCGTTACGAAAACTTTGAACGCGTCAAAGTAATCAGGTTAAAAGTTTTTCTAAGCGCAAAAGTCAAATAAAATACTTACATTTTTCAAAGCCAAGTCCAGCGATTTCACATATGGTTAAAAGCATGAAAAATGTCTGCATTAGCAGCCGTTGAAGATACCATGAGGGACCTTTTATTCAAACATTACGAATCATGCGTGCTAGGATACACTGATCACGTGACACTTGTGCATTGGCTCAGACAATGCATGTAACATCTTGAATATTCCAGTTGAACATTTAAGTCAATTAATCTTTAACATATAATATACTTAAGGGTTAAAACCCCAAAAAGATAGTAGATGCTATGCATTAATATATGTATGTTCGGCAGTATTATCTTACACTTCTAACATCTCGATTTAAACATCCATTTTGCTCAGTGCACGTATTCTATTTTATGTGACTTCGCTGCGGATACGAGTTTTTATGTGTACACTTGAATCTAATCTAGTATTGTAGTTGTTTGCGGCGCTAGTCATTACACTTGATATGTCACTGGTCCCGGCCATTTTGATTTTATCGATCTTGTGTAGTAGTAGTTAGTTGTAATAGAGCATGCGCAGTTCAACTGTACAAGGCTTTGTCAGTAGGGTGCTAACGCTGTACGAAGAAGAAGAAGAATAAGAAGAAGATTCTACTCCGCTGTAAGACTATATGCGCATGCGCAATTCAATTTTTACATTATATTCCTCTGTAACGGAATACACAACATTACGTTACTGTCAGCTGTAATGGAAAAACGAGTTTGCGCGCCAGAGGCACATAAAAATAATTTTACTTCTCTTGTGCAAAATATTCAATAAAACCTCTAAATTCTTATTTGACACTTTCTAACCTAACCAAGAATGAAGGCATGTACTCTCTTTTAAATCCGATTGCTAGAGCATTTTTTATAAGGATTAAAAAAATTACGGGATCTTCTCCTTACAATAGGGAATAAACTGTTATGAAGATAAGAGCAAAAATTTTAAAACGAAGCGCAAGAAAAAAAAAATATAAATAAAAAAAAAAATTATTTGATAATGCGGCTTATAATGGCTTCTTTATCATTGAACTACATCAAGTAATTAATAAACGCCCTATCAAAATGTTCTTAGAGCATTAAATAATCATAGAAAACATATAAACATTTTACATTATCATGAAATAAGTCCTTTAATTATCGCAGATTTACTAGCTGAAGGAAATTGTAAAATGTTTATATGTTTTCTATGATTATTTAATGCTCTAAGAACATTTTAATAGGGCGTTTATTATTTACTTGATGTAGTTCAATGATAAAGAAGCCATTATAAGTCGCATTATCAAATAATTTTTTTTTTTTATTTATATATTTTTTTTCTTGCGCTTCGTTTTAAAATTTTTCCTCTTATCTTCATAAAAGTTTATTCCCTATTGTAACGAGAAGATCCCGTAATTTTTTCAATCCTTATAAAAAATGTTTAGGGATACAATTGTGTCTTAATCTCTTTATGTTACTACGATATCATGCCTTTTGTGACCACTATCGGGACCAATTATTATTTTTTTCAATCAGCTGTAAAATAACAGTTTCGTGCTATGTATTATCGACCATTTTCATCTATCGAGTATTTCTCTATAATTAATATTTAAGCTTTTAAAAAATGAAAAATAACAAAAATCTTAATTTTTACATAAAATTGATGCTCGCGACCTCTACATTTTTTTTTAATCTAAAAAAATTAGGTAAGTATTTTCTCACCTACAGAAACCAATTGTCGCGATACGGCCGCGGACAAACAAAAATTTTTTTTTTGTGAAACACTCTAACCTTCACTGCAAATACACATTAAAATAAAAAAAATATATAATTCATATAAGATGAAAACTAAACCATTTAAAATCATAACTTCCAAATATCGATTGCTCTCTCTCTCTCTCCCTCTTTCTTGTATGGACTCTTAATGTCACGGAAATTTGAAAGAGAAACTTCAAATCTCTCAAATTTCTCAAATGAGATTGTCTTGGTTTCGGAAATTTGGGAGAGAATCTTTAAATTTCTCAAATTGCCGAATTAATAATTCCAACAATAAATCTTTCTCTTACCTGAAATACAATTGCACAAAAAAGTTTTTAATAATTATAATCTTCCGATTCCCATTATCTTAAATTTCACACAAAAAAACATTTTAATTTAACAATTTTAAGTTATAACTATTTTCCCAAATTTTACAAAAAAATCCAAATTTTAAAATAAAAAACTTGATTTAAAATGTTCAATTTATAAACATTTTAAATCGCTAATATTTTAATAATTAAATTCTGACCACTGTTATCCGGGCAAGATAACTTGTTTTGATTATGCCCAGCCCCACGTTGGGCGCCAGTACAGATGCAGGTTTTACCCGTGACCTGTCAACTCGTATTGCTGGTCAGCCCAACAAATTTTATTGTTAGTTCGAATCTTCGCGATTTTGTTGAGCGCCAGTCACTCTCTTGAGTGACGAAAGTTTCATGATTTAGGACAAAAGTAAAACACTATCATCAGGCGGAGTCAACCAAGTCACAACAGTTTACCGAGTAAATAAATGAGACGCCAGAATCTAATTATTAATATAAGAGGCTGCACCAGATTGATGAAAATTATTATCGACTCTATAAAAAATAAAACTTGGTAACAAAGAGAGGATAGGAATTCGGTAAAGATAAAATTTAATAGTTACATTTTCCCTATCGCGAGAGAGAATGAAGTTAATCACGAAATTAACGATACCAATATGAGAGAGAACACTCGCGAACACTAGAGAGAGAGGCTAAGTGGTCTCGGCTTGGGTGACAGACGCCACAATGCGTTAGAGTCAATAAAGTCTGATTACTCTGAATCCCGAGCCACTTGCCAGAAAGAAAAAGTTAAATAAAACCACTTACGCTACCTGTATGACGTCTCCTAATTCCGGGACGAATCGCAAAACAAATTCTCCTTCCATCCTTTACTATCAAATATCTCAAATATTCCCTTCGGGGTATGTGCAGATTCCAACGTCTTTCCTTTGGTTGGTTTATTTTGCACTTGCCTTAACGAGTCGTAGGACGAGAGTGGAGAAGAAAGACGCGACGCCGACGAAGTTCCCGACCTGCCCCGCGAATTACAAGCGTGACCCAATAACGGAGGAAGCAGGTCACATGTCATACATCTAGTAGACGACTAGGCAACACGTGCCTAGTAGTAGTTCAATAGTTGCACTCGGCAAATAATTTCTATAAACACGCGGTTCTCTCAATTACAGCGAACGGCGCCTATGGTACATTGGCACTATTATAATCAGTGTCCATTAATATCATACGACGTACATTTAGTATCACATAATGTCTAAAATACTAAATATCAAGCCCCGGGGTCTATGTGCCCCCGGGTACGTCTCTCGGGTCACGTGGTGGCATCTGGTCGTCTTGCGCGTCGCTCTCCAACGATCGATGGCGGCGGTTGTGAACAGTCCGTGCAAACCTAATGGAAAGGTGGTGGACCGTTAGCAACTAGCGCCGCGTACAGCACTGCGCATGAACTACCATTATATGTGCACGTGTTAGTGCATATACATGCATATGTAGGTTCTTTAAATGTGTTACAAAGAATATATTCAAATAAAATTAAAAGGAAATTGAAGATTTAGCGCAAAATTGTGAAAATTTAATTCAAGAGTGAGAAGTTATGTTGATATCAACTCACTCTTTAATTACATTTACACAATTTTGCCTTAAATCATGGTTTTCTCGTCATAAATAAAAATCAAAAATATCTGTAATTTGTATTTTTATTTTCAGAAAATATAGTTGCTTAGCACATTTTGCGTTGATTTTTGTATTACAAGATAATCGAACACTTTGTGGGGTCGAGATAGCTCTCTTCGGTGTTGTGTGAAAGTCTTCTCCAAGTACATCCTTGCTGCTTCCTGCTTCTGGGATATCTTCTGATTCTTTTTTCTGGAATATAGATTAAAAGCATTTAATTTATATGAATATTTGAAATTTATTTCGTAGGTATTTTATAAAATAAATAAAAATAAATTTTATAAAATAAAACTCCAGTCACATGTTTCGCGAAATTGTGGTGGGAATTTCTGACATTGTGGAATTACTATTGGCAATTCTCAGCTATTTTTACATAAATAATCCTTTGTAATTTTATACTATATATGTACTTGCATCTATATCTTCAGTAACATTTAGACAGAAGTACACTGCCGGTCGAAATTATTTGTTCACTTGTTGTTTCAGCTATTCCTAAAGTGTCTTAATTTTTATGATAATAAGTTGAAATTTTTTTCCTATCATAAAATAAAAGTTAATAAAATTTTGCAAATAACAAATAAAACAAAATAAAAATAATAAAATAAACTAAATAACAAAATTGAAGAAATTTTTTTTTTCACAGAAAAATTTCTTCAATTTATATTGGAAAATACCATCTAGTTTTAAATAACGTTGGATTAATTCTGAATCATAGGTTGATAAGGTCGATATAGTAGAGTTCCGTTGTCACGTACAGTGATACACTCTTCTAATGATCGACATAATCGACTGAAATGATTTAGAAAAATCAGAAAAAATAACAAAATGTTAATTTTATAGAAAAATATTTCAAAAAACTTGAAATTTCAATCATTCTGAAAAATATTAACAACTCTGAAATTAATTAAGATTTTTAAAAGTTTTTTGTCTCATTTAAATGGTAGGTTTTCATAGTATTTTGCTAACTAATCAAGATATTTTCAGATTTTTTTTCCTGGATTTTACCCGGCGTCAAGAATGATACAAAAAGGTCATAAAATTTTAAAAATGTGTAGCTACTTACAAGAAAATTTTAAAAACCAATGTGTATCATATTTTAATAAAATTTATAGATTACTGTCTTCATTTGAAAATTTTCGACATGTTTGTACCATGTTTGACCCCAGGGTAGAATCCAAAAGAAAAATTCTAAAAATATCTTGATAAGTTAACAAAATTAGTATTACCGCACCCATTTAACTTCGAAACCTCAAAAACCAACCCTTGCTAGGTCTAAATCTAGTGCATCAACATCAGCTGCTCTGGACAGGAGCACCATCATTCAACGCCTGATTAGGCGACGGGTAGAGACTCAACGAGTTCAGAATCGACCAGACTATAAAGAAGATAGTAGTTCGGAAGACACAGAAGGGGATCAAGAACCACCCCCAATCCTCAGGAAAAGAAAAAGTGTGTTACCGAGCCTGAATTTACAAGAAAAGGCTAATTCTAAAAAGTAAAATATAGAAAAATCATTTTCAAAATTTGAACAATCCTTAAAGGCACATGAAGACTGGCTGGAGAAGGCAGAAGTGGATGAAGAAGCTCCGCTTTTTGAAGTCACAGCAGTTTCGGAAGGAGAAAATAACCAAGAGCTCCTTGATGCCATTGAAGAAATGGAACCTGAAAGCGAGACGGAATTCACGAACAGGATTGAATCAGCTATCAAGATAGCTAAAGAACTACTAAAAGAGATTCAGGAAAAAATAAAGGTGATAAATTCCGAAAGTAAGAAAAATCTGGACCCCGGTATTTCAACTTCAGATGAAGAAGCCCCGACCAGAAATCTACATGCTCACACCAGAAAAAGTGTTACTTTTCACCCTGGAATAGCTTCAACCCCGGATGCTTTAGAGAAATATACCCCCTCAGCGCTAAGAAAACCTAGGGCTATTTCCACGCCCTTTCCTGAAAAACTTGATAACGACCCTAACTTTAATCTATCAACTGACAAAAATAGTACTCGTAGAATGGGAATAAATATACCTACGTACTCAGACGAACTTACCATGGATAACACTAGTTTGCCGTCTGATCATTCGCGACCATCAATCACTTGCCTGTGAAATGTCCAGTAGAACAGACGCACAGTAGTAAAAACGTGCAGGTCAGACTAAATAGCTGTCGAGAGAATCTCACTTATTTAAAAAGTAACTATGTACATTTTCTCTCGGCTGACTGTGAGTTTGTCACCCTCGTAAGCCGACTACTAGTGAACTTGGGAGCAGTAGACCCTCAGGATCTGAAAGATAGGAAACCTAAAATAGGAGAAGTGCTTATCACTCCCTATAGACGCTCTAACATATATTCACTCATAGTTAAACAAAATCATTTTGATGAGATAAACGAAGAATACGTTAAAGTAGCCGTACGTAATTTGAGAATAGCTTTAGAAAATGAAAAGATTTCGGAATTCCGCATCTCTAAACATGGATATTTTAGTGACACATTACCAACAGGAAAATTGCGCGAGGTACTAACTCAAGAATTCACTAATTCAAAAGTAGAAATAACGATATGTTATGGCAACGTAAACTTACCACCAGAGGAGTTACGTACTCAAATTATTTCTGAAAATCATGAGAGTAAAATTGGGGGTCACAAAGAGATGAATAAAACATATCGAGGAATTAGAGAAAGATACATGTGGCCAGGACTAAAAGATCAAGTTACTGAATTTGTCAGAAAATGCGACATTTGCCAGAAACAAAAAATTGTACTGGCTAAAATTCATGACCCATGTTAACCACCAATACACCCCTCGACACCTTCGATAAAGTATCCCTAGACACAGTAGGGAAATTGCCTACCACCCCTGACAGTAATAAACATATTCTCACTATGCAGGACAATTTATCTAAATACTGCATAGCCGTCCCCATACCCGATATTTCAGCAACTACTATCGCCCATGCAATAGCAAAGCATTTATTCTCACAATATGGAGCCCCGAGGGCCATACTCACAGACATAGGAGGAAGTTTCATCAATAATTTACTCAGAAAATTATCAAAAATTTTCGGGGTAAAACAAGTTACCACCTCTGGATATAGACCGCAATCAAACGGATCCCTGGAAAGGAGCCATGCCGTATTGATGGACTACATAAGCACGTATGCAGAAACCTATGACAATTGGGACCAACTTCTACCCTTCGCGATGTTTGCATACAACACCTCAATACATGAAGCCACTAAATTTACACCCTTTGAAATAGTATTTGGTAAAACCGCCCGCACCCCCAGTTCATTTCCAGACCCTGATAGATTAGAAACCTACGGGACCTATCTGCAGGAATTAATATTCAGACTATCGGAAATTAAATTGATAGCAGCAAAAAATTTGATCACCGCGAAGGAACATTCAAAAGAAAATGATGATCGAAAGGTAAAACCATTTTTAGGAAATGTAGGAGATCAAGTATACGTCCAAAGGGAAGTTAAAACACGCGGAAAATTGGATAATAAATACCACGGACCCTACACCCTTATAAAAATATTAGACAAAAACAACGCCATCTTAAATTGTATTTTTTAGCGAGGAAAAAAATGATTGTAATGTTAGGGACGAACAGTACGTAATTTGTATGGAAACCCCGCGACTCTATTAATCAAATTGTACAAATGGGAAACTTGCTGCGAGTATTGTTATTTGAGGCGCCATACTATGGCAAATTGTAAAAAACAAATTAAACGAAACAAGCGGCTTCCCGACGATCAGGAGCCAACTGAAGAAGACTCCTGGGGTCCTCCAAAAGGGGATGAAAATACAAATCTTATCTATCTGACGCCCAAGAGAAGTCTTCCTTCAATATAAAATTCATAGAATACAACTTAGCTAGTAAAATTCGCTAGGAAACCCCTACTATTCATCACTACTAGTATTATAGATATATTCTCAGATACACATTATAACTAGATTAGGCGTACATTACCATTATAACCATATACAAATTATATTATACCCAACCATACAAATTTTGTAAAATAAATTAGAAGACGTTTAAACGTAAAATGTTCAAGCAATAATTCAAATCCCAAAACACCTATAGTATTTTATAATATTTATGCAATTGATTTGTAGTTTTAAAAACTCATTAACTATTTCATATTCATACATATATAACTATATCACATTTATATTAAATAATTTTTGTTGTTTTAAATCGGCATATTCTGATTTCACGAAAATAAGGGAATAAAGAAATCAAGGGAGAGGATATGGAGGTTGCCTTATTCTTTCTTCCCTTATCAACACAACAACGTAACAAAAGATAACATCCCTGATAAAAAATTAATAAAATTCTAACACAAACCTTACTTTTGTAGACAAGTAGACAAGCAACAGGATGATTACCCAGATCCTAGGCCAAGCAACAATAATCTGTACAGGAATACTACTTACCATGACAGGCACGTCAGGAAACCCACAGAACTACGAAATCCAACCTTTCAATAACAACCCAGGATTATTCTACGAAGAATTTGAGATGCATGAATTTGGGTCTCCACATGCGTGTGTACACTCATACATGTGTATACCGAAAATTAAACTACACTGACACCCCCCCCCCCCAACCGCCTCTCAACCACTTTCATTGTGTTTATATTGATAAGAAAAACCTTTCATATATGTTATAGCTTTTAGAGTAAAATTTATTTGACTAATATAACCTAGCTATTAAACTAAAAGGAAAAATCATAACACAAAATAAGAGAGACGGACAGAAGGGGAAGTTTTAGGGAGAAACAAAGAAAATTTTTGGAAGTGCCACGTCTGCCAGCCTCTCAAACGATTACATGAATTTAAACATTTTATTCTATAATTATAAATGTGAATGTACAACGATTAACATAAATAAATATCATATAAATTTATAATTAATTTATAACTAATGATATGATGTAGGCAGCACCGGGTCCTCCGTTGGAAGTAGCACAACCTCAGGCTTCGGATCTGAAACACAAATCAATAAATGAGCAGCAAGAAAATGAAAAGAAGAAGAGAATTTAATTAAAGATTGAAAACGAGATCTACAACTTGCACCACGGAGCATCATAATGCGTCCCGCATCGGAACGGGAGGACGTGATAAGGGCCACGCAGGTAGCGCCCACAGTGGCAGAAATCCCCCATGTACCAGGCACCACTGAAACATTCAAGAAAATGAGGATCATAAATAAAATATTCAAAATCAAGGCAATTCCAACGAGCAAAAGACGACTTACCCAAGGCAAACAGAAGGCAGCAGAGGAGAGTGTATACACTCCTGTACGGCGGGCGTGCCCACATGCGCTTCTGTAAGCGCTAGCAGCTCCAGTGCTCGAGCATGTCCCACCTCTTGCGTTCTCCTAGCAGCCTGGATCGCTAGAGTGCCAGCACCTCCGAATCAGCCTATTTCGGCGGCCACCCCGGTTCTCCCGGGCCACCCGTCGCCAGGTTCGCTGAAGCTGCCCCTGCTGCACGATTTCAGTGGAAAGAGGGAGGACCCGGGCCAACCACAAGCCCAAAGGACTCCGTGGGAGTTGGCGCGGACGCCCCTGCATACCTGAAACAGAAAGAAGAGGGACAATTCAAATTCAATAATCATCAAACGAAATAGGAGCCCTGATGCACCGCCCTGTTCAACACACCTAAACCAACCCTACTACCATACCGCGACGTTTGAGAGCATTTTTGAACCCTAAAATACGATATTTTAATTCCAGGGATGCCAAACGCAACAACACCCCGGGATTCCTCAAATCTAAAACCGGGACTACCGAAAAGGTATCACGAGAAATAGATGGATCAAACAAGTCCTGACAAGCCAGGGTCATCGCCTCCACGACCAGGCTTGAACGCACACCGCGAACCGACACATAAAAAACTCCTAAACGATCTTCGATTTCAGAGACCCGCACCTGGAGGCTGTCACGTCGCGGCAAAAACAGAGTAGAATCCCCTGCAGAAGCAGGCGAACTCGAGGCACTCGGCTCCAACAGGGAAAGGTCGAAATCTGCAACCGAGTCGACCAACGAATGTTCCGTAGGAAGACCGGAGGTTTGAGGGCTAGAGTAAGCTGGTGCACCGAACCACTCCAACAACAAGGCGTCCAGGAAGTCTCCGGAGTCGGACATTTCGACCCGAACCGAGATACTTCACGAATGCGGCACTACCCGAACAAATCATGTAAATTAAAAATGGGCACTTATCAGCTCCTTCGGGCACTGATGTTGCTCCCCTCACCAGGGAGAGAGAGTAACCGTGGTTTTGGCAATACTCGTAACTGATTGTCTCTACACTGGAAGAGGACCCTTCTTCCGCCATGGTTGCTTGAGACTGAGGAGAAGATTATCCCCACGACCCAGCATGCAACGAGATGACATCATCTAAACCATTCAAAATCAGCCAAAAACCCTACCAAGGCAGAACTCCTAGGGAACACGTGCCCTACAACAAAGAACAAGATCCAAAATTTCGCCATGTCAACTTCTACATAAAATTGACACATGGCAACCGCAGCATAGTATCACCATCCAGCATCTTCGAAAAATGACATAATCTTACAGCAACTGAATCCTCGGGTGTCACCGTTCTCAGGATACATATAGCCTAGTATAAAAAAAAACAAAACAAAACAAAATACAAAGAAGAACGCCTTGTCAAATTATAGTGAAAACTACTTCAGCCCTTGCAAACATCAGCTTGCAGCTGCAAAATGACATCACTATTCCTTAAGAAATATTTACTTACCAAGGAGATTCCGGAAGTGCAATCCACACCACAAATTATGGTTTTGCTGAACAACCAGAAGTCACACGGAGCTAAATCAGGTGAATACCGTGATTGCGGAACGATATTTGTTGAAGTTTTGGCGAAATGATCGCGTAAAACCAGTGCCGTGTGTGATGGTGCATTATCATGCCAAGAGTTGTTGTCCCATAAATCCGGCCTTTTTCTCCGAACAGCTTCACACTAATGAATATTTTTATGTGAAATTTGGCACAGATGTCACTAACAGTACTACCAATTTATGGAAAAAAAATTTCAGTTTCGAAAATCCCGGGAAGTTTAAATTTAAAATTCACCTTTCAATTTGATCATAGTAGTACGTAAGCGGATAATTGATTACATCAGTTGCTGGTGGACTTGCATCCCTTACACCATACCTCCTGCAAAATTTATCGTTGTTTTGCTACCTCACGGAGACTCAAACGAAACCCAACTATCCTGCAAGGATTTGTGCGCGTTGACTTGCAATAATAGGAGTAATAAACGACATTTCTCTCTTTTGCCCTCCAATTTAAGAGGTAAACAAGTAAGTTACCAACTAAGTATCATTTTATGAAAACTTTTGCAACGACTTATCTATTTATAATAAATTACCTTATATATTCGTAAATTCAGTGTTTTATCATCATTGTGAACAACTCAGGGCCCATAGACCTGACAAGTGACAACGTACCCACAAACAAAAATAAATTATCAGGCCTTACCACCTGATATAATCAGCTAACCTCCTCCCTTACATCCAAAAATCCAACCTACCCTCGCCTTTTGCTCGGGACGTAACATAGTTTCAACTCGTAGGTAGAAAGTATGAGAATTTGAGTTCTATGGTTTCAATAGCTTTTTGGAAGTCCATTAGAATCTTAGGTGTCAGTGTGTTGAGTTGAGACTATGGGCCAGATTGCTGGTGTTCTGCGTTGGTGAGCTTAGGGACTCACACCGATTTTTTAAGTCCGTGTGGGTCATGCTTTCGTAGTGTGGGTGTACTCACATCTTCTCAAGGGCTGTGTAAACCCGTGCGACCAGGTTTTTAGGTAGACTTAGTCGCAAGGGTCAATGACATTGTTTGTATAAATAGGTAAGTATTCAAAGTATTCAAACATTGTTTTTGTTTTTTTTGTTTTTTTTGTTTTTTTTTTGGTGAGGAGGAAAAAATGGCAAAATCTTTTATAGACGTTGTACAGGACTCTCCTAGGACGGGTCTAGGCATACTTGTTAAAACCAGAAAACCCCCTCTCTCGAACCAATACACCACCCACGGAACCGCCTTTCGGCTTTAAACTTCACAGGTGGTTGGTTCCATTAAAGTCGCGTACGACTCTTCCGTCATCCGTTCGCTCGGAACCTACATCCGCGGCCACACGCCCACCAGGCAAACCGGCTAGCCGCGCCACCCAGAGGAGAAAACATACAGATTCCACCCCCGAACGACGCGGACAGCCAAGCCTACCCGAGACGCAGGACCGCGGGTGCAGGCCCCGATGCGATTTCTACTGGCCCTCCCCGTTGTTTCGCTCCCGACGCCCATCAAGCTCTCTCGTCTTCATCACAAGTGTGACGAATGACTCGATGAGCGTCCAGAACCGTTCAGACTCGAGCATGGGAGGGACCATCGTGTCAGGGGTAAGTTCGGAACCCACCGCCTGACCGAGGACCTCCCTAGCCACACCCCATTTTGCGCAGACGAAGAGTGCGTGCTCTGCGTTATCCACCGGGAAATCGCAGTAGCAACACGTCTCCTCGTCTCTCTTCTTAAAGCGCCTCAGGTACGCGTTAAAACAGCCATGGCCCGAGAACGCTTGCGCCAAGTAAAAGCCGACTTCCCCGTGCTTTCTATTCAGCCAGGTGGCGAGCTCCGGGATCAGGCGGTATGTCCATCTCCCTGTCTGCTCACCATGCCATCTCCTCTGCCATTTCTCGACGAGTCTGCGCCTTCCATCCTTGCGGATGGCCTCCTTCGCGCGAGCGATTTCCTGCAGGTCTGCGCAGGTAAGCTCCTTGCGAAGCTGAAAGGTCTCTTTCCTTTCCTCCGCCAATAAATCTATTGGCGGGACGCTCGCTAGGACCAGCGCAGCGCTCGTCGAGATAGTTCTATATGCCGAAACTATTCTCAGCGCGACAAGTCTCTGCGCCGAGAACAGCTTCTTCTGGATAGCATGGTTTTGCAAGGCATTGACCCAGACCGGAGCTGCATAAAGCAGCTTCGAATGGACCACGCTCGCCACCAATCTTCTTTTCGCTTCCCTGGGTCCACCAATGTTTGGCATAAGCCGGGCCAAATTTGCTCCACATTGGATGGCTTTGGCAGCTGCGATCTTTAGGTGTTCGCCAAAGCTAAGCCTACGATCTAGCTGCACCCCCAGGTACTTAATGCTTGTTTTCCACTCGACTTCATGCTCTCCGAGAACGATCCTCGGATATTGGAAGGATCTCCTGTCCGTAACGAGCAAAGCCTCGGTTTTCTCAGGGGCCATTTTAAGGCCTCTGCTATCCAACCAGCGCTTTGCTCGCCACAGACTTTCATTGATCCTCAGCTCTAGGATTCCGACGTCGTCAGCGGCGCACACGACAAGTGCGTCATCCGCGAAGCCGACGATGCTCGTTCCAGCAGGTAGGTCCATACGCAGAAAGTCATCGTACATGACGTTCCAAACGAGTGGACCCACCCGCGATCCTTGAGGAGCGCCACATGTCATCTCTTCTTGAAGAGACCATTTGTCGCCCTCGTATATTACCCACCTGTCGCTCAGATAGTCATCTATCATTCGCAACAGGTAGTCTGGAACCTTTTTCCGCATCATCGCCTCGATGCAGATGTCCCATCTCGCGGTATTGAACGCATTGCGTATGTCAATGCTAATCAACGCACAGAATCCCTTACGCTTACCAGTTCCTTTTCTTGCATTTGTGGCGATGTTAACCACAGCTTGGATGGCGTCCACAGTGGACCTGCCTTTCCTGAATCCGAACTGGTTTTCCGAGAGCCCGTTCTCCCCGACCAAGAGAGCCCGAAGCCGTTGTAGAATCAACTCCTCCAGAAGCTTCCCCATCGTATCCAATAAGCATATTGGTCTATACGACGAGGCAACCGCTAGAGGTTTGTTGCCCTTCCTCAGCAGGACCAACCTCTGCCTCTTCCAATCCGCGAGGAACCTCCCCTCCCGAAGACAGGAGTTAAAGGCTTCTAGGAGAATCTCCGGGTATGCCCCGATCACCTCTTTGAGGATCTCGTTCGGCACCCCGTCGATACCCGGCGCTGTATTTGCCTTAAGCCTTCCACCCGCTCTCTTTAGTTCCTCGAGAGTGAAGAGTTCCTCGCGCCGGACCACGCAGGACATTCGGTCCTGTCTTTGGAACGGCTCCACGTGTGGGAACAAGCTTCGCACAATGTACTTGACTCGATCGGGATTATCCAGGCCTGGGGTCTTTCTTCTAGCCACCAATCTCTTGGTGACTATTTTGAAGGCAAGACCCCATGGGTCCTTCTCGACCTCACCGATCAAGTCTTTCCAGCATTGAAGTCGGCTTTTCTTTATGCCTCGCCTCAAAGCTGTTTTTGCCCCTTTCCATGCCTCGTGCAGCGTAGCATCCCCTTTTGAACGGGTGAATTTTCGCCGCGCTGCGAGGCATTCTCGACGTAGGGCTGCCAACTGGTCGTTCCACCAGTACATCGAACCCTTGGCTTGCCTGCGCTCACGGCGAGGCATCGAGTAGTCGCAAGCCGCGACCACCTTCTGCCTCACCGAGCGCACAGCAGCTTCAAACGACCCAGCAGGGCAGACCCAACCAAGCTCATCGATGAGCCTGGTTTCTTCGAGGTGTTCGCGAAGTCTCTCCCTGCTGAGTCGTCTCGTGTTCCAGGAGGGGCTTCTTCCTTCGCCGCCCCTAACCTTTTCCACCGCTTGACACACTTGTTCTAGGCTAAATTCGATGCACCGGTATTCACTCAAGGTTATTACCTCGAGGACCGACCAGTCGCTTATCCTTGAAGCGAGGCGAGGTGCGGCAATCGTGAGGTCAATTATTGACCCTCCCGCTCCTCGTCTGAACGTGAAATCCCCGCCCTGATTTAAGACGATCAGGTCGTTCCTAGCGACCATCTCGCCAACCAAGACTCCCCTCCTATCTAGGCGGGCCTCACCCCACTCGGGCGACTTACTGTTGAAGTCACCCCCTATGAGGGATCGCCCGATGGCCTCACTGAGGCTTTCCTCAAGGAGGAGGATCTGGGTCTCAAAGACATCGAAGGGATCGCCGGGGGAGAAGTAGCAGCTGTACACACGCACACCCGCCACCTCTACCCAAAAAAACCCCGCGTCGGTCTCCAGGAAGTCCCCGACGCCCAAATCAGGGTTACAAACAAGGATGCCGGCCCTCCTTGATGCATCCTGATACCAAGCAGAGTTTTCGGACCACTTGTACTGCTCACTAATGAGCAGCACATCGGCCCCCCTCTCCCTGGCAGTCTGCATCAGGAGGTCCTGGGCATCCCTCCCCCTTCTGAGGTTGAGCTGCAGGAACTTCAATTCCTGCCTCTCAACCTCCGAAGCTCTTCCCGGAAGACCGGGCAGGAGCCGCTCCCTGACACATGGGCGACATCTTTGTCGCCCCTGTCTATGCATGTCAAGCACCTTGGTGGCGCCTTACAACACCCATTTTTTTCGAGGCGGGGTGGGTCTCCAGCCTCTTCTGGAGTTCCACCCCGCTTTCAAGAAGGCACCTGTGGGTGTTGAGCATACCGCCCAACGCCTCAGCTGCCTCGTTAACAGAGTCTTTGACGAAGCCAGGGTTGTTCCTGAGCATACCCTTTTGTATTACGCTCAGGGCCCTGGCTAGTTTTTCCATTTTCTCGTTTTGCTCCTTCAGGAGCTGAAGGACGTCTCTCCATCCCTCAGCTCCTGATGAAGCACCCAAGTCCATTTTCCCCACAGTTTTTTTTTTAATATCCATAAATCATTCATTTTACCAGCGCATCGTGCGTAGAGGAGCGGGTCGGAATAGTTGGGAGCACAAGCACTCGCAGACTCACTCTCGGCGCCGCTACCTGGAGCATACATCCTTCTCCATGCATAGGGATAGACGCGTTTATAGCGTCCCCCATTCTCAACCTGGGATAGACCCGTTTATAGGGCACCCTTCACGCAATGGGAAGATGCCCGTCTATAGAGCCCCCTGCATTTGTTCACCGATTCATCGGGACACTACAACCTCCATGACCCGAGGGCCGTCTGCTAAGCCTCCCCACCCGTCCTTTTTTGGCATAGCCAAGAGAAGGACTTCGTCAAGGTACCAGTCCGAGGGGAGGACATTGTTTTTGTATATAAAATAACATAATAATAATAGTGATTTGAATAGTTATTAAAAAGAACGTATTTTATAATTAATTGCTGATCGTTGATTAACATCAAATAGGAATATTAACAATAATGATAATTATTATAAATATTTGAAGTAACATTATTGTTATATAATATTTGTTGCAACTTTCAATAACAATATGAAATAATTATAATAATAGTGATTGATAATTATTGCAAATACAAAAATTGAAGTAACATTGTTGTTATTTGATATTTGTTGCATTTTGACAATCATTCTTGACAACAATATAAAATATTAATAATAATAGTGATTAATAATTTTAAATACAAAGGTTGAAGTAATATTGTTGTTATATAAAATTTATTGCATTTCGTTAATTGTTATTCTTAGCAATAGTAATAATAATAGTTAATAATAATAAAAGGTAATATTTGTTGTAATTAATATTTTATCAATAAAATCAATTGTTTATTGATAATTTAGTTAAGAGTAATAGTGAAATTATTCATAAAAACAATTAGATGTATCTAGCAACAATATTTATAACAAAAATAAAACGTGTTATATACTATAATAGCATAATAGTATTATATAATTATAATATATAATATAAGTGTCATGGATACGTGACAATAGTATTGAGCGTGTTCTTTGTTACCAGGCCAGATAATGACCTGCTTCCCCCCAGGTTTAGCTGCCCATATATGTAGAGGTTGTTGACCTCCCCCTCCTACATTCAGCTGCCTATATATGTAGAGGTTCAGGCAGGCCTCAACAGTTCCTTAAGGTCTTCTCTTTGAATAAAGTACACAAAGTGACGCCAGTTTACCGTCACTACTATCAAATTAAAACAGACTTATTTTACTCATAACATCTTTTTAATGAAAAATTATATGTTGAATCATAGGATAAAAAATATTCTGCAATTTTTTTTTCCGAACTTTCACAATTACTTTAATTTTCTACCTATTCAGATCAAGAGACTATATTAAATTTAAATTAATAATTAATATGTGGTATAATGGGTGACCTCCGCTGAAACGTCAAAAAAATAAAACTTATCAAAGCGGACCTGAGGACTCGGGATTACCCTCGGCGTCACCAGCGTTACTTAGGCGGCTTCTAATGTGAGCATCTGGTGTCTCCCGACGCCACATTTATAAATTGATGACCCTGAAAATATAAAAACTTAGCATGCAAAAGACAAAAAGAGCGAAGCCAAGCAGGGGTTCCGGCTAGGGTGTTTGTGGATCCGGGAGTTCGGATCAGGTACGGTTTTGAAGTTAAGGAAGGGATCTTAACCTAAACGTAGGAGCTCTTGCATAAGCGGAATAAAATAAAGTAAGCAGCGTGTCAATCGACTTAAGCTACAATTTATTCGTTTATGGGCAAGGCCCTGGCTCGACACAAATTCAAAAGATCTATAAAAAGATTAAAATATCGTGGCCAACAGTGGCCACTTACCGGTGATCTGGCCGCTATCTCACGCCTTACTTCCTCGAAATCAAAATCTCCGGTGGCGTCCATTAAAAGGTACAGTTATAATAATTCGTTCCCTGACTGTTTACTATTTTTCTGATTTCAACGAATAACATTTTGGCGATCCAGTCGGGATACCGCAAACTTCTTGAATTATAATTCCACGGAATTCTCAAGAAATAATTCACATAGAAGTGGGACAAAACCTGGGATAAAGTTAAAAAACAAGGATATATAAATATCTACGGATATTGAAGACAGAGCTTCTCTTAGAACGATAAAATTGAATTCCACTGTAATGAAATAATAAAAACTTAAAATTGTATTGCGACATACACTCGATAACACAAACAAAGTACAAGGTACACGTACTCATATCACACTGGCATTCCACCAATATAGAGATAGGAGAGACGCTAGATACGAGACAGACGAAACGACGAATGACTCATCTTTTTCTCCCGAACAACCAACGTACATAGGAGCAATGATCTCGCCCAGGGCACAATCTCCGATAAGAACCCAATCTCCCAGTCACTTGACTACGGATGAACTATTAACAACAATACTATCTCAAAAGGAAACATTGACCAATGCATTCAATTCTCTAAAAAAGGAAAATGATAACCGTATAAAGGAAATATCACAGTTAGCCAGGAAAATAGGATGCTCAGCAGAAGTAGAGATAGATAAAGAAGCGCCACAATTAGAAATGACAGAAGATACCTCCGACGGAGAGCAAGAAGACGGAAGAGTTAACCCAAAAGAAAATATAAACCGATCAAAATTTTGTTCACAACCAACTTACGAAGGCGAAGACCACATCAATGCTACTATAGCTCTCGAAACTATAAGAACTTTGAATGAATAAGACGACATAGGAGAAGGAGATTTTGTGAAGTCAGTAAAGAGAGCTAGAATGAAAACATCACTACCAAATTTGTTACTAGATTTGATTATAGCAAAGAAAATTCAGGGATTAGCAGAAAAGGCAATCAGAAATCAGTAGATCAACTCTTATGACGACCTCTACGAAGCATTAACACAGAACCTTGGACAAACTAGCTACATATTAGCCCTTAAGTCTAAACTGGAATCATGTAAACAAGTGTAAGAGTTCGTAATTGTCCTAAGTTAATTTTTTATTTATTTAAATGATGTTTATGGACCCAAAGGTGTCAGGAAGAACTATAGACATGGATTATGTGAAAATGTACAAAATCATAAATTTATCCTATACAATGGCGGACACGGCGCATTAACTACCTTAAGAGATATCGAAATAGTTATGATCTACAAGTATAGATGGCTCGGCTATCGCGGAACCACGTCCAAGTTTTTATTTAGATGGCGCAGCTGTTGCAGAGGGCAGATTCAGCTTCTACGTAATCTTCAATAGTGGTGTTGCTTTATGGCTAACACCATTCCAAGTAGTCAAAGAAGTTATCAAAATAACTCAACTTCGCAATATGCAGATGGTGCGCGTGTCGCACAAGATATATTCGATTTTTACACAACCTTCAATAGTGGCGCTGTTTTATGGCCAACACGACTCTGCGTAATCAGAGAAATTGTTAAAATAATTCAAGTTTGCAGCATGCAGATGGCGCAACTGTCGCACAACGTATGCTCAAGTTTTACACTATGTTTGGTAGAGATGTTGTTTTATGGCTAACCCAACTCTAAATAATCAAGGAAATTATTAAAACCATTTAAGTCTGCAACATGCAGATGGCACCAGTGTCGCGCAAAATATATTCAATTTCTACACAACTCTCAATGGCGGCGTTGCTTTATGGCTAACATGACTCTACGTAATCAAAGAGATTGTTGAAATAACTCAAGTTCGCAATATGCAGATGGCGCAAGCATCGCGCCAAGTATGTTTAAGTTCATACACAATATACAAGACGACACCGCTTTACGGCTGAACCAACCCTAGATAATTAAAGAGATTATTAAAATAATGTAAATTCGCAATATGTAGATGGCGCAGGTGTTGCAAAAAGTATTTTTAAGTTTTACACAATATACAAGACCGATGCCACTTTATGGCTGACACAACTCTGAATAATTAAAGAAATTATTAAACCAATTTAAGTTCACAATACGTAGATGGCGCAAGTGTCGCAAAAGACTAACTTATATGAAAAATACAAATCTGGTCGCTCGGTGTCGAATATTATACGAAGATGTGTTTAAGAGGCATAAGAATGCTTTACAAGTATAGATGGCGCTGCTGGAAAGAAGATGTGTTAAACAACGACGATGCACTTGGTTGAAAGACGCTCTCACACTGGAGCCTGGGGCAGCGTACCCAGAGTGAGAGTTACCAAAAAAGAAAAAAAACGTTAGCAAGTCATTTATTGGAGCCTGGGTGGCGTGCCCAACAAATGTACGTTACCACTTGATCTCTTTCTGGAGCCTGGGCAGCGTACCCAGAAAGGGATGCAAGCTAAAGTAAGTGCGATATATCTGAGGAGCCTGGGTGGCGTGCGCAAAGATATACTGCGTTTTACTACTTTCTGGAGCCTGGGCAGCGTAACCAGAGAGTAGTGCAATTTAAAGAGTTTTTTTAAGATTTAATGAGTGCTCTAGAGCCTAGGCAGCGTACCTAGAGTCACTCAGCAAAATAATCACCACAATTCTCCTTCCTCGATGGGCCTTTGGCTGCTTCTTCTAGAAGGTTGGAGTATCCAGACCAGGGCAGGTCGACCTCTAATGTATTGGGTGTCCCCGTAGGATAGTTCATGTGCGGTGGTGTACGCGGCGCTAGTTGTTGGAAGCGGGCGGAGTGCGGCAAAGGGAACGGCTTCGTATGAGTTCCGACATTGTTTAATATATGTATCAACAATTCGTACGCGATCGCGCTTTATAATCAATTAAAAAGAATTCGAAGTACGAAATTAAGTGATCTGTGATTGTGTGTACCTCCAAAAGGGGTCGGAAGAACAATGTGTCAATTCATCGGTTTCCGAAGAAAGAAAATGCCGGACAACGATGGATAGAAGCATGCTCAAATCCCTACTTGTCGAGGTTAGGATACCTCGAAGTACTAGAAAGACAATTTTTTATTTGTCATCGACATTTTTCCGACGTTAAATTTACCGTCGTGTAGTGATGTGTCGAGTGGAAGTGATGTGAACATTAAACCGGCGAGTGTTTCTTCCCCATCAGACTTCGAAATTTTTATTCCCGAAGTAGAAAAACCTGCAGAAGGCACACGAGACTTTGAAGAAAGTAGCGTGCAGTTTGCCCACGTAAGTAACAATATTTTTAATTTCATACGATATTGTATATAATTTCAAACTTTTCGACTCTGATCAGAGTCCTCATTAGTGATCTTTATTTCTAAAATTTTAAGTGCAATAAATAAAATATTACATATATGAGCCCTGTTTCGAAGTAAACTTTGAAAATGTTAAAACATGTAAAAATCGTAAGAAAAATTTACATAAAATAGTACAAGAAACTTCGATGAAGTATCTAAAACTTCCTTAGGAATGACAATAAAATTCTAGCACGGAATTTTGAGATACCAAACTAAAAAAGCAGTATATACACTACTGGTCAAAATTATTTATTCACCTGCTGTGTTAGCTATTCTTAAAGTGTCTTAATCTTTATAATTATTTAAATTTTGCATCTAGTGAGCCCAAGTTGAAGGCAAAATGATAATTTTATAAGAATCTATTGCAAAAAACGTCAAATTTCGATCTTTTTGAATAAATATTAATAACACAGAAATTAATTAAGACCTTTAAACGTTTCCGGTCTCATTTTGAAGGTTATTCTTCATAGTATTTTGTTAACTTATCAAGATATTTTTAGAATTTTTCTTTTGGATTCTACCCTGGGGTCAAACATGGTACAAACATGTCGAAAATTTTCAAATGAAGAAAGTAATCTATAAATTTTATTAAAATATGATACACATTGGTTTTTAAAATTTTCTTGTAAGTAGCTACACATTTTTAAAATTTTATGACCTTTTTGTATCATTCTTGACGCCGGGTAAAATCCAGGAAAAAAAATCTGAAAATATCTTGATTAGTTAGCAAAATACTATGAAAACCTACCATTTAAATGAGACAAAAAACTTTTAAAAATCTTAATTAATTTCAGAGTTGTTAATATTTTTCAGAATGATTGAAATTTCAAGTTTTTTGAAATATTTTTTTATTTGTTATTTTTTCTGATTTTTCTAAATCATTTCAGTCGATTATGTCGATCATTAGAAGAGTGTATCACTGTACGTGACAACGGAACTCTACTATATCGACCTTATCAACCTATGATTCAGAATTAATCCAACGTTATTTAAAACTAGATGGTATTTTCCAATATAAATTGAAGAAATTTTTCTGTGAAAAAAAAATTTCTTCAATTTTGTTATTTAGTTTATTTTATTATTTTTTATTTTGTTTTATTTGTTATTTGCAAAATTTTATTAACTTTTATTTTATGATAGGAAAAAAATTTCAACTTATTATCATAAAAATTAAGACACTTTAGGAATAGCTGAAACAACAAGTGAACAAATAATTTCGACCGGCAGTGTACTTCTGTCTAAATGTTACTGAAGATATAGATGCAAGTACATATATAGTATAAAATTACAAAGGATTATTTATGTAAAAATAGCTGAGAATTGCCAATACAAATTCCACAATGTCAGAAATTCCCACCACAATTTCGCGAAACATGTGACTGGAGTTTTATTTTATAAAATTTATTTTTATTTATTTTATAAAATACCTACGAAATAAATTTCAAATATTCATATAAATTAAATGCTTTTAATCTATATTCCAGAAAAAAGAATCAGAAGATATCCCAGAAGCAGGAAGCAGCAAGGATGTACTTGGAGAAGACTTTCACACAACACCGAAGAGAGCTATCTCGACCCCACAAAGTGTTCGATTATCTTGTAATACAAAAATCAACGCAAAATGTGCTAAGCAACTATATTTTCTGAAAATAAAAATACAAATTACAGATATTTTTAATTTTTATTTATGACGAGAAAACCATGATTTAAGGCAAAATTGTGTAAATGTAATTAAAGAGTGAGTTGATATCAACATAACTTCTCACTCTTGAATTAAATTTTCACAATTTTGCGCTAAATCTTCAATTTCCTTTTAATTTTATTTGAATATATTCTTTGTAACACATTTAAAGAACCTACATATGCATGTATATGCACTAACACGTGCACATATAATGGTAGTTCATGCGCAGTGCTGTACGCGGCGCTAGTTGCTAACGGTCCACCACCTTTCCATTAGGTTTGCACGGACTGATCCAGACTGGGAGTCTGACCCAAGTGATTCTGGAAGATCTATTACCCCTGGTTATAGACTGACGGATTCGGGTTGGCTGTGGGCAGAGTCGTGGTGTGACCCTAGCGGAGACTGCTGGAGTTGCTGCCACAGCGTACCTGCTATGCCGTCAGGCAGGTGACGCATCTCTTGCCTTTAGTAGTGGTGCGTGACAGCTGATGTGACCGTCTCACAAGGCCCGAACGAAACTGTACAAAATTTCACGTTGCGATTTCGCCAAATAGTAAACGAAATAATCTATGCCATCCAATCACAACACACAAACCCGATTGAAAGAAGGTTAAAAAAGAAACTCAAAGAACAGGAAGCGGTAAATAGGTACCTACTTAATTTAAAAAAGAAATCACAATACAAATTAGATTATTGAAACCAGCCACCATCACCGAAGCCCAAGCACACGCAGCTGAAAAAGAAATGTGGATAAGAGAAAGCTAGCCAACACGAATGACCATGCCTAAAACTGTTATAACAAGTTAATTTACCAAACCGCAGGTATTTAGACCAAGTGCAAACACAACTAGTAATAAAATACCCAATCAAAGTCTGCCGTTACTAGATAGAACAAAAATGAACTGTAACGAGTGTGGCAGAATAGGACACCTGGCCAAACAATGTTATAAACAGGGTTTTCAGGCTGTTCAAACTATAAAAAGACCCCCACAGCCAATAACAATAATACATGAAGTTGATACAGAGAAAGAATGGATAACCCAGGAAGAAATACAAGAGCAATCAACGTACGAAGAATCAGCAGAATATCAGCTGTTAGCGGAAGACTTAGATCAATCCATGCAAAAAGAAGAACCGGAGAATACCGACTATTGGTTCATACAGGAGCAGCAATAAATATAATACAAGAAAAACTCTGGACAAAAAGGATGAGAGCAAAGAATGCGAGACAACTTCTTCTATGAGAAAATATGTACATACATTGAAACAAAAAACCACTCTAAACTTTTTTAATAAAGAACAAACTTTTTATATAGTACCAGATGACTTTCCATTACCTGAGGAAGGAATAATCGGAATAAAATCCCTCTCTCAATACGACAGATACTCTATAACACCAGAATATCTGATAATAGATAAAATAAAACTACCAATATACGAAGATGGAGAATTCCTTTCGCCCAACTTAGAAAAAATATGTAGAATAAAAAATAAAAGAAGAAGTGAATCAGGACATCCTATTTTTGGATCAGGAAAATATCCCTGATGGTATTTACAGAGTTAATGAAGGATTTGTAAAAATCCCAATACGAAATAATACCTTGAATCCACTACAAGTAAAAAATAACCTAGAAAAATATGAATTTACATAATGTAAAGGACCCAAGCTCAAGACTTTTAAGATGGAGATTACGTATGGAGGAATACGACTACGATATTAAATACGTGAAAGGAAAGGAGAATAAAGTAGCAGATTGTCTCTCTCGATTATTTTCAGCAAACGATAACGATATCCTTAGGCAGACAATAGCAAACGCAGAATTAAACTTAGACAGTGGAAAAACGAGTAAAGAAAGACAGGAAAACATGGAAAGAAATTTACAAGAAATAAAACCTACAGGAAATCGCAAGTCAACGATAATAGAAGATAGGATTTTAGAAGACAAAGAAGAAATCAAGATCCTCACAGAAAAATACGGGAACCCTCGATACAAGAAGGGACCCCGTCATCGAGCCATCCCAATAATTCCGTATACAGCGATTTCATAGAATGGAGACTAAACCCAGCCTATGGGAAAGTCAAAACAAAACCAAATGCCGTAGGCAAACTATGGAAAGAGATAAAAAAGAAACATGTGCTGCCATATAGCCAAGAAGAATGGTTGACAAACCTCACCTGGATTATAGAAGAAATTGAAAACAAAAAACTGACAATAATAAGACTAATTTTCGGGGATCCGTTGTTTACCCCCATTGAAAAGGAGTGTATTCAAGAATTGATAGTATTTTTGTCAAACCACTATCCCATAGCTTTTCAACAACAAATACAAACCCATTATTTGCAGACCTGTGTAGTTGGAATTAATATGACAAATAATAGGAAAAGAATCAGCGCAATAGACAAAAAAATATCAGTAGCAGAACAAGCATGCATTAAAAAGTCCCTGCCCCAAAATGAAATAGAATTCATTCAGGGAAGGTACAATAGACTGATATCTCGAAAGTATATATTAACAAAGCTATTAGGAAAACAGCGAAATAAACGAGGATTGGCCAACTTCGTCGGAGACATTTCTAAAACATTTGTAGATATGGTGTTAACGGTATTATAAATTTGAGAGTAAAATAGATGGCCTTTCCGGTTATGTACAGTTGTTTCTTTCTATAAAGACGGCAACGTTTCGACAAATATTTTGGTCCTTATCAAAGACTATAAAAAGAATATACAAAATGAGTGTTCACAATATATAAAGAAGAAAAAACATATTTTAGTTAAGAATAAAATGTTTATACAGTAAAAGTATTGCATTTGTATGATAAATGTAAGAAAATAAAAAGAAAAGAGAGAAAAACTTACCGTGAATAGATTTTAAAATTTACTTCCTTGCACCAAAGTAGTTTGATAAGTAGGATGAAACTTAATTGTGTTATGTTAAACATATATTTTAAAATTCCATGTTAAAATGTAAAGTTATCTTCTGGAAAATAAACTGAATCTTCATAATATAGATTTAGATATTTTGAGAGTTCGTTAAAAATTTAGAATTTTGGATAACTGGTGTCTCCATTTTTAGATTAAAATGATGCCAAGACACTTATAATGTAATTGCACATAAAACGAAATTGGTAACAAAATGTATAAAGCAATATTTAAAGTTTCGATTACTCACAAACAGTTCCAATCTTTTTTAAGGGAGTATGGTGGATAAGACTATTAAATTGAAGAATTAGTTGTAATTTTGACAGAACGCGTATTATAGCTTACTTGAACTATGGTTCAAGTTTCGTGACCCTTCAGAACCTCAAACCCGAGAAATCCATTATCGAAAATAACATGTGATCTTGCGGGAAAATGCAGTTTTTGCAGATTTTTTTTTTTTTTTTTTTTTTTTTGGTGAGGAGGAAAAATGGCAAAATCTGTTATAGACGTTGCACAGGACTCTCCTAGGACGGGTCTAGGCATACCTGTTAAAACAGAAAAACCCCCTCTCTCGAACCAATACACCACCCGCGGCCCCGCCTTTCGGCTTTACCCTTCACGGGTGGTTGGTTCCATTAAAGTCGCGTACGACTCTTCCGTCATCTGTTCGCTCAGAACTTCCATCCGCGGCCACACGCCTACAAGGATAACCGACTAGCCGCGCCACCCAGGGGAGAAATAAACAGATTTCTCCCCCGAACGACGCGGACAGTCAAGTCTACCGAAGACGCAGGACCGCGGATGCAGGCCCCGATGCGATTTCTACTGCCCCTCCCCGTTGTTTCGCTCTCGACGTCCATCAAGTTCTCTCGTCTTCATCACAAGTGTGACGAATGACTCGATGAGCTTCCAGATGCGTTCAGATTGGAGCATGTGAGGGACCTTCGTGTCAGGAGTTAGTTCGGAACCATCCGCCTGAACGAGGACCTCCGTAGCCACACTCCTTTTTGCGCCGACGATGAGTACGTGCTCTGCGTTTTCCACCGGGATATCGCAGTAGCAACACGTCTCCTCGTCTCTCTTCCTAAGGCGCCACAGGTACGCGTTAAAACAGCCATGGCCCGAGAGCGTTTGCGCCAAGTAAAAGCCGACTTCCCCGTGCTTTCTGTTCAGCCAGGTGGCGAGCTCCGGGATCAGGCGGTAGGTCCATATCCCTGTCTGCTCACCATGCCATCTAATCTGCCATTTCTCGACGAGTCTGTGCCTCCTTCACGCGAGCGATTTCCTGCTGGTCAGCGCAAGTAAGCTCCTTGCGAAGCTAAAAGGTCACAGGGTCCTTGGACCTTCTCTCCGTTACCACTTTTTTTCTTTTTTCTTTTTGGCGACCACTTGCCAGTCCCCATCTTTAATTGGGGCCTGGCTCTTGGCCACCTGTGCATACGACGGTGACGGGCCGCCTTTCCCCCTCTTAGGAGTTCTTTCCTGAGGGGGGGAGGGGGCTGCCCTCTTCTCACCTTTTGTCTACGTTTGTGGGGTGTCTCCCAGAGACGCAGAGCGCAGTCCCCGGAAGATACCCATTTTTTTTTAGGCGGGGTGGGTCTCCAGCCTCTTCTGGAGTTCCACCCCGCTTACAAGTAGGCACCTTTGGGTGTTGAGCATATCGCACAACACCTCAGCTGCCTCATTGACCGAGTCTTTTACAAAGCCAGGGTTATTCCTGAGCATACCCTTTTGTATTACGCTCAGGGCCCTGGCTAACTTTTCCATTTTCTCGTTTTGCTCCTTCAGGAGCTGAAGGACGTCCTTCCATCCCTCAGCTCCTGATGAAGCACCTAAGTCCACTTTCCCCACAGTTTTTTTTTAGAATTCATAAATCAATTTCACCAGCGCATCGTGCGTAGAGGAGCGGGTCGAAAAAGTTGGGAACGGGTGTACCCTCGGACCGAAGTCCTACTCCAGTTCTCTGAGGCCCAACCTCCGCTTAGCCGGTCCCGGAATGCGCGGACAGACCGGACTCGCTCGAAGCAACACAGGCTCCGACACCTGTGTTCAATACGCACTACCTGATCAAGGTCCCGAAGGGGCTGGCTTCTGATCCCGCATGGCACCCCACCTCGGCAGAGCTAGGCTCAGATCAACCTCGCCACCTCGTGGGCCGGGGAAGACACCACTCGGCGACGAAGCACTCCCAGTGGGATGCAATACGGAAACGATCGTTTGGACTGTTCTTGGTCACAGACTGCGGAGGCTTTTGTAGTGTCCCCCAGGAGATTCCATACACCAATTCGCTCTTAGTCTCTTTCAAGAGGGAGACCGTCTATAGGTTCTCCTCTCACATTCGAAGAACACATATCACAGTCAGGCGGCGCTGTCATTCAATCAGTTCACTCATTACTCACACACACTCCAGACTCATTCTCAGCGCCGCTGCCTGGGGCATACATCCTTCCTCATGCATGGGGATGGACGCGTTCATAGCGTCCCCCGCTTTCAACATGGGATAGACCCGTTTATAGGGCACCCTTCACGCAATGGGAAGATGCCCGTCTATAGAGCCCCCTGCATTTATTCACCGATTCATCCGGACGCTACAACCCCCATGACCCAAGGGCCGTCTGCTAAGCCTCCCCACCCGTACTTTTTTGGCATAGCCAAGAGAAGGACTTCGTCAATGTACCAGTCCGAGGGGAGGAGTTTTTGCAGATTATATAGATATTTAAAAATGAGAAAATTATGAAAAAATTCTGAGATACGTAGAAAAAAATATGAAAACCATAGGTTTCTTTCCAAATTATCAATCAGAACCTGTCTCAAAAGATATTGAATAATTTATATAGAAAATTTATTTGTAAGATATAGCAACGTCGCATTGACTCCATGTGCTTCGTTTAGGCACGGATTTTTGAATGGCGCAACGCGCTCTTGAACTGCACAACTTTCTATATTTTAAAAAGTTCACGATTAGAATTTGCGAGAATCAATATATGACGTTCTAATTGAAGTTTAATTTATGAATAAATTTTCTATCTTATCTTTTTTCCTACCTCTACTTGCCTGCATCGTTGCTCATAAACCTTTTTAGTAACTCTTTTATTCTTCTAAAACGACATTTTACTGGTTTTACTCATATTTATTTGAGTTATGTATCATAAGTCTATCTTTCAGGTTAGACAAAAGGCGAAATAAACACGTCGCGGCGAATGGCGGTTGAGCGGAGTGTATGCCCGACGTGGCCAAATTTACGATTGCTACCACGCCAGTCAATAGCAAGTCAAAGCGCTCTTTCAACTGACCAGCTCCGTACCCACCATACTCCCTTAAGTTATTGTTTACATTTTCCTTGGAAATTTATTATAGCAAATCTTGGAAATAAATTTATTCCATTTATGTTCTTTGGCTATGGTAGCGTTATTAAAGTAAAGGTGCGTTCATAGCACTATTGATATGTAAAGTGTCAAATAGTGGTAAAATTTAGAGGTATTTTATGAAACTTATGAAAATGTCACGTCCCGCGACTCTAACACCTAGAGTAATAAACAAATTAAGAAACCAATGAAGGTATCAAGGCAACAATACCACGTCCTTGATTATATTGACTCAACAGCAAGATCTAACAAGAAATAGGAAGATCGTTAAAATCAAAAGGCAAATTTAAATAGATATATTTGGTTGTGACATTAACGCCAAGTAATAAATTTCATCGGAACGCGACTCATCGGTGAAGGCAACTCATTCGACTTTAAGCTTCAACACCAAAATATGGAAAAGATCGTACACCTTGTTTTCACTTCCACAGTAGTTGACCTTTTCATTAGAATCGAATAACAGATAAAATTGACTTTAAAGATTTGACTGTGACACTAACGCCAGGTAATAAATTTTATTGTAGCATAACCGATCAGAGAAGGCAACTCATCCGATCTTGATACCAATTTTGGAAAAGATGATACACCTTGTTTATACTTCCACAGTAGTTGACCTTTTCGTTAGAATCGAATGTCAGAAAAATAGAATTGATATATTTGACTGCGACATTAGTGCCAGGTAATAAATTTCATTGGTGCACAAGTCATCGGAGAAGGCAACTCATCCGATCTTAATACCAAATATGGAAAAGCTGGTACACCTTGTTTTTACTCACACCATAGGTGACCTTTCAAAGGCCTATAAAAAGCGAAAGTTCCAATAGAATTCAGTTCAGTTAGTAGTCAACGTGCAATTTCTACAATGTAACCAACGCGAGTCCAGTCCAGTACCATCATCTCTACACGGCGAGTTCAGTTCAGCCTAGTCCAGTACCATCATCTCTACGCCGCGAGTCTGGTCCAGTTTCATTATCTCCACACTACGAGTTCAGTCCAGCCTCATCAGATTTTACCGCTACTCAGACGAATTCTTACTCGACGCTGAGTTCAACGACATTAGAAAGTGAAGGGGGATCGCCTTCCAAATTCTCTCTAAAACTAGGACCAAGAATCAACTAGATCAACCGTCTACTACGAATTTCCCATCAACCAAGTACTATCTCAAAGATTACAACGAAGACTCAACTGACCACGTTTGCTCCACTGGACTCAATAAATCATCGAGCAAATTTCACTCAGGGTAATTACAAAGGGTATTTGAGTAATACAATTCTATTTACAATTCCATGGTGCTTACTCATTTATTATTTGATCGTTAATAAATATATTTTACATCATTCACCATTCTCAATGACTGACTTCTCCTCATCCCTTAGAGAGGATCCTTTCGATCCTTACATAAAACGAGGAAATCTTTTAAGAAGAGAAATGTTACGTTTCTGACGTAACAGAAATATGAAATTAAAAAGAAAAAAAAAGTAGAGAAGTCATTTTACGAATTTTATTATGCTATTATAAATAGCACTGAGATTTTCAATGTCTGTTTTAAAATTGTCACGAACGGGCAATTTTGATTTTAAACAAAATTTTCAAAAACAACTATCTCACTCAAAGACCTGAAAAGAGGTGTTACGAGAGAAGAAATGAGAAGTAGTTGCCTTAGTTTGTTCGCCGGAGGAACCAAACAGTCAAAGTAATTCACATCACTTTGTTTATTTTATTTATTGTGGGTGATCGTCCTCTAAGCTCTATTTTCTGCGGAAATACCTTGCTCTGCCTAGCCTTGACTTCCTGTAAGCGTTAAGGTTTTCAAATAACTTTAGATTTCAATTTACCGTGAACTGACACAAAATTTATTCACCAGAGTAGTGGTGGGGTTATTTAGACAAAGGCGACTCTTAAAAATTGTAATGCGTCACAAATAACATACTTTTGTCCATATTTAAATTTACCAAAATTTTACGGTAGAAAGCTTAAAAATCTATAATACGGCACAAAATTATTGCGCTAGAAAGCTTAAAAATCTATAATACGGCACAAAATTATTGCGCTGAAAGCTTAAAAAATCTACAATACGGCACAAAATTACATAATTTGTTTGTATTAAAAATTCTGTTATTACTCAAATTTACCAAAATTTTTACGACCTTAATACTACCGCCTGACCTTCGGACAAGAAGAGTCGACGGGCAAAGATTCAATTCGTTTTACAACAAAAAAAATAATCATCGGCTGTCGCTAAGATTAATTTAGAATTGCTGCGGAAGTAAGCTGTAAGCTCAGGTGACAGAGAGACAGAGAGAGCGCGAGAGAGGGAGGTCGAGATTACATACTCTTACCTTGCTTTCCCGGGCCATAAATTCCTCTCCTGGGTATCCCTAGCGGCACACAACACCACTCTCACTTTCACGCCGCGAGGTGTCACTCCAAAGGCTACCGCGAAATTCTGTCGTAATTTTTGCACAAGCCCCAGATTTATTTATTTTTTTGAGTTTTCAAATACGTCGAATCGCACCGATTTTACAGATGTGGTCTTACAAATCGGGGCGATACGCGCACAAGCTTCTCGGCTTTTCTTGTTCTTTCGAAACACAGTGGTTAACACTTGGTTTCACTCCCGAACTGGACCGGTTGCACAAAGCTTTTAAATTTGTTTCTAAATTTGTTTCTAAATTTGTTTCTACGCGATTCGTTTACCCAATATACGTCTCGAAACAGCCCCTTGTGTACTCGAATTTTCGACTCTGAGGAGCCTTCGGAGTCACTCTCACGACGCGATTCGTGATGGGAAACACGGACGGAGCGAGGGAACAGTCACATGTCCCTTTTTCCACACGACCCGCCGGACATCTTGTCCGCCCGAGAAATCGAAGAGGAATGCTGGCGAGGATCGGTAAAAATTAGCGTCGTGGGTGTATGCAAGGAAGGGACTTTTGCGAATTTGTAACTTGACTCCTGCTGACTACTGTGAAAACGAAGGCAGTATGTGGCGCGACCTTAAAATGCTGATGCTGATAACGCGCCAGCTAAACAGTTTTGCAGGACACGTGCACTAATGTCAAATCAAAGTCAATCATTTAATTCTCGTCATTAGAATGATCGTTTCAATAATAATTATTATTATACAGTTGATTATTATTATAATAAGTATCGTCAAATAATTAATCATTATAACAATAATTATTATTATGTAATCATTCATCATTATAACGATTATTTTTATTAGGTGATACTACGAATGTCGCTAAAATTATTAGTTTGTATTTTTATCAGCATTTTAAGGTTGCGCTGGAACTCCATTGCATTAAGAGAGCCAGAATATGAAGGAGAGTTGTCGCCACCCCTTCCCCACGCTCACCCTATCTCCCTCACATGAGATGTAGTCCAGCGAGTGTACGTGTGATTGACGGCTAGAAGAAAGAAAAAGAACAGATGAGAATGAAAAGAGAGTCTCGGCCACTGCACGCATGATACAATTACGCGTTGGCCACGGGAGTATCTTATCTTTGATTTGATTACTCCCGCCTCGTAGAGTCAACCGAAACAAAATTAACTGAGAAATTTTCTTATTGTGTTACATCCCGTAAAAATTAATAAAAATTTAAAATCGCTCCTACAGCAAGGCAACGCGACATACAACCAGGCGATTGACGACGTAAATCACATCACTGCGATGATAACTACTTGTCGATAGGATAATTACCTGAGATCGACAAGGCAGTTGAGTTGCATAAAATAGGAAAACTACCTTACCGTCGGTAATGTAGAGAACCAAGCCAATAAAGAAACAATAATTATTTAATAAAAATAACAATAATATTCATTATTGTTAAGAACAGCCATTAAATGATTGGTAATAATAATCAAACAACAGGACATAATAATCAGCGATAACCAATAATGGATAATCAATCAATAATATCAATCACATTATTGGGGATCCGCAAATTAGCTTGAATAATATTTTAGAATATAAACACCAAAAATTCATGTACTTCATATATACTATAAGAATATAAACCAAGTTGTAAAATAATAGATGAGTCAGTGCAATTATGACCTAGTACAATTGCACCGACCTGTCAACATATATATATTAAATAACATAGCTGAAAAGACGAGAGAAAGAGATACCGCACCGAGCATCAATGGACTTTGATCCCGATAGTATGACCTGCGTGAGAACTAGCCGCGAGTTCACGAGTTCCGCGACTGTCAGCAAGCATAGTCATCGACATTGCCGCCAGACGCGTGCCTATCAACAAATTATCACTGTACGTGCCGATCTACAAATTAGCAACGTACGTGCCGATCTACAAATTAGCAGTCACTCTCCCACTATGGGAATAATCAATCATATATAAACCCCAGATTCACCTCTGGAGGTTGTCTTTTCGCTAGTAGCTGTTCAGTCTTCAAGATCTTAACGTCGGTAATCACTCCGTCCGCAAGTCATACTGTCGGTGTCACGAATTGACCCTTCGATATTCGTAAATCGGTATCTTACACAAGGAATACCTCGGTACTTGGTAAATAAAATCCCTGGTCCTTAAGTGGTGCAAGTCCGGTGGTCGTGAATTGATAAGTGCCGTTAAATACGTGTATCGTCGTATTAAGTCGAGTTCTGAGAGTTAAATCTACAGAAAACGAACTTAACCAGTGTTTAGCAAGCAAGTTGGATTGTCTGATACGCTTCCTGTACTACTTGACTAGCACTACTTAACTCCAGCCAGGATTGTGCCGTTATCCAGCTATCAACAAGGAGAAATATACGACAAAACTCTTTCTCTTGCCTTCTCAAGCAAGGAAAAAGCGTAAGTTAAAACCCTTAATATTGCCTTCTCATCTTGGGAAGTAGTATAAGTCATACACATAAGCATCTAAAAACTTATTGTATACCCATCTTTTAATTAATAAAGCTTGTACACCGCAATATAATCAAATTTGTTATTACTGTTAACAACTCGAGCTGCATAGGTTTGACTAGTGACCACGATCCCACAAAAATATAAATTATCAGAACTTACCACTCTGATTTAATCAGCAAACTTTCCTCCCTTTTCCTAATTTTCCCAACCTACCCTCGCCTTAGCTCGGGACGTAACAGCTGATTTGGTGGCAGCGGTGGGATCGTCACTATTGTTGTCACAATTAATAATAAATTCCAAATTTATAATTTGAAGCGACAAAATTATATGTACAATCATTTCGGAAAATTTAGATTGTTACATAACTATTAAGCTTCACATTTCGGAAATTTTCTAAATTATTAATAAATAAATTGAAATAAATAAATTTAAAATTGTTGAATTTCAAATAGTCGGAATTAATTCCCGCTTTTCAAAATTAAAACATTTTTGGAATAATTATTTAAATAAAATAAGTTATTATCTAAGTTTTAAACAGAACGAAGACTGCACTCGAGAGTATAAGTCCTTCTTAGATTCGTTGAACGGTCACCAGTGATTTCGATCATCTGGGCAAGGCAAAGTTCGTAGTGTGTGTCAAGTATTGTTTATAACTTTCATTTTACTTTAAACAATTGACATAATATTTGTGATTGCATAAGATTGTCCAAAGTGTTGTGCTTGAGTCTGGTTTGTCCAATCTTGCATCACTAAAATTCTCAATTGTATTCGATAAATAATTAAATTATCGACATATTGTAGTTTTTGTAAATGCGAAAATTATTCAGGAATTTGTGCTTGAGTCATGCTTGTCTAATTTTGCATTGCTTAAACTAATAATTGCCAATAATTTATACCCAACTAAATAATTTCTCTAATTCCTAAAATTAGTCAAGATTTTGTCTGCCCAATCTTGAATAACTGAAATTATTGAAATCTAATAAAATAAATAAAAACACATAAAAAGTAAAACGAAATAAATAAAATTTATATCACAGTACAATCAAATCAAAAATAATTTAAACAGTGAAAATTTCATTAAATTTACTTAAAATATAACAGTTTGTTTCCAATCACAAATTGTTAACTAAGTTTCAGATTGAGTTTAATACAAACAAAAAATAGCCTTCAAGAGTATAAGTCCTTTTTAGGTACGTTGAACGGTCACCAGTGATTTCGATCATTGGATAAGGCAAAATTTGAAGTGCTCGTATTGTATTGTTTATAAACTGCAATTTTCAACTTAATTAACTAACAGAATATTTTTGAATGTGAAGATTGTCCAAAAATTGTGCTTGAGTCTAGTTTGTCCAATCTTACATCACTAAAATTCTGTGAAAATAAATAATTTTGTTATTTGTTAGCAATAAACAAATTTTATAATTGTCAGAATTGTTCACGCATTTTCATTAAATCTAACTTGTCCAATCTCATATCGTTCAAAATAACTTTTGTTAATTCTCTTAAACAACTATTAAAATAATAAGTGTAATATTCACTCAGGCGAATATTAAATACGTCCGACCTGACCCCCTTTGCATCACTGAATTCATAGCATTCAAGGCTAAGAACGTAGAGTACCTGCATACATCGCGACCAAAATCGACAGTACGTTAAAACTACAGCATAAATTCTACAACAGAAACAAATTGAAATTCAAATCGATAGTTATACAAAATAATAATAAAGTTGGCTACATTATATGACAACTAACCAAACTCAAATAATAATAAAACATCAAACCAATATTATAATTTCAGTATATTCTGACCTATTAAAAAATAAAGTAGGAGATTTCTTGTACGATCCAACACTAAATATCAATTTAATCCAAAAGGATAAAATAATTCCCGAAGTCAAAATAAACCATTTAAAAATCTACATACTACATAATCAATCAATCTACAATCTACATACTCCTACTTTCAACAGTAGGATCAGTAGAAATCCCAATTTTGCGTAATTCAATTAAATTCAACATAATTAAACACGAAATTGGTACAGGTATTGCAGGAGTAATTGGAAAATCCTTTATTTCTAAATTGAATCTTCCTATTCCGGATTTAGTCAAATAGACAAAATTGATAAAAGTAAACTTGTAATTCATATTCAATTTTAGGCCCATAAGTTTCCAAAAATAGAGATTTAGATTGAGCATTAAATACAGACGTCGAGATTACATCAAAGATAATAATAGTGCCAGTTCAGAGCACTCATTGATAATTTTCAAGCGTTTAAAAACCATCAACATGCCCAAAGACAGCATTCGATCAGACAAGACCGGAGCAACCGATTTTACCGGCGACATCTCGCGTACCTTAAACGACGCAATGGTAACATCCATGGCAGAATGTTTTGCTATTCAACAAGGCATAATGAATGTGCCGATATTTAATGGTAAAAATATGCCAGTAAGAGACTTTATTCAGGACGTGATAAACGGAGAAGCCAGCATACCTGCCAACTGTGAAAAACAGTATATCAGGGCGGTTCTCTCCCGACTGAAGGGAGCAGCAAGAGATAGCACACATGGAAAAAGTTTTTTTCTCCATGAAGGACTTGATTGACCACCTCAAACAACGGTCTACTCCTCACAAGTCATATACGTGGTACACACACGAAATTTCGAACATCAAAATGAACCGTAACGAAAGTGTAAGTGAATACTACGATCGCCTTACATTATTAAAATCTGGTGCGCAAGCCGCACTAGAGGATAAATACGATAACGCGGAACTATTGTTAGCCCCTCTCAACGATTGTGCGTTAGAATTTTTTATTCGTGGACTTCCAGATGGACTCTCAGGAGCAGTAGAAAGCCGAAATCCAAATTCAATAGAAGCAGCTCTAAAATATGCCATAGAATACGAATCAAGACATCAGTTAAACCCTCAATCCCGACATAATAACTTTTATGACAGAAATTTTGCTCAACCTGCCTACTCAAGAATGCGTGATCGCAGCCCTAGTCCGCACGTCCGATTTGCGGTCTCTCCAGAAAGAAATAGACCCAATGAAGATAGGCAAAATTCACCTAGATTAAATAGAAGAAACCTTTTCCCAACGGAACAAAAATACCCCAGCAGTTTCCCCCACCCCTATCCATACCCCCCATATCCACCCTATCAACCATATCCTTATTACCCAAATCACCCTATTCCATATCCAAACCCTAACTACCCCTATAAGAACCCCACCAACCCCCCACGTACGCCATCCCCATCTCCATCAAACACAGAACATTTAAACTCCAGCCTTGCTCGCCGAGAGGACCCGACGCCGCGCACAGACCAAAAAGAGCGTCAAAGCAGTGTGAGGATATTAATGCAACAAAGAAAGTCCTGTGCACAAAATTTAGGAGAGAATCACGAGTAGTAGAGATCAGCTCACCCAATTTTAAAGAAAACAAGGCCCAATTACTAGTCGACACGGGAGCAGACGTAAACATAATTAAGCTAAGCTCACTCGACGAAGACATAATGGTATCACATAATGAAGCAATTGAAATAGCTGGTATAACCCAGAACAAGATTTCAACCCTTGGAACCGTTCAAATAAAAATTAAAAACTCAATAGTGACCTTTCACGTCACAGAACCAGATTTTTCCTATCACACCGACGGGATTCTAGGAAGAGAATACCTCCGACAAGAAAAGGTAGAGATTTCATTTTGGCACAACACAATCGTCACTCATTCCAACCCAACCAAACCCGTACCATTTGTAGACGAAGAATCCAAAATAGCCCAGGAAAATATGGAAGGCTACAAAGGGACAGCATTAGGACCTATCCAGATCAAAGCCAGAACTAAACGAGTAATCCCCGTAGAAGTCACAAATACAGAATTAAAAGAAGGTTATCTACCCTTAATTAAAACTACAGGAGTACTAGTGGGTGAAGCAGCTGTAACAAACGCAAACGGAATCTGCCACGTATTAGCAATCAACACAACTGAAAAAGATTTAAGCATTGAAATACCCCCACAAGAATTAGTACCCTTCGAATATTATAATTTACCAGGAGAAGATTCAGACGAATATTTTTTAGCCGAAAATTTCAAATTTGAAAGAGACAAAATAGAGGAAGTAATTGACAAATTACAGTTAGATCACCTCAATCAAGAAGAAAAGGAGCACGTCATAGAAATTGTGCGAGAGTTTCCAGATAGCTTTTATCTGCCTGGGGAACCACTAACCTCTACACATCTGGTACAACATAAAATACATACAACAGACGAAATACCGATAAATACCCGCCCTTACCGGTTTTCACCAGCTCATAAAGAAGAAATAGAACGCGTCATAACTAAAATGAAAACTGAAGGAGCCATTCAAAATTCAAAATCACCCTACAACTCTCCATTACTAATTATACCTAAAAAATTGGACCACACCGGAAAAAGAAAATGGAGAATAGTGATCGACTTCCGCCTTCTCAATGAAAAGACGATTGGCGATGCTTACCCGCTGCCAAATATTTTCGAAATTCTGGATCATTTAGGTAGAGCCCAATATTTTTCAGTATTTGACCTTGCGAGTGGATTTCACCAGATAGAACTAGACCCTGCGGACAGACCTAAGACAGCTATCTCATCATTAAATGGGAATTATGAATATGTCAGAATGCCCATGGGATTAAAAAATTCACCAGCCACATTCCAACGACTAATGGATCGAGTGTTAATAGGACTGCAAGGAACAGAACTATTCGTATACCTAGACGACATAGTTGTATACGTAAACAATCTAGAAGAACACGGAAAAAAGGTAAGAAGACTCCTGAAACGATTAAAAGAAGCAAACCTGTCTCTGCAACCCGAAAAATGTGAATTTCTATTTAAGGAAATAGCTTACTTGGGTCACATCATGAGCAGCGAAGGTGTAAAACCCGATCCAAAGAAGATAGATGCTGAACAATGTTTTCCGCAACCCAAGAACCCTAAAAATATCAAACAGTTCCTAGGGCTGTTACATCCCCATAACATTAAATTTTTATAATTTTAATTATTGCCCCTGCATATGAGCAATACGTAATACGCAAGCGAAATAAGTACTAAATACTCTTTAAATTTAGTCTTATGGTAATTACTACCTGGACCGGGTAACTGTTCTACGGAGGTAAACTAATGCGCTACCTCACATCGATAAATCGGCTCGACACTTGGTAACAAGTGATAAAGAAGAGCATCGGTCGGTCCATATGGTAATTACCCGCGCGGTAATTGGTCAGTGAATCATGCCACGCGTCGATAATGTAGTGATGCAGCGTTAGTGACCTAACGAGATGGTAACGGGTTACTGGCGTGGCACCATTAACATTGACTAATTACTACTTTAATTAATAATTAATATACCAACCCTGTTAGTATTTGAGCATACAATTATTACGTATATTGATAAAAATAATTTATCAATTAATCATAAACCAGCCACAAATAAGAAAAAATGTTATCATAAATATTGATTGATTGATTATAGAGAATCAATCAATCAATCAATCAGTTAATGGCTATAACACATAAAATACAAGCTACAACTAAGTAGATGCAGGTATTCTTAGTCATACCTGGCTCTACTTGTTGATTAGAAATAATAGGTAAGAGAGAGAATAGAGGGGATATAAAAATCCAAATTACAGATCAACATCGACCAATAGTAATAGACCGTGGTGGGGGAGGATCATAGATCTCTGATCGAACGTGACTTCCATCACTTTTGCAAAGAACGTGACTTCCATCACTTTTGCAAAGAACGTGACTTCCATCACTTTTGCAAAGAACGTGACTTCCATCACTTTTGCGCGAGTCTTCTCCCACTGCAGTCACTATTGGAAGATCAATAGTATATATACCCCAGGTTCACCCCTGGTGGTTTATCATTAAGTTCCGAACAGTTGTACGGTTGTTAGGTCTGGACCGGTAATTCAACGTCGTGAGCAGACCCTTTGATAAACGTAAGTCTCATTGGATTTCTATGAGCAACTCAACATTCGGTACTTGGTAAATAAAATCCTTGGTCCTTAAGTGGTGCAAGTCCGGAAACCGTAGTGCTAGATAGTTCCATGTACTCAACAAGATACGTAAGCGGATAATTGATCACATCAGTTGCTGGTGGACTTGCATCCCTTACACCACACCTCCTGCAAAATTTATCGTTGTTTTGCTACCTCACGGAGACTCAAACGAAACTCAACTATCCTGCAAGGATTTGTGCGCGTTGACTTGCAATAACAGGAGTAATAAACGACAATTCTCTCTTTTGCCCTCTAATTTAAGAGGTAGACAAGTAAGTTATATAAATATAAATAAGCATCTCAAAACTTATTATATTAACTATAACGTTGAATGTGGAGCGTGAGTTGTATACCTAGGCATCTCAAAACCTAGTATATTAGCGTCCACAATCAACTGCGGAAGTTGCATATATAGGCATCTCAAAACCTGTATATTTGGCTCATAACCGCATGAAACTCACAACATCGCCTTCTCATCTTGGGAAGTATTATAAGTTACCAACTAAGTATCATTTTATGAAAACTTGTGCAACAACTTATTTATTTATAATAAATTACCTTATATATTCGTAAATTCAGTGTTTTATTATCATTGTGAACAACTCAGGGCCCATAGACCTGACAAGTGACAACGTACCCACAAACAAAAATAAATTATCAGGCCTTACCAACCTGATATAATCAGCTATCCTCCTCCCTTACATCCAAAAATCGAACCTACCCTCGCCTTTTGCTCGGGACGTAACAGCTGATTTGGTGGCAGCGGTGGGATTGTCACTTTTGTTGTCACAATTGATAATAATTTTAAAAAATATTTAATTGAAGCTAATCAAAATTATATGTGCAATTATTTCGATTAAAAATTGTACATAAATAAAGCTTCAAATTTTAGGAATTTTCAAAATTACAAAATTATAAGATTAGTAGAAATAATTGGATAAGATATTTCTACTTGTCAAAATTTAAATATTTAGGACTAAATCTTAGAATAAATTATTTTATTTTAAGCGTTGGTATACTTCGTGTGATCACAAGCTCTGCCATCGTCAATAACATCATCGAATCACCCCGAATAAACCTTGCATGTATTCTTTATAGCAAGATTGTGCAAGTGAAGGGTTTAAAAAATATAAGAAAAAGTAAAACATCATTATTTTGATTTAAAATAAATTTAAAGTTCAGAAGTTTTTCTACCAAGAGTTTACGCAGGCAATTGTGTCTCAACCATTACCTGAATAAACTTATAGTATCAAAACATTGAATATTTAAATTCAAAATATTAAAATTATCTGAATTTCTGAAAGTACTAAAATTACACAAGGTTTTGAGCTTGAGCCTGGCTTGTTTAATTTCGTACTACTGAAATTTCCAAATTGTTAACTAAGTTTAAATTTAAGTTCAAAGCAAAACAAGAACAGCACACGAGAGTATAAGTCCTTTTTAGATTCGTTGAACGGTCACCATCGATCACGCTCAACTGGGTATGGCAAAGTTCGAAGTGTTTGCATTGTCATTGTTTATAACTTTGATTTTAACTTTGTTAACTAACAGAATATTTTTGATTGCAAAGATTGTTCAAGAGTTTGTGCTTGAGTCTAGCTTGTCCAATCTTGCATCACTAAAATTCTGCAGGTTAAACAAATTTTTTTTTTGTTTACTAACAACAAATATTTTCTGTGATTTTAAAGATCAATTAAGTATTTGTGCTTGAGTCTGTCTTAATTAATCTTGTATCGTTAAAAACGCAAGTTGTTAATACACATAACCATCTTGTTAATTCAGCTGTTGCAAAAATTCGCTCAGGAATTTGCGGTCGCGGCTGGCCTGACCCGCCTTATATCACTGAAAAAATATAATCCAAGGTTAAACGCTGCAGCGACTGCGCGCGCCACAGCAAGAATTTGCAGTGCAGTAATAGCTAGAACAAATCATTGACAATAACAGTTCAAAATTAGCATTACCGCATTCATTTAACAATAAACAATTACAGACGAATAAGTAATCACATTTAGCAATAAATAAAATTTTCTAAAATAACAATTAAAAATAAAATTCAAGGATCATAGTATACAATAATAATTGAATTATAATAGTTTTTTTAAAATATAAATTCAACACTTTGAACAGATTCTCATACAAAAACAATAAAAAATCAATTTCAATACCATAACAGCTGATTTGCTAGCAGCAATCAAAATTCATACGGTCAAGGAACCTAGGAAGAAGAATTAAGATCTACAGAATAGTTTATCAAAATTTAAAAAATCAAAATATTCTTAATTTTGCTCACAAAAGGACAAAATTTAGGGACAATTATATAAAAAATTATTATCTGGAAATTTGAATTAAAAATAAGAATATAGAGATAAAAATTGTATGGCACATAAAAACTCACATATAGTGTTTAAACACGATTCAAACACTATAATTTCAGTATATTCCGATTTATTAAAAAACAAAGTAGGCGACTTCCTATACGACCCAAATTTAACAATTAATCTAATCCAGAAGGAGAAATTAGCCTCTTTTAATAATATCAATCATCTCAAAATTTACATTATACACAACGCCACCCTTACAACAAGTGGTGTAGTAAAAATCCCCATATTAAAGAAAGAAATCAAATTCAACATTATAAATCCAGAAATAGGTACAGGTATATCCGGAGTAATTGGAAAATCATTTCCAACTCTTTTCAAAATAAATATTCCGGACAAAGTCTAAATATTTCTTAGAAAAATTACAATACGGGAAATAAAAATAGATATAATTATAATAATTAAAAACAATAAACATTTTACATAGGGCAATTTAATTTTGGAAGGATTAATTACTGGTTTCAAAAACATATTTTGACATTACACTGGCAATTTAATTAATTTATTAAATTTTTAATTAATAATAATTAATTTAATTAATTTGATTAATTTTTGAAAAGGTCAGTTTTTATTAATAATCGAAATTAAGTATCAGGTAGTAAAATTCAATATAATGTCACACACAAGGAGCATTCGAAACTCCCGTTTTCTAGAAAAACCATATTATAACGGATTGTATTTAAATTGCCAAATAATAAAAACCAAAAAAAAAAAATAATAACTCAAAATGCCTCAAGACAAACATAGGACCACTCATGACAAACCGCAGGGTGGAGAGTTCACAGGGAACATCTCTCGCACCCTTAGTGACGCAATGGTCACTTCAATGGCAGAATTTTTTGCTATACAGCAAGGAGTGATGAATATACCCACTTTTAACGGAAAAAATATGCCAGTTAGGGACTTTATTCAAGATGTTCTAAACGGAGAATCCAGTGTACCTGCAAATTGCGAAAGGCAGTACATAATGGCGGTACTAGCGCGATTAAAGGGTGCTGCAAGAGATAGTACTCACGGAAAAACATTTTCCACAATAAGCGATTTAATACAGCATCTCAAACAGCGTTTTGCCCCCCACAAAACTTACTCGTGGTATTTGCACGAGATATCTACAATTAGGATGTCTCGCAGCGAAAGTGTAAGCGAGTTTTATGACAGAATCACCCTACTTAAATCCGGAGCTCAAGCAGCGTTAGAAGACAAATATCAGAACGCGGAGCAAATGTTACTACCCTTAAATGATTGCGCCTTAGAAGCTTTCATCCGAGGACTACCCGATGTAATATCAGGAATGGTGGAATCACGGAATCCATCGTCATTGGAATCAGCATTAAAATACGCACTCGAGTATGAGGCTCGACATCAATTAAACTCCCATTTTCCTATGAATAATATGGCGGAAAATAGATATTCCACACCCTATACAGGATCAAGGGATAGAAGCCCGAGCCCTCACGTTAGGTTTGCGTCATCACCGGATAGGAATAGAGCAATGGAACCCAGACAAGGACCAACAGGGATAATAAGGAGACCTACATCACCAATAGTGCCTAATTACTCAAATAATTACGCACCCCCATTTCAATACCCACCTTATTTACCCTATAAACCTTATCCGTACTATCCAGGTTCGCTCGCATCAAACAACCCTTACCCTAACTACAATTACCCATATAAAGGAACTAATACACCCCCGAGAGCACAATCACCCGCTCCAGCTAATAAAAATGATTTAAACTTTCGACTCCGCTCGCCGAACAGACGCGACGACGAGCGTGGAGAAAACAGAGCGTCAGAACAGCGTGAGATTTCTGAAGAAGCAAGAAAAATCTGCTGTACCAAACTCAGTCGAGAATCCCCAGTAGTAGAGCTTTCATCAAAGGAACTTTTACAGTCAAAGGCAAGGTTTCTAGTGGACACAGGTGCAGACATAAATGTTATTAAATTAGATGCTTTAGATGAGGATCTACTGGTTAATGAAAATGAAGCAATAGAAATTACGGGAATCACACAAAGTAGTATTTCGACCATAGGCACTGTAAACATCGAATTAATGAAATCTAAAATCACTTTTCATGTTGTAGATTCTGATTTCCCCATAAGCACAGATGGAATATTAGGTCGAGAATATCTTCGACAAGAGAAGGTGGAAATATCCTTTTGGCATAACACTATTGTGACGCATTCCAACCCCACAAAACCTATACCGTTCATAGACAACGAATCTAGAGTAGCGTTAGAAAATACCACAGATTACAAAGGACCTCTACTAGGACCTATCAAAGTAAGAGCCAGGACTCGACGAGCTATCCCAATAGCAGTGATAAATGCAGAATTAAAAGAAGGGTACTTACCCTTAATAAAAACTATAGAAGACGAGCTAGTAGGCGAAGCAGCCGTAACTAACTCGAATGGAATTTGTCATGTATTCGCTATTAACACCACAGATGATGACCTCGAAATAGAAATACCCCCGCAAGAAATCATCCCCTTTGAATATTACAAATTTCCAGGAGAGGATTTCGACGAATACTCCACCGACGAAGATTATTCACCCCCAGTAAATAAGGCTGAAGAGGTGATAAAACACCTTCGTCTAGATCATTTAAACCCCGAGGAAAAAGAACACGTGCTAGAGATGCTTAGAGACTTTCCTGATAATTTTTATCTTCCAGGAGAATCCCTAACCCCCACTCATTTAGTACGGCACAGAATTCACACCTTGGACGACGTACCTATTAATACTAGACCATACCGATTTTCACCCTCTCAAAGGGAAGAAGTTGAGAGAGTAATACAAAAATGAAGACGGAAGGAGCAATTCAAAACTCAAAATCTCCTTATAACTCACCCCTACTGATTATACCCAAAAAGATAGACGCCACAGGAAAGAAGAAATGGAGAATAGTAATTGACTTTCGGCTTCTAAACGAGAAAAAAATTGGGGATGCATACCCATTGCCAAATATTGCAGATATTTTAGATCACTTAGGTACTGCACAATATTTCTCTATTTTTGATTTGGCCAGTGGATTCCATCAAATAGAACTAGACCCGAATGATAGACAAAAAACAGAATTTTCATCATTGAATGGGCGCTACGAGTACGTCAGAATGCCCATGGGATTGAAAAATTCACCGGCTACATTCCAGCGCCTAATGGATCAAGTCCTATTAGGGCTACAGGGGACAGAACTATTTGTCTACCTGGACGACATAGTAATATACGCCAAAGACTTAGAAGATTACGGAAAAAAGGTAAGACGTCTTCTCAAGCAACTGAAAGAAGCCAACCTGTCACTACAACCGAAAAAGTGCGAATTTCTTTTCAAAGAAATAGCATATTTAGGGCACACAATTACAGACAAAGGAGTAAAGCCAGATCCTAAAAAGATCGAGGCTGTTCAAAATTTTCCCAGACCAAAAACACCAAGAAACATAAAACAATTCCTCGGACTAGCTGGATATTACAGAAGATTCATCAAGGACTTCTCAGCAAGAGCAAAGCCTCTATCAAATTTATTAAAAAAGGAAGTAGTATTTAAATAGGGACCAGAGGAAGAGAAGACCTTCAAGGATTTACGACAGGCTCTGTGCGAAAGCCCCATACTACAATACCCTGATTTTGAAAAACCCTTTACAGTAACCACTGACGCTTCAGACTATGCACTAGGAGCCGTTCTAAGCCAGGAAAAGGATGGAATGGATCTCCCTGTGGCATATATGTCGAGGGTGTTAGTTGGACCTGAATTGAATTATTCTACCACGGAGAAGGAATGCCTTGCGGTGCTTTACGCGGTACAACAATTTCGACCTTACATTTATGGAAGAAAATTTACCCTCATGAGCGACCATGAGCCCCTCAGGTGGATAGATTCTGTAGTAGATCCAGGCCAAAGACTGATTCGCTGGAGACTAAAATTAAGAGACTACGAATATGAATTTAAATACAAACCAGGAAAATTAAATACTAATGCTGATGCCCTATCGAGAAATCCAATCGTAGAAAATTCTGACAAAGAAGGCGAAGACGAAAAACAGCCTGCCAGGTTACTGCCAATGTTGACTAGGCAAGCTAATAAACGAGAGGAAAACAGCACGAAGCTTGGTTCAAAACCTAAAGCCGAAAATAAGCCCGCTGTTCAAACCGTTTAGCCTCTAAACCATCTACTTCAAAACCTCAAAAACCAACCCTTGCTAGGTCTAAATCTAGTGCATCAACATCAGCTGATCTAGACAGGAGCACCATCACTAAACGCCTGATTAGGCGACGGGTAGAGACTCAACGAGTTCAGAATCGACCAGATTATAAAGAAGATAGTAGTTCGGAAGACACAGAAGAGGATGAAGAACAACCCCAATCCTCAGAAAAAGAAAAAGTGTGTTACCAAGCCTGAATTTACCACCTGCAGCCTACCCCTCGTCAACAATATCTAAGAGTGCACCGGCAAAAGCACCAGAGTACTCAACTGAATTCTTACCAGAAGATCAGGAAGAGTTAACCCCTATGACCGAAAAGCAAGAAGCAGGACCCATTAAAACGGTAAGTCCGCCACCCAGCGACAGTGATGACAGTACGACGGAAGAAGAACAGGAAAATGACCAGAGGGAACAAAAAAGGCCTGATTTCACTAAAGAAAATATAGAGAAATCATTTTCACGATTTGAACAATCCTTGAAGGCACATGAAGACTGGCTGGAGAAGACAGAAGTGAATGAAGAAGCCCCACTTCTTGAAGTCACAGCAGTTTCGGAAGGAGAAAATAATCAAGAGCTCCTTGATGCCATTGAAGAAATGGAACCTGAAAGCGAGACCGAATTCACGAACAGAATTGAATCAGCTATAAAAATAGCTGAAGAATTACTAAAAGAGACTAAGGAAAAAAGAAAGGTGATAAATTCCGAAAGTAAGGAAAATCTGGACCCCGGTATCTCATCCTCAGATGAAGAAACCCCGGTCAGAAATCCACACAATCACACCAGAAAAAGTGTCACTTTTCACCCTGGAATAGCTTCAACCCCGGATGCTTTAGGGAAATATACCCCCTCAGCACTAAGAAAACCCAGGGCTATTTCCACGCCCTTTCCAGAAAAACTCGATCACGAACCTAATTGCAATTTATCAACCGACAAAAATAGTACTCGTAGAATGGGAATAAATATACCTACGTACTCAGACGAACTTACCATGGATAACACTAGTTTGCCGTCTGATCATTCGCGACCATCAATCACTTGCATCCCTCCGGCACTGCCTAAGGCCTGTGAAATGTCCAGTAGAACAGACGCACAGTAGTAAAAACGTGCAGGTCAGACTAAATAGCTGTCGAGAGAATCTCACTTATTTAAAAAATAACTATGTACATTTTCTCTCGGCTGACAGTGAGTTTGTCACCCCCGTGAGCCGACTACTAGTGGACTTGGAAGTAGTAAACCCTCAGGACCTAAAAGATAGGAAACCTAAAATAGGAGAAGTGCTTATCACCCCTCATAAACATTTTAACATATATTCACTCATAGTCAAACAAAACCATTTTGATGAAATGAACGAAGAATACGTTAGAGTAGCCGTACATAATTTGAGAATAGCTTTAGAAAAGGAAAATATTTCGGGATTTCGCATTTCAAAACATGGAGATTTTAGTGACACATTGCCAAAAGGAAAATTGCGCGAGATACTAACTCAAGAATTCACTAATTCAAAAATAGAAATAACGATGTGTTATGGCAACGTAAATATACCTCCAGAGGAGATACGTACTCAAATTATTTCTGAAAATCATGAGAGTAAAATTGGGGGTCACAAAGGCATAAATAAAACGTATCGAAGAATTAGAGAAAGATACATGTGGCCAGGACTAAAAGATCAAGTTACTGAATTTGTCAGAACATGTGACAATTGCCAGAAACAAAAAATTGTACGGGCAAAAATTCACGAACCCATGTTAATCACCGATACACCCCTCGACACCTTCGACAAAGTATCCTTAGACACAGTAGGAAAATTGCCTACCACCCCTGACGGTAATAAACATATTCTCACTATGCAGGACAATTTATCTAAATACTGCATAGCCGTCCCCATACCGGATATTTCGGCTTCTACTATCGCTCATGCAATAGCAAAACACTTATTCTCCCAATACGGAGCCCCGAGAGCCATACTCACAGACAGGGGAGGAAGTTTCATCAATAATTTACTCAGAAAATTATCAAAAATTTTTGGGGTAAAACAAATTACCACCTCTGGATATAGACCGCAATCAAACGGATCCCTGGAAAGGAGCCATGCCGTGTTAATGGATCACATAAGGACGTATGCAGAAACCTATGGCGATTGGGACCAACTTCTACCCTTCGCGATGTTTGCATACAACACCTCGATACATGAAGCCACTAAATTTACACCCTTCGAAATAGTATTTGGTAAAACCGCACGCACCCCCAGTTCATTTCCAGACCCCGAAAAATTAGAAACCTACGGAACCTATCTGCAGGAGTTGATATTAAGACTATCGGAAATTAAATTAATAGCAGCAAAAAAATTTGATCACCGCGAAGGAACACTCAAAAGAAAATTATGACCGAAAGGTAAAGCCATTTTTAGGAAAGGTAGGAGATCAAGCATACGTCCAAAGGGAAGTTAAAATGCACGGGAAATTGGATAGTAAATATCATGGTCCCTACTCTCTTATAAAAATATTAGACAAAAACAACGCCATCTTGGAAAAACCCGACGGAAAACTATTCCAGAAACATTTTAATAAACTTAAGTTAGTACACAACTAAAATTTAAAATTACTAACCCAATTTTCTTTTACAGGAAAGTCATGTCCGTCATTAATACGCAACCACCAAAGGGAAAGATATACCCCGCTACCCTCCATCCAAAAGGGGAGATAAATAACCTACGGTTTGCTAAAGGACAGTTAGAGGAGTTGGCGGCAGAATACGGCTTTACAAAACCAAAATACACGTTAGAGGAAACCGCGGGAACCGATAACGCAAAAATTTTCGTCATTAAATGCGAAGTTGAAGACCGTAGACGCGAGAATAAATTTAGTACCATAAGCAACGGGGAAAGAAAAATACGTAGCGCAGACCATGAGGCCGCAAGAAAAATGTTAACGGCCCTTGAAAAAATGTATTATTTTTAGCGAGGAAAAAAATGATTGTAATATTAGGGATGATCAGTACGTTATTTGTATGGACAACCCCGCGACTTTATTAATCAAATTGTACAAATGGGAAGCCTGCTGCGAATACTGTTATTTGAGGGGCCATACTATGGCAAATTGTAAAAAGCAAATTAAACGAAACAAGCGGCTTCCCGACGATCAGGAACCAAATGAAGAAGACTTCTGGGGTCCTCCACAAGGGGATGAAAATACAAATCTTATCTATCTGACGCCCTAGAGAAATCTTCCTTCAATAGAAAATCCATAGAATACAACTTTATTAATTTTATTATTATTATTATATATGTTAATTTATTTATATATTTATTATTATGTTTTATTATCCTTCGACTCATAAAACTATATATTATAGGATTACCGAAGTATAATTAGTTAGCATTACCCATGATTCATACCATATATCACTACTAGTATTATATAGATTTATTCTCAGATACACATTACAACTAGATTAGGCGTGCATTACCATTATACCAATGTACAAATTATATTATACCCATCTATACAAACTTTGTAAAATAAATTGAAAGAGTTTAAACATAAAATGTTCAAGCAGTAATTCAAATCCCAAAACACCTATAGTATTTGATAAAATTTGTGCAATTGATTGGTAGCCTCAAAACTCATCAACTATTTCATATTCTTATATATAATTATATCACTTTTATATTTAATAATTTTTTTTTGAATATTCTGATTTCACGAAAATAAGGGAATAAAGAAATCAAGGGAGAGGATATGGAGGTTGCCTTATTCTTTCTTCCCTTATCAACACAACAACGTAACAAAAGATAACATCCCTGATAAAAAATTAATAAAATTCTAACACAAACCTTACTTTTGTAGACAAGTAGACAAGCAACAGGATGATTGCCCAGATACTAGGCCAAGCAACAATGATCTGTACAGGAATACTACTCATCATGACAGGCACGTTGGGAAACCCACAAAACTACGAAATCCAACCATTCAATAACAACCCAGGACTATTCTACGAAAAATTGGAAAATATCCGCACTACTCAAAACCATTGGAGGTTTGTTATATTCATGGACCCCCAAAAACTACAGAAACGTATTCAATTCGACAGAATAAAATCAGAAATTCAGGAAATCTACAAGACATGCCCAAATCGATTGAAAAGTACTAATTGCAAAGAAATGATAAAATTGGATCGCCTCAATGAAAAGCTACACCAACTCAAAACTATAAGTGAGGATTTAAGTACAATAATAATGGAATTACACCAGGACATACCCCATGAATTAATTCCACCCAGGACCATGTATAGACGAAGAGCACCTCTTCTAGGATTCATAGGCAGCATTCTAGGATCAGTAATAGGAGTCATGACTGCCGACGATGCAGAGGAATACAACGAAGCAATAAATGATATTTATGAGAAGCAAAATAACATCAGTAAAATAATTGGAAAACAAACCCACATAATAAAAGCAGAAGTAAATAATATTCACCAAGATTTAAACAAGAAAACTAACCGAATTCAAATCCTTCAAAAAGAATTAAATGAAACTATCACCAAAATAGAATTGCAAGGACAATACTGGAATGATTACATGTATTATGAAAAAATGATGCATTGGTCAACACATTTGGAACTAAAATTGGAAAATTTATATGAAATAATAAAAAATTCATTAAATAACAGAATACGCACGAGAAGGCAAATTACACTCTTCGACAATTTCCAAAGCCCAACTACAAGAAGTAATTACTGAAATACACACAAAAATGGAAGATTGCGAATTTCCGATTCCTACTTCACACGTTAGAGTGGAATTACTTTCACAAATTGGCAAGACAGACCTGAAAATTAAATCTGGAAAATTACTAATATCAGTAGACATTCCATTGCTAGATAGAAAAGCACTACAATTATATAAAATTTACCCATTTCCTGTGTTCCAAGACATTTCAGGAAACTATACAAGAGCCATCTACATTTCGCCAAGAAAACAATATATTGCCCTGACAGAAGACGAACGAAAATTCTTTTTGGCAGATAAAGAGTACTATGACACCTGCCAGAAAACAATCTATCACACAATTTGCGAAAACACCCAACCAACACACGAAACAGTCACAACAACGTCCTGCGAATGTCAAATGCTTACACGCCCTTCCATGGAAATTTTAAAGCAATGTGATATCAAAATAAACACAAAAAATTCAGTTTTTTGGAAACATATTCCATACTTAAACGCATGGATATTTTCAACTAGAAAACCAGAGGCGATCAGCATCACCTGTAAAAAGGGAAGAACAGAAAAAGGACATATTACAAATTCAGGAATATTAAGATTAAGTGCAGGGTGTATTGCCAGGACGGAACAGACAACTTTAATTGGAACTAAAATAAACGTAAACTCAGAAGAATTTATCTACAACCCCGGATTTTCATTGAACATATCAGAAATTTCACCAATAATCTATAAAACGATGCATATTCCTACGATAACATCATTTTTTTGGGAAACAGAAAAGGATAAAAAATTAAAAAATCTGCATACGGAAGAATCACTCTCTACCATAGAAGAACAACTTCTCAACATGGAAAACAATCATTATAGACATAAACTAACCCAAAAATATTGGTTAGGAGGGTCCAGCATCCTAACCTTATTAATAATAACAACAGTAATATACCTCACACAAGGAATAATCCGTAAAAACTATAAAACGTGTAATAATAAAAATTTAAACCAAGAGGAAGTAGAACTACAACCCCTTTCGGTAGACAACCAAACAAACACAGAAGAAATTCACCCCCTTCCAAGAGTATTAACAATCCCAACAACAAATGTTAGAATTGCATAAACAAATGCAAGTCGTTGAGGACAACGACACTTTTAAGGAGGGAGGACAAGTACCCAGGTAGACAAAATTTTTTCCAAAAATCACCCTGAATTACGATACATCATCACGGATACCACCAGGAAAATACAATAAATAATCATGAAACATAATGGCAGCTATAATAAAATAAAAATCAAAGCAACAGAGGAAAAAGAATAAGGATCATAGAAAGTACGAAGAGTTTAGCAGTAGCAAGCTAACAAACCACTCCCACTTGAGAAAGAAATTAATCACACCCACCGAGAGCAACCATAATGAATTATAATCCAATCACATAAAGAAATGCATGTAAAAGGAAATTTTGTCAATAATTATAATTTTATAATAACTTTTATAAAAATCCTGTTACGGTTTCATAATACTGACTAAAAATTCAAAAGTTAATGCATGTTCCGCAATTTTAAGATACCTACACTCAAATGCCTTGAGAATACCGTCAAATTTTACATAGAAAATTGAGCAATTTCAAGAGTTCCTAACAACATAATAAATAAATAATAAGAATCAAAAATAGATGAAACTTTAATCATAATTAAGAAATAATGCTGAAATTGTATAAAATCACGTATAATTTTATACAATTTCGGCATACAAAAGTAAAAGGGGAAAATCTCATGACTGCCCCGCAATAATGGCTACCTAACAAGCACACAATTAGACAAGGCATGGTTATTTAAACCACTACCATGAACGCTCCAATGATGTATAACAGCACGAGTGCTCCTCTAACAACATGCTACCCTACTAACTACTTACTAACCCAGCAGCCAAATTCGGGTGGTCCTGTGGCAAAAATTGACACAATCCACCCGGCAACCTGAAAATAATTACTAATCAAAAGCCTACAAACCCCAAAATGTGTAAATCCATCGAAATTGAGTTACATAATTTGAGGTTTCCCGGAATAGTAATCGATTCTAAATTCCAGCATGGCAGCTCCAGTATCTTTACGGTGAGGTTAATTACTCACCAGGTGTAAAAGTATTGCGAAGGCGAAAAACTACAAAGGTGGGATCGCGCAATGGCGGAATCTGACCCCCCCCCCCCTCTACCATATCAAAATAGGGAACAATAATAATACAACCAATGACTATAAAATACCTTTACCTCAGAAATATTCGGTTTTCCCCGGACAAAGGCTCAGATTTAACTAGCGAGCGAACCTCAGGTGAATTGATTGATATAACCAATCAATCCACGACTACAGCTAGGTATGGGGACATCGGATATTAATCAATGAACCCATACACAGAACGAATAAATAGGCCTAGGCATCTGCGAGCGCTCTATCTAATATCCTAACGTAAATATACTCATAGTGTAAAATTTAGAGGCCATTATCGATTGGCCAGTCAAAAAGGCATAACAGATAAGGGGAAAAGGAAACAAAAAATATGCAAAATAAAAGAGACCGGCAAGCGGGGTACACAAACAGTAAAAATGTGTAAAAGGAATGAAAATAAGCCCGCCTGACGATCTCTTAACCACAATATAACATAAAACTGTTTATTTTACCTACTTAACTTTATTACATAGGATAATCATAAAATAATTAGATATATCATTAATAACAATGATTAGAATAAGGCTACAAATAGACTGCTCGTGTAAAATTAAAACTGCAAAGAATCACCCGACGAACCATCCAAGGAGACGCCCAGCGGATCTTCGGTAATCCAGATGCACTCTGGAGACGGAACTGCAACAACAAAATTCGTTAGTACTAGGACAATCATAGCAAAGCAATCCAAATTCTAAAGAATTGATCACTCACTCTGGGGATCGGCAGCAACGGAACCGCACCCACAATAAGACGCAGAAGCTAACAATCGCCCACAAGGACAGAAACCGCCCCCAGTTCCAGGAGCCCTAAAACAAGAAATTAGGCATCAGCCCTAAAACAATAGTAAGGAGCATGGGATGTAAGAGAGCAAAAGCCAAAATAAACCTACCCCAAACAGATTGATTGCCCTGACGACAAATGGGAGCAGGAACGACGTGGAGGCAGGTCACAATGCGCAGCTACTAACGCCTGAAGTTCAAGAGTGCGCAGGTAAGCCAACTCCAGTGCTTGTATGGACTCCTGTTCCCTCGTAACAACAGACGGATCTTCAAATTTCTGGCGTGGTCTCCCACGACCTCTTTTAGAGGTCAGGACACCTCGCGGGGGCGGATGGGCCTCCAAACTCCTAAAATATCCAATGCCCGAAAAGTGGGCTGCTCCTGTAGCCAAGTCCAAAACTTTCCGCATTAATTGCGGCGGGGAGCATCTTTTGAGCAATTTTGACCGGCCAGTGACACCTGTAAAAAAAAAGGAACAGGAGAAATTAGTGAACGATTATTTCGACCCTAAGAAATCTAGTAACATGATCGTACACCTAAGCTACGTCCACCGAAAGCCCTCGAAGTCTAAAAAAGGCCTTGTTCTCTAGAATCGCCCGCTTCAAATTTAAAGAAGAAACCTTCAACAAAACCCCGCCCCGACGCACATCTAATTCCCGCACGACCGAAAAGTCATTTATGGATGGCCCGGGAACAAACAATTCTTGGCAGAGAAGAGTCATCTCCCTCACGGCACGACGAGGTGAAACTCTCCACACCGCCAAATAAAAATTACCTAAATGGTCTTCAATTTCGGATATCCGAAGCTTCAAGCTGTCACGCACTCCCGCGGAAGCTGGAACACCCGAATCTAGCGCATCACCTGAGGGAGTTTCGGACACTTGGTTCAACAGGGATAAGTCAAAGTCCCGCACGGCATTATCGAAACTATCCGCAATTATGGAACTACTAGACTCAACAGTCCCGACCAAAGCATGGAGAGTCTCATCCAACACAGAGTCGTTCGAAGAGCGCCCTTCCACAGGGCTCAACATCCCGGGCACTCTCAGCAACACCAAAAACACAAATGAATACTCACCAGTACGTTCGGGTACCGCAGTAGCCCCCTTCTTCAGACAAAGAGGGATGTTGTCAAGGCAGCAAAAATCTTCGTACGTCATGGTGTCGGAACTAGAATTGCTGTTCTCTCCTTCCATGACTGCAGTAAGACTAAAGGTGGCTACTATAACTACCAGTGTGCATTAGACGACAACCTCTCAAAAATTTTGCAACCGCAGCTTTATTCCCCACTACAACGACAAACTTAAGGGACACGTGCAGCCGAGGACCAAAATCGCCATTTCAAATTCTACAGAAAATTGACTCACGGCAGCCACAGCAAGGCATCACTATCCAGCATCTCTGGAAAATGACATCATTCCACGTCAGCTGAATCCTCGGGTAACAAAATTCTCAGGAGGCACAAAGCCTAAGCGAAAGAACAAAACACCAAAACGCCGCCTCTGATTAGGACGAAAATTATGTCACCCAATGAAACCATCAATAAGCAGCTGCAGTATAACATTACTAAAAGAAATACAAAAAAAAAAAAATATAATGCTCTTATGACAACCGGAAATAAGAAGATCTGCTGCACTTACCTGGGATACAAGGAGCCTCCACGCATCATACGCATAACAAGGCATCGACACCAGACACAATCACTAATCAAACAGGGAGTTCAATTAACCCAAACACCTCTATAATTTTCATCGAGGACGATGATTATTCTAAGGAGGGAGGACTGTTACATCCCGGTAACATTAAATTTTTATAATTTTAATTATTGCCCCTGCATATGAGCAATACGTAACACGCAAGCGTAAATAAGTACTAAATACTCTTTAAATTTAGTCTTATGGTAATTACTACCTGGACCGGGTAACTGTTCTACGGAGGTAAACTAATGCGCTACCTCACATCGATAAATGGGCTCGACACTTGGTAACAAGTGATAAAGAAGAGCTTCGGTCGGTCCATATGGTAATTACCCGCGCGGTAATTGGTCAGTGAATCATGCCACGCGTCGATAATGTAGTGATGCAGCGTTAGTGACCTAACGAGATGGTAACGGGTTACTGGCGTGGCACCATTAACATTGACTAATTACTACTTTAATTAATAATTAATATACCAACCCTGTTAGTATTTGAGCATACAATTATTACGTATATTGATAAAAATAATTTATCAATTAATCATAAACCAGCCACAAATAAGAAAAAATGTTATCATAAATATTGATTGATTGATTATAGAGAATCAATCAATCAATCAATCAGTTAATGGCTATAACACATAAAATACAAGCTACAACTAAGTAGATGCAGGTATTCTTAGTCATACCTGGCTCTACTTGTTGATTAGAAATAATAGGTAAGAGAGAGAATAGAGGGGATATAAAAATCCAAATTACAGATCAACATCGACCAATAGTAATAGACCGTGGTGGGGGAGGATCATAGATCTCTGATCGAACGTGACTTCCATCACTTTTGCAAAGAACGTGACTTCCATCACTTTTGCAAAGAACGTGACTTCCATCACTTTTGCAAAGAACGTGACTTCCATCACTTTTGCGCGAGTCTTCTCCCACTGCAGTCACTATTGGAAGATCAATAGTATATATACCCCAGGTTCACCCCTGGTGGTTTATCATTAAGTTCCGAACAGTTGTACGGTTGTTAGGTCTGGACCGGTAATTCAACGTCGTGAGCAGACCCTTTGATAAACGTAAGTCTCATTCGATTTCTATGAGCAACTCAACATTCGGTACTTGGTAAATAAAATCCTTGGTCCTTAAGTGGTGCAAGTCCGGAAACCGTAGTGCTAGATAGTTCCTTTGGATTACGTGTATCGTCGTATTTAGTCGTGTCGGTTAATAGTGATTTAATTCTGAAATCGGGACGAACTAACCTATCTTGTTAACAAGTGCATGTTTGATTCATTTCTCGTGTACTCAACAAGATACGTAAGCGGATAATTGATCACATCAGTTGCTGGTGGACTTGCATCCCTTACACCACACCTCCTGCAAAATTTATCGCTGTTTTGCTACCTCACGGAGACTCAAACGAAACTCAACTATCCTGCAAGGATTTGTGCGCGTTGACTTGCAATAACAGGAGTAATAAACGACAATTCTCTCTTTTGCCCTCTAATTTAAGAGGTAGACAAGTAAGTTATATAAATATAAATAAGCATCTCAAAACTTATTATATTAACTATAACGTTGAATGTGGAGCGTGAGTTGTATACCTAGGCATCTCAAAACCTAGTATATTAGCGTCCACAATCAACTGCGGAAGTTACATATATAGGCATCTCAAAACCTGTATATTTGGCCCATAACCGCATAAAACTCATAATATAAATATAGATAAGCATCTCAAAACTTATTATATTTATGTGGAGCGTGAGTTCTATACCAAGGCATCTCAAAACCTAGTATATTTGGCTCATAACCGCATGAAACTCACAACATCGCCTTCTCATCTTGGGAAGTAGTATAAGTTACCAACTAAGTATCATTTTATGAAAACTTGTGCAACAACTTATTTATTTATAATAAATTACCTTATATATTCGTAAATTCAGTGTTTTATTATCATTGTGAACAACTCAGGGCCCATAGACCTGACAAGTGACAACGTACCCACAAACAAAAATAAATTATCAGGCCTTACCAACCTGATATAATCAGCTATCCTCCTCCCTTACATCCAAAAATCCAACCTACCCTCGCCTTTTGCTCGGGACGTAACGGGGCTAGCAGGATACTACCGGAGATTTATAAAAGACTTTTCCGCAACAGCAAAACCGTTAACGAATCTTTTGAAAAAGGAAGCAGTATTTAAATGCTGAAAAGATGAAGAAAAAAGTTTCAAAATATTAAGACAAGCCCTATGTAATAGCCCTATTTTACAATATCCAGATTTTAATAAACCATTTACAGTAACAACAGATGCATCAGGTTTCGCAATTGGCGCTGTATTAAGCCAAGAAGTCCAAAATATGGACCTGCCAGGAGCATACCTATCACGGGCACTAACTGGACCCGAGTTAAATTATTCAACCACTGAGAAAGAATGTTTACCAGTTTTATACGCAATAGCAAAATTCAGACCCTATTTGTATGGAAGAAAATTCACTCTTATGAGCGACCATGAGCCACTAAAATGGATAGACTCAGTCAAGGACCCAGGGCGAAGACTGATTCGATGGCGATTAAAGTTACAAGACTACGAGTATACATTTAAGTATAAACCGGGCAAACTAAACATTAATGCCGACGCCCTCTCTCGAAATCCAGTAGAAAATAACGCAGCAGCATTAAAACAAGAATTACCCCCCAGAATAATGCCGATGTTCACCCGACAGTCTAAATAAATAGAATCCAGCACTAAACCTCAAACAAAAACATCAGTCTCTGGCCTACTGAACAAGCCCTCAATTTTCACCAGAAAGGGAGCGAAGCCAAAGGGTGAACTTTCAAACCCATCTACTACGAAGCAGCTCAACCCCACTCTATCTCGATCTAAATCCAGTACTTCTACTACAGCAGAAGTAGATAAAAGTACCATCAGTAAACGACTGATCCGTCGACGAGCAGAAGAACAAAGAGTCAAGATAAAACCTGACTATAAAGAAGACAGTAGCTCTGATGATACAGAAAAAGACTTGGAACCACCTCCAATTCTGCGAAAAAGAAAAAGTTTACTACCCAGTTTAGATCTACCCCCTGCAGCATATCCACCCTCAACTATACCAAAAAGTGCCCCAGCAAATGTACCACAGGCCGAAACTGAATTCCCTTTTGAGGAACAAGAAGAACCAATTCTTACAGTACAACAACAAGAAGGACCTATAAAAATCGTTAGTCCACCTATAAGCGATAGTGAAGATAGTCCTAGTGATGATGACAATAAACATACAGAAGAAAGTAAACCTAAGCCATCAAAAGAGAGCCTGGGAAACTCATTTTTATTGTTTGAAAAATCTTTAAAGGCTCGCGAAAATTGGCTAGAAAAAGAAAACACTGAAAAAGATGCCCCTATCCTCGAGATCACAGCCGTTTCGGAAGGAGAAGACAATCAGGAACTCCTAGAAGCCATTGAAGAACTAGAACCAGAAAGTGAAACTGAATTTGATAACCGAATTAAAACAGCAATTGAAACAGCACAGAGATTGATGAAAGAAACACAAAAAATGGGAAAGTAGGTGAACCCAGAAACAAAGGAAAATTTGGACCTCGGAATCCCATCTTCTGATGAAGAAGATCAACCTACCCCCAATCCACCTCTGCGGACCCGGAAAAGCGTAACTTTTGAACCTGAGATACCTGCAACACCCGACATGCTAGCAAACGTTAGTCCTTCAGCATTCAAAGAACCTAAAGCGATATCAACCCCATATTCAAGTAATAAAGAAGACCACCCCAATACAGTAATTTCATCCACTAGATACAAGCCACGCAGAATGGACATGGAAACTCCTCAATTTTCGGAAAAAATCTCTGAAAACACACATAATGATAAGACTAAAAACACTTCTAAGCTTATCACCAGCATCCCCCCAGAATTACCCACCGGTTGTAGCTCAAACGCCCCTACGACAAACTTCAAAGTTCTTAGCTGCAGAGAAAACTTAACATATTTAAGGAATAATTATGTACATTTTCTTTCTGCTGATGTTGAAGTAACCACCCCTGTAGGAAGATTACTAATCGACATCGGAGCAATAGACCCACAGGAATTAAAAATTAAACAGCCAAAAATAGGAGAAGTATTGATTACCCCCAGAGGACAATATAATGTATATTCACTGATAATAAAAAACCGACATTTCGACGACATAGATAAAACCATTCTTCAAACAGCCCTCCATAATTTAAGAGTGGCCCTATTCAGAGAAAACATCACCGAATTTCGTATTTCGCGACAAGGAGACTTGACAGACGACCTGACGAAGGAAGAACTGCTCAAAATGATAACCAACGAGTTTGAAAACAGTAATATAAAGATAAGTATGTGTTACGGAAATGTAAGTACACCCCCTGAGGAGTCACGTCTAGAAATAATTTCTGAAAACCACAATAGTAAGATCGGAGGCCATAAAGGAGTTAACAAAATATACCAAAGAATTCGAGAAAGGTACCTTTGGCCAGGAATCAAAGAACAAGTCACTGATTTTGTAAGAAAATGCAAAATTTGTCAAGAACAAAAAATTGTAAGAGCCAAAATTCATGAACCCATGTTGATAACAGATACACCCCTGGATACCTTTGATAAAGTTTCTTTAGACACTGTAGGCAAATTACCAACCACCCCAGACGGCAATAAGCACATATTAACCATGCAGGACAACCTTTCAAAATACTGTATAGCAGTACCAATTCCAGACATCTCAGCAGCAACAATAGCCCATGCATTAGCAAAAAACCTTATTTCTCAGTATGGAGCACCAAAAGCCATTCTCACCGATAAAGGAAAAGGATTTGTGAACAACCTATTGAGTAATTTATCAAAAATATTTGGAATAAAACAAATAACCACCTCAGGCTATAGACCACAATCTAATGGTTCATTAGAAAGAAGCCATGCCGTACTAATGGATTATGTTAGAGCCTATGCAGAAAATTATGACGATTGGGATCAACTGCTACCCTTCGCCATGTTTGCTTATAACACATCTGTCCACAGTGCAACAAAATTCACCCCATTCGAATTAGTGTTCGGAAAAATAGCCCGTACCCCTAGTTCATTCCCCAATTACGAAAAATTAGAGACCTACGGTTCATATTTACAAGAATTAATTTGCAGATTAACAGAAATTAAAAATATGGCAGCTGACAATTTGATAAAGGCAAAACAAAACTCCAAACTAAATTACGACGCTAAAGCAAGATCGTTCCTTGGAAAAGTAGGAGATAAAGTCTATGTACAAAAGGAAGTAAAAAAACGCGGTAAATTAGACAGCAAATATTATGGACCGTTCGAAATTATTAAACTCTTGGACAAACACACAGCGATTTTGAAAGACAAAAACGAAACCCTATTCCAAAAACACGTAGACAAACTCAAAATAGCTTACGAATAATCACTTAATATTAGAAACTAATAGTCTTCTCATTATAGGAAGGACATGTCTGGTTTCACAACATTGGACTCACCACTCCCCAGAGGACAAATCTATCCCACATACATACATCCCAAAGGAGATGTGGAACACCTCAAGAATCCAAAGGGAGCGTTGGAAGAGCTATCAGCCGAATACGGATTTACCAAACCCTCTTATATCCTAATGAAGTCAGAAGGACCAGCTCATAATAGGACTTTTTACGCATCATGTATTATAAAAGATTGTAAACGTAATAAGATTTTTTCAGAAAGTAGTAATGGCGAAAACAAACCTAAAAATGCTGAACATGAGGCAGCAAGGAAAATTCTAAAAAAACTAGAGGATAATAATTATTTTAGCGAAGAGCGAAATATTAATAATGAAGTAGAAGATATTTTTGTTTTGTGTCAAGACAAAGAAAGTAGGATGCTCATTAAACTATATAAGTGGGAACAATGTTGCGAATATTGTTATTTACGAGAACATAAAGTAGAAAATTGTTCAAGAAAAATAAAACGTAATAAAAATTTTAAAGAAAATTACACTGTTACGGAAGAGGACTTTTGGGATCCTGTGGATAACATTAAAAATCCAAATTTAATTTATATCACTTAATAAATGTCTCACACACTACTCGAACTTTATTAAACACATTGTAATAGGTATAATATCCAATACATATATATGTTATAATAACACCTATAGACCCTGTAACCACGTGTAGAATATTCAAAATGAACAAAATAAAATGTATTAAAATCATAAAATTTAATTTTTATAAATCAAAAACCCCAAATTCAACAGTACAGTAATTTAACAGAGTAAAGGGATAAGATTAAATAAAACCTATCTTGAAAAGTACTTATATACATTTTCTGATACGCAGCATCATCCAGTAGCAGAATGGACCAACAACACCCCACCCAAGGCCGAGCAAAATAGACCTGGATCTTGATCGTCATTATTTTTGCAACCCCAGTCACCCCAACACAATATGAAATTCAACCATTGAGAAACAACTCTGGACTATTTTACGCCAAAGTTGAGCCCTTGCGTATTACCAATACATATTGGAGGATTGTAGTGTATATGGATCCACAGCACCTACAAGCCCATCTCCAATCTAAAAACATATCAACTGATATAAACAACGTATATTCAACATGTTTGGACCAATCCCTAGAAGAAGACTGCAGAAGTGAAATTAGACTAGACCTGTTGAATGGAAAAGTCAAACAAATCGAAAATAACTATGAAGAATTAAAAAATATGTTAGCAGAAATAAAACAAGATACACCAGAAGCAGAAAACCCACCCCCAAGTATGCAGAAACGAAGAGCACCCCTATTAGGCTTTATCGGATCAATTATTGGACCAGTGATAGGAGTGATGACTTCCGACGACGCAGAAGAATATGATAACGCTATCAACGAACTACATGACAGACAAAATAATCTTAGCAAAATTTTGAGAAAACAGACCCACATTGTCAAATCAGAAATCAACAACATTCACCTAGAATTGAATCAAAAATCGCAAGAAATCGCAAACATACAACAACAACTAAACGAGACCATCAAAAACATAGAATCGCATAATCAATTCTGGAGTAACACCTTATATTTCAGAAAAATAAGACAATGGGCTGACCATATCGAGATAAAACTTAATCACTTAGCCGAAAGTTTAAAACAATTTATAAAAATAGTAGAAGCAGCACGAGAAAAAAGGTTACATCCACTCCTTCTCACTAAAGAACAACTCCAAGAAATCATTACCGAAATACATTTTAAATTAAGTGAAAACGAATTTCCAATACCCACCTCACATGTTCGAGCAGAAGAACTATCAAAATTAGGAAAAACAGATGTTAGAATCAGCTCTGGACGACTGCTCATCGCCGTCGACATACCCTTACTTGATAAGGCAGGGTATCAGCTTTATAAAATTTATGCACATTCAGTGTATCAACAAATATCTCCGAATACAACAGCATCTATTTATATAATACCAAAAACTCCGTATATTGCCCTGGCAAATGATGAAAGAAAATTCTTTCTCGTAAAGCAAGAGAGAATATTATGATAATTGTCAAAAAACCTTTTACAGTGTTACGTACGAATAATTAAACTCAATAAAAATAAAAAAATATTAAATCCAATTACACGCCCGCTTGAGGCTCCAAACTGCCAAATTTCAACTCAGAAAAATATAAATCAAAATTTGTTTAATTACTGGGATCGTATTTGCCCTCTCCTCTGACTGAAGGAGGCTATACCCTTTGCACAAGAAAACCTTTTTAGAAGAAAGAGAAGTGAACCGAATAAAAGTTGAGGCAATAAAATTTTCGTGTTCCAAGGTTTATTTAGCCACACAAACAAAAATGACTATAAACATATATTGGTATAGAATTATTATATAATATAGTTGGAACGATACCTTACATAGTAGACTTATCTTAATTCTACCAGTCCTGAGAGATCGTGAGAGAGGGAGGTTTATCCCTGGGCTCTTTCCTATTCGTCCTTGACTGGGCAGGAAGGTTTTTATAGCAGGTTGCTCAGAATCACAACTTGTCCTATTTGTAAGTCGCGCATAGCACACGCGCTCACAAATACCGTTTTTGCCACTTTCTTTTAGGTTTAATGAGAGAAAGTAACGGTTGGCTTTTAACCAGAAAAGGGGTAGAGTGCTTTTAAACTCGCCCTTTTCGCCGCTAAAATTTTCCCATTAAATCCAATTACAATATTTTATGAAAAATTATCACTACCGTTTTGAGATTCGGTAGTATTAATTTTTCCGCGATTTCGCGCACTTTTTCGTCGTTTTTATTACACGAGTTGGACTTTAAAATAGTCCGCCGAATAAAGATATATAAAAAATATATTTTGTATATTTCAATATATCTTATATGTATTGCTTCAGTCCAGATGAAGGCTTTTGTCTTTTACGTCCGCCCGACACGATTCCAAAAATAAATAATTTCGTTAGAAAAAGTTTTACGGGTTCAATCAACTAACGAGGATCTAGGAACTGTCGATCTGGGCCGCAGACGGGCACGATGAAAGAAAAGTATTTTCTTTACTACTCTAAGGTCTGATCGGTATCGAGACGCTTAGAGGACTGCGAATTTGACTTGGCTGAAATTTACCTCGTAAGTTCATCGTGAGGTGAATATAGTAGGGTTTTTTGATGAGTAAGGTAATAATGGCAGGGGAAACTAGGAACGAGGATGGACTTTGCACCGTGCTGATCTTCAGGTGTCAACATTTCTCCCCTCTTTCTACACTTACCGTGAGAAAGGAAATATGCTCATCAATTCTTAGCATTTGATGCATGGTCATCAAATTGTAGAAACAATTTTAGTTTCTAGTATATTTCCGAGTAACTCGAAATATATATATATATATTTATATAATTAGTCTAGGCTTGTAATCTTTAGGTGGATTAAAGCTTTAACATAATTATTTAATTATTTAAATGAGCCCTGGATTTTAGTTACAAAGGCACGTGGCTTTGGGGCTGGGGATCAGTTGACTAGGTACGTAAGTATTCAAGCAAGGAGAGGCGCGGGGAAGGGAGAATGTAGGGTGTATCTCGAGCCTCACGTTGAACTGCAGGGGAAAATCGGAGCATTATCTGAAATGAAAATTTTATGCCGATGGTAATTTCAATGGTTTCCTCATCTGGACGGAAGAAAGATGGAATAATAATAATAAAAAAAAAAAAAAAAAAAAAAATGGAACGACAGAAAGGCGTAGTGGTGTGCGGTGTCTGGACGTAAACCTCTCTCTCTCTTTCTCTACCAGCTTTCATTCTCTTTCTTGCTGCCTTTATTCTTTCGTATGCAGCGATCGACCATGCTTTTATTCTCACGATGAATCTACCTTATCTTGAATACCTATAATGTATGCGCCTAGTGCCTGGATTACAATGGATTATGACTGGCACGATTACATGTAGCGTATAGCGCATGTCCTAGGTTACAGCTACGATGTTGTTTTGTGATCGAGCGTCAATAAGGCTCTCGCACGAGTTTCATTAGACGTTACATTTATGTTTGTATTTGTGTTTATGTTTATATATATATACATACATACACATACATACATACATATATACACACATATATATATATATATATATATACCTACATGTGTATATATTCTCACCTATTCAAATATTTGTAATTTCTTGAAGGTGGTCTTTTACAAAAGTTACCGACCTTATTAGGACCTGCGCATTGGATTCAGAAACAAGAGATACATTCTCACATCTCGGGCCAGCTCGCGCGACCAGTAATGCTGAATTGCATTGACCATTGGAATGTAATCAAGTTACGAATGCTCCAAGGTGTACACTTTATTCACTCTTAGAAGAAATTGATGTCCAATTTTTCTATATAAAGAGAGAAACATGGCACACCTTGGTCCGCCCGTAACAAACCACACCGGAATTTTTGGGTTTTCGTCCCCGACAAACTAGGCTGGTCCGAGACGAGTAGAATGGTTCCCGAAAGGTGTCATGATGAAATGAACATACGATTTTAAGTGTCCTCAGATTCTTCAAATCCGATTTTGCTGCACTCTTCGTGACAATATAACTTCCTTTGAGTGTTTATTAATGCCCTGATTATTGCGTATTTTCCTATTCTTCCCAGCCGGCAAGGGCCCTTTAACCGTTCAATTTTCTTTATACAACATATATATACATAAAAAAAAAAATATAAAATGAACCATGTAAGAAGGCTGTAAAGCCAAAAATTATTTTCTTTTATTTCAGAGAGGGGGAGAAAATAAGGGCGATATTGCACTGAGAAGAATAGGTGCTAGAAATGAGATCCTAGAACGTTGGATGTTACCTTATATCGTTTAGATTATATAACATAACATCTAGTATACTCTCTTAAATATATAAGATATTAATACCCAACAACAGTTTATATTCGGAGTCTACAATATTAGATATTAAAATTAAGATTTATATCCTATGTATTTCAGGTTGACGTTTGAGATGCACTGCAAAAAGAATTTTGTGTAACTTTCCAAATGAATTCTGCAAAATCTCAATCAGCTGTATTATTACAGGCAATAATATTCTAATCAAAAATATTCGTGTTTAACAAAATTGTAAAAATTGCATTAAAGGTAATTTGCAAAAAAAAAAGAAAATGTAAATTTCGTATTGAACATAGAAATTTTTATGGCAGATATTCTGAATTTTCTAATTCTTTCAACCCGATATTTCTAAAGTATAGCCGAATTTGTATCATAGGTACTCCTTGTAAGATTCTATCGCATGTCAATATCAACTTATGAATATATGTATACATACTTTCAGTGGCGTGAGGAAACATTTCCTAAATTATAGAAATATATACGCTACGCTGTGAAATACGTTGTAGAGAGAATTTCGTTTTATACATGTGAAGTTAAATTTGCAAATTTTGCATTTTCACAGGCGTTCGAAAATTTGCAAGTTTACGAGTTTCATCCGTATTTCTAACCTTCAAATCGTGTTATCCCTTCAATTAGAGTACATATACATATAAAAATAATGTACATATAAAATATATTTATAAAATTTTTCCCTTGGAGATCGTGAAGTTTAATTTTTTATTTCCTTACAGTGTCCCAAAGTTAGATCGCAAATATATCATCTGCTGGTATCAAGATATTGCGATTTACCGTCCGTTTCTCTCCGTTGTATTTATGCACTCAGGCACTTCTCAGAGCTCTAGAGGAGTAACCAAATCTCTCATCATATAGGGTCTCCTTCCCAGAAGGAATGCAAGATAGGCGCGAAAGTCAACAGTTCGTATGATGACCATATAATAACGATGGAAATCCGATACGGTGGCCAGAGATTATGGAGTTATAGGAGGTGGGGGTGGGTGCTGGCTATGGCTAGTTGCTTCTTATTAACCTCCGCAAGTTCATTAGTTGCGTCTCATATCTCGGGCACGGACGTGGTCAAGGTTCGATTAAAGAATTGGAAAAATAAAAAGGTGAAAAGGAATTAAAGTGAGAAAGTGAAAAGGAATTAAAGTGAGAAAGTGAAAAGGAATTAAGGTGAGAAAAAGGTGAAAAGGAATTAAAGTGAGAAAAAGGTGAAAAGGAATTAAAGTGAGAAAAACAAAATATGTCGGCAAGATTTGCTCTATTAAGGAGCTTCGCGGTGAGCAGCGAGCCGACAGCGGAGGAGGCGATCGCGAGGGAGAGGAAGCCGTCGCCTCTCATCTTGTTGCGGGCCCTACTCATCGCCCTCAACACGGAGGATGTCTTGAAGGAAGCCCTCAAATATGAGCGGGACGGGTGAGTCTAATTTATTCAAGAATCCGGGAATTTTATGATAGTGTTAGCATTGAGAGAGAAGTAAAAACAATTATAGGCGGACAGAGCTATACATTTTTCTCAAAATTAGAGATTTATGAATCACTTATCGCTATTTTGGTGTACCGTGTACAAACCTCGAAGCGTACAACTTAAAAGTGAAAAATTTGTTGAATTAGAAATTAAAATTTCGCAAAAAAAAAATTTCTGTACCGAAGCACAAGGATGGTCGAAATGTTGCGAAATCTGCTCTATAAGTTAACTGACACGTTGTATGGATGGGCAAATAACATTTACATTCATCCTCATCTAGTACGTGCGACGCTAAAGTCAAATTCCTTATCTACATCATAGTATTTTTCACTGATAAGGTATGATTAATAACGAATAAAAATTTTTTTTTTTATGAAATAATGGTTAAATTATGGATTTGCTGAATTTCTGATATCTTGAGGGAGTATTTTCATCTTAACATATGTATTTTATGGGTTTTATGTATTTGGTGTCTTTATTATAGGTCATGGAAGAAGTATCAGAAAAGATTAAAAAGCTTTATACCAAAGCGGATACTATTAATGCGATTGAGGATATCAGGCAAAAACGATTGACAGTTAGTGCTGCAAGCCCCAAATATAATATATTATGTTTGTAAAATCTTTCAATACCTCCCCCTCTTTTATAAGCGCTGACCAAAAAAAAAAATCGCTCCCTGGATAATTTTGTCACAAAAAGGTTGAAGAGGAAACTGAAATTTTCCAATTCAGTTTATTTGGTAAAACGTTGCGGTTGTGATGAATTTTACGTAGGAGAAACAGGTGGAATACAAAAAAAAACGAGAATTATTGCACATACACAACCTGCTTGCGATGGAACTGTCCTTAAATGCAGAAACGAGAAGTGAATTGTTAGTCAATGGAAGTCTAAAAGTTTTGCAACTCTTCACAAAGTACTGTATGTTGACAGTCTCTAGTTTTTTTTTTCACAAATTTCTCGCTCGGTCAATGACAGAACGGTGCCTTGACGGTCCTCAGCAATGCTAGTGTGGGCAAAACAATTTTAGTTTTTGTCTAGAAATATGTGATATGTCGAGAGTCCCCCCCCCCCCTTTCTATATATATATATATATATACATATATATATATATATATATATATATATATATATATCTAGGAAACAAAAACCATTCACTTGCGTTTGAATGGGTTTTGAGGTTTTCTGAATTGCGTTTCTGTCACTGGAATTCTAGATTGCCACCCGTAGGTCGTTAATTTGAAGCAGTTTAATTATGTAATTAACCAATGGAATTATTTAACTAATTTAGAAATATTTTAATAGTTTGAATGAAATAAGAAAAATTATTAAATAGTCTGTGAGGAAGATGATTCCTTGCCATTTATTTTGAAATTCGCAGCAAATGGCAAGGAATCGTCCGCCTTTTTCTTCTTTGAGGTTGAGTTAACAGTGCTTCGGGCTTCCTGAAGTGTTGAATGTCGTTTGCCTTTTCCACGAATGTCTTCTGTTTTACCATCTACGCGATTTTGGAGATTTCAAGTTTCAACTTGCTTTATTATTATTTGCTCCCCTTCAATCACAGCAGCCAGATCACGGATCGGCGCAGCGGTTTGCGCAATACAATTCGTATTTTGTTTTTATCGTATTTCTCTTATTCAGAGTGACCCTTTGAGACTTCCATTTCATTTGGAATTTCAACCGATTGAATTTTTATTTCTTGAATATGCAAATGACAGATACGCAATTCAAAGAGACGCGCGTTCTATCGTTCCTTTTTTTCTGGGTATGTACAAACTTATTATAGTCAATATTTTCTGAGATTAATAATTTTCAGAAATGGTCACTCAATGAGAGTATACTAATTGACGTTGTCTATCAATAGGTTAGTGATAAAATACTAATAAAGTTAGCCATTCTAAAGAGTTTTAAAAGGGCTCCAAGGAATTAAAGGGGTTTCAAGAGGCTTCATAATATTTCAAAAAAAAATCAAGACCTAAAGGATTGTAAGAAATTCAAAATGGTTTTAAGAAGTTCAGAGCTCTTAGAAAATTTCAACAATTTCAAAAATGTTTGAGAATTCTGGAGTAGGTCAATACAATAAGATATCTTGAGTACCCTTAGAATCTCTAAAATCTCTTGAGGTGTCCCTAAATTATTGTAGTTATTGAAATTATGTAAAAGCTATAATCATAAAATGTAGTTTAATGATAAGTCTGATATGTAGTTTCGAAAATTTAGATTTTGGGGTTTAGAAATTTCGAAATGCCCTTTTTATACTAGTTGTTAATTTATTTTATATTGTAACAGAATTGTATATCAAGTCTTATAGGGTCAATTGCTAGAATATTGCTGAGACCTTGCAAAGGTAAGTCACTTGGCCAAGCCGTAAGCCAAGTGCAAGATAACCTTTGTATAGGTAAAACATTTATCAAAGAGAAAAATTGGAAAATTTACTTCTTAAGGAGGTTGGGTAGATCACTTGCGGGGCAGGCGGTGAGAGGGGTATGCCTATGCTTATACACGGGCGTTCGGTAGTGTGACCAACCTTAGATAAAAAAATTATATGATTTTTTTTTTTTTTTTTTTTTTTTTTTTTTTTTTTTTTTTCGAGGACAAAACTAAATAATTAACTAAATCCTCCTGTTAGGTTCCTACTTATGACCGAGTTCCCTTTTCTTTCAGCGGTACGCGAACAGTGTAGAGAGACACTGGGAAGTCCGGACCTAGGCTGGGTTCAAGAAGAACGGGGGGGGAAGGGGAGATCCCGGTCGCGCGGGACATGAGACAAATTACCTGTGTAAAAAAAAAACAATTCAATAAACAAGAGAATAACAAAAACAAAAAGATATAGACATATGTACACATATACACACACACATATATACATACATACATATATCTATATATACATATACATACACACATATGCACATCATGCTCATGTTCTATACCTCGACAGTCCACTAATGTTCCTTCCTATCAAGCTTGCTCCCGAAATTTTGGGAAAGAAAGGTGGGAGAAGAGAAGGAAAGAAGAGGGGAAAAGAAAAAAAAGGTGAAAGGAAGAGGAATGAATATGAATTCCCTCCCCAAAAGGAACCCTTGCATGGTTTCGGAGGGGTCTCTCCCCTAGAGCTACCTTATGGAGTCTCCCACACTTTCATTTCAATTTTCAACTGTGGGTTTCAATTTAACAATCTTAACCTCAGAGTGAAGGCAAGGACCACATCGGCCAAAGGAGGCAGAAGCGGTCCTTCATTACAAGAACTGCGCAGCTTATTTTAAGGTACTTATCAGAGGCGTCGTCGTTTCCGGGGTCGTGGTCCTATTCTTCTTGAGTCCAGGCAATCGGTGGTCATTGATAGAAGGTGGGATGGTGAGGTAGCCCCCGCGGCCCTGCTGATGGTGATTACTCGTTCTCCTCTAGGGTTCCGTGGTTCGGGAATCGTTGATGGTCGTCACCGATCAGCATTGCAGCGGCGTTGCATCAGTGTGATGGCATGCATGAGGATCCCGCCCCGTCAGGCCCAGACCGTAGAGAGCTCTTACAGTTTCACTTCAATTTTCGACTGTGGGTTTCAAGCTGACGTTATAGTTGACTGAATGACGTATTTCTTCCAGCTGAGGCTTATCCTTATGCGCCCTCTGGTTCATCAGTGTGGATTGTTGTTGCGGCCTTTCTGGTTGGTGGATTCTATGATGATGACCTGATCATCTTCGTAGGTCAGTAGGTCGTCCATGCGGTCAAAGGAATTACTCAGGGGATCCACAGAAATGGTGTTGTCTAATGCCGTAACACTCCCCTTCGAGATGTAGGAGGGCACATCTTCGTGGATTGACGTCGTCTCCACGGTGGCTCTCTTAGATGTTCTTGGTTGTTTCGTCAGGCCCAGGTATTTGCGGAAATCCTCCGTACAACCAGGAGTGGGAGGATCTGTCAGGTGACGTCATCCGGGCCATGGTTGGTAAAAATGCGAAATACCAGGAGAGGGGCACACAGGTACTTCATTATTAACGAGTCCTCAGAAACCACCCCGGAATTTTGTAGATGGATTTGCTAATAGGAATCCAGTATTCCTGTCTTTGTTCGTGACCGATGTTGGTGGTTGCTCTTGCTAACATCTTGCATAGCAGGAGTAGGTTTCGTGACTCGGCGATGGTGAGGATAGTCGAAGGTCCGGTGGTTGGTCGTCCTTTGATTTTGGCTTATGCCTGCTTTAATTCAGGTTGTAGACGGAAGCCCTGGTTCCTCCCGGCATCAGTTGGATTGTCAGTCCTCCGTTCGCACGTCCTCGAGGTTGGTGGAGCATCCCGGCATTGCCTCTGACCAGAGAGGCCCGGAAGTCCGTCCATTGGGCTCCTCGCATGCGGCATAGAAGAGTAAGAGGAGACCTCTCGAGATCCGAGATCGTAGTCGGTAGTCAGCATCTGGAAAAGATGGGAATTAGATCTCTATTCACGATTGGGGGTGCCGCCTAGGGCCTGGACACAGGTTGCTTCGGTAAGACGAGGTTTTGTGGTTGACAGTGGTTATTCCATACCACCCCGGAAATTTTTGGTAGTTTCCGATCTCACTCTTCCCCTAAGATGAAATTGAGGGATTAAGATCATTGCCATCAGCAATGGTGTGACTGAATAAAAGACTAGATGGGGTTGAGAGCCGGAGGAATTGGCTGATATCAAGGCGCTTGGAAGTGCCCAGAACTCTGTCACTTAAAATCCGGATTCTGGACGCTGGGCGTTTTCGTTGATATCCGTGCTCTGGAATACGTCTCCATCATGATCACGGTCCGTGCCCCAGAGTCGACCTCTGAGTCAGAAACCGGAGCCATGACAGAGATCAAATTGGCAGAGTCTGGATTCTCCAAGGTTGTTTGCGAAGGGCGTAGCATCACAACGTTTAAGTCGGGGGCACGATTTTGAGATTCGGTTAGTATCTCTGATAATTTTGAGATGATCCAAAAAGGGCGGCCATGGATTCCTCCAATTGCCTGGCGACTTCCTCTCTCATTCGTCTTGCCGCTCGTGACCTACGTTTGCGCTTGCAAATGATAGGCGGGGGCATTGCGAAGGCGTTGAAGGAGGAAGCCCTTTTTTTTGTTTGATGCCTTCTATTGAATTACAAGAAATTCAGAGAAGGTATGAAGAGCCTTGATGTACCCTTTAAACAGTGTGTCTTGATGTTTCTTACCGGAACGTTTTCCCCTTTTGGGTGGTTCCAGAAGAGTAGGATTCTTTTGACAGGACATAGAACAAGGAGTATTCGAACTCTCGACGTGGCCAGCAGAGTCTATGACTCAACGTACGTACCACAGAGGGGAAGAATTTTTCAGAAGATTCAAATTAAAAGGGAAATTCGGATTTGAATTTTCCTCACGTTACTCTATGGAAAAAGGGGAATAATTAATTCAAACGCTCAACGGTGACAACAGAGTCAGTGACTCAACGTACGTACTTCAGAGCGAGAGAACCACTAGAATTTTGGTTGAATAAAACCCAATTAAAACTCTGTTACATTATTCTCCTTCCACCGGTATATATGATAATGGTAGAGTATACTAAATGGGTTGGAAGAAATGTGTAGTATACGTGTGTCGAGAATAGAGAGCTAAACAAGCTTATTATTTGGAAGTGGACGCTCCTTGAGACTCTTGTTTTGCCTGCTGGAATTTCCTCAAGTCAATTTCCGCCTTGTTGAGTAGATTTTCAAAAAAGAATGAAAATTCGTCGAAATTATTTATTTCTCTGATTTCTAATTCCTGCGGGTCGAAAGTTTGGGTTGGAGCCTCGGGTGTTGCAGTGGGGACCGTATCCCCAAAATTGTTAGAAATTGATTTTAATTCTTCTAATTGCTGAATTGTTCTTTGTCTGACCTGTCTTCCTGCTCGAGACTTTGATTTGCGTTTGCAATCTCTATTAGGGGTAGGTTGCAACATGAGGAAAGGTAAAGAATTTTTCGTTAAACTTAAGCTTTCTGCTAAAGAGCATAAAAGCGCAAGTTATGGAATTGTCCTTCTGCTGAAAAGCATAAAGGGTAATTCCTACACGAAAATGAGTTGAAAGAGATGATTTGAAATAAAATTGATGTTCGAAATTTATTCTTTCTGCTAAAGAGCATAAAAGCCTAAATTTAAGAATTTACCTTCTGCTAAAAAGCATAAAGGGGAATTCTCGAGAACACAATTTTGGAAAATAAAAGGATTTTGTTTTGGAAAAGGGAGTAAATTTAAAACCAGAAATTTGACAGATCAATATTAATATGAAAAGCAGAAACAATTAAGATCAGAAAGCAGTTGCAAGTGGTTGGTGAGTGTGACTCTGCAACGTGTAACGTGGCTAGGTAAAGCGCGAGACAAAAAATCCCACCGCTGCCACCATCAGTTTGTTACGTACGAATAATTAAACTCAATAAAAATAAAAATATTAAATCCAATTACACGCCCGCTTGAGGCTCCAAACTGCCAAATTTCAACTCAGAAAAATATAAATCAAAATTTGTTTAATTACTGGGATCGTATTTGCCCTCTCCTCTGACTGAGGAGGCTATACCCTTTGCACAAGAAAACCTTTTTAGAAGAAAGAGAAGTGAACCGAATAAAAGTTGAGGCAATAAAATTTCGTGTTCCAAGGTTTATTTAGCCACACAAACAAAAATGACTATAAACATATATTGGTATAGAATTATTATATAATATAGTTGGAACGATACCTTACATAGTAGACTTATCTTAATTCTACCAGTCCTGAGAGATCGTGAGAGAGGGAGGTTTATCCCTGGGCTCTTCTATTCGTCCTTGACTGGGCAGGAAGGTTTTTATAGAAGGTTGCTCAGAATCACAACTTGTCCTATTTGTAAGTCGCGCATAGCACACGCGCTCACAAATACCGTTTTTGCCACTTTCTTTTAGGTTTAATGAGAGAAAGTAACGGTTGGCTTTTAACCAGAAAAGGGGTAGAGTGCTTTTAAACTCGCCCTTTTCGCCGCTAAAATTTTCCCATTAAATCCAATTACAATATTTTATGAAAAATTATCACTACCGTTTTGAGATTCGGTAGTATTAATTTTTCCGCGATTTCGCGCACTTTTTCGTCGTTTTTATTACACGAGTTGGACTTTAAAATAGTCCGCCGAATAAAGATATATAAAAAATATATTTTGTATATTTCAATATATCTTATATGTATTGCTTCAGTCCAGATGAAGGCTTTTGTCTTTTACGTCCGCCCGACACGATTCCAAAAATAAATAATTTCGTTAGAAAAAGTTTTACGGGTTCAATCAACTAACGAGGATCTAGGAACTGTCGATCTGGGCCGCAGACGGGCACGATGAAAGAAAAGTATTTTCTTTACTACTCTAAGGTCTGATCGGTATCGAGACGCTTAGAGGACTGCGAATTTGACTTGGCTGAAATTTACCTCGTAAGTTCATCGTGAGGTGAATATAGTAGGGTTTTTTGATGAGTAAGGTAATAATGGCAGGGGAAACTAGGAACGAGGATGGACTTTGCACCGTGCTGATCTTCAGGTGTCAACATTTCTCCCCTCTTTCTACACTTACCGTGAGAAAGGAAATATGCTCATCAATTCTTAGCATTTGATGCATGGTCATCAAATTGTAGAAACAATTTTAGTTTCTAGTATATTTCCGAGTAACTCGAAATATATATATATATATTTATATAATTAGTCTAGGCTTGTAATCTTTAGGTGGATTAAAGCTTTAACATAATTATTTAATTATTTAAATGAGCCCTGGATTTTAGTTACAAAGGCACGTGGCTTTGGGGCTGGGGATCAGTTGACTAGGTACGTAAGTATTCAAGCAAGGAGAGGCGCGGGGAAGGGAGAATGTAGGGTGTATCTCGAGCCTCACGTTGAACTGCAGGGGAAAATCGGAGCATTATCTGAAATGAAAATTTTATGCCGATGGTAATTTCAATGGTTTCCTCATCTGGACGGAAGAAAGATGGAATAATAATAATAAAAAAAAATAAAATAAAAAAAAAATGGAACGACAGAAAGGCGTAGTGGTGTGCGGTGTCTGGACGTAAACCTCTCTCTCTCTTTCTCTACCAGCTTTCATTCTCTTTCTTGCTGCCTTTTATTCTTTCGTATGCAGCGATCGACCATGCTTTTATTCTCACGATGAATCTACCTTATCTTGAATACCTATAATGTATGCGCCTAGTGCCTGGATTACAATGGATTATGACTGGCACGATTACATGTAGCGTATAGCGCATGTCCTAGGTTACAGCTACGATGTTGTTTTGTGATCGAGCGTCAATAAGGCTCTCGCACGAGTTTCATTAGACGTTACATTTATGTTTGTATTTGTGTTTATGTTTATATATATATACATACATACACATACATACATACATATATACACACATATATATATATATATATACCTACATGTGTATATATTCTCACCTATTCAAATATTTGTAATTTCTTGAAGGTGGTCTTTTACAAAAGTTACCGACCTTATTAGGACCTGCGCATTGGATTCAGAAACAAGAGATACATTCTCACATCTCGGGCCAGCTCGCGCGACCAGTAATGCTGAATTGCATTGACCATTGGAATGTAATCAAGTTACGAATGCTCCAAGGTGTACACTTTATTCACTCTTAGAAGAAATTGATGTCCAATTTTTCTATATAAAGAGAGAAACATGGCACACCTTGGTCCGCCCGTAACATACAGCACCATCTGCGAAAACACCCAGCCCAAGCACGAAGTTTCCACAACCAACTCATGCGAGTGTTTGATGTTGATAAGACCATCAAAGGATACCATTCACCTTTGTGACATCAGGATGAAAATAGAAGAAGAAATGTATTGGAACTACATCCCTTCGTTATCTGCCTGGATTTATTCAACAAAAAATCCAGAGCCAATAAGCATTAACTGCATAAAAGGAAAACTGGAAAAAGGCTACCTCAGCAATTCAGGACTACTCCGATTAGGTACAGGATGTACTGCAAGGACGAAATATACCACCCTAACCGGAACGCAGATTAATAAAAGGACAGAAGAATATATTTACAACCCTAATTTTACTTTCAATATAACTGAAATTCTTCCAAAGTTGGACACAATTCAACAACTTCCTAAAATAAAACCTTTTACGTGGGAAAAATCTCACATAGGAAATTGGAAAAGGCTCCACACAGACGAATCACTTTCAACCATAGAAGAACAATTGACAGAATTCGAAGAACAAAATTTTAATAAACAATTACATAATAAATACTGGACAGGAGGATCTAGTGCAATAATAATCATAATAATAATAATTATGATTTATTTTGGAAAAAATTCAATCCTAAAATGTTTAAAAAACCCAAAAAGAACCCCTCAAAAGGAAGAGGCACCAACAGAACTACAATACTTACAACCAGTAAACATCCCTGAAATTCGAGTACAAACAGAAACTACTAAATTTCCAATTCGAAATATCCGAATTGCCTAAAATACCACCTTCTGTGTCACCGAGGACGCTGACAAATCTAAGGAAGGAGGACACGGAAAGTTACACTGAAAAAAAATTTTTTTTTCATCAAAAAATAAATAAAAATGAAATAACTCTACAGTATCAGTCAGCGACGCCTGTAATTAGATTAACCTGCCAAGCGTTTATGCAGTCCAGCAGGATAAACTTACGTCAACGAGATAAGGCGCTCCCGACAAAATGGCTAGGGCAAGAAAAATAATCATGCGGAGAGAGGAAGCAGTAAGCAGTATGGCACCGAGCATGCAACCTGACACCACAGCATAGAGGAAGAACAACGATCCGCCTCTCTACGTCAATGGGAGCGACTAGATGACCAGCACGCCTATTATCGTCAGCAACATTCTCACCAGCATGTTTTCCTGATCAAAAGTTCGTTCCATTTTTATTAAAAGTTAATAATAAAGGCTTAATTAACAGAAATTCATTTCTCTTAATTAAGAATTAATAATAAAGAATTTTATTAAAAAAAAAAAAAGTAAGAGAAAGAAAATTTAATATTAAAATTAATTAAGGGACAACGAACCTTTGACCAACAAAACACTAGTAATTATAGAAGTATGAATAATATATATGTACGCATATGTATAGATTATTGAAAAAGAAAACCCTATAGGGTATACACATAAAATTTTACACACATATGCCTACATAGATATGTGGATAATACTAAAAATATTTAGTCAAATTAAAAATAGTCAGCAAACTTAAACACTATTTAAGATAGGAAAAGGAAATGGCTTGGAAGGATAAATCAAATAAAATAAAATGTATTGAATCGATACAATTACAAATCCCACGAAATAATTATGAGAACAAAAAAAAATAAAATTCTATTAAATTGAATCAAATCAATACATTCTACCGATTGATCAGTTTAAATTCCTAATATATATTTAAATATTCAAAAAAGGGAAGTAACAGGGTTTTACAAGCCAAAATCTGTAAATACTACACATATAAAATATACATAAAATACGTAAAACATACACACACAAACACATACAACAAAACCACACGAACACGTCAGAAGCGTGGATGATACTGAGAATTCCGTAGTCCTGGAATCGCCCGATGTCCTCTGATCACTGGCCGACGGCAGTAAATTACCTCACGCCGCAGTACTGAAAAAGACAAATAATTAATTAAAAATCTAAAATTTGCAAAGAAAAAGGGTAGTACCAAACGAAAAAAAAAGGGAAAGGAGTTAATTACCTTCGTAACTAGCCAGTAAGGACCCGCAGGAACATCGAACAGGCTCCGACGTCGATATCCCCACGTATCGTCCACAGCGACAGAACCTATCTTCGGTACCCTGGACGCTGAAAACAAACAAAGACTTACAAAGAAATGAACAATGAATCAAAATAAATATACACAAACAATAATAATAAAAATAATGATAGTAATAAAAAAAAATGATATTTACCCCAGACAAATGTCAGAAGGAACCGAATGACAGCAAACTCGGCGATACTGCGCAGGCAAGGACGAGATGTCCTCCACCACCAGTCGGTTCAACCTTTCTACTATGTGACGGGACTCCCGACAAGCCTCCGCCAGAGTGTGCAGATCAACATGCACACTTCGCTCGAGTCCACGGCTTGCTCCACCACTCGACTGTTCTCCTGACACCAGTTCCTGCGTCAGGAACCATAAAAAACGCATCCAAGGCACCAAAGAGTAGGTTAAGTTGTACACCTGCCTCATAGAGCTGGCAGGTGGAATTTGAGGGGCACGAATATAATAACCTGAAAAGAAAAAAGAATTTTAATTAATTGCACATATGCATAAGAAGCAACTAAACAAAATTAGCAATAAAAACAACGACATTGGAATTCAAAAAAATAAATTAAGAGCAACAGCCACACACATGTCAACAGATTCCTACGAAGAACCCTCGAAGCTGAAAATCGGCAGTCTTCAACAAAATTTGCCGTTTAAGGGCAAGGGATGACACACTCAGCAAAAACCCCGCGCGACGAGCATCCAACCTATGCATTACCGTGAAGTCCGAAACAGACACAGACCATCCAAAAAGTTCGGAACAACAAGCCGCGAAGGTTGAGAGAATAGTATCTGCCCTGACACCCCAAACAGCAACGTGGTAAATCCCTAAGCGCTCCTCTATCGACGAAATGCGCAGAAATAAACTATCCGATCTCGAAACGCATCGCCCAAGCACCAGTCGAGAAATCAATGAAATTTATATATGCATCTGAAGAACTGCCAGAAGAAGACGCGTCTCCCCGTTAACCGGATATTGCTGAGCCACATCATCCAGCAATGATAAATCAAAATCAGCAACGGCCTCTTCAGATCCAGGAACGTCCATCATTCGGCCCGAGAAGTAACAAAAAAGGGAAACAACGAAGGCACTCGCGAAGACACTTTTGAGAAATAATGGGAATAAACCGAAGCTATTATATAACACACCCCACTTAACGAAACACAAAAAAACAAAAGGAAGGAGAAGATCACTCACCTAGATCACGAGGTACCCCACGATCCACCAAAAGATTGTAGGGCAAATGAGAGTTGTTCTCAATCCAAAGGGAGTAGGGGATGGTGGCTGACCCGCTCGAAGATGATCGTTGGTTCTCCATGGTTAACTATTAACTGACAGCTAACACATCTTCGACACAAAAGAGTGCAGCTGCCCATCTCACAAACTGATGATGATTACAAAATCTTACTATGCACAATTGGAACTGAAGAAATTAATAAACTAAATTATGAAGAATATGAGACAAATGCGAGGAATAGCATCACTTACCTGAATCGCTTGGGACTTCTGGATGACACAAGACACGATACACTAGACATAACAAAAATACACTCATTTCACAGAATCCGCAGAAATATAGAAAACGATAATAATAATCACATCACTGCGATCATAACTACTTGTCGATAGGATAATTACCTGAGATCGACAAGGCAGTTGAGTTGCATAAAATAGGAAAACTACATTACCGTCGGTAATGTAGAGAACCAAGCCAATAAAAAATTAATAATTATTTAATAAAAATAACAATAATATTCATTATTGTTAAGAACAGCCATTAAATGATTGGTAATAATAATCAAACAACAGCACATAATAATCAGCGATAACCAATAATGGATAATCAATCAATAATATCAATCACATTATTGGGGATCCGCAAATTAGCTTGAATAATATTTTAGAATATAAACACCAAAAATTCATGTACTTCATAAATACTATAAGAATATAAACCAAGTTGTTGTTACGTCCCGAGCAAAAGGCGAGGGTAGGTTGGATTTTTGGATGTAAGGGAGGAGGATAGCTGATTATATCAGGTTGGTAAGGCCTGATAATTTATTTTTGTTTGTGGGTACGTTGTCACTTGTCAGGTCTATGGGCCCTGAGTTGTTCACAATGATAATAAAACACTGAATTTACGAATATATAAGGTAATTTATTATAAATTGATATGTTGTTGCACAAGTTTTCATAAAATGATACTTAGTTGGTAACTTATACTACTTCCCAAGATGAGAAGGCGATGTTGTGAGTTCTATGCGGTTATGAGCCAAATATACAGGTTTTGAGATGCCTATATATGTAACTTCCGCAGTTGATTGTGGACGTTTTACGCTAATATACTAGGTTTTGAGATGCCTAGGTATAGAACTCACGCTCCACATAAATATAATAAGTTTTGAGATGCTTATCTATATTTATATTATGAGTTTTATGCGGTTATGAGCCAAATATACAGGTTTTGAGATGCCTATTTATGTAACTTCCGCAGTTTATTGTGGACGTTTTACGCTAATATACTAGGTTTTGAGATGCCTAGGTATACAACTCACGCCCCACATAAATATAATAAGTTTTGAAATGCTTATTTATATTTATGTTATGAGTTTTATGCGGTTATGAGCCAAATATACAGGTTTTGAGATGCCTATATATGTAATTTCCGCAGTTTATTGTGGACGTTTTACGCTAATATACTAGGTTTTTAGATGCCTAGGTATACAACTCACGCTCCACATTCAGCGTTATAGTTAATATAATAAGTTTTGAGATGCTTATTTATATTTATATAACTTACTTGTCTACCTCTTAAATTAGAGGACAAAATAGAGAATTGTCGTTTATTACTCCTGTTATTGCAAGTCAACGCGCACAAATCCTTGCAGGATAGTTGAGTTTCGTTTGAGTCTCCGTGAGGTAGCAAAACAAAGATAAATTTTGCAGGAGGTGTGGTGTAAGGGATGCAAGTCCACCAGCAACTGATGTGATCAATTATCCGCTTACGTATCTTGTTGAGTACACGAAAAATGAATCAAACATGCACTTGTTAACAAGATAGGTTAGTTCGTCCCGATTTCAGAATTAAATCACTATTAACCGACACGACTAAATACGACGATACACGTAATCCAAAGGAACTATCTAGCACTACGGTTTCCGGACTTGCACCACTTAAGGACCAAGGATTTTATTTACCAAGTACCGAATGTTGAGTTGCTCATAGAAATCCAATGAGACTTACGTTTATCGAAGGGTCTGATCACGACGTTGAATTACCGGTCCAGACCTAACAACCGTACAACTGTTCGGAACTTAATGACAAACCTCCAGAGGTGAATCTGGGGTATATATACTAGTGATGCTTCTATTAGTGGGAGCAGATCAACGTAAATCGGTGGCACGGCACGTTCGAATCATAAATCGGTGGCACGGCACGTTCGAATCGCAAATCGGTGGCAAGGCACGTACGAATTGCGAATCGGTGGCCAGGCACGATCTCTGCAAGCGTTCATGAGTTCATCTCTACTATTGCCCAATTTTATATCTAGTTTCCAAATAAATGCATTTTTAATTACTCATTTCTGCATTTATTTGTTTACAATTTGTGTTACTTATTTTATGAAGTATGATCATTAATTGGTTGCCAATGATCAGTCAATCAATTTGTTATCTATGATCCATAATCAATGATCGATTTTTATTCATTGATCGTGATCGACTCATCGGCAATCAATACGTAATGGCGATAATATTGATCAATACTATTTTACTACCCAAGATATTAATAATAGTTATGGTGTAATGTTGATACATAATTAATATTAACATAATAATGATTATAATATTTAGTCACTGTAATTAGTGAGGCTGTGCCGATAACTTCTCATTCTCTCATTAGGTTATTAGCACAGCGTTACTACTTTATCGGCACGCGGTGTGAGTTACTGACTCATTACCGCGGGTGTAATTACCATATAGACAGAGCGCTGTTCTTCTTTATCTCTTATTACCATATGTCAAACCGATTCGTCGACGTGAGGTATACATAGGTTTACCTCATGCGCACAGCTACCCGGTCCATATGATAATTTATCATAGGAACACTTTTATACTTGAATCATGTCTTCCTCGTTATCCTCGGTGTTTGGCAGGACACGTGCACTAATGTCAAATCAAAGTCAATCATTTAATTCTCGTCATTGGAATGATCGTTTCAATAATAATTATTATAATACAGTTAATTATTATTATAATAAGTATCGTCAAATAATTAATCATTATAACAATAATTATTATTATGTAATCATTCATCATTATAACGATTATTTTTATTAGGTGATACTAAGAATGTCGCTCAAATTATTAGTTTGTATTTTTATCAGCATTTTAAGGTTGCGCTGGAACTCCATTGCATTAAGAGAGCCAGAATATGAAGGAGAGTTGTCGCCACCCCTTCCCCACGCTCACCCTATCTCCCTCACATGAGATGTAGTCCAGCGAGTGTACGTGTGATTGACGGCTAGAAGAAAGAAAAAGAACAGATGAGAAAGAAAAGAGAGTCTCGGCCACGGCAGGCATGATAAAATTACGCGTTGGCCACGGGAGTATCTTATCTTTGATTTGATTACTCCCGTCTCGTAGAGTCAACCGTAACAAAATTAACTGAGAAATTTTCTTATTGTGTTACATCCCGTAAAAATTAATAAAAATTTAAAATCGCTCCTACAGCAAGGCAACCCGACATGCAACCAGGCGATTGACGAACGTAAATCACATCACTGCGATGATAACTACTTGTCGATAGGATAATTACCTGAGATCGACAAGGCAGTAGAGTTGCATAAAATAGGAAAACTACCTTACCGTCGGTAATGTAGAGAACAAAGCCAATAAAAAATTAATAATTATTTAATAAAAATAACAATAATATTCATTATTGTTAAGAACAGCCATTAAATGATTGGTAATAATAATCAAACAACAGGACATAATAATCAGCGATAACCAATAATGGATAATCAATCAATAATATCAATCACATTATTGGGGATCCGCAAATTAGCTTGAATAATATTTTAGAATATAAACACCAAAAATTCATGTACTTCATATATACTATAAGAATATAAACCAAGTTGTAAAATAATAGATGAGTCAGTGCAATTATGACCTAGTACAATTGCACCGACCTGTCAACATATATATATTAAATAACATAGCTGAAAAGACGAGAGAAAGAGATACCGCACCGAGCATCAATGGACTTTGATCCCGATAGTATGACCTGCGTGAGAACTAGCCGCGAGTTCACGAGTTCCGCGACTGTCAGCAAGCATAGTCATCGACATTGCCGCCAGACGCGTGCCGATCAACAAATTATCACTGTACGTGCCGATCTACAAATTAGCAACGTACATGCCGATCTACAAATTAGCAGTCACTCTCCCACTATGGGAATAATCAATAATATATAAACCCCAGATTTACCTCTGGAGGTTGTCTTTTCGCTAGTAGCTGTTCAGTCTTCATGATCTTAACGTCGGTAATCACTCCGTCCGCAAGTCATACTGTCGGTGTCACGAATTGACCCTTCGATATTCGTAAATCGGTATCTTACACAAGGAATACCTCGGTACTTGGTAAATAAAATCCCTGGTCCTTAAGTGGTGCAAGTCCGGTGGTCGTGAATTGATAAGTGCCGTTAAATACGTGTATCGTCGTATTAAGTCGAGTTCTGAGAGTTAAATCTACAGAAAACGAACTTAACCAGTGTTTAGCAATCAAGTTGGATTGACTGATACGCTTCCTGTACTACTTGACTAGCACTACTTAACTCCAGCCAGGATTGTGCCGTTATCCAGCTATCAACAAGGAGAAATATACGACAAAACTCTTTCTCTTGCCTTCTCAAGCAAGGAAAAAGCGTAAGTTAAAACCCTTAATATTGCCTTCTCATCCTGAGAAGTAGTATAAGTCATACACATAAGCATCTCAAAACTTATTGTATACCCATTTTTTAATTAATAAAGCTTGTATACCGCAATATAATCAAATTTGTTATTATTGTGAACAACTCGAGCCGCATAGGTTTGACTAGTGACCACGATCCCACAAAAATATAAATAATCAGGATTTACCACTCTGATTTAATCAGCAAACTTTCCTCCCTTTTCCTAATTTTCCCAACCTACCCTCGCCTTAGCTCGGGACGTAACAATTGAATATAAATCATTTCCAAAATTAATCGTTTTTTGAAAATATTTACAGTATCTAAAATTTTTGTATTTTTTAAATCAAAAGAAGTTTATAGGAAGTAGCATGTTCTGCAAGTGCAGTTTTATTTTCTTTATTTTTAACTGATCTAGCATGTTCAAGTAATCTATTGTGTAAAAATCTGCAAGTTTGTCGAATATATTTTTTCTTGATCTCCTAGCCGAAAGTACGGTCCTCCCGGCCGCATGTCATTCCAGAAAGAACGACTTTTGTGGCCTTTTTTTGTTTTTGTCGGCTCAGTAGTGTCGCTAAATTCATCGTATAATTCGTTTGTTTAATTTAATTTAATATGACTTCATGCAATTGCACGAAAGAGTAACTCTTAAAAAGAAAAACAAAACATTTATGTACACGGTTTATTTTAAATTAATAATTATATTAATAAAAGTAATAATAATTATTTTAATAAGATTAGTATTACTGGATGTGTGATGTTAAAGTTACTGTTGATCAATATTAATATTGTTATCGAAGAATAAATTTTCTCTGGTATTTGTTAATTTTTAAAAAATTTTTGATTTTCAATTTTTTTTGCAGTTTTTGCATGATTGAATTTTATTTTAAAGTTTCTAATGCCCGCCCCGAACAAGGAAATCCTCGGCTTCGCCTTGGTTTTGCAAAAGTCGGGCGGACCTCCCCCTGCCCGCTACAAAACCTCGGCTTCGCCTCGGTTTTGGGCGTACTTTCGGCTGGAGATCAAGAAAAATAGTATACGACCCACAGCCAGAATGTTGGATGCCCTGGCGTATGTGATATGAATGCCTCGTCTTCGCCTCGGCATTTTTAACACATACGCCAGGAACTCAAACTTTCTGGCCTAGGGTCGTAATATACTATTCATTACATTAAATGCAATGAATTTCGTAAAAAACATTATATTGACATTTTTTTGGGTTATATCTTTGTGTAGGAAATAATTCTTTTTTGGAAGAATTTTCTATAGTGAAGATTATTTGAAGTTTAGTTTTTTTGAAAATTCTGCATAACTGTTCTTGGAAATTTTAAATATATGTGTTACGTCAGAAACGTAACACATCTCTCTTTTAAAAGATCTTCTCGTTTTATGTAAGGTTCGGAAGGATCCTCTATAATGGATAAGGAATAGTCAATGATTGAGAATGGTTAATGATATAAAATATATTTATTGACGATAAAATTATACCCTTGTATACCCTTGTAATTACCCTGAGTTGTAACTTGCTTGGTGATGACATGAGTCCAGTAGAACGAGTGTGGTAACTTGAGTCCTCACTAGTAAGCTTTGAGATAGATGTTGTCAGATAGAAAATTCGTAGTCCAGCCGGTTGATATAGTCGATTCTTTAATCCCAGTTTCAAAAAAAAATTTAGAAGGCGATTCCCCTTCACTTTAAAGTCATTGAACTCAGCGTGGAATTAGAATTGGTCTGGCTAGCGGTAAAAATTTGATGGAACTGGGCTAGGCTGGACTGAACTCGCGGTGTAGAGATGATGGCACTGGACTGGACTCGCGTTGGTTACATTGTAGAAATCGGATGTTGTCTAACTGACTGAACTGAACTGAACTCTATTGGAACTTTCGCTTTTTATAGGCCTTTGAAAGGTCACCTATGGTGGGAGTAAAAAACAAGGTGTACCACCTTTTCCATATTTGGTATTGAAGCTTAAGATCAGATGAGTTGCCTTCTCTGATCACTTATGCTTCGATGAAATTTATTACCTGGAATAAATGTCACAGCCACATATATCATTCTATTTGAATCTGCCTTTCAATTTTAACGATCTTCTTATTTCTTATTAGATCTTGCTGTATCTTGAGTCGATATGATCACGGACGTGCTAATGTTGCCTTGATCCCTCCATTGGTTCCTTAATTTGTTTGTTACTCCAAGTGGTAGAGTCGCGGGACGTGACATATGAAAGAGTTATGACTTTTCTATTTTCTCGAAAATCTATATTATAAATGTCACATACTTGAATTGTTTTGTGAAGATTGGCTATTAATTTTTTGTAGCGTTCAAAAATTCTTTTGTTCAAAATTTTACTAGCAAACCGTGAATAAAATATTAAAAATGATAATGAGTTGTAATTTCATAAAAATATTTTATTATTACCCAAGCGAAGTATTTACGCAAGACTCAAATAAACAATAAATAGTTCATTCACGGTTCTCGTAACCTGAGCGCTTTTGCACGCTCAGCAGAGACAGGTAAAGAGGTCGGTTCAAGGACCTAAACATATTAAGAAAAACTCAAAATTAAAACAACAATCTCCATTCAAGGGGAAAGATTGTTTATAATAATAAATAAGGTTATAAGTATATATGTGTATGTGTATGATCTATAATATAATATATATTATATAAGCTATGTCATATGTATATATATATATATATATATAATATATATTGTGTATGTGGTACATGTATGTATGTATATATATATGTATTGTATACTTTTGTTATATTATTATAGATAATATAACATGGGTTATTCATAATAACGCTAACTTGAGCGTTTAGATTTGTGTCCATGTTATAATGTGTGTGCATATATTCACGTGCCAATTATGACAAAAGATATTGGCACCTAAATGTATGCATGTAAATATATAATAAAATAAAATTAAGCAGGCATGACATAAGAATAGAAGAATGAATTAAAACAATGTAAATGAAATGAATGAAGATTAAGAGAAACGTGGAAGTTTAAAAATTGTAAAGAACGATAGAGAAGAGAATGCGAGCAAACAGCGAACGCACGTAGGTGGGACAAATAACGGAGAAAGAAGGAAAAGGAAAACGAAAAGGAAAATGCTCACACACACGTAAGCTGGACCCTAGTGGCTGTAAGCGCAGGTATAACCCTTGCGGTGACGTCATGACACCTTACGCCTGCCATAAGCAGCTTACGCTCGCCTGTACGAACCGACTTTGACGGATCCTACGCATATTAGAGACCACGCGCTAAAATCTTTAACCGCTGATATCGATGTTATGCATGCAATAGTATTCCTGCAACCATCTCAATCCATTAAATCACTATTCGTATTATTTATTATACCTAAAGCTTGAGTAGCTGAAAAATTGTCGGCCAGTGAGTAATACATTACCAAAAAAATCTGAACTAACGTTTTTCTGAAAATATGAAAAATCGAAAAGGTGTCAGATTCCAAAACATTCTAAAGGTCAATCGAAAATCCTGATATCGACCTACGACTTGTTAAAATTCTGGAATAATCCAGAAATTATCATTAACTAATAAAATGCCAAGTCGACAAAAATTCTCACTTAGCAATAGACATGAAGAATTTCAAAACTACCAAGTATTTAGGTCTTCAATATTTCAAAATTCTTTCTCAGCAAAAATTCCTCTTCACAAAAATCACGCCACATAGAAATAATTCCAAGTCATCACTATTCCCCGCCTTTATGACATAGATACAATTCCATAAAAATCAATCAATTTGAAATAAAAAACGCAGTCTGACGAGCTTCTTACTCCGGGTAAGAACTCTAAAGAGCAAGACACAGTTCTTTGCATTCGCCCGTCCGCGGTTCGGAACAAGTAAGTCCTATCACCTGGGTAGTTGACCTAGATTCGTGAAAAGACCTAGCCAGGGCCACAAATTGGGGATTTTACTTGGGCGGACGTACATACATCTAAAATCTTTCCTCCGACGAAAGCCGTTCACGGGGTTGTCGCGCTAAAAGATTATACAAGTAAAATTTTTATCACAACGCTTCTGAAATAATATTTTGAGTGCGTCGGTGGTCGGTTAGCCGCGAGAGTTAACTACGATGGGGAAGCTTCTGGAGGAGTACATTCTGCAACGGCTTCAGGCTCTCTTGGTCGGGGAGAGCGGGCTCTCGGAAAACCAGTTCGGATTCAGGAAAGGCAGGTCCACTGTGGACGGCATCCAAGCTGTGGTTAACATCGCCACAAATGCAAGAAAAGGAGATTGGTGGCGAGCGTGGTCCATTCGAAGCTGCTTTATGCAGCTCCGGTTTTGACGCGTGCCTGAGGCGCTTTAAGAAGAGAGACGAGGAGACGTGTTGCTACTGCGATTTCCCGTTGGATAACGCAGAGCACGCACTCTTCGTCTGCGCAAAATGGGGTGTGGCTAGGGAGGTCCTCGGTCAGGCGGTGGGTTCCGAACTTACTCCCGACACAATGGTCCCTCTCATGCTCCAGTCTGAACGGTTCTGGATGCTCATCGAGTCATTCGTCACACTTGTGATGAAGACGAGAGAACTTGATGGCCGTCGAGAGCGAAACATCGGGGAGGGCCAGTAGAAATCGCATCGGGGCCTGCACCCGCGTTCCTGCGTCTCGGGTAGACTTTGCGTGTGGCCGCAGATGGAAGTTCCGAGTGAACGGATGACGGAAGAGTCGTACGCGACTTTAATGGAACCAACCACCCGTGGAGTTTAAAGCCGAAAGGCGGTTCCGCGGGTGGTGTATTGGTTCGAGAGAGGGGTTTCTTTGGTTTTAACAGGTATGCCTAGACCCGTCCTAGGAGAGTCCTGTACAACGTCTATAAAAAATTTTGCCATTTTTCCTCCTCACCAAAAAAAAAAAAAAAAAAAAAATGCCTATCAGAAAACAATGTAGAAGATATTTTATGCAGATTTAATTCCATACATAAAAAACTTAAATTCACTTTAGAAAACTCTATGAACAATTATATCAACTTCCTAGATTTAAATATCTAAGTAATTAATAATACAATTAAAACTAATTGGTACAGAAAACCAATTTGGTCTGGTCGGTATATCAACTTTTTCTCAAACCACTGTTTATCATACAAAATTGGTATAATATAATTTTGTTTGTTTCTGAATTAGTATATTGCGTACCAAGGCGCACAATGAGGGTTATTGCGGGACGAGCGACAATGCTCGCAGAAGATCGAAGCCGAGGCGCGATCAGTCCTGCGAGCATTGTCGCAAGTCTCGTAATTTTCCGAATTGTGTGCATTGGCACGTATTCTATTTTAAGTGACTGGTGCGTATACGAGTTTTTATGCGTACACTCGAATCTAATTTAGTATTCATTATGATTCTCGTCCATTGCACTTAATATTTCACGACTAGTGCCGGCCATTTTGATTTTATCGATCTTGTGTAGTAGTAATGGATTTTAATAGACGCATGCGCAGTTCAAATCTACAAGGTTTTTTCAGTAGGGTGCTAAAGCTGTACGAAGAAGAAGAAGAATAAGAAGAAGATTGTCCTCCGCTGTATGGCTATAGGTGCATGCGCAGTTCAATTTTTACATTACATTCCTCTGTAGCGGAATACACAACATTGTGCTGCTCTCAACTGTAGTGGAAAAACGAATTTCCGCGCCGGAGGCAGATAAAATAAAAACAGAAACTACTTGCCATAGTAAACATTTTTTTTTGAGGTTATAGATTAAAAATGATCTGTAATATAAAAGTAGCATGGAAACTATAAGTATTGAATTTTAAAAGTATTATAAATGTGAAGTTTTTCTTTCAAGCAGTTTTTTGAAGTTAAAGTTTCTACATTCGTATGTTAATGTTACGTCCCGAGCTAAGGCGAGGGTAGGTTGGGAAAGTTAGGAAAAGGGAGGAAAGTTTGCTGATTAAATCAGAGTGGTAAATTCTGATTATTTATATTTTTGAGGGATCGTGGTCACTAGTCAAACCTATGCGGCTCGAGTTGTTCACAATAGTAACAAATTTGATTATATTGCGGTGTACAAGCTTTATTAATTAAAAGATAGGTATACAATAAGTTTTGAGATGCTTATGTGTATGACTTATACTACTTCTCAGGATGAGAAGGCAATATTAAGGGTTTTATGCGTTTATGAGTTAGTAATACAGGTTTTGAGATGCCTATATATGTAACTCACGCATTAAAAGTGTGCGTCTATATAAGTCAATAATACAGGTTTTGAGATGCCTATATATGTGACTTCCGCGTTTAAGTGTGTGCGTCTACAAGTTATTAATACAGGTTTTGAGATGCCTATATATGTAACTTGTACGTTTTTATGCTAGTATACTAGGTTTTGAGATGCCTAGGTATACAACTCACGCACTACAATTGGCGTTATAGTTAATATAATAAGTTTTGAGATGCTTATATATATAACTTACGCTTTTTCCTTGCTTGAGAAGGCAAGAGAAAGAGTTTTGTCGTATATTTCTCCTTGTTGATAGCTGGATAACGGCACAATCCTGGCTGGAGTTAAGTAGTGCTAGTCAAGTAGTACAGGAAGCGTATCAGACAATCCAACTTGCTTGCTAAACACTGGTTAAGTTCGTTTTCTGTGGATTTAACTCTCAGAACTCGACTTAATACGACGATACGCGTATTTAACGGCACTTATTAATTCACGACCACCGGACTTGCACCACTTAAGGACCAGGGATTTTATTTACCAAGTACCGAGGTATTCCTTGTGTAAGATACCGATTTACGAATATCGAAGGGTCAATTCGTGACACCGACAGTATGACTTGCGGACGGAGTGATTACCGACGTTAAGATCTTGAAGACTGAACAGCTACTAGCGAAAAGACAACCTCCAGAGGTAAATCTGGGGTTTATATATTATTGATTATTCCTATAGTGGGAGAGCATTCATGTTTTCGTGGATCGGCACGTACCTTGCTACTCGATGGATCGGCACGCGTCTGGCAGCAGTGTCATTGACCATACTTGCTGACAATCGCGTAAATGCATGAACTCGCGGCGCGTTCCCACACAGGTCATACTATCGGGATCAAAGTTTATTCACGCTCAATGCGGTACATCTTTCTCTTGTCTTTTCAGCTATGCTACATAATATGTATATGTTGACAGGTCGGTGCAGTTGTACTGAGTTACAAATGCACTGACTCATCTATTATTTTATACATTAGTTTTTAATCTTATTTTCTTATAGTATTTATGTAATACATAATCTTCTAGCGTCTATATTTTGAAATATTATTTACGTTATCTTGTGAATCCCCAATAATGTGATTGATGTTATTGATTATCCATTATTGGTCCTAGTGTTTGATTATTATTAATAACTATTTAACGACAATAATGAATTTTATTGTTATTTATTTTGTTAAATGATTATTAATGTTACTTATCTGATTTCCTGCATTACCGACGGCAAGGCAGTGTTCTTGGTCTATGCAACTCGACTGCCTTGTCGGTCTCAGATAATTTCTGACAGGTGTTTCCTACTATCAGTGTTGTAATGAGGAGACATGTATCAGTTATATCCCTGAGCGTTTACAGAGTTGCCTAGGCACAGGCGAGAGGAATTAAAATTTTAAAATATCAGGGATGTAACATTAACATATGATTAACAGACTTAATTCCTTTATTTTTACATTTTGTGGCTATTGTATTGTTGGTCTGTTAAAGGTGTGTACACAATGACTATATTATATGCAGTGCGAAAGTGCGGTAAAATTTGAAAATTAAGTAATAAAAACTTATTAACATTTTTAGTTCTTTTTTATAAATGAAAATTAAATAAATGATAATAAATTGAGAAAAATTGAAAGAAATTATTTTTTTTTAATTTAATGATTTTATGATATGTATAGCTGAGGTTTTCAATATCCGTTTTGTAATTTATTGTAAATTCTTTTTTATTAATATGAATCATTTCAAGAAATAATCTTTTTTTTAAATTGTTATCAAAATTTTTTCCAAAATTTTGGTTTTATAAAAATCAAAAGAATGCATGTAGGTAAGAGCGTGCAGTTTTACTTTCTTTTTTCTTGATTGATATCGCGTGTTCGAGTAATCTGTTAAGTTATAATCTACTAGTTTGTCCAATATATTTTTAATCACACGGTATGAAATTTATTTCATAAATGATATTGTATTGTTTGTTTGAGATTTATCTTTAATTGTTGAAAATTTTTTTTTTGTAAAGTATTCTCAATAGTGAAAATTATTTGCAATTTAAAATTTTTTTAAATTCTGCAAACTTGTGCTTGGAAGTTTTGGATATATAGAAAGGTTATGATTGTTCCTTCTTCTTGATAATTATTTTCATAGATATCATTTTATAAAAGTGATTTTTTAGTATTCAAGATTAAGTCTTTATAACGTTCAAAAAAATTTTCATTTAGATGATCCAACGGATATCCCTTTCTTAGCAAAGTAGTTGTACAGGACTCTGCCAGGACGGATCTAGGCAATACCTGTTAATACCAAAAACCCCCTCTCTCGAACCAATATACCGCTCGCGGAATCGCCTTTCGGCTATAAACTGCACGGGCGGTTGGTTCCAGCTTGAAGTCGCGTACGACTCTTTCGTCATCCGTTCGCCCGAGACTCCCATTTGCGGCCACACGCCCGTTAGGCAAACCGAGTAGCCGCGCCAGACATGGGAGGATTAAAAGGATTCCTCTCCCGAACGACGCGGGCAGCCAAGTCCGCCCGAGAATCAGGACCGCGGGTGCAGGGCTTGATGCAATTTCTACTGGCCCTCGTTGTTGCCACGCTCCGCACGCCCATCGAGCTCCCTCGTCTTCATCACCAGCACAGTGGGTCCACTCATATAGGAGAAAAAGGGCACAAATTATAATGTTTGCTATCAACAAGTGGTGGCGCTATTGTCGCTACCGATGTTATTTTTAACCTGTTGTAACCATAGCAACCATATCTTTGCCAGTTGAAATAATACAGCCGATGCTCATTTTACTCAACTACCGTTCGAAGCACCTCAAGCATCGGTGATATATTTATACATTTCAGGTTAACCTACTGACGCCTTGTGATGCCCTGTCGTCGACAACGTTTTACTCAACTCCTTACTATTTCCAATGTAACGCTTATTGATATTCACTTTCGGTGAATTAGGTATTTATAAAATTCATTTTACCCGAGTAGGATTTAATAAATGTTTAAATGTCCTTAAGTCCCATGTTTAATCGATAGAGTTGAGTAAAATTACTCCAACTATTTTTCTCCGTGTAATATTACAGTATATAACTGTAAATTGTGATTCATATTTAAAAATTCTTGTTGTATTTTTATTCTTTCACGAATTATTTTCAACTTAAAATCATTTAAATTTATGAAATGGATTTCATACAATATATTTCAAAATTTTCCGCCCCTTAGAATACATCGGGTTGGGGGGGACGGGGGTTTCGTTTGCATTGCTATTAGTCCCTGCTATCAAAACTTGGCGGCGCTGATGCTCATTTTCACTTTCTTAAGTATCCTCCTAAAATACATGGTAGTAGCCGCACTGTGATCACCAGTTTTTTTTTTTTTTTTTTTTTTTTTTTTGGTGAGGAGGAAAAATGGCAAAATCTTTTATAGACGTTGTACAGGACTCTCCTAGGACGGGTCTAGGCATACCTGTTAAAACCAGAAAACCCCCTCTCTCGAACCAATACACCACCCGCGGAACCGCCTTTCGGCTTTAAACTTCACGGGTGGTTGGTTCCATTAAAGTCGCGTACGACTCTTCCGTCATCCGTTCGCTCGGAACTTCCACCCGCGGCCACACGCCCACTAGGATAACCGACCAGCCGCGCCACCCAGGGGAGAAACAAACAGATTCCTCCCCCGAACGACGCGGACGGTCAAGTCTACCCGAGACGCAGGACCGCGGGTGCAGGCCCCGATGCGATTTCTACTGGCCCTCCCCGATAAGCATCCATTTTTGTTCAGACTGGAGCATGAAAGAGACCATCGTGTCAGGAGTGAGTTGTGCGCTCACTTCCCGACCGACAGCCTCTCTTGCCACGTCCCACCTGACGCAGACAAAGAGTGTGTGCTCTGCATTGTCCACAAGGGATCCTTAGTAGCTACACGACACATCGTCTCTTTTCTTGAAGAGCTTCAGGTACGCATTAAAGCAACCATGGCCCAAAAGTGCTTGCGCCAGGTAAAAGCCAATAATATTGTAGCTGCATAAAGCAGCTTCGAATTTTCCACGCTCGCCACCAGCCTTCTCTCAGCTCCCCTGGGTCCACCAATGCTACGCATGAGCCGAGTCAGGGCGGCTCCAAATTGGATGCCTTTGGCAGTCGCGATCTGCAGGTGTTCGCCGAAGCTATGCCTTCGATCCAACTGCAAACCCAGGTACTTAATGATCTTTTTCCACTCAATTTCATCGTCCTTGAGAACGATCTTCGGGTATAGGAAGGAATTCGTAGATGTAATTTACCTATGAAAGAAGGTTTACAATTTGGCCCAAAATTATTTTCTTCTTAGTATTCATTGAATAATTGTTCCACATGTGGTTCAAATTTCTCCATTTTCTACATATAGAAACTAATTTTGGACGAATATCATAATAGTATATTATGTGCCTAGGCGCATAATATACTAAATTTGTCCTATTTTAATTTTTTTAAATTTAAAATTCAATAGCATTATATTACAACAAAATAACAAAAAACAAAAAAATATTCCCTTTTTCATATAAAGGGAATCAATAAATGATGCGCGACCATTTAATCAGTTTTCCACTCGTCCGTAGAATATTTTAAGTCTGCATGCGGTTTTAACTTTCTCATGCTGCTACTCAATAGGAGCGCGCATCTACCCAGAGATCGCGTATGATTGGCGTCTGGGGACACGGGCGGCCAATCAGCGAGCACTTAGACCATTCATGGATCGTCACCGGTGCCAGAAGAAGCGCGTATAAGGGAAAGACGCTCTTCTCGTTAACGTACAGTATGCCTTCCCTTTTCAGCGCGTAATAATTTCTATGTGCCACCGGCGCGCAAACTCGTTTTTTCGCCACAGTTAACAATAGCGCAATGTAGTATATTACGCTACAGAGGAATGAAATATAAAAATTGAACTGCGCATGCGCCTAAAGCCATGCAACGGAGCAGAATCTTCTTCTTATTCTTCTTCTTCTTTGTGCAGCTTTAGCATCTTACTGACAAAGCCTTGTACATTTGAACTGCGCATGCGTGTACTAAAATCCATTACTACTACACAAGATCGATAAAATCAAAATGGTCAGGACTAGTCGTGACATATCAAGTGCAATGGACGAGAATCATAATGAATACTAAATTAGATTCGAGTCTACGCATAAAAACTCGTATGCGCACCAAAGTCACATAAAATAAAATGCGTGCCAATGCACACAATTCGGGAAATTACGAGACCCGCGACAATGCTCGCAGGACTGATCGCGCCTCGACTACGCATCGGCTACACCTCGACTATGCCTCACCTACGCCTCGACTACGCATTTGGCTTCGATCTCCTACCAGCATTGACGCTCGTCACGCAATAACCCTCATTGTGCGCCTAGGCACGTAATATACTATTAAACGCCTCCACCGGACGTAATGTGTGACTTTTCGAAATATAAAATACATTGTTGGAATCGCGAAAACGTTATCTTTCTTTTGACGAGTTACTTCAGGGTGGTACGGTTCGTGTCTCTGGGTTATTTTAACAAGCCAAAGGGGTATATAAGGATCCAAAATGTCAACAAATATTATTTTCAGAAGTAGGGATGAGTCCCCCCAAATTCAGAACGCGAAAATCCGCTCCATACTGGAATTTAATTCTTTGATTTTAGGACAAATCGAAAGAAAGGTTTGAAGCGCTCAGAAAAAGAAAAAAAATACGAATAGGAGTGGGTCAACGTCTTTTTCCTGTGATATTTATGTCACGTTCCGCGACGCATTCGAATGTACTTTAGGCATGGGCTAGATCTAGAGATAAATCTGGGGAAATTACTAAAAGAGAGAGAAAACCACCTATTGAAAAGAGAGGTATAACTACGTCACACGCAGTGGGAGACTGCGCAACGCGTGACGTCACCAAAAAATATAATATAAAAAGGACACGCCGCCAAGGGAAAACTAGTCTTGTGATCAGAATTTAAGTGCGGCATTTTCTAAAAAACTAAAAAGGATTCTCAGCGTGAGACAATTATACCGTGCAGTTTGACAGTGTAAAGACACGAGAGTCATAAATTTACCGTGGTCCGTTTTACTATCCTTGAAGGGATCTTAGACTCAGTGCCAAAAAGGGTGTATAGTTGTTGTGTCCTTGTCACACCTGTAGATATTCACTCCTTCGCATCGCAGTCATACCTGTGAGGAATACTTAAGAAAACAAAGGGAAATCATAAAGGTACCGAACATTAAAATAAACGAATGAACAATTAAATACGTGAGATTTTCGAGAAAATTAGGCTAAGATAGAATTTGTAAATTTTCAAGTGTTCATATATCTAAAATTCAAGAGTCAAAATGTTTCAATAGGGTTTTTTGTTTTAATCCTAACAAGTTTCTTAATTGACATTGTAAACAAAGTTGTACATATTTTTGTATGACCAATTTCATATTTTCCAAATAGAATCTTTGTCTGATTCTGTTATAAGCTTTTGTTACTCCTTTATGTCCTCCTATAGCAGATAAATGAGCTTCTTTAATTAATTGGCATCTTTGTTCTTTTACAGGGTATTGTGTGATTCCAATACAAACTATTATTTTGACTGTAGAATTTAAATATGCTATTCTTTGTTATGGTGAAAACTAAACTTTCTAATTTTTAAAGGTAGTGACAGCAAACTGATGTCACTTTGTATGTTTTTATTCTTGAGAGATGTTAGAGAAGAACTGACGAGGCCTGCCTGAACCTCTACATATATAGACAGCTAAAAATAGGAGGGGGAGGTCATCAACCTCTACATATATGGATAACTAAACCTGGGGGAAGGAGGTCATCATCTGGCCTGGTAACACTCCCCTTTTTAGACATAAATTAGTCTCTTAATTTACTAAATTCTTACCCTCCTTACTTTTGGTATTTCGGTGATCACCAAGGGTTGCAAGCTAGAATTGTACGTGACGACGTTCGTCGGCGTTGTTACCTTTGTTTTTACACAGAATATACAGAGTTTTTTGGGCATACACTTTTGTATGAATTCGAGTATTCCTAATCTGTACAGAACATAGGCTGATCCTAATCCTAGCGCTGCGTAACCTAAATAGCTTAACTAATCCATAGTTGTTTCTCTCCATGTTCTTAGTCTTCTGTTAATGGCTATTAATTTTAACATATTTTCTGCATCGTCTAGGCTTAATTTGGCTTGTCGTAATTTATTGTTATCTATGATTTTAGGGAGACGTATTAATTTACTTTCTAAGGTTTTTAGATCGTCGTTAGAGTAACTAATGTTGTAGGTCGCATTGAATTCGTTGTAAAATTGTCCCTTTAGATTTTTGCTAAGGTACAGTGCGTCCATTCCATTATAGATTTTACAATTTGAGCCCGTTAGTAGTGAGGGTTGTTTAATCTTTAGGTGTTCTATTCCTGTTTCGCAGATAATATCTAAATATACCTCGTTCATTAGTACTATTATGTATCCGTTTAGTACGGGTATGAAGGTTTCTTTGTGTAAAGCAAAAGTTGAAGTTTTACATTTGTTCTCTGAGTATCGCTTGAATATCGTAGCTTCGCATGTTTCACTGTCAGTCAGCCTAAGGTTTGGTTGGCTTCTTTCGCAAATTTTATATTCGCTTATCGTCGTACATTTATTTATTGTTTTCTTGTCAGTAATTACATATGAGTCTCTAAATTTTATTAAATAGTCATGGTCGGGAATTACTGCAAAATATAGGTTTTGGATAGGATAAGGGATAGGTATAATATGTTTGATGGTACCCTCTTCCTGTTCTATAATGGGAATTTTGACGGTTGTAAGGTGTAGTTGGCTTTACAGTTGGACATTGCCGCTATTAGAAGTACTAGGGTCCTCATCTAAAAAATAAGGCATACAGTGATCTATGTGTACTCTCAGCATTTTATCTTTATTCCTAATGCGTAGATTATTATTATCTAGGTAATCTATAACTTCGTAAGGACCTTTCCAGGATTGTTCTAATTTGTTTTGTTTGGTGTTATTTAAGATTTTAACTAGGTTCCCTGGCTTGTATAAAGGATGCGTTCTTGTTATTCCTTCATCCAATCTTTTCTTAGTTTTTTCTAATTCCACTTGGATTCTTTCTTTAGCTTTTCTGATGTTTTCCTCGTGTTTTTTCCTCCATTTTCTAATAAGATCTTTATGGGTTAAATTGGGTGAGTTTTCAATTTCAGATGGTATATTTGGTAATCTTCCAAACGTGAGTTCAAAGGGTGTGAATCCTGTGGTTTGATTTACTGTTGAATTTATTGCGAATGTTACATATTTTAGATTTTCGTCCCAGTTATTCTGATTTTCTGCCATGCTAGTTTTGATCAGATTATTCAGGGTTGAGTGCATTCTTTCAATGTTTCCGTTGGATTGTGGATGGAATGCTGTAGTTTTAATATGTTTGATTTTCAAAGCTTTCTCAAATTGGTCCATTAACTCAGATAGAAAGTTAGACCCTTGATCAGTGAGAATAATTTTAGGAGATCCATAAATGTAAATATATTGTTCTATCAGAGCTTCTACTATTGCTGTTGAGGTTTCAATTTCTAACGGTATTAAAGTGGTATATCTGGTCAATCTATCCTGAATACTAAGTATGTATTTGTTACCTCTAGGTGTAGTGGGTAACGGTCCAAAAATATCCAGTGCTATTTTATCATTTGGATTGAGTGGTATGTCGGGTATTATACTTTCTGATTGATTCTTAATTCGCGTGGTCTTTTGTAGTTGGCATATAGGGTATTTTTTGACATAGTCCTTAATATCTTGGTCCATGTTGGTCCAAATTCCGATTCTCTTGGCTTTTTCGATAGTATTTTGTTCTCCAGTGTGATCCCTATGAGCTTCTTTAATAATTTGTTTTCGTTCTTCCTTAGTTAATTCTCGGGTTGTAGAGAAACAAATGTGGAAATTCTTATCTGGATAATAGTTTGATAGGAATTCCATTATTTCTTGAATTACTTCTCACTCCAGAAATGTAAATAGAGGATCTCCAAAGGATAATCTAACAATTGAGAGTTTTCTGTTAACGAATTATTCGATAAACCAACTTAATTTATACAGACAATCTTCTTCGTTGTACATAGGCATTTCATCCTTAGTTACTTCTTTCCAAAGTTTGCCGATAGCGTTAGGCTTTGTTTTAATTTTGCCTTTGACTGGTTGTAGTTTCCAATTTATAAAATCGGTATATAAATTAGTATTGTCTCCTGGTGTTTCCGTGATTTCTTCTTCCGTTTCTGTGGTTTCATTTTCTGATGGTTCTCTCATTCGCCTCGCGGTTAATTTGATTTTTTCTTTTAAAATTTCGTCTTTTGTTATTCGCGGCGTGTCGAATGTTTCTATTTCCGGTGACTGGTCTTCCAAGCTTGGTTCTTCTTCTTCAGTACTAATTCCGGTTTTTTCCATTGCTTCTTGTAATGTGTCCTTAGTGATGGGAAAAAGTCTGGACAGACAATCCGCTACTTTATTTTCTTTTCCTTTTACATATTCTATTTCGTATTCGTATTCTTCCATACGAAGTCTCCATCGTAAAAGTCTTGAGCTGGGGTCTTTCACATTGTGTAGCCAAACTAAAGCACGGTGGTCTGTTTGAATTTTGAATTTCTTTCCGAGAAGATATTGTCTGAGGCGTTTCATAGCCCATACAATTACTAAAAGTTCTTTTTCAGAGGTGGTGTATTTTTCTTCGGCTTTGTTCAATGTTCTTGATATAAAAAGACAAGGGTGCCCGTCTTGGCTCAATACTGCTCCTAATCCACAGTTGGATGCGTCCGTAGTCAGTATAAATTGTTTGGAAAAATCAGGGAATTTTAAAACTGGTGCGGTTATCAATGCGTTCTTCAAATCGTAAAATGCTTTTTCGCAGTCTGGGGTCCAATCGAATATTGTCTCTTTCTGAGTTAGCTATGTTAAGGGTCTCGCTATAGTAGAGAAATTCTTGATGAATTTCCTATAGTAACCTGCAAGTCCTAAAAATGATTGCACATCTTTTACAGTTTTCAATGGTCTGAATTCTTTTATGCAGTTTATTTTTTCAGGGTTGGGTTTGACTCCTTCTTTGGTTATTATGTGTCCAAGGTATTCTAGTTCTGGTTTAAGGTATTCACATTTTTTCGGTTCTAATCTTAGTTCTAACTGGTAGATTCTTTCCATGACTACTACTAAGTTCTCATTATGTTCCTGAATTGAGCTTCCGAATATCACAATGTCATCTATGTACGCAAAGCATTTTGTTCCAATTAATCCTCTGAATGCATTATCCATCATTCTTTGGAAAGTGGCTGGTGCGTTCTTTAAACCGAAAGGCATGCGATTGTATTCGAAATGTCCTTGGGTTGTAGAAAACGCAGTGTACTTTTTGTCTTCTTCCTTCATTGGGATTTGGTGGAATCCAGCTGAGAGGTCAAAGGCAGAAAAGAACTTAGCTTTTCCTAAGTGATCTAGTATATCATCGATCATTGGTAATGGGTAAGCATCTTGATCCGTGTCTTCATTAATCTTTCTGTAGTCAATTGCCATTCTTAATTTATTTCCTTTTTTCGGTACTATCCATAAAGGTGAGTTGTATGGTGATTGGCTTTCTCTTATAATTCCCTTTTTTAATAACTTTTCTGTTTCTTCTAGGGCAAACTGTCGGTGTTTTTCGGGTAATTTGTGGGATCTTAGATTGATTATTTTTCCATTTTTAAGTACTATTTGATGTTCGGTAAGGTTAGTACATGGAAGTGGGTCTGATTCTAACGTGGAAACTTCCGAATATCTGGCTATCATTTTTTTGATGAATTCTCTCTGGTCTTTTTCTAAATGATCTAATCTTGAAGCTTTCAATAATTCATTTAGTCTAAAGGTCATTTGAGGTCCATTACTTTCATTTGTGATTATTTTTAATATAGGTTCGTAGCTAATCTGGAGATTTACTTCTTTAGGGTAATCCTCATTATTTTTCAATGGGATTTTTATTTGTCCGTTTCGTATAGTGTAGAGTCCGTCGGGGATTTCCTTATCATCTATAATGATAATATCTTGATCTTCTGCGTCAGTTGAAATGGTACCTATCTTTTCGGATTTTCCTGGTATGAAATCATTGCTTAGGTGCTAAGGTAGCTTTACCTTATTTAGCACGAGGTGACTGTTCGTGATCGCATATCTTGGATATTTTTCAAAGAATTTAATTCCAATTATACCTCCTTCTGGTAAGGGAAAATCGTTGGGTACTATGTAGAAAACGTGTTCTTGTCCAAAAAAGTTTAATTTTGTAGAATATTTAGAGATATGCCGATCGTTACCCATTAGGAATGTTTTGTGGGTAGATTTCCTTTCGTCTCTATCATCCAATATTTCTTCTTTGATTATGTTTATAGCAGCTCCTGAGTCTACTAATAATCTGTATCTTCCAGTTTTTCTTCTGGCATCGATTGTTCGTAATCTTCCGCATATGGAAGAAATTCGGCTGATTCCTCGAAGATCAGTTGCTCCGTTATTTCTTCCTCTGTCATGTTTTCCGCTTCTGTTTCTTCCTCTTGGATTGCTCTTAGCGGAGGTGGTCGCTTGAAACCATGGCCTGGGGGAAAACCCTGCTTCACTTGGCACTGTGAAGATATATGACCTATTTTGCCGCACTTGAAGCAATTCATTTTAAATCTGTCACTCAGTGGTATGGTACTATTCTGTGCTCTAGGTGTAGTATTTGCACTGAGTCGAGGTGGTCCGGGTGATTTGGCCCATATTTTTACTGGTGGTTTGATAATTTGTCTGACAGGTTGGCTGTCTTTTAACCATGTTTCAGTTTCGATGGCTAATGCTTGAGCCTCGTTTACTGTGTTCGGTCTTAACAGACGTACCTGCATTCCAATTTCTCTTTTTAAATTTAATAAGTAACGGTTAACGGCTTCTTCTTCTTCCAATTCTATTTTAAGTCTTCGTTTAGTGGGGTTTACGTGCTGGGATTGGACTAGGTAATTTATTTCATTTGTTATTTGTCGAAACCTCGTCGTGAAGTTCTGAACCGTTTCTGTTAAGCCTTGCTTGCAGCTTTCTAATTTAGATTTTAATGAAATTAATGAGCTGGTTTGTCTCAAATTTTGTCTGAGTGCCGCGTATAAATCTTCATAGGAGTTTATTTGCATATACCTAGTGGCTTTTTCTGCCGCGTGTGTAATTTTCTTTGCTAAAATTAAATCTAGAAGAATTTCTGGTTCTTCGCATGTTATTCTAGCTCTCTTTACCGTTTTTATAAAATCTTCTACTCCCATGACGTCCTGACCGTCATTTGGCTTTATTGTTTCAATTGCTAACTTGGCTCCCATTTTCCGTTCCTCGTGTGGTGCTGTTGGGAAAAATTGTGATTGACCGTAAATATTTTCCTGTCTTGGTCTAAATGTTTCTTTTCTTTGGAATGTTTTTTCTTCGACCGAAGAATAATCGTCTGTCGCTTCTGGTCGTTGCTGGGATTCACTATCTGTTTCTACTGTCCCTGCTCCTCCTAATTTCTTTGATAATCTTGAAATTTCATCTATCCTATTTTCGTTTTCTTTTTTCAGGGCGTTGAATGAGATAGTAAGAGTTTCCATTTGGTTGAGAACCCTTACTAGTAATTCGTCCGTGGTGTAAGAGGGGGACTGGGCCCTGACGGGAGATTGTGCTCGAGACATGAGAGTGGTTGTGATTGGGAAATTTAAAGAGGATGAGTCCGTATCGTAGGATGAGTCAGTTTGATAGAGCGTGCTATCTCGGTGTTTATCAAACGCCAGTGTACCTACTTATCTATTGTTTGTGACTCGGGTGTAGAATGCCGCGATAAAATTTTAAATGTTTATTTTTTAATACAACAAAATGCAGTATAAGTTGCTACAAACTGCTACTGATTTTGAGGTAGTGATACTTAATTTGTTAAGGGTGGCCAGTGCTTGTAAACACACAGCGTATAGCCAACCCGATCTTGCCTCAACTTTACCTCTCCTGTACCGTAGTACAGTCGCCGTGCAACGTACGTAAAGAGGATTTATACTCTAAGGCCCAAGATCGATTGAGAAATGTTTACAATACTTTCACTTTCTAGAAGTAATGCTTACTGTGCTACTCGTGGCCTGATGTGGGATCCGTAGACCGCCTGCCTTCCTTGACGTGTCGAAGAGATGAGTCAGCTTACTGTTGAGAACCGGTTGCCTGGCTGGGCGTTGGCTGCTTACTTACGCAGATGCGTCTTCCGCCTGATTGCGGGCCTCGTTCAATTTTAATGGAATCTTTCACTGATAATTTACGTGGTATAGTGGCTACTAAATTCACCAACTAATTTTTATTATCAGCTACTTATTCCTGTTTTCGGACTTACCGTAGTGAAGTCTGGAGTTCTTCTTATTTTTAAAACTTCGTAAAGTTTCTTTAGCTTCTTGGGTCCGTGGATTCCAAGTCTCGCACAGGTCCGCGTTCTATGTGGATTTTCGTAGAAATTAAAAACCGAGAACTTAAGCGGATCGTGGCAGGATCGCCAAAATGTTATAGTGAAAACTAAACTTTCTAATTTTTAAAGGTAGTGACATCAAACTGATGTCACTTTGTATGTTTTTATTCTTGAGAGATGTTAGAGAAGAACTGACGAGGCCTGCCTGAACCTCTACATATATAGACAGCTAAACCTAGGAGGGGGAGGTCATCAACCTCTACATATATGGATAACTAAACCTGGGGGAAGGAGGTCATCATCTGGCCTGGTAACATCTTATTGTGGTTTAAATTTCTTCCCACAAAATATTGTTAATGTATGTTGATTTTGCAATACTTAATAATTTAATGTTTAATTCTTCTAACATGGAATGAAGAGAATAAATCGCTAATTTAATATCTTTAATCGTTTCTCCTAGATTTGCAATAAATTCATCTTCGATTGGAAGTACAAAATGGTATTAATTTCTTTTTCGTAATTTTTGGACTATCTCCTTTTGTAAATTTTTAAAATTTGGTAATTTGCCAAATTTTTCCAAAAGTTTAGAGCTTACATCGCGAGGTTCTCGTTTATTGTTTACAAAATATGCATAATTACCTTTTCTCATCGTTAATTGGTCCCAGCATTCAATTATGTTCTTCTGTGTTCCAGACAATGCAGATGTTGAAGATTGATCAGGGGGTGGCTCTGGGGGTGGTCTCTCTTCTGTGAAATCGTATTCATCAGATTTTTCAGAATTTTCTATTTCTAGTATATCCGGTTGTTCGTTTTCATTTTCATGTTCTAAATTTTAAAAATTGTCTTGGATTTCTCCTTCTTTTTCGCCTTCACTTGATAAGTCAGAATTTGATTCAAAAAAACTTTCTTCTATTATTTCTTCATCTTAATTTTTCGAAGAGTTTTTCTTCTTATTTGCTTTTGGTTTTTGTTTAACCCGCCGTCCGATACCTATCCCGATACCCTCCGGACCGACACATGGTGCCTGGCTGGACCCCTATACATTTAAATGCATTTGTATGCAAGCATGACTTACCTTCACACTCATTTTTGACAGAAGCAGGTCAACATTTTTCATCGCTTACCTTTCTCAGTGGTTTTGGCATATTATGTTTTAATACGTATAAATGTGAAAAAAATTCCTTAAACGTTTTGGACTGTAAGGAAAACGTGTTTTTTTTCGTTTATTTTTGTATTTTATTTTGAGATATTCAAATGCTGTTTGAAGAGAAAAAAAGGTATCACAATGAATTTTATGATATGATATGATACGAACTCTCTTACTGGTTCTCAGGAATGCAACTAAAACAAGTATATGCGATTTTTGAATGTTGTTGACACACTGGATTTGAACATTACGAACAGAAAAAACGAGTTCTTCGGTGCCTGTAGAGCGGGTCAAAACTGCGGTTTGCAGCCCTACCTTTAAAGTTTCGCCCCTAGGGTTGAAAATCGCAGTTTCAATCCGCTTCGCAGGTACCGAAAATCGGATTTTTAAAAGAGGCGCTATGAAAAATATTTTTTATTGGCACTAACTTGTCGTTCAACATTCAATCGTTAATTAACGCTCAAAATGCGAAATACACAAAGCGCAATATAAAAGAAACAACCAATATACACGATTACATGCATGGCAGTGTTTGCGTACATTTATTTATATGTGTTGCTTATGCGCTATTTTGCTATACATCCAATGTTCACTAGTCAACTGATGCGAACAAAGAGAAAAAAACAAAATTATAGTAATAATACACACGAATGTACTTATGTGTACATGAATATATACATGCGTGTGTGTCGAATGAACATAAAAGATAGTATGGATATAAAATTATAGTACTATGAAATAGTAGAAAAGAGCCAGGGAAAATAATGAAAATATATGATATCTCGAATAACATTTTTTGTAAAGCTTGTACGGATGTGCGCGTAAAGGAGGAGGATGCAGAATAAAATTTAAAAGTTGAATATACTTCTGTTCCTCTCCCACCTTATCATATATAGCTGAGTTACAAAAATGTTACTTGGGATACAAAATATATAGGGGTCCAGCCAGGCACCATGTGTCGGTCCGAAGGTGTACTTTTTTAATGTCTTTATAACATCCTTTTCTAAGGACTTTTTCGTCATGATTTTGTCATAGATCGAAAGCTAATAAAATTTCAGGAAGCTACCTGGGAGCACTAGTCGCAGCTGAATTAGAAATATATTCAATTAACGATTGAAAACGAAAAAGGTCTGGCTGAAACTGGGTGTCGGACGAAGGGTTAACATCATAGTCTGGATTAGAATCAGATTCATCTTCTGATTTCATAAATTTACGTTTTTTATCATTTTGAGGAGATTTATTTATAACTTTTCTGGGTCTACCTCTTTTTTTAATTGGTTCCTGTAATTGCATTTCTTGAATAATCTATCGTGGCCTTCCATGCTTCTTTTGTACCTGAAATGTTATTTCAACTTTTCTTATTAATTTATTTTTTATATTATCTTCATTTTTATCCATACTTATGTTTCTTGAATTTTTTAACTGACTTCTCGTTTGCATAGCATAACATTTATTTTTGTTCTCTAATAAAATTGGAACTGAATCCATGACACATTTCAAAAATTGGGAAACAAATGTTTCCGAAATATTTTCTTCATTGATCAATTTGTAAAAAGCGTTTCCATATCCCTCATTCTTCATTTTAATTATTATTATATTAATCAATCTTTTATTAATTATGTTAAATAAATATTCTTCGTCCAATTGTTTAATAGTTTTTTCATTATTTCCATAAATTGCTCCCTTTTCTATATCCTTAAAATCCAATTTAATAGAACATTTTTCATCATTGACTTCATCATTGTCTTCATCATTGTTCAATAAATATTCTTCATTTAATAATTGTTTAATTTTTTCAGTTTCTCGTCTATCAATTCTTCCTACACTAATATGATCATAATAGCGTTTGATATTACCAACATTTTTGAGTAAAATTTCTTTGTATAATTGTTCGATTTCTCCAAAATTCTCACAAGTTTTTTGTTGTTCAATTTCTTCGTAATTTATAGGGTACTATAGATGTACCGTTAATGGCCGTTTTAAGCATTTTCGTAACATATATTTAAACACATGTTTTTTATTAAAGCACTTGCAAGGATCAAATATGGATCAATGGCATCTTAAAGGTATAGGGAATGTTTTCACCGTTAGTGGCCACTCATGTATTATTTGTGGCCAGCCTAGGTGCCATTTGTGGCCATTACAAACGAAAATAAATATTATATAATCGTAAACTAGATAAGATATCTTATTTCAGTTAAAAATCATGTTTTATTCAAATCTTTTACAACATGTTATACGATAAACAATATATGAATATGTAGAACGATAAGTTGACACAGTAGAAGGTTATTATTTCTTCCTTTTATTAATTTTACTAGTTGTGATTTCTGTTTTTTTCTTTATTTTATCTGCGACTTTTCCGCAACAATCTTTTTATTATGTTCCATTCTTGCTACTCTTTCTGTTTTTTAATTCTTTTCTCCTCCTCTTTGTTTTTTTTCGTTTACTTTAGCTTGCATTATCTTCAGCCATTTATCAGAAGTTATCACGGACGACGTATGTTCGACTGAACATAAATGTTCGTTAATATCGTTTAAAAATCTTATCACTTCATCTGCAATAATTATAATACATCAATTTCCATATACGTATGTGACTGAGCTTGCGTCTTCCGTGAGAAAAATTATAATTCGATTTCCTCGTTTTTTTTTACTTACTGGAAATTATTACTGGGATGTCGAGTGACACACACCCGGGAAATGGACAATCCAAAACTTGTTCGGTTTTTTTCGTTGAAAAAATGACGTCTGATTCATCGGCGATAATTGTTATCCAGAGGTCATAAAGCGCAGCGTACCTGTTACGTCCCGAGCAAACGGCGAGGGTAGTTTGAATTTTTGGATGTAAGGGAGGCGGTTAGCTGATTATATCAGGTTGGTAAACCCTGATAATTTATTTTTATTTGTAGGTACGTTGTCACTTGTCAGGTCTATGGGCTCCGAGTTGTTCACAATGATAATAAAACACTGAATTGACAGATATATAAGATAATTTATTATAAATAAATAAGTTGTTGCACAAGTTTTTACATAGAATGATACTTAGTTGGTAACTTAGTTTTCTACCTCTTAAATTAGAGGGCAAAAGAGAGAATTGTCGTTTATTACTCCTGTTATTGCAAGTCAACGCGCACAAATCCTTGCAGGATAGTTGAGTTTCGTTTGAGTCTCCTTGAGGTAGCAAAACAACGATAAATTTTGCAGGAGGTATGGTGTAAGGGATGCAAGTCTACCAGCAACTGATGTGATCAATTATCCGCTTACGTATCTTCTTAAGTACACGAGAAATGAATCAAACATGCACTTGTTAACAAGATAGGTTAGTTCGTCCCGATTTCAGAAATGAATCACTATTAACCGACACGACTAAATACGACGACGCACGTAATCCAAAGGAACTATCTAGCACTACGGTTTCCGGACTTGCACCACTCAAGGACCAAGGATTTTATTTACCAAGTACCGAATGTAGAATTGCTCATAGAAATCCACTGAGACTCACGGTTATCGAAGGGTCTGCTCACGACGTTGAATTACCGGTCCGAACTTAATAACCGTAAAACAGTTCGGAACTTAATGACAAACCATCAGTGGTAAATCTGGGGTATAAAGGGTTTTCCAATAGGGACATAACAATTTTATCTATGAATAAAACACAGAAATATTGGAGATATTGAGTTCAAATTTATTGTGGGTGTAGTGCAAGCATTACATTTTATGAATGAAATTCGATATCGGTCATATGACGACCACGAGCCCGTTTACAACGGTTGATTCTTTGGACCCAATTTTCCACGACTCTGGCACACAATTCGACCGGAACGTTGGCAATTTCGCGCTGGATGTTGTCTTTGAGGTCGTCTAAAGTTTCTGGCTTGTTGGCATAGACCAGTGACTTGAAATGGCCCCATAAAAAGAAATCCAAAGGCGTTAGATCGCATGAACGAGGCGGACATTCGACCGGACCATTTTTCGAGATAACACGTTCACCCAAGTTGCCTTGTGACGCGTGCTGTGGGGCTAGAGGCACCGTCTTGTTGAAACCACATATCGTTGATGTCATGTTAATCTAATTCTGGCAACAAATAATCTTCCAACATAGCACGATAGCGCTTTCCATTGATATGATAATTTATCATAGGGAAAATATTATATTTAAATAGTTTCTACCTCGCTCTCCTTGGTGTGTAGCGTGTTGCCCTTGCACAGGGGCAATTTAGAATTTTAAAGTTACTGGGATGTAATAATGAACAAATCAGAAAATAGTGTCGTGAATTTTTACATCCAGATGTAGGCCTCACATTTGTGGTATGCACTGTACTCCCGGAATCTCCTTGGTAAGTGAGTAGTTCTTAATGAATAGTGATGTCATTTTGCAGCTGCATGCTGATGTTTGCAAGGGCTGAAGTAATTTTCACAATAATTTGACAAGGCGTTCTTCTTTGCATTTTGTTTTTACTACTAGGCTATGTGTATTCTATGAACGTTGTCGACCGAGGATGAACTAGTAAAACGGATCAAGGCAAAATCGAATTCCCAGTCCTCTAAACGTCTCGATACCGATCAGACCTTAAAGTAGTAAAGAAAATACATTTCCTTCATCGTGCCCGTCTGCGGTCTGAAGCGACAGTTTTCAGAAAAGGTAGTTGAGTAAAACTCGTAAAATTGCCTATCGGAACATTTTACAAAACGTATCAGGCGGACGTAAAAGACAATAGACTTCATCCGGACAGAAGCAACAAAATTAAATTCTATCTTCAGCGGACTAATTTGAAAGTCCATCTCGTTTGAAGAAACGGCATAAAGCAGTCTTCTGAGTGTCTTGACCGGATTCAGACCTTAGAATAATAAAGAAAACATTTTTTCTCTTATCGTGCCCGTCTGCTGTCTAGATCGACAGTTCCTTGGTGACTTGTTAGTTGATTGAACCCGTAAAAATCTTATCTAACGAAACATTTATTTGTGGAATCATGTTGGGCGGACGTTATGCGCGACTCGCAAATAAGACTCGAGTTTAGTTGTCAAGCAACGACTAATAGAAAACTTCATTGCCCAATCTAGGACGAATCAGGAGCCAAGAGAAAAATCTCTCTCTCTTATGCTCTCCTGGAACTGGTAGAGCTAAGGAAACTTAATTGTAACCAGGTATCGTTCCAATTTTATATAAATAAATATTAACTTTTTCACTTACATATGTGTAGCAAATAAAAAGATTATAAAACTGGAAATTTATTTCTGGGCCTTGTCTATCCCTTCATTCTGGTTTTTCTTTCCTCAAAATCTAAAAAGGGTTATCTTATACATAGGGTATAGCCTCCTCAGTCATAGAAGAGAGCAAAGCACGATCGTAATAAATAAACAAATTTTCATTTATTTATTTATTTTTAAATTTATGAATAGAAAGTTTGGCAGTTTGAAGCCTCAACCGAACGAGCATTTAAATTTAATATTTTTATTCAATATTTTAAATTTAATTATTCGTACGTGGCAGTCAGAGCCTTGTAGTGGGTCCTGATAATAATTTTTCCTCACATTATATATGACCAGAATTTATGTAGGGGCCAAGCTATCGCCAACAGCTCCTTTTCAGTCGTATAGTATGCCAGTTGAGCGCCCTTTAATGTACGACTGGCATAAATAATGGGGCATGGATTCCCATCCCTGTCGAGCTGGAATAGAACGGCACCCAATGCCACATCACTGGCATCAGTCTGCAAATAAAAGAGTTTGTTAATCTCCGGATAGTTTAATAGGACAGAGCTACTAACGAAAGGTTTCATTTCGTTGAAGGTTTGTTTAACCTTGATTCCATGACCATTTTACTCCTTTCTTCAATGGCTCCAAGAGTGGGACTATTTTTAATGCATGATGTTTTGAAAATTTGGTATAAAAATTGATAAATCCCAAAAATTCACGCAATTCTTTTAAATTTCTTGGTCTTGAAAATTTTTGAATAATTTCAATCTTTTCTGGATCTGGTTTGATTCAAGTAGACGTTAAAATATGTCCCAAAAATTTCACTTCTGATCTGAAAAAATGAGATTTTTCCAGATTAATTGTTAAATTGTTTTCCATCAATCTATGGAAAAGTAGCTTCAAATGTAGCGAATGTTGGTGCACGTTTTCAAAGACGCAGAAACTGTCGTCGACAAAAGTTAAATAAAAATTTCCTAGACCGTTGAGGACAAAATCTAGGGCTCTGACCAGTGCTGCTGTACTTGTTTTTAGGCCGAAGGCGTTACGCAGAATTCGTAACATTTACCTTTATGTAATAATGCCGTGTATTTTTTTGATTCCTGGGCCAGCGGTATTTGCCTAAAACTACTGGTCAAATCCATTGTTGACATGATTTTAATGCCGCCACACCTCTGAAAGATCACCTTCGTTGGTTCTGCACATTAATCATCATTTATCATGATCTCATTTAATTTTCGAGCATCTAGACATATTCTACGGCTCCCATCCTTTTTCAAGCTAGTCACCAATGAATTTATGTAGCGACTATTCGATCTACGAATAATTCCTAGTTCCAATAAATTATTCAACTCGGCAGTAACCAGTTCCTTAATCTCATTGGGATCAAATAAGTTTGAATTATAAAAGGTTTAACATCTTTTATTTTCAATTCGTGTTCATATATTGAAATCCATCCGGGTTTCTTAGAAAATATGACCTTATATTTTTTTAAAACCTGCCAGAATTTCTTCTTCCCTTCGCCCTTGAGCAGCTCGCATTCCTCAATATTCTTAAATTCTTCATATTTTTCTGGATAATCTACTTCATTCACAAAGTCCTGTAGATCAACATTTATTGATTCTTCATCGGGCTCCATATTTATTTCATGGATAAGCCGAATAATTTTTTCTTTATCATCAGTAAACTCAATTTTTAATTCTTCATCCTGATTTCGTAACATTATATAATCATCTTCTATATTAATCCTTCCTTTGAATTTCTTGAGCAGATCAATTCCCACAATACAATCTTTATTTAATTTTGCTATTGCAATGAATACGCAAGAAAATATTTCATCATTAATGTTTAAGTCTGCATATAATTGATGATTTAATTTTATCGGTTTTACACCTGTGGCACCTACGACGCTTGTGCCCACGATTGGCAAAGTTTCACAATTTTTGAATTTGCTTTTATTAATTTCAAAAAAGTCCTCCGAAATACACGTAATTTCGCTATTCGTACCGATAAGTACCTTAGTTTTAATACCCTGAATTTTTACGAAATCAAAAATGTATTTGACGATGACTGAAACATATTTTCATTGACAGTGGGGCTTATTTGACTAGTTACGTTAGTAATTTGACTGACTTGCTTTACCGCACTCGGCGCGCTTCCGGAATTTCCTTGAGGTGCGCTTGTCTCTCCACCTAGAGACCGCCTAGGCTCTACGACGTCCCTATTTTAGGAGTTTACATTTTCATTGCGGTGATACACGCCGTTCTGCACAAATCCGCAATCGTTAGATCCTCGATTATAGTTCCTAGGCTCAATTTCACGCCCATAATAATTGTGCGCCTGGTTAACGCCAGCATGGCTCGTAGAAGCAACCTTACGCCCTTTGTAACGAGCCATATAATTAGAATAAGAAGAAGCATTATTTCTGTTATGCTGGCCACTAAAACCTGGCCCACGATTATAAGTATAATTTGTAGTTTGTTAAGCTCGATTTGGCGTTGCTCGAGAATTATTTTGATTTATGTTTGGGACATTATTCTGCATTATAAAAAATATTTATCTGAAAAAGAAGTCTCTCCATATACGTTTGGATGAGATCTATAATTTTGATATAAATTATAGCCATTATTACCAGAATTAGTATTCGATGGTCCTGCTTGATGAAAGGTGTCAAGCAGTTCTATCAAATTTTCAAAAGTTCTGATATTTCTGATAATAATAGCCGTTCTAATATCATTATGAAAGTGTCTTGATAATTTTGAGACTATTTCATTTTCTGAGGGTGGTGGGATTAAGTCTTTAGCATTATTGATCATTTTTATAGCGTACTCAGCTTTAAATAAATTATTATTGGGAATGTATCTTCCAAATTGCAATTCTGAGCTAATTTGGAAGCACACATTCTCATTCAAATATTTTTTGATGAATTTTTCTCTAAAAGTGTTAATATTTTCGTCATTTAGAGAGACTAGTTCCCACCATTCTCTCGCTATGCCTTTTAAATAGGCGAAAAATATATGATTATTATATATCGCTCAAATTCTTTTAGGAAACGCATGGGCCTTTCACGCTTTTGCCTAGAGAATTTAGGCATAGGATACTTATTTAACCAGGGCAAAACTGCCGAAGAACTACCTGGATTTCTTTGCAATTTATCTTCCAAGGCGAACTGGTGGTTTTCGAAGTTCTTTATCCTTCTTTCATGTGCCATTTTAATTGCAATTAAATCACCACTTAAAGAGTGAAGTTCTTCGGAAGCTTCACTCAAGGTATTTACCTTACATTCTACTTCTTTCATATTTTTTCTATTTCTTGATTTTTAGCCCCGCATTCGGTTTTACACAAATCCACAGCGCTTTCTATTCTATTTACTAAGAGATCAGTGAATCCCTCGATCTCTCTGTTAGTATGTACTTTTAAATCTCATTTTTTTTTTGAATTTTTCTTTACTTTTTCTTTAACCTTAACCTAATATTTCGAAACATTTTTTATCTTCGCACCGATTGATTTCAATTTTAACAAAATTTGATCCAATACGGCTATATCTTCTTCATCTGAATCCATAATTTCTTCAACATGTAACGAGGAGCAAGAGGATTCTTTGTCGACAGATTCGCGCGACCTATTATTTTCATTTATCGATAAATCTAGCGCCTCATTTTGGGTATTTAAATCATCTTGATTTCCAGCTATTAACTGGGTCGTATTTCTTTACAATTCCGCCATATTAAAACTACTAGCCATCATGGATTGAGATTGTTTTAGTACTCTCTTATGTGTTTCATTATAATTAGCCATTGTAAAAATATAATTGCAGAAGATATAAAGAAATAAATTAATATTACAAATTTGATTAAGAAAAGAAGTTATTCCTGGCAGACTAGTGCAAAGGAAACTTCATTTAATGTTCATGAATTATTCTGGTTTTGAATAATTCATTGAACAATTTTTATTTAATTCTTTAGTTAATAAAGGAAAATCAAAATTGTACAACTTAGTTGCTTTCAAATTTCATTATATGTCTTCAAATAGCCATAAATTAATTTATGTGCCTCTGGCGCGTAAACTCGCATTTACGCTGCAGTTGGGAGTAGCACAATGTTGCGTATTGCGATACAGAGGAGTGTAGTGTAAAAATTGAACTGCGCATGCGCCTATTACGATACAGCGGAGCGTAATCTTCTTATTCTTGTTCTTCTTCGTACAGCGTTGGCACCGTACTGACAATGCCTTGTACATTTGAACTGTGCATACGTCTATTATAATACCCTACTACTACACAAGATTGAGAAAATCAAAATGGCCGGAAGTATTCGCGAAATGTCAAGTGAGATGGGCGTTAATCACGGAAATTTCGACCTTTTCAGATTGGATTCGAGTGTACGCATAAAAACTCGTATAGGCGCCAAAGTCATATAAAATAGAATATGTGCCTATGCACACAATTCGGGAAATTACGAGACTCGTTCAAAATGCTCGTAGGGCTGATCGCGCCTCGGCTTCGTCTGTTATTTGTCTCGGCTTCGTCTCAGCTTTGCCTCATCTACGTCTCGACTACGCCTTGGCTACGATCTCCTGCGAGCATTGTCGCTCGTTGCGTAACAACCCTCATTATGCTACTAGGCACATAATATACTATTGTATTACAAACCAAATTAATTTACTATGATTAATTTAAAAGCATTCATTTGCTTTGTTAAGTTTTTAATTTTTTATTTTTAAATGAACTTAACATCCGTATAACTATTGAGGAGACAATTTATTTCAGGTTCATGAGTTTTCTTGGCTTTAAAAAACGTACTGAATTCATACAATTTGTAAAATAAAATTTCTCTCTTCATAACTCATGTTTTTTTATGTTTTAAACATTCTATTTTGAAGATAATTCAATAAGAAGAACAATTATCTATATTTAATTTCAAATAAAAACCTTATTATTCCTAGAGTCGCACTTCTAATAAAATTCTTTTTAATTTTGAATTCTATAATATTTTGATTCGAAAAATTATTTGAAATGTTATTGGCCAATCATTGCCGAGTCTATTCTCCTCTTTGTTCATCGACAGAGTATTTACCTTCGTACTCTGTTCCATACCAGGCGCACCAACACAAAGTTAAACGTAAAAGTCAGCTGAGTATTGTCAAACTTCCAGCTGATTGTTGACATACCAAAATTTAACATGCAGGACGCGTCCTATCACTTTAGGAGAAGTTTTAATATTGAAATAAAACTCATGCACCCAGTGGCAAATTATGTTGGACGTATTGACACTACAATTTAACGAGGAATTCCAGATTTAACAGACGACGACATCAGGATTGTGCAGGAATTGCTCTCCCGGTATAACATATTCTTATTTTTCTAAACGAATAATTTCATAATATCGCAAAATTTTCCAAGTCAATAACCTTCACGTCCCTGTTCGGGCGCCAGTTAAAACATTCCAACTATTTCTATTATTTTAAATTTGGATATTTTGATATTTTAACGTTTTATAAAGTGAGATGAAATGTTTCGCTTCTTTTTGTATCTTTTTTATTATTGGGATCTGTGAAGGGGGAAAATTCCGCGAGATGGAGAACTTTGTTTAACACGTGTGAATTCTGAAAGAAACTCACGCCTTATAAAAAACTGGACTGGATTAATTTTCGAGCCTTTCGATTTGCTTCGCTTAGATACGTCCGCGTCTTGGTAAGGCTTAGTTGAGGATTTGAAATTTCAAATTTTCGTTATTCTGCGGCAAAACGAACACGTTTAAATTTCTGGGAGAGGTTCCCTACGCCTGAAAATAAATTTTGGGTAACTTATAGGCTTGCAGTGTCGCTTAAGCGATTTCAATTTATTTGAATTTCTATTCTCCCCCACCGTTATTCTACAAACTCGAGTAAATTTTTACAAATTCAAACCCCGGGCATCATATATCCAGGAACTCTTGTGACAAAGCAACCTAGTCCTGGCATGCTTCATCACTTTCCCTACCTCTCCAAATTGAAAACAATCATGTATACCCTCACGACACTTGGCGTGGCTTCCCTTAAAGGATGGGTAAAAAAACAACAAAACAAAAAATTAACGACCGCGATCTAGCCTCGCATAATCAAGAAAATAATGTTTAAGAACTATTTGGACCGGTGTTTTTCACTTCAGACAGGATTAATTTGTTGTATAAAAAAAAGACATTATTTAGTTATGCCCTCGAACATTAAACATTTATATAAACAAAAAACAATTATACAAAAAAAAGAAACACTTTTTTTAGTCACTTTTAGACCTATATGAATCAATATATTCTATTTCATTAAGTACGTATGAGAAAAGTTATAAGTATTTTAGTTATTACTTATTTAACACGTAGTCTTATGGGAAATCGAGTTTCTAGCACAGTTATCCTCAAACTGTAAAAAAACTACCGTACAGATTTTAAAAAAAAGAGAAAATATAAATTGGATATCCGCAGAGCATTTTGAAACCTTGGATGTATTGATTAAATACTAGTGATGATAGGAAATGAGCGATGAAATATTAAAAATGACGTTCGGCAGCGGAAGACGGCCATGACTCAGTAGATGTGGCAACGTCGCAAAATAGTTTAGACGCGCGCTCTATTTGAAATTCCACGTGCTGCGTATATACGCAAATGAAGGTTTTGTGGATTTAGAGATATAAAGAAAATAGTTAATGATAAATAGTGTTAGTTGTTTCTCTATATAATAACAATTTGAAAGATTACATATAATGCATTTATTAACACACATACAGATTGAACGAAGTAATATGAATAAAAGTATTTAAGTTTACAAACTCACATTACTACGCAGCCCAAATAAGCCTCAATACAAGTTTGGCGTTCTTCTGCTATAAGAGAGCGAGTCTCCCGATACCCACTCGCGCGGGTCGCGACGTTGTTACATCTACCTACTCACCGAATCAAACGAGAGAGTGTGTATGCTTGACTAGCGTAGTGGCGACGGTACTCCTTTAATATATATATATATATATATATATATAACAAAAAAAATAAGAAAAAATAAACGCGGGACGCCCATCTCGGCTCTGACCGCGTTGGAAACCGCTTCACCTCGACGTTTGGGTGAGTGGCAGAAACGAAACTTAGTGTAGCGCTCTCTGAAATCACGAACGAAAATGATAATGAAAACTCGATAAGTTGTGTTCGACTCGTACGTACTTCCGGTTCAAAGTACAATGCACAATTAGTGAATTAGTTATTTCCATAGCTAATAATTATTATACCGCCCTATTAATGATTGAACATTAATTATTATTGATATTAATCATAATCAATAATAATAATTCAGTGACCAATTATAAGCAATCAATCACGAGAGAACATATGCTATCATAAATAAAAAGGACGATTAATTATAGAAAACCAATCATTTAGAACAAATCACCAATCATAGGCTACCCTATGTAAAATATAAGCTACAAATAAGTAGATGCAGGTATTCTTAGTCATACCTACATAGATCTTCGATCAAACGTGACTTTATACAGAATTGCACCGCACGTGCCTTTATAAAATTTTGCGCGATCCACTCCCACTTCAGTCACTATTGGGAGATCCAATAATATATATATATACCCCAGATTCACCTCTGGAGGTTTGTCATTAAGTTCCGATCAGTTATACGGTCAACTCGATTAATTTCGGACCAGTAAGTCAACGTCATGAGCAGACCCTTCGATAAACGTAAGTCTCAGTGGATTTCTATGAGCAAGATTCTACCTTCGGTACTTGGTAAATAGAATCCTTGGTCCTTAAGTGGTGCTAGTCCGGAAACAGTAGTGCTAGATACTTCCTTTGGATTACGTGTATCGTCGTATTTAGTCGTGTCGGTTAATAGTGTTCAAATCTGAACTCGGGACAAACTATCCGATCTTGTTAACAAGTGCATGCCAGATTCATTTCTCGTGTACTAAGCAATATTAAGTGTTTATAATAAATGATCATATACATTTATGAATTCAGTGTCTTACTATCATTGTGAACAACTCAGGGCCTATAGACCAGACAAGTGACAACGTACCTACAAATAAAAATAAATTATCAGGGTTTACCAACCTGATATAATCAGCTAACCGCCTCCCTTACATCCAAAAATTCAAACTACCCTCGCCGTTTGCTCGGGACGTAACATTTGCCAACTTTAACGCTATTCATATCTTAAGACTAAGAGTGCTTACGTCTCTCTTATTTTCTACCCACATTTCTAATCGGTGATTAAAAGAATGACATATAAGGTGGTGGGGATTGTAGTGGCTTTATAGTGTGGATTGGAAGGCAACTGGTATCCATTATTGCTTTGAGTACAGTCTGGTGCACCCTGCCCTCAAAACTGTAAACCTTTTCAGCGGATGGGGGTATCCGAATGTTAGCATATGCACCTTACTCGCAAGATTTGGCCCAATGTGACTTTTTCTTATTCCCAAAATATAAAAAAAGTTAAGTTTAAAAAGAAAAAAACAAGTAAAAATTACACAAAAATTGCACCCTCATTGTTACAGTGTTGGTGTGTATAAAACTTTTGAAGAAATACCAGGTATCGTCAGAAATGCTCTCGCTGAGAAAGGTATTGCTTTACATGATGTAACTATGTGGAATTATCATCGATTGCTGAAATATAATAAATTATATATAACTGAAATGTATGGCCGAGCAACGAAAACTTCATCTTCTACACTTTCGTTTTTCGATGAAGGTGTAAAGCAACTTGGTAGTATCAATTATTTTATAAAAGTATCCCGTTGTAATTGCATACAACAACCTTGCGATTGCGAAAACATACACTATGCAATACACATTAAAGAAGAAGTTTAACACTTGTACAACAGATTTTTTATTTTTATTTTGTGTGGAAAATCTGTCTGACCCAGCTGCCTGAAGTTGACCCTGCTAAGAACTAGTTGACACGATATCTCCACTTTCAAGAGACTGTGTTACATCCCAGTAACTTTTAAAATTTTATATTGCCCCTGTGCAAGGGCAACACGCCAAACACCGAGGATAACGAGGAAGACATCATTCAAGTATAATAGTGTTCCTATGATAAATTATCATATGGACGGGGTAGCTATGCGCATGAGGTAAACCTATGTATACCTCACGTCGACGAATCGGTTTGACACATGGTAATAAGAGATGAAGAAGAACAGCGCTCCGTCTATACGGTAATTGCACCCGTGGTAATGAGTCAGTAACTCACACCGCGTGCCGATAAAGTAGTAACGCTGTGCTAATAACCTAATGAGAGAATGAGAAGTTATCGGCACAGCCTCACTAATTACAGTGACTAAATATTATAATCATTATTATGTTAATATTAATTATGTATCAACATTACACCATAACTATTATTAATATCTCGGGTAGTAAAATAGTATTAATCAATATTATCGCCATTATGTATTGATTGCCGATGAGTCGATCACGATCAATGGATAAGAATCGATCATTGATTATAGATCATAGATAAGAAATTGATTGACTGATCATTGGCAATCAATTAATGATCATACTTCATAAAATAAGTAACACAAATTATAAACAAATAAATGCAGAAATGATAATTAAAAATGCATTTATTTGGAAACTAGATATAAAATTGGGCAATAGAAGAGATAAACTCATGAATCCTTGCAGAGTACGTGCCGTGCCACCGATTCGCAATTCGTACGTGCCTTGCCACCGATTTGCGATTCGAACGTGCTGTGCCACCAATTAACGTTGATCTACTCTCACTAATAGAAGCATCAATAGTATATATACCCCAGATTCACCTCTGGAGGTTTGTCATTAAGTTCGGAACAATTTTGTGTGATAAACTGTGATTTGAGAACAAATTAATATAACGACCAGACCAAATTGGTTTTCAATACCAATTTGTTTCAATTTTATTGTTAATAATTTGAATATTTAAATCTAGAAAATTAATATTATTGTTTATAGCTGTTTCTAAAGTAAATTTGAGTTTTTTTTCTATGGAGTTGAATCTATTAAAACGTTCGACTCTTTTGAATTTCTTAATATTTAATTATTTTTAAACTTCATTTTACTATTTTGGCCTATATTCGCTCACAATTTTCCTTTTAAAATTTACGCGTGGGTAGCACGAAAGGGGAAAATTTCGCGAGACGGAATTTTTTATTTCAAGAGCAAGAATACCGAAAACAAACTCACGGTTTTAATTTTTCAAGTGAGAGACGGTTCAATACCTGAATCCTCGCTTTGATATTTGCAGTTCGTAGTCCTTATGGTACCTAAAATTTATATAAAAAATATACTTCAATTAGTTTTCGCCTTAATTCCGCACAGTTGCGCCTTTAAAAACACGTTCTAAGTTGGGGGTTTTCCCCCCTCCTGGAATTAATAGTTTGGTCGACTTGAGGGCTTTTTTCAATTTCAATCGTTGTGCACCTAGATTTCCATATTCCACCCTGAAACCTTTAAAGAATAAAAAATTTATTAATCCTCACGTATTTAAAATTAAGGAAATCTTCCAAATTTTGCATCAGAGCTCTATCGTGTACTGAGAGCCCTGAGGCTCACACTCACGGAAACCATCATCATCTGCCCTGAAAGATATGTTCAATACTTAATTTTCAAAAAAAAACCTTCCCACAGAACAATGTGATTACGCGTAGATTTGTTCCCCAATTTTCCGGGGACAAGGAAAATCGTATCACTGGTAAAGTACCCTAAGGGGCTACGGCACCTGATTGACAATTGAATTTTATGTCGTGCCTTCGCACCACTCAGGGTAATGGCGGTCAGGCAACGCCACAAATTGGCGACCACACATTTCTCAATACCATCTATAGAACGATATGAATAACTTTTTTAAAATATAAATAAAAGGGCGCCAATCACCCAAAAGGGGCGATGACGAAATCCCTTGCCTGTCTAGCTCCGCGGAGAGGGGTTTCGCGAAGGAGAACTCGTGGCGCAGTCACCGCCGGGAGGCTTTGCTAAATCGTAATAGAAAAAAAAAACACTCAGACTGAAATTAAAAAAACTCACCCTTATTTGCCACTGTACAAAAAAACTGTTCTTTATTAAATCCTAATCCCCTCCCTTTACAACTTTTTAATTCTCCCCACATACACAAACTCTCACCCATTCATACCATTCTAATCCCACACACACCGTAAAGAATATGATTCTGCTTTTCACCTAGATAAATCTCTCGTAGACGACGGAGAGAGAGAACTTGCTTCACGATCCTTTGTTAATAGAGTTAATTTTCACTTTTTAATTTTTTCTTATTTTTCCTCTCAATTAACCCGTTTCGACGGACACAGTTCACGAAGCGAACGCACAAGACGAAATGGCGTCTCTCCTCACGGCTAAGCTTCACGTTCCACGTTCCATGTTCCATGACCGGGAGGTGCTGCCATCTTAAGTTCTTGACATAAACCTTTTATTCTGGAATTGGCCGCCCCGCACGCCTCTAATCGCTTTTGAATAAGTTGTAATAATTAAGTATGGATTAAGACCTCCTCCCGGCCAGAAAACTGGCAACATGGAGGAGTCTTGTTTCCTTCGTTGTTTTATTATCGACTTCCAGTCGATCTACAGCGTTATTGGTAGAGGACGAGCGGCGAACGGCCATTCACTATTCTGGCTGGCTGCCATTGGTACACCTTTCCGGTCCAGAACCGTGAGCCCTCGCTTCCCGTTTGGATAGCCGCCATTCCTGCCCACCATCTACTGTCCTTTTTCCTTCCAGCATTCCTCTCTCTCTCCCTCTTCTCTGGAAAGTTATTTAAATTTAAATATTGTCATAATAAAGATCATTACAATGATAGATAATCATTTAGAACATAGACAATTATAACCCAAACGTAACTTAATAAATAAAGATAATACACTTTTCCCACCCAGATCGAGTTCTTGTTTTTTCTCGGGTTATTCGTCAAGATTTAAACCTTTCTACTCGATGTGGCGTAGTCCTACTTACGTAAAGTTACGCTGTGGATCCTGCCTTGTGTGTCTTTGTCCCTCTACCCGTGCCAGGTGAGAGAGTGCGTTTAAGTGGCAACACGCCACGTTACAACACCCCCCCCCCCCCCCAACCTGCACGGGAACTTCGGATATTACTTTTCTCCAGAAATCAAACGCGGATTTCCGATCAACGTGCTTATCACACCTTATTCCATTCGTAACGATTATCTGCTCGTAAACTAATTATATAAATCAACAAAAAGATAGTATTAGTAATCTCTCTAGTAGAAGAATAAATATGTCTACCTATCCAGCCTGATTCGATTCTAAACCGTCCTCATTTCATGTTACACTTCTATTAAGCCTCTCTTCTGAAGGCCAATACAACAAAAAATACGTTCCCACTGCCTATTTATACCTTGGCTTTATTTGCAAAATACACTAATAAATTCTCTCTGTTTATAGCTGGATAACGTTTCTCAACATAACATCGGCTTTCCCAAGCCTTGATCACAAACTTTGTAATTTTCGTAGAGCCTGCTACCATAATTTATACAGATCTCTGAACCTAACTTACTCTTTTCTCTAATGAACTTCCTCATTCACACCAGTGCTTTTTCCACATTCACGCCAAGTCTGAATATTCACTCCATCTCACCTCAACAAGGATACTGCCTCCAGGCAGGGGCTCCAGGGCGTGGCCGTGGCACCGCCTGCGACCTCACCCATTGTTCGACTGCCTGGGCAATAACCTGGACCAACTGATGATCCAGCGTGTATCCTCCCGGGGGAAACGGCCCCCCGGCCCCCAGATCGAGCAGAGGCGTTTGCCCCTGCGCCATCGGGACGCTGAGCCCACGGGTTCCTGGGTCCCTCCTCAACTCGCATCTCGGGCACCGAGGTTCACTCATACCCGGTTGACTGCAATCTTTCTAGAAATCTTCCCTGGGGTAAGGGCATTGACGGTGGGTATGCCCCTCCAGGTGACAGTTCCAGTAGAGCAGCCCTGGGACCCTGATCTCCCGTCTCCCGCGGTACGATTGAGCTGTACGTTGCGCTCTGGGGTCCACTCCGTTACCAACCCTACTTTCCTTCGAAGCTGCTGGTTCCCGGCTCAAGACGGCTACCTCTTCTTTTGGTAGCGATAACGGTTCAGGTGCGAGTGGAGCCCGACACAGGTGCAGCATTAGACTCTTGAAGTGCAGGTTCACGTTGTTGGTCTGGTCCAATTTCCCAGTACCGGAGGCTCGCCATCACGGGGTCGAAGTGGCCCTCCTTTTCAGGAACCTGCAGCCTCCCAGGTGGTTTCACTGCTTCGTGTCCGGTAGGGTGGTCCAAAAATGCATTGCAAAAATTTTTTGATGCTGGATGCAAACGATCCCCCCGAAAAGTTTCGAAATCCAAAAAAATAAAGGTCCTATTTTTTCTTTTTTCAAAATTTTTGATTTTATATGGTGCCTGTTGGGACTTGAAATTTGCATGTGAAAATGCATGGGAAAAGGTCACTTTTGGGTATTTTTCGAATAATTGTTCAGGATTAGGGAAAAGTTGACATTAAAGTTATAAGGCTCCTAGAGTACTTTCCAACGAAGAATTTGACTCATCATACATTTGGATTTGACGCCCCTAACACACCCCCACGATGCCCTGACAACTACCCTTAAATCGAAAAATGTACATTCTTCAGGAAATTGACTCTTTTAAGTAGTTTATTCTCCTTTTCTTTCCGGAAATCATTACTATAGGTCTATTGGAATGTTTACAAATGTTTTTTAGTTAATTTCCATTTATTTACATAAATTCTATTTGTTTAAATAATATGTTCTTCTATAAAATTCGTTTTAAATCTGTTCTCTGAGATCGGAATGGCAGTTTATTATCTGAAAGTAACTTTATTTATTTCTTTATTTATATATTAATTTATTTCTATTGTTTAAAGAATTAATTATTATTAATTTTCTACTTTTTTGCAATTTATGGTAAAAAAGTCAGCTTTTCTTGTGATAAACCTATATATTTTAATTTTAAGGTATCCTCTATACATTATCTAATAAATCCTAAATTGTTTAAACAAATTTAATTTGTTTAAACAATTTTTTTTTCTTTAATTCGCCTAAAATTCTGGTTTTTTGTAATAAACATATATATTTTATTAGTAAGTCGGTAGAAACAACGTCTTTGGACAATCAGACAAAATATCTCAGTGGATTTAATTTTAAGTAAAGAAACAAATCATTTTACAATACTCGACTTTTCGAAGTCGAACTGACTTCCTCTTCAGGAGATTTTAAATAAAAAAGAATATATGTCTATTAATATTTACAAACTTTTATATAAATAAATAAGATTATCGATATTAATAGTAAGTCCTCATATTCTATTTATGAATCTAAAATAACAACAGTCAAATTTATAATTATAATAAAAATATTTTACATACCATAATATAATTAATTGGTTTCTTATAAAATCCTTTCTTTGTCAATCATTCAAATTTGGATATCACCATTTGTCATAGATTCACCAAAATGTTAAAAAATATATAAAAACGTACAATAAATTATATAACAAAAGGAAATTTTCTCTTCTGTCCATAATATTATTAATTATTAGAATAACTAAGTAAAGAGCATTCAGCTCCGTTCTCCTTTATGTACGTTTACAAACGGTTTTCAATATTATTATACAAGTAAAATTAGAGATCGAAGAGTCATATTATTGTTATGATTATTGATACTAAATTGAATAATATTACTTTCATAATGAAAATTTAAATTTAAACTTATAATCTATCTCATCATTTATAAATTTATTTTGCTATATGTTTTAATTTTAATTATTATTTTAGAAAATCAATAATTACATTATAAGCATTACTATAAGCATCTGTATCGGTAATTTTGTTAAGACTATTTTCTTTCTCTTTTTTAATATAAATCATTTCTGCAAATAAACGTTTATATAGGTTATTTTCTTTATGCAAAATCCGTATGTTATTTCAATCAAAGTCATGTGGTATTTCATCCTCTCCTATATTTTCAGTTCTATGTTTTGTTATAACATTATGATATTTCTTATTTTTCAAATTAAAGTTATTCTTATGTTCATCTCTTCTGATGCTTAGAAGTCGTTTAGTTTGTCCTACATAAGTTTTGTCACAGGATATACATTCTAATTTATAAACAACATTACTCATTTCACTTTTTTCCAATGCATCTTTACCTAATTTTATAATTTTGTTAAGTTTAGAGTCAACTCTAAATATTATATTAATATTTTGTTTAGTAATTATTCTTTTTACATTTTCTGAAATTTTTCCATAAAAGGGAATCGAAATGATTTTTTTAATTACTGCAACGGGATACGTTTTATTCAAAGTAATATTATTTTTATTTTTATTATAAATTTCTATTGTTCTTCTCCTAATACATTTGTCTATAAATTTATTCGGATAATTATTTAGAATCAAATATTCTTTAACAATATTTAAATTGTCAACATGATAAATTTTATTGGAAAGTAATATGGCCGAATCTACCAGATTTTTTATTATGTTAATTTTATGTTCGATTGGATGATTTGAGAAATAATTAAGAAATCTACCTGAGAAAGTTTTTTTTCTGTACCAATTAGTGAATATTGTATTATCATTATTTCTGATAATAAGTATCTACTAATTTTTGCTAATTAAAAAGAATAATTACTAAACAAAATATTAATATAATAAAGGGTTTCCCAATAAGGGTGATATGTTTTGAAATTGAAAAAAAAACACTGAATATTCATTCGGAATTGATCGAAATCTTTTTTATTATATTGGATATTCTATTCCATTTATGATTTAAACAATATATCGGCCAAATGTCCCCCGAGACTTGAGCCAAAAATGCGCCTCATCAGAAAAGATGATTTTTTGATGAAAATTGGGATCATTTTCAATTGATTCCAGAGCCCAATCCGCGAACTCCCGACGCAAACGATGGTCATTAGGCTTCAGTTCTTGGGCCAGAATCATCATATAGGGATGCAGGCCAAGATCCAATCGCAAAATACGCCAGGTAGTCATCCTGGACAGGCCCAATTCCTGAGATCGGCGTGGCACGGACAATTCACGGTTTTCCTCGATACTGGCCTGTACTGCGGCTATATTCTGTGTAGAACGTGCGGTACGCATACGATTTTTAGGCTTAGTATCCAATAGAGTAAATTCACTCTCCAACTTATCGATTATTCGACGAATTGAGAGCGCGGATGGAGCAGAATGACGACCATATTTTGCACGATATGCTCTTTGAACACCGACAAAACTTCTCGAATTTTGATAAAATAATTGGACAATTTCCAAACGTTGTGGAAGCGTGAAACTACTCATGATTAAATGGCAAACCTTACTGATGACAACTGACAGCAGACGTCAAAAATTTCAGTTCAAATGAGCCCGATAGGGACATTCAAAATCATATCACCCCTATTGGGAAATCCTTTATTTAGAGTTGACTCTAAACTTAACAAAATTATAAAATTAGATAAAGATGCATTGGAAAAAAGTGAAATGAGTAATGTTGTTTATAAATTAGAATGTATATCCTGTGACAAAACTTATGTAGGACAAACTAAACGACTTCTAAGCATCAGAAGAGATGAACATAAGAATAACTTTAATTTGAAAAATAAGAAATATCATAATGTTATAACCAAACATAGAACTGAAAATATAGGAGAGGATGAAATACCACATGACTTTGATTGAAATAACATACGGATTTTGCATAAAGAAAATAACCTATATAAACTCAGCCAATTGGCCTCAGATATTACAACATTGACTGACAATTCCTCATGCTATATCCTTCCTCGCTCCTTTCATATGACAAGTAATTGATTCAACTTGGTGAAAATTTAATTAATATTCTAGTCAACTAAATAAATATCTTACAACATTCCCCTTTTAAAATGTAAAATAACATGCATACATTTTAAAACAATGCCATCCTTATACATCGAAGATTACCTTACGTCTATTTTCACAACATCTCTCAGTCAATTCGTCAAATACTTATAGCTATAAAAAAATGATATTTAATATTACTTTTGTCTATACAGTTAATCAATGATTTTAATCAACCAAGGCATGCTGGAAGTCAAAGATCTTATAAACTAAAGTTAGTCTCTCTACTATGATATTTCCTGATACTGCATCGATTATAAATTCCGATTATGCATTCAGGATTGTCCACCCTGACCAATTCATATGCATTATGCCCATGTGTTTTCGAAATTCTATAAGGACCGTAAAAGAGGTGGAAAAATTTCTCGGTTACATGTTTAAATTTGTCAGATTTTTTTGGAATGTTTAATAATACTAGGTCAGCGACAACCAGATCGATACCAGAATGACTTTTCTGATACTTTTTTCATTTTTTATAACAATCCCATAATTTTTTGTTAGCCAAAAAAAATTTTAGCATCATGGGTCAGATCTTTCAACTCCGGAAATTTTATCAATTTCTCAATCTGATTTTCAGGTTTTCTTCAAAAATGCAACTCATAAGGAGAGAATCCAGTACTACTATGAGTTGTTATATTCAAATATTCTTCAATTACTGGTAAATACTTAGCCCACCGAGTATGGGTATCCGAACAAAAGGTTCGAAACAACCGGCCCAATTCTCTCATCACTCTTTCCGTTGGGTTGCTTTTAGGGTGTCTCACCGAAGAAAAAACCGAACGTATTCCAGCCCTCTGCAACTCATAACTCCAAATAGGTGATTTAAATTGCGTACCGTTATCAGCCAACACTCTCTTCGGCTTGCCCATTTCAGGAATATATTTGTGCAACAACTTATCTAACGCCGCTCTTGTAGTTTCTCTCCTTATTGCGTATAACTTTACATATTTTGAGTGAACATCCAATAAGACAATAGTACATTACGTGCCCAGGCGCAGAATGAGGGTCATTGCGGGACGAGCATTGTCGCGAGTCTCGGAATTACCCGAATTGTGTGCATTGGCACGTATTTTGTTTTATGTGATTTCGGTGCGTATACGAGTTTTTATGCGTACACTGGAATCTAAACTAGTATTGTAGTTGTTTGCGGCGCTAGTCATTACACTTGATATGTCACGACTAGTCCGGGCCATTTTGATTTTATCAATCTTGTGTTGTAGTAATGGATTTTAGTAGACGCATGTGCAGTTCAAATGTACAAGGCTTTGCCAGTAAGATGCTAACGCTGTACGAAGAAGAAGAAGAATAAGAAGGATTGAGCTTCGTTTCATGGCTATGGGCGCATGCGCAGTTCAATTTTTACATTTCATTCCTTTCTAGCGAAATGTACTACATTGCGCTACTGTTAACTGTAGCGAAAACACGAGTTTGCGCGCTGATGGCACATAAAAATATATTTCACTCCTCCAATTGATTTAGGCAAAGACCCATAAAAATCAACTGTGACTAGATCACCTGGTCGATCAGACTTTATGAATTGAAATTCACCCTCCATTTTATAACTCAACGGCTTTATCCTTTGGCACATATCGCATGTTACAACGAATTTTTTTATATCAGAGCTCATAGATTTCCAATAAAAAAATTGTTTGATGTACATCAACGTATTATAATAACCAGGATGCGCTAATTTAGAATGAATTTGATCCGTAACTTCCATATTTAAGGCTCTAGGTAGAACTACCTGCCAATTATTCAGAGAATGATCCTTACGAAAGAGGACATTTTCATGAATCAAATAATTATCCCTATATCTCTTATTGCTGACTTAATCTCTAATTCGTCTAACACTTTCATCCTGATCCCGCAAGGCTTGTATGTTTTTAAATTTTTTTTTTAAATTCAAATCCAATACAATCGCACTAACAGTAACTGGTGAACAGTTATTAGATGAATCCAAAATAAGTTCATGAATCGTTAGGGTATTAGATTCCTTATCCTCAAATTTACCCGATGGATTTCTACTAAAAAAATCAGCTACTATATTATCCTGACCTGAGCAATGTATTACATCAAAATCATATTTCTGAAGTATCATGCTCCATCTGATTAGCCGCGAACTTTGCAAACTTGCCTTATTCAAGAATGTCAAAGCCTGATGATCAGTAATGATCTCAAATTTAACACCCATTAGATACGTTTGACACTTAATAATTGAGTAAACAATGGCTAGGAGCTCCAGCTCAGTTGTAGTATAATGCTTTTCCGCTTCGTTTAGACATCTACTGACCAAATTTATAACATAGTGATTACCTTCATTATCTGTTTGATATAATATACCACTGATACCTTTTTTAGAAGCATCAGTTTGTAATTTGAATTTACCATCTGGAATATAATGATTCAACATAATACTATCAGCGAAGCTATTTTTTAAATCTGAGTATGCTGCTTTATGCTTTGGTGTCCATTCCCATCTGCTATTCTCTTTCAAGATATCCCTAAAAGGTTCGAGATAATTAGAATATCGTATGACGAATTGTCGATAATAATTGCATCTTCCTAGAAAACTCTGCAAATCCTTCTTATTTCTTGGTTCAGCAAAATCTCTAATTATATTAAGTCTATCGGTATCTGGTCTAATACCATCCAATGAGAGATGAAATCCCAGAAACCTAACTGAATCACGGAAGAATACTGATTTATCTAACCTTAACGTAAAATTTTGTGCTTCTAAGACAGAAAAAATTGTACATAAATCCTGTAAATGGTTTTTGAATGTTCCACGAGAAGTTGTCAATAAATCATCAACATAAGATGTCAGAAATCCGGCAGAAGTGATATACCTTTGAATTATACAGGAAGGCCGTATATTGACGAGAGCTCTTATGCAATGGTATCTGCCAATACCCATTTGCTAAGTCCGTCGTCGAAATATAACGAACTCCATGAAATTTCTGCACAATGTCTTTGATTAGTGGTGGTGATTCACTTTCAGATTCTATGATGCTATTTATATAACGCGCATCTAAATAAATACGAATAGTCCCATCATTTTTTTGTACTATACGCAATGGATTACAATATGAGCTCGTTGATTCCTCAATGATTCCAGCCAAGAGCATCCGATCTATCTCATGGTCTACCGACTCTCTGAATTTCAATGGATCGGATATGTTCTATGTGTGATTTTACTATGTGGTTTTAATTTGACTTCATATTCATAATTTCCTGCAGCGACATCTTTGTGTGAAAATAATTTTTTAAACTTTGATATTTCATTTATAAATATTTCCCGCTCCTCAGAAGTCAATGCTATAAGGGATTCCGCGGTCGATCGTACGTCGGCCAAAAAAATACCATCTTCCAATGCTGAATATACCTTCTCCACCTGTAATATATTTAATTGTGAAAGCTCAAGTTCACTTAAATCCGATTCACAAATTATCTTTTCAAAAGTTTCATAGTCAGTTTTCTCATTCATAGATTTATTAATCAAGCTCACAGAATTATTATTCCCCTTTGAGATATCAATATTGTTATTTACTCTCAAAGATCGTCTCTGATAATTAGCACAATCATTGTCTTGAAACAGAATCGACAAAATATTAAATTCATTATCACAAGAATCACACAAATCGACATTATTGTTTAAATTCATATTTTCTGACATATTTCTTGAATTATCATGTGTATCCACAACTATCGAGTTGCATTGGTTTTTCTCTATCTGGCTTCTGACGTCATGATTAGTTATCTCATAATTACACATCATCGAATTTAAATTCATATTATTACACAATATCTTATTATTAATTTCAATAACAGAATTATTTATATCCGCTACTGACCAACAATTATTTATTTCATCCTTTTGTATACCAATTGATTTTGAACATGTCTGACACGACACAGCTTGCGGAGTCTCTTTGATAGAACTCGCGAAACCCGATATCTCTGCTTCCAACCTTGAACCCGAAAGAATTTGAATAAAAGTATAATCCTCATTACTTGTTGATAATACTCTCTCGACCGAAGGTCGACCGTACAACATTAACTTACAAGGAACATCATAACAGTCCACTATTATCTTTCTATTTTTAAAATCTAGAATCACTTTATCATCCAAAAGCCAATTATTTCCAAAAATTATTTTATTTGACAAACCAGGTACTACTAAAAATGTTACTAATTTTTCATATGTGCCTATTCTGATATTCAAAAGAACTTGCTTTTTTATCCTTGTTGGTTTCTTCCCAATTGCTGTTAAAAGAATACAGTTCGTCACGGGTAATTCCAAAATATCTCCATGTTGCATTAAGTAATCATGAAACTCCTCCGATATACAGGTTACTTGACTTCCTGTATCTACCAGAGCCGGAACCGGAAAATTGAATACGGTGACGATTAACATTAAACATTTTTCCAGTGTAGATACTGTCGGTAGGCGTTCAGCATTACCATCCTGCACAACATCATTTTTTAGGTCCCCTAATATATCATACGGGCCTTGGCGCGCCATTGGACCTAGAGCTGTCGCACCATCATCTAGTTTAAATTATTAATATTCATATTCTGCACCAAAGGTGGTGGAGGAATACTCAAATTCGGCAATGCATGTGAATTAGAACTTTGAGATGAATTTGATTGTAGAGAGATTTTATTAGTTGACATGTATTCTGGTCTCGATCTATTAGAGTCACAATTGTAATGTTGACACTGGCAAGCATTGGAATAACCTGAAAATCTCGATTGTTTATTTCCCAAACCTCTCACATTACCATTGACCCCTGGTAGGTCATACTGCAAACCGCGAATTTTCGGTTGAAACTCTTTTAATTTATTACCACTCTGATATCTGTTCTGTTGACTCCTACGACCATTTTAGCGTTCTTCATGCGTCAAATCAAGATGCGCTAAAGCCTGAGTTACTTTATTTACGTCCGAATAATCTACAGCTGTTAACGCTTCACGCACACGAAGCGGCAATTGATGTATAATACTATAATTAATCTCATAACTTTCGAGTATAGGAAGAAAATATCTAGCCTCTTTATATTGAGGAAAAAAATATGTTTGCAAATTCCCTTTAGTGGAATCAAATTTTTTTGCAGCCCATCTTGATTTCAATTTTACTATAACTGGAATTGAGTAGAATTCAGCCATGAAAGCAACCCTGAATGCCTGATAATTCCGAAAATTATGATACCGAGCTTCGAACCAGATTCTTGCACGACCACCAAGGGCGTTCTCAGTTACCAAAAGTTTTTGTGTTTCAGGAATCTGCTTCGAGGCGAAATAAGAATCCAATGAGCTCAAGAATTCATTCGGGTTCCTACTTAAATCATCCTCAAATTTTGGAACCTTCGTATCACTATTCAAAACTCTTAACCCCGCAACCAAATCATTCACAATCTGACTTCCAACATCCCCCTGCTGTGCGACCGGCGATCGTCTTTCTCTGAGCATATTAATCTCATCGCGTTGTCGATCATTAAGTTGACGCAACTCTTCGATCTCTTTTTGCAAATCTAACAATGTTTGTTGTTCAGCCATTGTTTCTAATAAATTTCGTCGAGCAGAGAACTTATCAAAAGATTTCTTTTTATGATATTGACGCTTTGATTTTGGAGTATCCTCTCCTAACAAAATACTTTTAGGTTTTATAAGAATTGGTGAAACTTGCGAATGCGACATTAATTAAAATTAACAATTACAACATAAATCAATAAAATCATAAAATCAGTAAACAAGAAAACGAAATAAATATTTAATCAAGACTCATTCATGTCCGATGTTCGGGCGCCAAATATAACAATAAATTTATTTATTTTTCTTTTCCTCTATCACTCACACATTAAAATGTCCACAATCTTTAATCATTAGAAGGATTCCACTCACTCTATTTAAAATTAATAGCGATATTAATTTACATTAAAACGAAATGTACTCACAAGTATAACAATACATAACAATTTATTTTGAGATCTTTTCCGTAGGTGTTTTATCCCATGACCGTTGTTAATATCCTCTGACGAAGTTGTTGAGCATGAAGAATGAATATAACAAAATATCTGAGCTTTCCGTTTTTGCTTCAGCATAAGCCTCAGAAGTTGATGATCGCCAATAGGTATCAAGGCACTCAGTGATTCAAAGTGGCGGTAACGGCAATGCCGAATTCCCAGAATTCTGATCTATGGCAACTTTTATTTATTGAAATTATGCCTCCGGAGGGCTTGCCTGTTGGATCCAACTAAACTACCTTCAGTGCCTTCTCTCTTGCCTTCCTATATCTTTTGTCCTCCTCTTCTCAATCACTCAGCCAATTGGCCTCAGATATTACAACATTGACTGACAATTCCTCATGCTATATCCTTCCTCGCTCCTTTCATATGACAAGTAATTGATTCAACTTGGTGAAAATTTAATTAATATTCTAGTCAACTAAATAAATATCTTACAATATAAAAGTTTGTAAGTATTAATAGACATATATTCTTTTTTATTTAAAAGCTCCTGAAGAGGAAGTCAGTTCGACTTCGAAACGGCGAGTATTGTAAAATGATTTGTTTTTTTAATTAAAATTTAATCCACTGAGATATGTTGTCTGATTGTCCGAAGACGTTGTTTCTACCTACTTACTAATATTATATGATTCTCGGACGTAAAAAGTACATTGAATATATATTTTAATTTCAAGGTATCTTCTCTACATTATCTAATAAATCCTAAATTGTTTAAACAAATTGAATTTGTTTAAACAAATTTTTTTCATCAATTCGCCTAAAATTCTGGTTTCTTGTAATAAATCTATATATTTGAATTTCAAGGTCTCTTCTCTACGTTATTTAATAGATCCTAAATTGCTTAAACGAATTAAATTTGTTTAAACAATTTTTTTGCTCAATTCGCCTAAAATTCTGTTTTTTGAGATCGAACTGGCCAGCTGTTATTTTGAAGTGACATTATTTATATTTACAAATAATTTCCATTGTTTCAATAATAAAATTATTTTTTTCAACATTCCATCAAATCCTATTAGAAAATTCATCTTTTCGTACCAGAGCCATGATGTAATTTGTTTATCAATCAATTTTCAAAGAATTTTCTCACACAAAATTTGGATATTCCTCTTCTTTACTAACAGTTTTTTAATTGAGTGCTTGAAGTCCCCTTAACTACTAATGTACTAATGGTCAATTGGTCACTGGCGACTGTTACAAGTATTATAATATCTCATCTCAAATATTTCTATAGAGAGACTTCTCCAACATTTTCAGGTATACCTTTGCTGGGGATTTATATTCAGCAGAGACCTTCGAGCCTTTGTATAATTGTATTCTTGTTCCCCACTTTTTCAAAACGACCCTCCATGTTGAATAGGGCTGCTTCTTCCTTCGTTCTCCTGTCCCTTTGTACCGTTAGTAGCAGCCATTAGTTTCTTGTCTGTGACAGTGTTAGCTACATTTATATTTAACATGACAGAATTACGAAAGAAAGTGTTTTTAGTTGAGTTTGAAGAACAGAAAATTATTGGAAGTAAACTTCCAAGCAATTTACAAGTTTTGAGAGTTTTACTATATAATATGAGATACGTAAAGTTAAGTTTAAGACTGAGTGCTCATCTTGTCGTGGATGAAGTGAAAGTTTTCTGGACAAAGGCAAATCTACCGATAAGAGATCACCAACGCTGCGTGGAAAAAGTGGAAAAGTTATATGAAGAATACAGGAAGATAGAAAAAAATTCCAACTCAAGAGCAGATGCACAAGTGAAGAAGGAGGATGATTTTTTACAAAAGCTGAAATAATTGTTTGACATTGCACCGCAATCAGTGTTAGAAGACTCAAAAGTTTCAGCCAAGGTTAAATTATATTTAACTAATCAAAAGAAGGACACTCGAGAAGGATATCTTGTACCCGTAAGAACATACATCGATGAAAAGGAGAGAGAACTGGAAATTCTCGAAATTCGGAAAAAACGTGTTTGTGAGTAAATGAAACTGTTGGGTAAGTTTCGCATTTTTTCACAAATAAGTTTTGCAAATGAAAGAAAGGGAAAATCCTTCACGATGGTTTTTTGTAACACTTTTCAACATTTTTTAATGTGCATTTGAATTTTTTTCAAGAAAATGCTTGATCTATTTATTTATTCATATTATAATTTGTTCTACGTACTCATCAAAATGTCTTAGAATGCTTAGAGAACGTTGAAATTCCATAAATACGAAGTATTTTTACATAATGTTCATTCTTGAGTTTTTAAGAAATTCGTGAATTACATACTGATTGCTGACATTTTCTATACGTTCCGAAACGTTTTTTGCGAACATTATTAAAAAAGTAAATCAACCATTTGTGATTATTGAATTGAACTGTTTCATTAATTTTAATGTTATGAAGTAAACAAAATTATTAACATTAGAATTTCATTGAAATTTTTAATTTCAGACACCAATGTGGAATTAGCATCGTCAACAAGTAGCAGTGAATCGCCTAGGACATTCAACACCAGCTTTTCTTCTGAAGATGTGGAAATGGAATCGGTACCTGGTCCATCTGGTATCCAAACACCTCCGAAAATAACCGTTTTAAATGAAAGACTTGCTACAGCTCTTGACGCAGCGAAATTGAGTGACAGACAGGCAGTTCATATCCTTACAGCTTGTGCTGATGCATCTATCTTCTACTATTTTGAGCAGATCTTCTATACATCGATTCAGGCAAAAATTCAAAATAGAATACATGGAGAAAATTCGAGAGAAAAGTAAGAAGTTCAAGGATAAAGCAGCCGTCTTACATTGGGATGGGAAATTGCTGCCTGCACTCACTGGCAAGGAAAAAGTGGATCGACTGCTTTCGAAACAAAGTTTGGGCAGACAACGGGTCCAAATGTTCCGTTCTTCAAGAAATTTCAAGATTCCTGGAGTACCACCACGAGGAGTTTCCTTTCGAGTTCCTGGAGCAATGCACCAGGCTAGGTGGATGGCAAAAGCCCTTTACATTCTCAAAATATTCTTCTTCAGAAACGTGTATCCTCTGTCTAGCAGTGATCTGAAGTCTTGCCGCGAAATTTGTATATTTCTAGTAAAATTTTACATTAAAATATGGTTCAATGCACCTCATGCTGCCAAGGCGCCACAAGAAGACCTTCAAATATTAAAATCAATTCATCTCTTTGAAAAGCAGGATCGAGAAATTTCCACTGCTGTCTTTGAAAAGTTGAGCTTACATCTTTGGTACCTTGTACCGGAAACTGCTGCGTTAGCTTTCTTCGACGATGAAATTCCATCAGTGAGAAAAAATTTGATGGTTCAGGCCTTATCCCAAGAATCCAAGAAACCAATTATGGATTACAAACGTAACCAAGCAAAAAAGTGCATGGAACTTCTGGATAAAGAAATTGAATACTTCATCTCCAAAGATTCAATGAAATTCTTTTCAGCTTTCCAGATAGAAACATCCTTCCTTGAAGAAGACGCTTCCCACTGGATGGGGAATGCAGCCTATGAAAAAGGGAAGAAAATTGTTTCTCAGCTCAAAGTGGTCAACGATGTTGCAGAGAGGTGTCCAATTGATGTCTGACTTTAACGATTTAATAACGAGAGATGAGGATCAAAAACAATTCTTATTGCATGTTGCTAGTGAGTACATGGAAAAGTTTCCAGACATCAACAAATCAACACTATCTCTCGACGCACAGCGGTAACAAATGTAGACTGAGAAATTAACAAAGAAATGTAATTAATATGTTACAATTGTTACATAGTAACAATTATGTTCCTACGGAAGTGTCAAATGATATTTATATTCATGGTTATTTTAACATCTCTCTTGAAACCAACCTTTCTTTAATTTATTGCTACAGCAGATTAGGACTTATGAATTTCAAATTTTGTTTACGGTTATCCTAATCTAGGAAGCACCTGGACATCTGTATTTTATTGCAGCAATAGGCAGCTTAAAGTAAGTGTGGTCTTTAAGGGACTCTCTTTATTATTAACCTAGCCAAGACCCAATCTTGATCGTCCTAAGATTTCAACTACCTTGTAAGTCCTCCCACTTCAACCAACCTTTATGCTTTCCCTCAAATTTGTGACGTCACGTGAAGGAGTGTCTACGTACCTCCACCTTTTATTTGTAAACTAATCACGATACTTCTTATGTGCTCAACTCTGTAATCTAAGTGTCTTTCTGTGTACATAAAATTTTTCTCTGTGTTATGTGTAACCCAATAAACCCATCTTAACGCAATCAAAACATAATAAAATTGTTAGAATTTGGAAATCAATAATTAGAGTATTTATTATTTTAAGAAAAAATTTAACTCCTGAATTCACTGAAAAAATATTGAAAACAATTGAATTTTTTTGAATAAATAATGGAATGTTGAAAAAAATAATTTTCTCATTTAAACAATGGAAATCATTTGTAAATATGAATAATGTGACTTCAAAATAACAGCTGGGCAGTTCGATCTCAAAAAACAGAATTTTAGGCGAATTGAGCAAAAATTTTTTTAAACAATTTAGGATTTATTAGATAATGCATAGAGGATACCTTAAAATTAAAATATATAGGTTTATCACAAGAAAAGCTGACTTTTTTACCATAAATTGCAAAAAAGTAGAAAATTAATAATAATTAATTGTTTAAACAATAGAAATAAATTAATATATAAATAAAGAAATAAATAAAGTTACTTTCAGATAATAAACTGCCATTCCGATCTCAGAGAACAGATTTAAAACGAATTTGATAGAAGAACATATTATTTAAACAAATAGAATTTATTTAAATAAATGGAAATTAACTAAAAAACATTTGTAAACATTCCAATAGACCTATAGTAATGATTTCCGGAAAAAAAGGAGAATAAACTGCTTAAGAGTCAATTTCCTGAAGAATGTACATTTTTCGATTTAAGGGTAGTTTTCAGGGCATCGTGGGGGTGTGTTAGGGGCGTCAAATCCATATGTATGATAGGTCAAATTCTTCGTTGGAAAGTACTCTAGAAGGCTTATAACTTTAATGTTAACTTTTCCCTAACCCTGAACAATTATTCGAAAAATACCAAAAAGTGACTTTCTCCCATGCAAATTTCAAGTCCCAACAGGCACCACATAAAATCAAAATTTTGTATAAAGAAAAAATAGGACCTTTATTTTTTTGGATTTCGAAACTTTTTGGGGGGATCGTTTGCATTTATTTAGAAGTCGCCATTTTGGACCACCCTAGTGTCCGGCCTTCATTTCCCAAAATTGGCCCTCTTCCCAGGTGTCTCCCGCCTTCCTTGGAAGGTTGAGCTCCCAGATTCGGGACAGGGTTTCCTCTTCGACCCCTGGAAAGGGATCTTCTTCTCTTTGGTGGCGCTGTGGCTCCTTGTTGATCAAATGAGGCCTCAATGCTTTGCCTTCTATTTTAATTGTAATGAACATGCGTTCATCAAAACCTAACGAACTAACATAACTTCTCCGTCTCTGTATTCTTCTTTCAAAGAATGGATAAGCTTCTTGACTTGGAAACCTCCATTTTTGTAGCCCATAATTTACCTGGAATCCAAATTCGTAGGCACCGTTGATTCCAAAAATACACTCACAATCGAACGATGGCGCTAAATAGACTTCCAGGGGCTTACTTACCTCACTAAGTTCGAACATCATTACTGCCTCGCCTGTCGTATTTCCAAACAGACCATTAGGGTAAATGATGCCGGCGGTGGTGATTGAATTAAAGTGAATTTGCACTTCTCGGAATTTATCCAGTGCTCGCTTGCCCAATTAAGTGCAACACGAACCAGAGTCGAGTAAGGCCCTAACTTTTTTACCGTTAAACTTAATGTCTTTGAATAATCTTCTATCTAATCTTACTGAGCATAGTGCATATCCCTCATGATCTTCGACGTCACTCTGGGGGTCCGTTCTGCGCGTTTAGGGGCGTCCTGACCCAACTGGCAGGTCCCATTACGCGTTCCGGATACGGGGCCTGCGCATGCGGTGCACGTATGCGCGTTATGGTCGGGTTCACCACATCTGTGGCAGAAAGCTTTCCTCACTATCTCACAATATCTAAAACTATGACCTAAGGTGCCGTAGTTCCAACATCCTGGGCGGACTTGGCTCGTCCCCTTCGTGGGGGTTACTGCCGAAGTTACAACGATGGCCGCTTTAAAAGCTGAAGCGTTTGGATTTAACTCCCTAGCCGGTAGTTGTTGCGTGGTGAGAGGTACTAATGGCGGGAAATATGGCGGGTACCATGATGCGTATGGTTGCTGTGGGCTTGGAATCCACTCGGCTGCATACGTTGGTCGGTTTACATTCCTAACTCCCTGCGGTTGAGAGTATTTGTTTGGCATGCCTTCGTTCATCAGCATATGCCTCTGTTGCGCTGGGCTATGTTGCAATCCTTGAATTTGGCTCACCATTGTTGCGGTCTTCTCTCGCCGGCCTTTTCTCTTCCTTTTTGGCACTCCTTTTCTCTTGAGTGAAGCTTTTGCATCCTGGCTTACTTCGTGTTCCGTTGCCGCCATCCTGGAGGAGGACCTCGCCTTTGGTTGGTAAGCCAATTCCGGCAGCAGTGACTCCTCGGGAGGTGGTGGGGGCACATAGGTCCGAGACATGGCTTGGGACGCTTCAAACAATACGCCTAACCTCTCTAGTTCTGAGAAAGAGTTAAACTCCTCTGTCCCGATGTTGGCTCAATAGCGAGGATACTAGTTGTTGTACACCAACTCCATCTCTTCCGCCATCGAGTGGGGAGGGTGGAGGTGCTTGAGAATCAGGCGAATGTTCATCAGGAAATCGGCCAGACTTTCGTCTGTTCCCTAAGTCCGATTCCTTGCCTTGTCTCGGATTCTGGTCTGAAAGTTGACCCTACCGAAACGACGCCTTAACGCTTGCGCGAAGTCTTGCCTACTTCCTGACGGATTGCATTACGGGCGATTGGTCGAGACTCGTGTGAAGGCGAATCATTTCGGTTTGGTTCTTCATCCGCGGTTAAGTACGAGGCTCTCGTGGGGGTGAAAGCCTGGCTACTATTTGCGCACGCTTCACTGCCAGGAGCGAGAAGTGGAGCCAGCCTCCTAGAAGACCGCGGAGTATTCTCAAACGCGGTTCTTGCCGAGGCTTCACTTCCCTTTCTTGCACTAGCTGTCAAGCGCTCCACTACGGTCTCTCTTGGCGCACCCCTTGTACCTGCTGGCCCCAATGCGGTGGTGGAGCGGCCAAGCGGTTTACGAAATGATGGCGGAGTATTGTCGTTGCCTCCGGTGACCACTCGTCTTGTGGGGGTGCTGACGCAAACATTACTCCCTTTTCCGTTTCACCATCCGAAAGTTGCTTCGACAACTCAGTTTTGACTTTATGGAAAGTGAGTCTTCTCGTGTCAGATACCACGTAGCGTTTGGGGCACTGGTGGTATCACCGACCCACGACGGACCTGCCCTCACGCTACTAATATCGAGCGCCTCGTCTACCATTGAGTTCCAAGAGACATTCATTCCTCGATACTTCGGGTTTTGCCGAACTAACCTCCATGCGAGTGCGGACTCGTCTCCCTCGGTACTCAAACGCCAATACCGAAGAACCTCCTCTAGTTCAGTCAGAGATAGCATACTTGCCCATCCGATTACCTCATAGGTGGTTTCTGCCATTAACTGACCAATACGTCTCGGTGATTCCCGTTACTTAGACCGTATGCTACTAAATCACGCTACAATTTCTAATATGTCGCACTACCCTAGTAATGCTCTTTCCTATTAACCTAAATATTACGACTACGAGTGAAAACTCGTTAACTCAGGATTTATCCTAAACGGCGAAATCCTGTCTGGTCTCGCTTGACCGTTACGTAAGCACACTACATCTTTTTCTTGATTCCTCGAAAACCGAAAAGAATCACTAAATCTTTTAAAATGTGCCTTCATAGTCCCTTTATTCCAACACTATACTGTTTATTCTCAGAAACTTTCCAAAGTTTCTGAAATTCGCGTGCACTTGCGAGACCGAGATTATTTCGAAATTATTTATCTTTCGAGAATAAAACAGTTTTATTATAGCTTTTTATGAACTTTAATGCAACTAATTTTTGAAATGTTGTGACCTGACGATCACGCCGTGATCCCTATTCCCTCCTGAATCTGAAAAGAAAACAAAGATTAATTAAACAAAGTAAGCAGCATGCTGGCCGGAAAGGACTCACTAATTAATAAACATTCTATATTTATTATATACTTAGGTACTATATTATTATGTAAGTATTGCTATCCCAGTATTCATTAGTTGTAAGGCTATAGTAGGTCAGATTATATTAATATAATTTGTTAGACAAAGATAAGAATTAAAATGTACATACCTTGGAGCAGTTATCACTAGGCTGTGGACAGCACAAAGATGGTTAAGGACGACGATGGGGTGCTTTATCTAGGTCAGATTATATTAATATAATTTGTTAGACAAAGATAAGAATTAAAATGTACATACCTTGGAGCAGTTATCACTAGGCTGTGGACAGCACAAAGATGGTTAAGGACGACGATGGGGTGCTTTATCTGGCTCCATATGACGACAGGAATTCCCTGGATAATAGCTGGTCTCTTAGGAGGTAAACTACATGGCACTGCATATTGTGACGTGGTAAATTTTACCCGTCACAAGGAAAAAGGTTTAATTTAACAAACTCACCGGTGACAGGTGGGGTTATGTCCCCGGGGAAAAAGTCGTGAGACGAGAGCCCGCACTTCGTCGTCACCCGAGAGCACTCGAAACACACTTTCGCGCACCACACGCACTCACGCTTCCTGTCCTGTCTGTTTCATGAGCAACACGAAGATAACAGCACCGGAGGACAGCAGCGTTGGAGATGAGACACTACCGGCTACCGAATCAACATAAACGCTGGCCGCCATGTCGAGTTTCGAGCCACGATGGATCGACGCTTCGATTACCACCATCATCGATCGTTCGAGAGCGACACAGCAGACGACCAGATGCCACCACGTGACCCGGAAAATGTACCCTAGGGCGCATAGGCCCTGGGGCTTGATATGAAACATATTTGATATTTAGCATCTTGTATATTTGGTGATGCTAAATTTATGCAGTTCGATGGAAATGAACACTAATTGCAATAGTGTCAATCCACTGTAAGCGCCGTTTATTGTAATTGAGAGAATCGCGTGTTGAAGAAAGTTATTTGCCCAGGGCAATTTTTATACTAGGCACGAGTTGCCTCTTCATCTATTGGATGTTGGACATGTGACCTGTTTCCGAGTCCGCGATTGGGTCACGCGTGTAATTCGTGGGGCAGGTCGGGAATTCTGTCAGCGTCGCGTCGGCCATCGTCACTCTCGTCCTGCGACTACCACCGACAGGTTTCTCCCGTAATTATCAACCCTTCAAAAGAGACGCCGGATTCTTTTTAACCCAGGATGTCTGATGAATTTGTCCTGCGGTTCTTACCGGAGCTTGGAGACATCGTACAGGTAGCGTGAGCGTTATTACTAAACTTTATTTCTCTGGCCAGTGGTCCGGAAAGTACTGAACTGTTGAACCGATATTGACGCCATATAGCGTACTATGCAAATACCGGCCACTTAGCCTTTCTTCTTCTCTTCTCTCTCTTGCTCGCGGGTGTTTCTATATGTAAGTGACCTTTTTTTATGTACATTCGGAAGGCAAAAATTGATTATATAAGGGAAAGTAGTGCTAAATTCTAGTTCTCTCGGGTGGGGACGCGGTAGTATAAGTCGAATTCGCCATATTGTCGCGTGGCTCGGAAAGTTCCGAGATTTATATCATTTTGTTTATTGATCCTGAATTTTGATTTTGTTATTCCTATCCTGTTTTAATTTATATCGAATCTTGTTCATTTACAATAAAGCTTGTTAAACTATTTTACATTGTTTGATCAAATTCTGACTATCATTATTTACCCGGTAATGTGTTGTGACCTTTTGACCCCGCCTTGTGTTGGTTAATTTCGAGTCTCATTACTTCTGGAAGAAATTTTGTCACTAACCGGAGTGACTGGCGCTCAACAAAGAAAATAAAGAAAATATTTTATTTCGGGTCGTTCCGAGTCGAAATAAAATCCGTTGGGTAGCCAAAAATAAGAGTGCCAGGTCACGGGTAAGACCTGCATTTCAATATACAACACTATACATTTATCCACCACTAGTTCATTGCCAGCACGAAACGCGAGTGACTGCCCGGAATCACAAACACGCAACACAGAGTGGAGTACGCGATCACGTGTGAACAAAAGATCGATTGACAGTAAAGTAATCAATCGAAGTGGGACTTGGCTGCAGACATATTTTCAACACTGACAGCTGCTTGGCTAGTTCCTAGAGTGGCCGCGTGAGTACGCAGCTCGTCTCCAGCGACCTGGACGCCACCTATTCTCCATAGCACAATACCTTCCCTGAACGTTTTATGAACGTTCCCATGGAATGTTCGGAAGGTTCCATTGAAACGTTCATGGAACGTTCCTAAACTAAGAAAATGTCCGGATTTTTTTAATGTTCCAAAGCAATGTTCGCTGAATATTCCTGTGGAACGTTCCAGGAAGGTTCAAAAGGTATATTGAGAGAACGTTCCGCAGCAATATTCAGAGAATATTCAAAGAGAACATTCCTGGACCCTTCCATAGGAACATTCAGAGAGCATTTGCAACGAACATTCGTAGAACTTTTCGCGGGAACATTCTGGGAACATTCACAGAGAACGTTTTGGATCATTCGGCAAAAACATTTAGCGAACATTTTCTGAGAATGTTCCTGGAATCATTTGCTACAGCATTAAGGAAACTTTCTTATAGATAATCCTGCAGCTTCAAATATACTAATGTAGGGAATGTTTTTTGAAAATAATTTTGGACATTAATTTATGGGTAAAATGAAAAGAAATAATTATAGATATTAGTATTTGATTTATATATTTTAAAATACTTTAAGTACAAAGAAAAAGACGCTATAACGTTTACTGAACTATGGCTTTAATAAAATATTTAAATTAATTAAATTTTTTTATCTAGGTAACATTTGACGTTTCCAGGAATGCGATCGTCGTTCGGATCTAATTTATTCTTTAATGTGTGGAAGCAATAGTCTTCATCCTGTAAAAAAAAAATAGTTTTTAATAGGTAGTGGACCAATTTTTTGCATATTTTAGGTTGTAATAAAATTTGTATAAAAAAGTCTAAAATTTTGTATAATTACAATAGTATATTGCATGCCTAGGCGCACAATGAGGGTTATTGCGTGACGAGCGAAAATTCTCGCAGGAGATCGAAGCCAAGGAGATGGTGAGGCGTAGTCGAGGTGTAGCCGATGCGTAGTTGAGGCAAAGCCGAGAAGAAGCCGAGGCGCGATCAGTCCTGCGGGCATTGTCGCGAGTTTCGTAATTTTCCGAATTGTGTGCATTGGCACGTATTCTATTTTATGTGACTTCGGTGCATATACGAGTTTTTATGCGTACACTGGAATCTAATCTAGTATTGTAGTTGTTTGCGGCGCAAGTCATTACACTTGATACGTCACGACTAGTCCCGGCCATTTTGATTTTATCGATCTTGTGTAGTAGAAATGGATTTTAATAGACGAATGCACAGTTCAAATGTACAAGGCTTTGCCAGTAAGGTGCTAACGCTGTACGAAGAAGAAGAAGAATCAGAAGAAGATTGCGCTCCGTTGCATGGCTATGGACGCATGCGCAGTTCAATTTTTACATTTTATTTCTCTGTAGTGCAATATACTAAATTTTGCTACTGTTAACTGTAGCGAAAAAACGAGTTTGCGTGCTGGTGGCACATAAAAACAAATTATGTGCCTCAGCCGCGGAAACTCGTTTTTCCGTTCTAGCTGAGAGTAAAGCAATGTTGTATATTCCGTTACAGAGGAATACAATGTAGAAATTGAACTGCGCATGCGCATTATAGTCTTACAGCGGAACGCAATCTATTTCTTATTCTTCTTCTTCTCACTTCTTCTTCGTACAGCGTTAGCACTGACTACTACACAAGACCGATAAAATCAAAATGGCCGGGACTAGTCGACAATTTGCCCCCGCTTCGTACAACTAGCGCAGAAACAACTACAATAAGTACTAGATTAGATTCCAATGTACGGATACAAACTCGTATCCGCACCACAGTCACATAATAGTATATTATGTGCCTAGGCACACAATGAGGGTGATTGCGTGACGAGCGACAATGCTCGCAGGAGATCGAAGTCAAGGCGTAGTCAAGGCGTAGTCGAGGCGTAGCCGATGCGTAGTCGAGACGTAGCTGAGGCAAAGCCGAGACGAATCCGAGGCGCGATCAGTCTTGCGAGCATTGTCGCGAGCCTCACAATGTCCCGAATTGTGTGCATTGGCACATATTCTATTTTATGTTACTATAGTGCGGATACGAGTTTTTATGCGTACATTGGAATCTAATCTAGTACTTATTGTAGTTGTTTGCTGCGCTAGTTGTACGAAGCGGGAGCAAATTGGCGACTACTGACTAGTCCCGGCCATTTTGATTTTATCGATCTTGTGTAGTAGTCAGTGCTAACGCTGTACGAAGAAGAAGTGAGAAGAAGAAGAATAAGAAATAGATTGCGTTCCGCTGTACGAAGAAGAAATGGGAAGAAGAAGAATAAGAAATAGATTGCGTTCCGCTGTAAGACTATAATGCACATGCGCAGTTCAATTTCTACATTGTATTCCTCTGTAACGGAATATACAATATTGCTTTACTCTCAGCTGTAACGGAAAAACGAGTTTCCGCGGCTGAGGCACATAAAATAGAATATGTGCCAATGCACACAATTCGGGACATTGCGAGACTCGCGACAATGCTCGCAGGACTCATCGCGCCTCGGATTCGTCTCGGCTTTGCCTCAGCGACGTCTTGGCTTCGATCTCCTGCGAACATTGTCGCTCGTTACGCAATCACCCTCATTGTGTGCCTAGGCACATAATATACTATTATATTTATTAAAAAGAATTTTTTTTTTGTAATTATATAAATCCAAGAGTTGAGATACCTTGTTCAGGCTATAGTATGTTTCATTATTTTCCCAAATTATGAATCTGATATCTTATTTTACTTGAACATGATTTTTCAGAAATAAATGTCGGTAATATAGGAATGTGATCACATGGTCTGATTGATCCATGTCACCAAGAATTGGCAAGAACTCGTATAAATGTTCTCACCACTAGAATCTTTAACGGAAAAAAAATTTTCAAAAAAGAACTATATATACTATATGTAATACATGTTTTATCTGCATTTAGTAAATGTATAGAATGAAGACGTGACTTAAGTAACCATAGGGAAAGCACAAGTGCGGGTATTGTGCGCACGGTGCTTGTCATCGCTATTAAAAATCACTGCTGACTTTGAACCACGATATCTCAGTGAAAAAAAGACATAGGGCATTTTTAAAAATACAGTTGGAAACCTTATGAAAATTCCACGTCTAGTGTTGCTCAAAAAATATTTTGTTGACCTTCTGAAAATAATACAGCACGTGAGGAGTTAAAAAAAAAATTCAAGATTTTCTCAAATTCTCTACCTCAAATTCAACTTTTTGCATGACCTAGGAAATTTTTTTCACAATCTGAAAATTATACTACGTGGAGTCTAGAATCTTATCTTTAATTTAAGCCAAGAAAACTTAAAAAATATTCATGGGTACCCGAGATACGATTAAAAATGTTTAATCGTATCTGAGTTGAACTTTAATCGACGATCACGATTCTCGGACGGTTTGTTGCTCGCCTCCTTCGTTGAAGCAGGACCGAAATGGCCACGCACAAAGGTGGCGCGTAAGTGGAGCCCCCTTATATGTATTTTTGATTCTGTTCATTTGTAATTTTTATTTCTAATTATTCTAAATTTCAAAAAATATTTATTGTTATTTGTGATTATTAAAACTTATTTAAATCCAATATTATCCCCATATTAACGAATAGAACAATGATATGTAAACATTTTTTATTTCTTAAAATTCTTATAAACTACAACATTAATAAAAATTTTAATAGTCATTGTAAATATCAACTAAGAATGAAAGGAAAGAAAATAAAGGAAACACGTTCTTGGATCAAAGAACATATAAGAGAGCTCCACTTAGGCGCCAGCATTATGCGTGGCCTATTCGGTCCTGCCTCAACGAAGGAGGCGAGCAACATACCGGCCAAGAACCGTTATCGTCGATCAAAATTCAACTCAGATACGATTGAACATTTTTAATCCTGTCTTGGGTACCCATGAATATTTTTCAAGTTTTCTTGGCTTAAATTAAAGATAAGATTTTAGACTTTATGTCGTATAATTTTTAGATTTTGAAAAAAAATCTCCTAGGTCATGCAAAAAGTTGAATTTGAGGTAGAGAATTCGAAAAAATCTTGAATTTTTTTTTCAACTCCTCACGTGCTGTATTATTTTCAGAAAGTCAAAAAAATATTTATTCAGCATGGCTAGACATGGAATTTCATAAGCTTTCCAACTCTATTTTTAAAAATGCCCTATGACTTTTTTCACCGACATATCGGGGTTCAAAGTTAGCAGTGATTTTTAATAGCGACGACAAGCACCGTGCGCACAATTTCCGACGGGAGTGTATAGTGTTCTTCATTGTTTCTTAGGTTCATTTGAATTACTTACATTTTACTTCTATACAAACTTCAGTAACTTTTAACCATTAAGATAATTCTAAAATTTTCTATCAATTAGCCATATTGTTAACAAAAAAATTTCTTCAAATTTTAATTTTCACATTTTTATATAAGATGTATATTTTTTGTTTAAATTAAGGGTGATCACCTGCGTGATACCAGATTTTTGACACATTTTTTAAGAATTTTTTCTCTGTGACAAAAAAAGATTTTTCAACCATTTATTTTTTAAAGTATGATTTCTTTGTGCTGCTTTTATACAATTTTTTATTTTGCAGTTTATAATTTTGAACATGGCGTAATTGTACGTTGCTTCAACCTCCGAGAAAAGTGATAGTCATCCGGTGTGCACGATTTCTTCCTTCGTGGTGATCCTTGTAAGTTAATGAAATGTACCCAATTTTTATTTGTCTTTGTGTCCTTAGTGACTTACATTTAGTCTGCTATTCCAGGACCGTAAAGTTCGCCTTCTTGTTCTTGTAAGTGTTCACGATGTTCCGCTTGCCTCTCTCGTTGTTCAATTCTGGCTTGTTTTGTCTCCGCACTCATCCTTCGTTCCGAGCAGTCTAAACGCTTCATGTCACACAGAGAGGCGCATGCCTGAGTATCGAGCCCCAAAGTTATCTCCATGCTGCTCATCGTTTGAAGAATTCTCGTATACCCTTCATTGAAAATAATTATTGCCAAAAGAGTTGCAATTTCAGTGATGGATTTGCCCGAATGCAGGTGTTTTAGGGCGAGAAGCCAAATACAACTGATAAGTGACTCATTGTTGTTCTGAGTGTGAGCGCCTGAGCATCTCTTTAGTAAATTTGCTGAGGATAAATCTTCAAAAACTGATTTGATTGCGTTCAATACTGCGGTACTTAATGGCACTCGTGTGTGTGTCTGTGAAAGTTTCTAAGGAATCTGTTGCCTCGGCCTGACGGCACTTGCACCAACTGTGCTCAACAGGAGGGTAACTCATGTTCTGCTGATTTTCATCCGACGAGTTGCAATGAAAATATACTGCTCAAATCGCCTCTCTCATTTGTTCGATAGAATTGGCGTTCCTCCGGATGGCTAATCCGTAAAATTTTATTAACTCCCTAATTGATTTGTCACTGAGCTTTCCTTTACCGTTTCCTCCAATGCCTTTGTTTTTCTTTTCAACGTTTCTCAATTTTGTTCCCATCCTTTTCTCGACATGGCCGACGCACTCTTTTTTTCCAACTTGAAAGTCATCTCCATATGGATTTAAATCGATGATTCCATTGAACGTTTTAGTATCTTCGTCACCAACATAATTTGTATACTTCACGCCATACTTTTCTTCGCATCTTTGAAACATTTCAGTGATTCCAATTATTTCAATTTTTCCCGCGCTACAATCATGATTTGATGTACCTGAAGTTCTGAACATTTAGATGAACGAAATGCAAAAAAAATTTTTTTTTTTTTTCAATTTTGTGATGCAGTTTGATTCATAGATGCAAACAACTAGAGCCTATGCACAAAAAAGTGAAAAAATTTTTGATTAGGAGATAAAACAACCCCCTTTATAATAACAGTTTCAAGAGCAACACAATATACCAGAATGACGCGGTTGTTACTCAATTTTTGTAAATTTTATTTACCACAAAATTCTCTTTTTTGATACCAAGTAATCTAAGTGGGGTACGAAAATCCGGACGCACCCTTAAAAGCTTGGAATTCACGCTGTCAGCTGCTCATCTAAAATCGAGAAATATGTTTCCCTCTATTTCGTGCAAAAGAGACACAAACGATACGTGAAAAACGAACTGATGAAATATATAATTTAAAAAAATTATATTCCTTTTGCAGGTACAGTCGACCGGTAATCGAAAGACATGGGCTCGAATCGCAGCGCAGTCGAAAGCGTATTTTTTTCCACAGAAAGATTTTGAATTCTTTCGATTCTACTATACAGTAATAGTTCCTTAAATTATTCCTACATGAAAGATGTTATAAGTGAAAACTAAACTTTCTATTTTTGAATAGTAGTGACATCAAACTGATGTCACCTTGAACGTTTTATCCGTGAGAGATTTTAGAGAAGAACTGACGAGGCCTGCCTGAACCTCTACATATATAGGCAGCTAAACCCAGGAGGGGGAGATCATCAACCACTACATATACGGGTAACTAAACCTGGGGGAAGGAGGTCATCATCTGGCCTGGTAACACCCCCAATTTTAGACATAAATTAACCCTTTAATTTTTAGATTTTACCCGTCTGTTTTAGACATAAATTAGTCTCTTAATATACTGAATTCTTAACCTCCTTACTTTTGGTATTTCGGTGGTTACCAAGGGTTGCAAGCTAGAACTGTACGTGGCAACGTTCGTCAGCATTGTTACCTCTGTTTTTACACAGAATGTACAGAGTTTTTTGGGCATACACTTTTGTACGAATTCGAGTATTCCTAATCTGTACAGAACATAGGCTGATCCTAATTCTAACGCTGTGTAACCTAAATAGCTTAACCAATCCATAGTTGTTTCTCTCCATGTTCTTAGTATTCTGTCAGTGGCTATTGATTTTAACATATTTTCTGCATCGTCTAGGCTTAATTTGGCTTGTCTTAATTCATTGTTATCTATAATTTTAGGGAGAGATATTAATTTACATTCTAAGGTTTTTAGATCATCGTTAGAGTAACTAATGTTGTAGGTTACATTGAATTCGTCGTAAACTTGTCCCTTTAGATTTTTTGCTAAGGTAAAGTGCGTCCGTTCCATTATAGATTTTACAATTTGAACCCGTCAGTAGTGAGGATTGTTTAATCTTTAGGTGTTCTATTCCTGTTTCGCAGCTAATATCTAAATCTACCTCCTTCATTGGTACTATTATGTATCCGTTTAGTACGGGTATGAAGGTTTCTTTGTGTAAAGCAGAAGGTGAAGTTTTACATTTGTTCTATGAGTATCGCTTAAATATCGTAGCTTAGCATGTTTCACTGTCAGTCAACCTAAGGTTTGGTTGGTTTCTTTCGCAAATTTTATATTCGCTTATCGTCGTACATTTATTTATTGTTTCCTTGTCAGTAATTACATATGAGTCTCTAAATTTTATTAAATAGTCATGGTCGGGAATTACTGCAAAATATAGGTTTTGGATAGAATAAGGGATAGGTTAAAATTTGAATTTGATTTGTGTTTAATTTGTATTGTTACGTCACAAGTACGTAAATACTTACTTTGATCGACGATTCCTCATTTTAAGTTAGGATCGAATGATCCTCGCTTAGGGATGAGGATAAGTCAATGAAAAGACACAACGATTATTAAATATTACAAATTAAATTTATTAAAATAATTATAAATTTGAAATTATAAAATTGTTGATACAATTAGTATGAAATTGGAGGCACATGCTAATTGGTTGGAAAAAGAGAGAAGATGAAGAAAGAGAGAGAGAGAGGAGTTCGGTACTTTTATGATTTTCCCTTTGTTTTCTTAAGTATTCCTCACAGGTATGACTGCGATGCGATTCCCATAGGTGTGACTGCGAAAGAGTGAATATCCACAGGTGTGACAAGGACACAACAACTATTCACCCTTTTTGGCACTGAGTCTAAGATCCCTTCAAGGTTAGTAAAACGGACCACGGTAAATTTATGACTCTCGGGTCTTTACACTGTCAATCTGCACGGTATAATTGTCTCACGCTGAGAATCCTTTTTAGTTTTTTAGAAATTGCCGCACTTAAATTCTGCTCACAAGACTAGTTTCCCCTTGGCGGCGTGTCCTTTTTATATTATATTTTTCGGTATACAAGAATCCATTTTAACATTGTTTAAGTCCGCGGATCAACCAGACCATATGTTCAGATTTCTATCTTACCGAAGCTTTTTCTCTCTACACTCATATTCAAACAAAATGAGCTAGATCATATATATCTCGGGATTCCCTCGAGGTGTGTTGACAGGAGAACAAGCAAACCATGTTCATCCGTTTTTTCTTTTTAATTTCATCCTCGTACTCCATTTTTTCAGATTCATACTACATTAATCGTTCAGTCTCTTCTTTCTCCTTCTTTTTCTTCCTGAAATGTCAATGATTTTAATTATAATAAATAAACAATATACTTTTTCTTTTTAAAAACATTATTGTGATAAAACTACTGTTGAACTAACTTTTCCTGCTCATTCCTACTTTTAGATAAGTTTAACCACTTACTGACACAATCTTTTGTCGAATCAGTATAATCAAACAAGTACATAATCTGCAAAGCACCTACGAAAGGAAATTTCGACATTACTATTAGTTTTTTGCATTAAGTTAAAAATTGATATTAAAATTAATGTAAAACGTTCAAACACAATAATACTTACTGCATACGGCTGCGTAAAGTTTCAACTTGCAGAAAGCTGGTTTCTTTTGGGACCTTCCGAGGAAGGAAAACTGTTGACCTGTTTCCATAGTCATTATATGATTCATCATTTTATTAACTGTCATACTCAAGGTAGATTCTTTCCCGAGTTTACACAAAGCATGGACCTAAAAAGATAACAATCATTATCAATTTAAAGATAAAACGAATGAAAATGAAATGATATTTCTACCATAAATTATATGCAATAAAAAAAAAGGGAAACCAGAAATTAAACATCCATACCAGTTTTTTGTACAATAGAATTTTTGATTCTGCATTTTATTTTCAATTTCTTCAATTGCGTTTTTATTACCAGCAGGAAAAATGCTTAAATCTTCATCTTTGTTTAAAAAGCTTACTGGTAACTCCAACAGCTCGTTAGAAATGTTGTACTTTTGATTATCTCTGCACAACGACTCTATCATTAATCCCATGGTGTTGAGCTTCTTCAGTACCAAAGTTTGTGGTATTCCCAGTAAACAGTAGAAGAAAAAATAAATGAGAGAAAACTCCCATTTAAAATAGTCCTATAAGGAATTGAACTACTCGTAAGTTAAAAATACTTGTACTTACAATTATTTACATACAATCAAGTAAATCCTTTTCTGAGTCACGAAATATAGAAGAGCCACGTTTGTGCTTGATTAACTTCTTTTCTTCGACTAACTATTTTGTTGCATTAAGATTTGTCATTTCCCCTGTTGAAAAAAAAAATTGTTAACGGTAGCAATAAAATTCCTCTATAAATATTTTTTGATTTAAAAAAAATCATCATGAACGATTAAAAGACTTACGAAAAGGAATTCTATCATAAGTGATATCTTGTGATTAACTGACAACTTCAGAATTTGGTGTATCCAATTTAATATTTATTTTTGTTGGCAATTCTATAGTAAAAAATCTGCCCGCTTCGCGCTTGTTCTTGTGCTCTTCACATACGTTTAAGTTTATTTCTTATAATTTAATACTAAAGCTCAAAGCAATTTAATGATATTAAAGATGATGTAAATTATTCATTTTCTCAAATTCACTAAGTTTCTTTTTCAGTTTAAGTGAAACAGGAAATTCAATTTACTTAAGGCTCTATCGGCCTTAAGGAACACATTCTCATCATGACACTCGCGCTTCGCGCTCGATTTTCTGTATGCATTTTTGTAATTTTTTAATAAATTACATGATTATTGATAAATTTATTTTCTTCCAAATATCTCAAAAAGGAAAAACAATCGTAGACTTTATTTAAGGAAACGATTTTGCAGAACAACGTTTATTTCGTATCTCACATATTTCCGTGAAAAAAATCGAATTTTTTCAATATTAAAAATCAAAAAATTAAAATATACATCCTGTCGAGAAATTTCTCGATAAGAATGTGTAGACCTTATTTAGCCAAACAATTTTTCATCTCAAAGTTTTTTTTGTATCTCACATATTTTGTCTAAAAAATGGAATTTTTGAATTTTAATCGTATTTTTTGGAATTGAAACGAAAAATATATGTTTTATCAGAAACTGTGTAAGGCAAAACTTGTAGATCTTTTTGAAACTAACAACTTTGTATTCTTACGTTTTTTTCTTATTTTACATATTATTGTTAAAAAATTGAATTTTGGATTTTCAATAGTTTTTTTTTTTAATTAAAAAGAAAAATATGCATCTTATGAAAAAATGTTACAATTCAAATTTGTACGTCTTTATTTATTCAATAATATTGTATCAACGTTTTTTCGTATCTCGTATAATTTAACTGGAAAATGGAATTTTGATATTGACTTTTTTCGAATTTGAATATGCTGTAACATTTCTAATTTTGATTTAATCAAAAAATGTTATTAGGATAATTTTTAGAGTATTATTAGCACTATCTAAAACCAGTATTGAAATTTTTGATTTTTTCAAAAAATTATTTTCAAAAACACAAAAGTAGTGCTCAACCCCTCAATTTTGATTGGATGTGGCTGGTTAACGAACTTGTCCTTACTTTTTCGGCTCCGATAAAGTGTACCAAAGCTCAATTCAATCTGATAATTCTATCGAGAGTTATGCCGCACACGACCTACAGACAGACAGACAGACAGACACTTTCGTAAAAACCATTTTTTCTGACTCAGAGGGTCTCAAAACGTAAAGATTTGATGAAAATTTCGAAAGTCATTTTTCACATAAAACCAATACCTTCTCATCCATGATGAGAATGTAAAAAGTATGTAATACACATCAACATACACTGCCGTGCAAAAGTATCCGGGCACTGATTTTTTAGCAAGACCATTAAAGCTCATAATTTTAATAATAGCTCAAATAAATTAGATTTCTAGGAATCACGTCAAAGGTAATGAAATTTCGCATTTAGTGACTTATAAACAATGTGTTTTTGTGCAATATTAACAAAGATATAGCATAAAAAAGTACCAAATTTAATAGTTTTTACTATTTTTGATTAGCACCTAAAGCAATGGATTTTTGAAAATGTGTCTTCACCTATCGCAAAGGGAAATTAAGAAAAATGTCCGATATATACCACAGAAACTATAATAATTTTTACCTGGATGAAGCGAAAGTTGAAATTTAGGAAAACAAAGCTGTAAAAATTGAAACTCGTGAAATCATTGATGAAAAATTTTTTGAAATACTTTCAATCTATTTTTAACTTACATATTTTCTATTTTGTTCCTAATAATGAATTTTCAGAATTTGTAATTTCCACTTTTTAGGTATGAGAATACATTGATTTTTTACAACTTTGTTTCCTTAAATTTCAACTTTCACAGCATCAAGGTGAAAGTTATTACGGTTTTTTCCTTATACATAGAATATTTTTCGTAAATCCATCTTTGTGATAGATGAAGAAAAATTTTGAAAAGTTTACTACTTTAGGTGTTATTCAAAAATGGTGAAAACTGTTACGAGCAAGCCGTAAATGAAGACATAACCAAAATAAAATATATAATAAATCAAGTAAAATATTTGAAAGTGATATTTCACTTGATTCAAAAGAACGACGAAAAGTTCATTTGCGCCTCTCGTAACCTGAGCGTTCTTGCACGGTCAGCATTGACAGGTAAGGGGTCGGTTCAAGGACCTAGGAATTTGTGAAATATTCTTAAATCTAAAAAGAAAATATATATATTCTTTTACTCATATAAGGACATATATCACTATTGATATTGCATATGTATTGTGACCTTAATTTTAATTTTGAAGATAGAAGATAGAATCAAGGAGGTTAGGTTATATTTTCTTTTGTTTGAAATAATTATGGACTACTATTTTTCGTCACGTATCAGATAAACAATATTTATTAAAAACAGTAGCATTTACAAAGTTCGGGGCTTTATATTGCACCCCGGGCAACCTAATTCTACCAGATATGATTTACCGAACCTAACCTTAAACTCGACTAATGTACAGAGTTGAGCGCCAGGTTATTTTACTTGGAAAATAACCAAAAATTCAAATTGAAGACAAAGTATGAGTTGACCGGTCCGCTCGCGACGGGTCACCCTGTACCTTCGTAACCGAAGCTACAGGGACCACTAAATACCGCGGAGAACGCGGGGTAAGGAGCAACGTCACTGCTCGCAATCACGGACACTTCAAAGTTCGATAATTCATGTTATTGTTCGGTTGCTAGAACCCGTGCCCTTTTAACGACCTTATGAGTTCGAATCAACTATTTACGCGGACACTGACTCTAATTTTACATTTAACTAATGAGGCTGACCCAGAGTCTGCCGCCTTGGAATCTTAGTGGCGAGGTGTTTGAGTCGCACGCCACCCAAAATTTTACTGCTCACTTTATTTGACTAATTTAAATTCAAAACACAAAGAGAAGTAGGTCAAAAGCTACCTGTAAGTCGCCGACGCCCGTTGAATTTTTATGCGTAGAGCCCTTCTCACATTCCATCCTAACTCGTACCACAGGGACTCTTGTATTCCGGAGATGCACATCCAGCATCTACCGGCAGGGAAGTCGTTAAGGAGTCAGTAGGGTAATCTTTTTTCAAAAAAATTTTTTTTTTTTTTGCATTTTCTGTTTCCTTATACCCTTAGAATTTCTACGGAGCAGGCATAGCCGATTAGGGGTATGTCAATTTTTCGACGTTTATGTCCATCTTTGTTTAAGTTTTCAGTACCTCAAACTTTAAACGCGTTTTTCTCTAAACACACTTTTTTAAACTAGCCGACATGATTCCGGCCGAATTACTTAACCGATTTCCTTAAATTTTTTTTTAAATGTTCACAAAACGCCTGGCTATCGTCCCTACCACGGACATGATTTTTTATTAATTATTGGCAATATTATGACAAAATTTATGTTAAAAAACATGGGGAAAAATCGACAACAAAAAAAATGTTGATAACTTTTTTATTTATTAACAGTTTTTCATGATTCTGGTAGGGACGATAAGCATTTATGTACTTTTTAAGAATCAGTTGGGTTTTTATGTTTCAGATGATCCAAACATGAGAAATCGCGTCGGCCAGAAAAAAAACCACATTTTTTCATCCAGCCATTACTACGACAGATGTCATCAAAAATTTTCGAAAAAATTTGTTTATACACTCCACCATATGCCTCATTATGTGTATAAAAAGTTTCATTGTAAAATAAAAATTTCTATAAAAAAAAAATGTCAAAAAACAGGCCACATTACCCTACTGACCCCTTAAATGGAAACATGCCGCACTTGGGGCAGCCCTTCTGAACCGACACTATTGATAATGCCGTGAAGTGTATCTCCTGAGCAGTCCACCAATGTCCTGTCAGCAATCCCTGCCTGGCGCACCTCTCGCACCTCCAATCCTATCCTACATTTGTCCTTTGTAGGAATATTAACGCGTAAAGGTGTCTAATTGGAGTGCATTGCGCCTCCAGGAATGCCACTTCCTCCTGGTCCATATTATTCGGTAGAGCTCTCAACTGCATCACCGGCATATATCTTCTTTCTAATTCTTGTTGCCTCAGATCCCACCACAAGAAGAGGAAGAGCACGAGGAAGATCACTAATTCAGAAATCATTTTTTCTTGATATTAGATCTGTGATTATATTTGATTTTTATTTTTATTTTTTTTTATAAGTCGCGTGTCGTCTACTGAGTAAGACTGAACTTTCCTGCTATCGCTTGGTCCAGTCACACTACTATTTCCGGTACTAAAATTTCTTAATTTTATATTCCCCCTTTTTAAAATCATATTTTTCTTTTGTTCCGATTCCTTATTATGTTTGACTTTCCCCTTTTCTTTCTTTTATCCCTTAAGATTCGTAGCAGGGGTTGATTTATATTTTGAAGTAAACAGTCACGTGACTGTTTGTTTTCTTCCAGTTCGTCTGTTATTGTCGGTTAGGTTATGACAATTAGGGCGCTATAAATTGGAACAATTGAGTTTTTTAATCATTACATAACCTCATTTCATTTCATTATTATAAATTTCCCTCTTTCTCAGGTTAATTGGAGGTGATCCTGGTTTCTGCTTTTCTGGGGTAGGCGCAGAACATTTTATTGCCAGATAAGTTTCCCTTTTATTATAATTTCATTATTATTCAGGCTTTTATATGAAGTTCTATTTCTTTGTGTAAAGTTTTCTTCCCTTTTTTTTCAGATTTTCAATCTTTTCCGATTTTGTTATCTCAGATGAAATTACGGACGAATTTCAACCTGTCTACATAATCAACTAAATAACTGTAAGTATTGATATTTATTTTTATACTTTAATGCCCCCTTTTAGATGTACAATTTTGTTAGTACCCATTTGATTTTGCAAATCTTTCCCGATGCACACACACATCTATGTATATTAATTTTATTATTATGTTTGAACGTATATTTATTATTATTTTTTTTCGAAGCAAATAATCAATAATACTCAAGAACCGATGTTTCTTCCTCCAAAATCGAGACATGTGGTTCTTGGTTTTCTTAATAAATTTAAGTTTATGAAAAGTAAAATATTCATTTCCCTTAAAGTAGTTTACATATTTGAACATTAATATCTCAGTGTCCCGCGGTACAGGGTATCCGCCCAGGAAAAAGAAGAAAACCGTTAATTAGCTAAATAGTGGAATTCAATCCCCCCTTTTTTATTTTCATAAAATGATAAAGTATGATTTTTTTTATATATTGTGACGTGGTATTTTGCCACGCACAAAGATCATTACAGAGTATTTAATTTTGGAAACCTCGAGCAGAGAATCGTGCCCGAGGCTGTCTGTGACAGTCGAAAGTCAGGGGTCGAGCGTAATGTACCCGGCAGGCTCCTGACTTCAACTCACATTTATGTTATTTTTTTCTTTCTCGTATATAAATTTAAAATAAGGTTACCTGAGGGGAGAGGTTAGACTCCCGGGGAACCTATCCCTATTTGCCAGACTAAGAGTTTCAACCACGCACAACACTGTATTTTAATCGTTATTATTTTTATGTTTTATTTTCAGACTCACACGCGAGCACACGAGATCACCGCCCGGTCGATGGCGATCAATACTCGCGTCACGGCCGAAGCTTCACAACGAGCGATGGAAGAATTAACTGGACACGGCATCACGACACTTCAACGCACCATGAAGAGGATCCTTGGTGCGTCAGGCGGATGTGAGTCCCGCCTGCTCAAGAACACCAAGGAGAGGAGTTCGCCGTCGCTTTGTTGACAGGTTGTCAACATACTAACCTGTGTGACGAGGGTAATTTCGTTGATCGCCACGTGACGGCGCTAAAGATCGGCGTACTTTCGCCACCTGTCGCTCGCGACTTAGAACTCGACGTAAATGTCGGTAATGTCAATCAGCTTTGTAAGCGCCACCGTCTTCCGGTTTCGCGAGAACGCCAGCGGATCTCTCCATATTTGTTCATTCTCTGTTCGACGTTCCAAGTGGCAGGTGCCAGAATTATATCTTTCACAATATAGACTTTATAAAAGGAAACTTAAAGAAGGATGGCGAGCCGAGGTTGCTCGCGAAGACGCCGCCGAATAACAGGTAGCCTTTGACTTTCTATTTATCTTGATGTTTTATATTAGAAATTCAAATTAATCAAATAAAGTGAGCGATAGAATTTTGGTTGGTGTGCGACTAAAATACCTCGCCACTAGGATTCCGAGGCGGCAGACTATGGGTCAGCCTCGTTAATTGAGTCATTAAAGTTAAATTCAGTGTCCGCGCGAATCGTTTGGTTGATTTCGCAAGGTCATTTATGGGCACGGTGCTTGCGCCCAAGAACAATCAAAATTTCATTGTCGAACTCTCAAGTGTCCGTGATCGCGGGTAGTGACGCTACTTCTTACCCCGCGCTCTCGGCGGTATTTCAGTGACCCCTGTAGCTTCGGTTACGAATGTACAGGGTGACCCGCATGAGCGGGCCAGTCAATTCCTAGTTGCTGGTAAATTATAATTTTGGTTATTTTAGAACAAATAACCTGGCGCTCAACGAATTTATATTAGTCAAATTTAAGGTTAGTTTCCGGAAATGGTTTTGTGGTCGGGTTAGGTTGCCCGGGGTGCAAAATATATCCCCTAACTTTGTAAATGCGACTTTTCTGAATAAATCTTGTTTACCCTATAGGTGATGTAAAATAGCAATCTATAATTATTTCAAACAAAGACAAATATAACCTAACCTCACCATTCCTCAATCCATCATTAAAAGTGAAAATTTAGGTTACAATATATATACATATACATATGCATACACAAGCAAGATTCACAATTTAGGCTTTAATCGTGTTCGTTTCTTCAAGGCGAGTATTTTTTAACCCATACTGCTTGGATTATTAAAAAATTTCTCTTTTTCCAGGTCAACTTCCACACAATGCAGTTCCCGTGTCTCTGGAGAAACTCCTCTTAAAACAGAACGCCAGTCTATCAGATATGTTCATTATATCATTTATTTCTTTGATTTTTATGTATATTTTATGACAAGAACGATTTACTTTGTGTACATTTCTTCTTTTTGTTTCAGAATTTTATTTCCTTTTTCCTAAGAGTCCAGAATGTCAGCTTAAGACCAATTTGTCGGAAACTAACCTCTTAATTGACTCTTCGTAAGTATTGAAATATTATTCATATAGGCCCACGTATAAATGTGCATATTTCAAACATATGCATAAATATACGCTTCCACAGGGGCTGTTCTTTTTTGTATTCAATAATGTTAATTTCTGATGAATATGAATATCTTACTTTCCTTTATTCAATTGTAATGGCATGCGTTATTTGATAAAATATTATTCTGCAGTCTATCACTAAATTGGTGACTGGCTGGTTTTTTATTTAATACAATTCAACATTAATATATACAGATATTTGCTCTGTGAATCTTATGTTCATTGGTATATAACATAATTATGGTCATTGATTAAATGTTCCCTTTTTCAGATAGAAAGCAGCAATGGTCTACAAGAGTTTACCGAAAATTACATTCTAGGGTAAAATATGCCATGACTTCCTCATAAAATAATAATTTTGTCTACTCTGGTGGAAGAAAGTGGAAGCAGCAAAACTTAGCCCATCTGTAGCATGTGCTCTGTCAGCCATTACTGGTTGTAAGAATTTTAAATTTATTATCTTTGATTTCTTTATTTGGTAAGTATGAATCAACTCTTTAGCCTAATTATTTAAGGCCTATAACACACCTTCCTGCGTTAATGTGAACTCCTTGTTCCATTGCCAATACGACAGTAATTTTCAGGAAGACATATAACGATTTGGTCAAATATCTTCCTGTAGTCAATCACTTTAGTCGTGATTTTCAATTGATTCCAGAGCCCAATCCGCGAACTCCCGACGCAAACGATGGTCATTAGGCTTCAGTTCTTGGGCCAGAATAATCTTATAGGGATGCAGGCCAAGATCCAATCGCAAAATACGCCAGGTAGTCATCCTGGACAGGCCCAATTCCTGAGATCGGCGTGGCACGGACAATTCACGGTTTTCCTCGATACTGGCCTGTACGGCGGCTATATTCTGTGTAGAACGTGCGGTACGCATACGATTTTTAGGCTTAGTATCCAATAGAGTAAATTCACTCTCCAACTTATCGATTATTCGACGAATTGAGAGCGCGGATGGAGCAGAATGACGACCATATTTTGCACGATATGCTCTTTGAACACCGACAAAACTTCTCGAATTTTGATAAAATAATTGGACAATTTCCAAACGTTGTGGAAGCGTGAAACTACTCATGATTAAATGGCAAACCTTACTGATGACAACTGACAGCAGACGTCAAAAATTTCAGTTCAAATGAGCCCGATAGGGACATTCAAAATCATATCACCCCTATTGGGAAACCCTTTACATGGATATTCGTATACCCGAAAAGATGATATTTTTCTTTTGCAATAAGAAGACAGTCGTCATCGAAATCCAAAATAGCTCGATGATTTTTTAGAAAATCTATTCCGAGAATGCAATCCTGTGCGATTGGAAAGGATCTGGAAACAACATGGAATATGGATTCTACATTTTCAATCGTGATTTTAATTTCATTGAGTGTCGAAATGGTATTCGAACCTATACCGATTAATTTGAGGACTCTATTCCTATTTACCCAAATTAGTGATTTTAGAGATGACTCCTTGATTAAATTTACACTTGATCCCGTGTCAACTAGAAAAATGGCCTGCTCTGGGAAAAACGCTAAGTTTTCTAATTTTACTAATGGGGCTGGCCCTAAATTTTTTAATTCGTCAAGCTTGAGGATAATTCTACATTCTGGGAGAGAGTTGGGTTGTCGATCGTCGTGCTCTCGTTCAGACGGCCCTTTTTGTAGTTTAAAGGCATAGTCTTAAGCCTTTCCGGATTTGCACGTTCCTGATGGTGCCTCTGTTTCATATAACAATTTTTAATTTTGTGATATTGCTTATGGCAATAATGACAACCCTGCTCCTCTCTATCTCCCGCCAAATTACGTTTTCTAGAGTTCTGACATTCCCGCTTAATATGTCCGAATTCCTTACAACCAAAACATTGTATTTTCCCTTTAATTCGCTCTATGTTTTTGCTTTGCATATCGCTATTTTGGAGCTGAGCCACACGTCTACGAGACACAACTTTATTTTCACTTCTTCTCTCATAATTTCTTTCATATTCGAATTTCGGGGGTTGACTTTTGTTTGCACCCATTCCCAACTTTTCAAACGCAATTCTGCCTCTATGGCTAGAGCGATAGCTTGTTCGAGGGTAGTTAATCCCTTTACTGAAATTTGCACGAAAATTTCTCGCAAAAAATTACCGATTGCTGTTTCCTTGAAAGTCTCACATCGAACGAAACCTCTTTCACCCGGTGTACTTTCTAACACAGAGTTAATTAATTTATTCAAAATCTGATTTACGCGTGCTCCATATTCTGGTACCGTTTATAAATTACTTCTCTTTACCGTAGCCAACTGCTGCATTAGTTGGCACAGATCTTCCAGCTGAGAATACACCTGTTCTAAAATTTTCAAAGTTTCATTTAAATTAATATCCGGACTATCTTGAATCAGTTTTCGTGCTTCACCGGTTATTTTAGTAACTATAAGCATCGTTAAATACGGTATTTCTTGAGGTAATACCATTGAAACTGCTTCCTTGCAATGACGAACGAACATTCTCACGGACATATTCCTACCGTTAAATTCCGGAATTAGATCGCGTACGACTTTTGAAATTTTTTCAGGATGTCGCGTTTCCCCTAAAGATAGCTCACTCACTTGATTTTGTAGCATTTGCACGGGCGTCTCGTGTCGGCGTAGCTCACTCCAATTATTTCGAACAGTATCAATATCACTGTTATTAGTGACTATGTTACAAGCTATGTTTCTAACCGCGGTGTTAGTACTGCTAGTACTCGAAGTTTCTAAACTTATACGACTCATTCCTCCCGTTACTCTTACAACGCCTTCGTTACCTATATCAGTTATATGTTAGAAATATTTTCATCTCACATTTTTGTAGCCTAAGCACAAACTTTTCATTCCAAAACTTAAAATCTCTACGGAAATGGAAAATTGTCTAATAGCAGTAGATAAATTAAAAAGCTAAAATATGTGTTTATTGGTATTTCCATATTAACATATAAATATCAATCAACTTTAAATTTTACGTAAAAATGTTCGTTCGAAGTGTTCAAATCTTGTTACAATTTGACAAGATTTTATGGAGGAGTGCAATCTTTTGGATGAAATATTTTGTAGTTCTTAATTTGTCTGTCCGTCTGAAATCGTAGTAAGATTTGAACAGTAAACAACAAATTTTCCAATAGAATTCAGGATCAATAATAATTGATTCAGGAAATACTTCAACTCTGTAGAGCATTTTTGTATTTCGAATTCAAAATGTGTGCTTAAGCCACAAAAAAGTAAGCTGAAAATGTAGATATAAAACTTATTATGTCATGTTTATGTCTTCATAATGGAAAATACTTTGCATATAATTCTCTAATTCGATATTTTTTTAATGTATGAACATTCAAGAAATTGATAAATATTCCATCTTTTTATAGGAACTAAAAATTTCCGGATAATGCTTTGATTGAGAAAGCTAAAAATTTGTCAAATATTGATATAAATTGCAATTTTACAATTGCATTATTTTTCAAATATTTTAACATCTCTTCAATCTTGATAATTCTTACAGAAGTTTATTTCATGTGAGTGACTTTTTCTTTTTCTAATGAAAGATTTCGTAATACTCTGTCAAATTTTGCATTTGACTGATCTTGCAAAATTGTTGAAAGTTTTGAATACCGATAGAAGAAACTTAAAATGAAATTTTATGTCCCATAAATGCTTAAAGTTCTATATAGAAATATCAACTACAACATTCTCAAATTTTATAAATAAACTACTAAATTCAAAAAGTTTCGGATTTTTTTAAAAACTGTACAAATTTAAAATATGAATCAGTGAAAATATACTGATTATCAGTGAAATTTGACTGATTTAAATAACTAATAACAGGTTACTGTGAATCAGTCAAATTTCACTGATTACTTCAGTGAAAAGTAACTGATTTAACAGTGAAAAATATTGTTTCCACTGATGATTCAGTGAAAAGGCAAATCACTGATTCAATCAGTGAAAATTTGACTGATTCAGATTTAGAGTGTATACAAATTTCAAATATAAAGTGTACTCTGTACATTAATCAAACAAATTTAGAAGATGAATATTTTAATAAATGTCCCTAAATATTATTGGAATATGATACATATCGATTTAGAAAAACTTCTTCAAAGTACTCAGACATTTTTCTTATTTTACGACATTTTTGCACCATGTTTGACCTTTGGGTAGGACTCAAGAAAAAAAAAGTAGACATACTTTCATTACTTAGTAAAATACTATGAAGACTTGCTTTTTAAATTAAAGCGAAAACTTTTAAAACCTTTAACAATCGGTTGCATAGATTCGGCTCTAATCTTGGACGCAATTAGAGAAATAGGTTTTTTTGCTTTAATTAGATCTAGTTTTTGCCTTAAACATAAAAGAAAGAAAACACATTTGAAATATTAAAATAAAAAAGCTGGTTCATTCTTAGAGAATCCCAAATATTCTGAAATAAAACTCCTTTCCACACCACCACGGAGGTAGAGTTTAAGGCTCGCTTTTTTACGTGGTATCCCCTGTAGGCCGTGTCCACGTCCTACGAAACGAAAAGGGTTTTTGCTTTCAAGCAAAAAGAAAAAAGGAAAAAAATGAAGCAAAGTGGTAAAAAACGCTACAAATGTAGCCCGTACTTCAGGCTTGCCTCTATCAAATGCCAGTATACGTCGAACAAAAATGTTTTGTTTTAAATCAAATAATGAAGAAGTTTGATTAATTCGGGATGATTTGGGGTGCTTGATTATTGTGAGTCCCCTTGCCTCTCATTTATGCCCAAAGCGTGATATTACTCAATTTCAGTATGTTTTCTTACTCACAAAATAATAATTAAAACTAAACAATTTCCATACCCGAGGCACGCGAAGAAAGGAATAAAGAACGTATCTCTGATATAAGAAATAAAATGTCATTATTTTGTGAGTAAGAAAGGGGTTTGAAATTGATTAACGCCATGCCTTGGCCATTAGAATTAATCCTCTCCTTCGTGAGCGAAGAGCGACAAACCACTTTCCCTATCACTTTCTGCCATCTCATATAGATTTTCGGTCATTAATTGCAAATGCTTCGAAGTGATGCTCGTTGTTCTGGCTGTTTCAGCTCTCGCCTTTAGGGCTGATCGAGTAACACAAATTGAGTTGACCGTCCTGTTTCCTAAGCGATTTCTTTTGGGAGTTTTCGCGTCCGTGAGCATGGAGAAACCTCGCTCCGCCTCAGCATTTGAATGAGGAAGACCCCGAACATGACTCAATACTGAGGTCAAATTTGGAAAAAGTTTTTCTCCTGTACTCGTCGAAGATACACCGATACTAGACCACATTTCGTCAAAAGATAAATTCGACCACTTTTCTTTGAGTTCCTGTCTGATTTTGAGTAAAGAATCCCACTCTTTTTGTACACCTATTCTATCAAACGACCCTAAATCTTGAAAAACTTTCCAGACCCTAGGAAAAGTTTCGCTTCGATCAGCATAGAAAGCTACTTGAGGCCGGAAAACAGCAACGCAAGACAAAAAGATGTCATCAAAAGGAAGTCGATTGCGAATTTCTTCGCTTGCTGTGACATAAAATTTCAAGCAATTACGAAGAAATAGATCAACTTCTACTATTTGCAACTTCTTGTTTGTAAGTTGCTGCTGGAAATATTCTCGAGTTTCCTTACCAACGTCAATGTCTTGAAGCGGCTTTTGATTACTAGGATCTGCAAAGTTAAGATTTCTAATGATTTGAAAGAATAAATTCGGTTGAAGAAGAGCCTCTTTCAAATAACTGCTAAGAATCCATACGAAGAATTTAGCCGAGTTTGGCTGGAGTTCGTGAACCATTGTTTCGCGACTTTGAAATTTCGCATTGTATACGTTGAAACTATTAAAAGTAAATTTCAAGAATAGGAAATATGCGAGTGTCAAAGGATTCTGCATTTTTCCTAACAAGTCTTTGGCCTTCTCTACCTTCTCAGATACGAGGACCATAAGATACTGAAGAATAACTTGCCAATTCTTTATTATAATATCTATGCATCGATAGCGGACAAGCCAGCGATTTTCAGAATGACTAGGAATTTTTTGATAGTCATTTCCTAATTCCAAAACAATCGATCGAAAAATAGCCGTTCGCTTGGCGCTAGCATTAAGCAAAGCTGGCAAATCTTTGATTAAATCCTCTACATCTGGGATTGTGGCACAAGCATATTTTGCTACAATTGCTGACGAATGCGAGACACACGGGAAAACAATTAAACGGGGACTTTTTTCCTTTAATTTTGTTTTAAATGAGGACCTATTGCCGACCATCACCTGTGCATTATCACAAGCTAAAGCACAGATATTAGATAAAGGGATTTTCTGCCCGGACAATGCTTTTTCGAACGCATCAAAAATTTTAGAGGCAGAACAATCCGAAGCATTTACATTAATAAGCTGGAGCAATTCCACCCTGACAGAAAATGTCGTTGGCTCCACATATCGAACCATTAATGACAGCCACTTTTCTAGAGTCCTGTCGGTCGTTTCGTCTTCGTACACTGAAAATGATTGCTTACGCAAAATATTTGCCATGCGATCAGTTTCAGCAGCACATACGACGTTATTTACAACTAGAACCATTTTAGTGTGGCTCAATCTAACGTCTTTTAAAACCGAAGGTTCCATATCATGGAAAAGTCCTATCAATTTTGATGAAATCGCGAATGGTAAATTATGCTCTACGGAAAATGTACTAATCCTAATCTCTGCTTCTTTTACTTTCTGTTTGAAAGTAACACTTTCCGGAATCGTGGAGTTTGTGAATTCTGAAGCAGAAGAACTTGCTACACAAGGTTCAACACTGTAAGAATTGGCAGTTACATTAGAAGAATTTTCACTTACTACTCCATAACATTCTAATTTATTTGAAAACTCTTGCTTCTTTCTGTGTGATAAAGATGCTTCATGCTTTTCAATTTCCGATTTGCCACATAGCAACGTTTTATTGCAAATTTTGCAATGAAATCTTGTTTCATCTGCTAATGTAACCACTCACTCTCTCCACGACGGAAATTCCTCAAACCATCCCAACTGAAAGTTTTTTGCATTTTTCATGACTTTTCTAGCGGGTTGAAATTCCTTTGAACCAGAGTTCAAACGGTGGTCAACCTTCGTTTGAACTTGGCTGTCCTTCAAAACACTCGAATTTGGGTCAACCGGATTACTCATTGTGAACAATTATTTGAAAAGAATTAATGAGATGAAAAGTCGATAAAATTGAGCGAATGTGAATAATTTGTAATCTGCACACAAATTAAGTTTCACAAAATAAACTTACCCACAAGCATCAAACAATAACGTACGTAAGAGCACTCACGAATCACCAAATAATAATATAATATTCTTACTTTTGCCGTTTTCAATAAGGAATTACGATAAAAATATGAAGAATCCACACTCTTGCCTTCTCAAATAACGCATAAAGCGAGAATCAAGTATATCTTAGAAGAAAACAAAAGAAGGTTGCTATTATTATTTGTTTTCGTCTCCAATTTGACCTCTATACCGTTCGTTTGCGATTTAAAACATTGGTAACTTTTTGGCTATTAATCTGATTGAGCTACAACTTTTCAGAAAACTTTATTTACTAAAGTATTAAAATTTTTCTCCTGTAGATAATTTCAGGAAATGTAGACACTTAATACAATATTAATAAAATCGTAAAATTCTGAAAATTTGTTAAGCTAGCGCGAGTGGAAGTAGAGAAAACAATTTTTTTTTTAAATGTACTTCTCCCAATTACTTGAAAAATTAGAAGTTTTAAAAATTTTTGCAAAAGGAAAAACGATGTGCCTTGAAACTGTGTACAAGTCCTTGAAATTCAAATTCGAACGATTTTTATAATTAATTATCCTGTGCATTTAAAGATACAATTTTTGTATTTGTAATAAGTTTTCTGCAATTACGAAAAAATTTATTTAGAGTACATAAAATTTATTGAACTATTACTAGTAAACTCTACCTCCGTGGTGGTGTGGAAAGGAGTTTTATTTCAGAATATTTGGGATTCTCTAAGAATGAACCAGCTTTTTTATTTTAATATTTCAAATGTGTTTTCTTTCTTTTATGTTTAAGGCAAAAACTAGATCTAAAAAAAGCAAAAAAACCTATTTCTCTAATTGCGTCCAAGATTAGAGCCTAATCTATGCAACCGATTGTTAAAGGTTTTAACAGTTTTCGCTTTAATTTAAAAAGCAAGTCTTCATAGTATTTTACTAAGTAATGGAAGTATGTCTACAATTGTTTTCTTGAGTCCTACCCAAAGGTCAAACATGGTGCAAAAATGTCGTAAAATAAGAAAAATGTCTGAGTACTTTGAAGAAGTTTTTCTAAATCGATATGTATCATATTCCAATAATATTTAGGAATATTTATCAAAATATTCATCTTCTAAATTTTTTTGATTAATGTACAGAGTACACTTTATATTTGAAATTTGTATACACTCTAAATCTGAATCAGTCAAATTTTCACTGATTGAATCAGTGATTTGCCTTTTCACTAAATCATCAGTGGAAACAATATTTTTCACTGTTAAATCAGTTACTTTTCACTGAAGTAATCAGTGAAATTTGACTGATTCACAGTAACCTGTTTTTAGTTATTTAAATCAGTCAAATTTCACTGATAATCAGTATATTTTGACTGATTCATATTTGAAATTTGTACAGTTTTAAAAAATCCGAAACTTTTTGAATTTAGTAGTTTATTTATAAAATTTGAGAATGTTGTAGTTGATATTTCTATATAGAACTTTAAGCATTTATGGACATAAAATTTCATTTAAAGTTTCTTCTATCGGTATTCAAAACTTTCAACAATTTTGCAAGATCAGTCAAATGCAAAATTTGACAGAGTATTTAATCAAAATATTTACATTTATTTTTTAAATATTCTGAAAATAATTCGACTAAAATAATGATTAATAAGATTTTGTAACATTGTGGGAATATTGGAACGCTGCAAGATTAAATTTTGAGTACAATTTTCAATTAATGAATGTTTAAAGAATTGAGTGAAAGCATCAATTAAAAAATATTTTTACTTTATAAATTTGATTAAGTGCAGTAATAAGAAAATTTTGACTTTCTATAAAGCATTTCATTTATCTGATTAAAAGTCTGTGCATACGTCACTAAAACGTAAGATTAAAAAACTTTAAACTGCTTTTACCATCAATCTATGAATGTGGATTTTAAACCGTAATTTAATGTGTCTTTTTTTTTTGATAAAATATTTTTAACATAATTTTTTGCTTAAAGTAGCCGATTTACTCGATTAAAAATTGGTCAACTTGTATATTTCAAAATTCTGTAATAAAAGTATTTTCATATTATGTTTTTGTATCCTATGCGTAGAATTTTAATTTTAAAATTGAGATTTCTCACAAAGAAGAAAGATTGTCTTATTAAAGCAGTTTATTCCCAGAAATTAAAAATCATTTACTTAATATTTCGATTCCAAACATTGAATATTTATTGACTTTGAATAAAACAGAAAAAAAATTTTTATGAAGTTTTAAAATCTTTTTACAATGTTACGAATTGGGCCGAATTTAGAATTACGAAATCTTTCATTAGAAAAAGAAAAAGTCACTCACATGAAATAAACTTCTGTAAGAATTATCAAGATTGAAGAGATGTTAAAATATTTGAAAAATAATGCAATTGTAAAATTGCAATTTATATCAATATTTGGCAAATTTTTAGCTTTCTCAATCAAAGCATTATCCGGAAATTTTTGGTTCCTATAAAAAGATGGAATATTTATCAATTTCTTGAATGTTCATACATTAAAAAAATATCGAATTAGAGAATTATATGCAAAGTATTTTCCATTAAGAAGACATAAACATGACATAATAAGTTTTATATCTACATTTTCAGCTTACTTTTTTGTGGCTTAAGCACACATTTTGAATTCGAAATACAAAAATGCTCTACAGAGTTGAAGTATTTCCTGAATCAATTATTATTGATCCTGAATTCTATTGGAAAATTTGTTGTTTACTGTTCAAATCTTACTACGATTTCAGACGGACAGACAAATTAAGAACTACAAAATATTTCATCCAAAAGATTGCACTCCTCCATAAAATCTTGTCAAATTGTAACAAGATTTGAACACTTCGAACGAACATTTTTATGTAAAATTTAAAGTTGATTGATATTTATATGTTAATATGGAAATACCAATAAACACATATTTTAGCTTTTTAATTTATCTACTGCTATTAGACAATTTTCCATTTCCGTAGAGATTTTAAGTTTTGGAATGAAAAGTTTGTGCTTAGGCTACAAAAATGTGAGATGAAAATATTTCTAACATATAACTGAAAATATAAATTATGAACTTGAATTTTATGTTCATTTTATCTTGATAGAAAATATTGTTCTAATTGAAAAATTGTTAAATGTACAAAATTAGTAAGAAGTATATAAATTTGAATGGAAAATTATATATTGATTCAAATTTTATACATTTATTGTCACTAAATTTCACTGAAAGTTTATTTTTGAAGTGTTGAAATCCTCATGAAATTTTCCAAGATCATACTGATGTTTATTTCATACAGACTTTCTTTAAGAAATTGAAGAAAAGTGTTATTTCTTGAACTATATACTTCGTAAATTCAAATTCGTCGTCTGCTTCGCGCCTCTTTTGCACGTACTCGAGAAAAATACAATTCTTAATTTCGACTCGATAAACGAAAGCGTGAAATCTAAAAATAACTTGAAAACTCAAGCATTGTAACGAAGTCCGTCTTCGTGCACCTTCGGCTTTACACGAAGCTGGTGACCGCAGCGTGTAGCAGAGCCGACACACTGACACGCCACGTTTGCATGTGTTTCTCCCAGATGGGAACGTGGTGGGGGCCGAAAAATCCCACGTTCTGGAGACACTGATCTTGACTCTGCACTTCTCACTCCGCAGTCACGTGTCCAACGTAGTTGTGTTTTCCTCGGATTCGTGTCTACTCTCAATGTGTTTCGACTTAATATCCGTAACAAGACGTAAATCGGTAAGTTACCGGAAGTTAAGAAACTTTACTCAAAATTGCTTTGAAATGACTAGATAACCCTCGGCAACCATCCAATCACGTTCTTACACATCTGTTACGGCGGAACTATGCATTACAGCCATCTTGTGATGTGCAAGAATTTTGCTACATCATGGCCTACCATCTAACCGCTATAAAATCATTATTGTCTTCGAGGCAGTTCACCCAGAAGGGTAATCCGAAACCACCAACGCCGATAGAGAGTTAGACGGCCTTAAAGGACACCAACAGCCGCTGCGATCACCATGAAGCTGACTCAGGCATTCCAGAAGAGAGACCGCATACTCGCTAGAGAAGTACAGGCTAATAAGAAAGTTTATTTAAAATCTAATTCTGTTCCAACTTTAAAAATTGTTTACCACCAAAAAGGGAAACCTACAAACTTGAATCGCTACACCTTTTGTTTAAAATGCATATTGTTCCTTATTACTATCACCATTGTTAATTTTAATTCAAAAAAGGGAGGAAACGGATTGAACTAATTCCACCTAACAAGCCAGTACTGACTGAATCTTATCCGGTGAAGTTTTGTAACTTCAAAAACTATCATTTTAGTCATTTAAGAGGTTATGTTATGTGGACAATTATTTTAATGATTGAGAAAATAATTAGTTAAAATTAAATATCAAATTTCTTTTCGACTATCTTTTGATCCTTATTTTTATTTATAATCATTATAATAAAATGAACAAAAAAGGGAGAGTAAAAGCTTTGGAAAATAAATTTGAAAGATTTGATAAATGTATCAAAAAATGACATAAACTTATATAAAAGAAAATAAAGACTAATGAATTTATAGTAATTTAATGTAGCTTTCAATATTGATTTTAGGACGTTCTAACTAAGTTTTCGAATGAGTTTATATGTATAAGAAGATTCAATTCAATGTTTAATAAATCAAGTATAAATTGGACAATCAGTATATTCTTATTTTAGATTTTTGGCAACACTTCGCCTCATCTCCAGAGGCATCATCAGGGCATACAAAAAATTAGCCAATGAATCTTACTTCACAGAGAGGTTAGTAAAATGTAATGTGAGGTCAATCCATAACAGTCAGATTGATTAAATCTAAAAAAGGTTATGAAACATTTCGACTCTTGGAATTTTAATTTGATTAATATTTTATTATTTTTAACACGAATTTTTGCCTATCTGAGCCAAAAGTTTCGCTCTCTGAGTTCGAGGTCAAATTTTATATCTGCGATTTTTTATTAATTTGTCTTTCCAAATTTTTGCATGGCAATTTTTCCCTGTTTTGGGTCAAAATTGTCCGTTTATAATCTACGTGTAGGTCACACGAAGGGTGAAAATTTCGCGAAATGGAATTCTTAATTTTAAGAGCGAAAATACCGAAGAAACTCACGATTTTTGATTTTGGAAAGAACGAACGTCAATTCTACGATTCCTCGTTTACGCAAGGCGTAATTTGAAGTATCGAATCTAAAATACGAGAAGAAGAACTACATTAATATTTTGGAGTAGATTCGCGCAGTTGCGCCACAAAAATGACGATAACACGTTCTATTTTGGGGGTTGGTCCCTACTCCTGAAAATAATGTTGTTTGACCTTTTGGATCATGGAATGGCTTGCTCTGCCAGATAAATTACCCCGAGAATACCTCAGTTATTGGATTTCGCGCCTTACCTACAAATATTTTTCAAAAATGAGAATTAATCCAAAAGATCCCTAATTGGCAAAGGGGGAACTGGGAAGCATATACGACCTGGTTCTCAAAAGATTAGGTGCAGTGATGCTAAAATGCACCACACCTAATCTCGAGCCTCGAGTCTTGTGAAGATATTACAAAAATGCCCTGGTGTCGAACTGTGCTCTCACCTTTTAGGGCAGCGCGCCTAGAATAAAATTTGTGGATCAGCAACCGAGCACGTTACCTCGGTTTTCCACCTCTCTATTAATTTCCCCCCTTAATTAATATGCGCGCGCCTCAATTAGCGACCGCGATCGAGTCTAATCAAATCAATAAATTAAGAATTTTATACATGGTCTTTTCCCCCTTTTCGCGATCGTTTTAAGGTTGGAAATCGGTATCGGAAGAAAGATAATATTCTCGCGATTATGCCGATGTTTTTCAGATTTCAAAAAGTCGCATTTTTCGTCCCGTGGAAGCGTTCAAAAATTGATGTGCGCTCAAAAGAGAAAGCACACCGCGCGACGATGACGAGAAAGCCTTTCCCCCATTTCACCTCCCGCTGGCGCGTGCTACCTGCGTGGGCGCGGGCTCCCATTGGACAACGGTCTGAGAAAGCCAGAACCTTGCGTATAGGTTTAAAATGTTCTACAGGGAATTGTGGACATCGTTAATAAACAATAATAATAAAAAAAAATAAAGAATAAAGAAAAACAAAAAATAAAAATGATCAAGTGATCGCCCATTGTTATATTATTTACAAATTTGGCGTTTTGCTTACACCAAAGAAACCCTTTTATCTTTAGTTAATTTACATAGTTTCAATATGGGCGAATTGTTAAGAGATACAATCAACCTGTTTTCTCATCAATACGGCATCCAGTTGAAACATTTCGACTCTTGGAATCTTAATTTTATTAATATTTAATTATTTTTAAACCGAGTTTAAGCCCAATTGAGCCGAAAGTCTCGCTTTTCATATTCATGTTTAAACTCAAAGCTCTCAATTTTGAATTTCACCAGTTATCCAAATTTTAACCAGCAATTTTGCCCTATTTTGAGTCAAAATTACTTTCGAAATACATGAGTATGTCACACGAAGGGTGAAAATTTCGCGAAACGGAATTCTTAATTTAACGAGCTAGAATGCCGAGTAAAACTCACGATTTTCAGTTCTTTTTGAGAGAAGAAAATAAACGGGCGCGTCCTTGTAACAGTTGTCCGTGATTGCAATTTGACGATTTCGAATCTACAAAGCGTAGAAAAATTTTGATTTATTTTTATGTTGATAATTTCGCGCAATCGCGCCTTGAACAAATGCACGTTCTAATTTTGGGGAATTGTCCCTACTCCTGAAAATTAAAGGTTTTGACCAATGGTTTTTACATTCGTCGCATACGTAATTCTTCACCTTTTCCCTTCTCCGTTAACGACTTCCTCCCTTCTATTTAAAGGTAATTTTAATGAAAATAGGCATCAGGCGTGGACAGGGCACTGCAAAATTTGTGACACAGGCCTGCCACTTATCATCATTTGCCTCCTCCCAAAAAAAAACTCAATATTTATATTACGCGCGCAACTCGGCAGGCTTCACTCATTGGAAAATAAAATCATAAAAGAAATAATAAAAAAAAGAGTTACCAAGCAAGCGAAGCTCCCCGTGGGGATTCGTCCCTCGCGTGGCGTGGATATGGAAAATGATTTTCAGGTGAAGCTCCCCGTGGGGATTCGACACCCAAATTCCCTGGAATTTTATTTATTTAATTAGGAATGCCACGTTCGATGTGTCTCTCGATATAAGAGTTCACACTACAAGTGGCACGAGTTGAGCTAACCAAGTTGTACGATGAGGTTTTAAAAGAGCATATTTAAAAAAAAAATCCCCAAAAAATAAAAAGAATTAAACATTTAAAACCATTGATCCCTAACTAAAAGGGGGGGACAGGAACCATAAGCGATGAGTTCTCAAAAAGATTAGGTGCAGTGATGCTACAATGCACCACACCTAATCTCGAGCCTCGATCTATGTTTGTCTTCAAAATAATATAAGATGGCCCGGTGTCGACCTGTGCTCTCACCTTTTCGGGCTGCGCGTCTGGAATAATTCTCAAGGATCAGCAACCGAGCACGTTACCTCCGTTTTCCACCTCTTTAACAAATTCCCCCCTTAATTAATATGCGCGCGCCTTAATTAGCGACCGCGATCAAGTGAAATTAAGTAAAAATTAAGAAATCTATACACGATGTTTTCTCCCTTTTTGCGACTGTTTTAAGGTTGGAATCCGGTATCGGAAGAAAGCCAATGTTTTCGCGATCACGATGATATTATTAAATTTTCAAATGGTCGCATATTTCATCTCGTGGAGGCGTTTAAAAATTGGCGTGTACTCAATAGCGAAAGCAATCCGCGCGACGATGACGAGAAAGCCTTTCCCCCATTTCACCTCCCGCTGGCGCGTGCTACCTGTCAATGTGAAAGGAGTTTCTCCATGCCTTCTACCTTAAGGTAGCATATGCGAAATATAATTTTAGTGTTGTGTCACAAGTCCTACTAACTTCTTTTGAGGTGAGTTGGGTTCAATTAAATACCGGGATTAATATGCATTCGTCCCGTTTGTATCCCAATGAGCTTTACGTTCGAACGTAGAACACATGTCCCCTTATTTTACTTTACAGTTTATTTAAATATGATAGAAGCGATGACGTTAATATGAAAACAAAAATGTTTATAAACTAAATGTTGAGCGCAAAAAAATTACATTGCAAATTGCAGGAGCACTGATTGATTGGTAGGCATTCACCAAAAAGACGAGGCACATATAGAAATCTAAAAGACGTACAGAAAAAAAAAAGAAAGAATAATATATTGAATAACATGAAGATTGGACAAACACACTGTATATTGTTTTATCGATAATGTAAGAATATTATTAAACGGCGGATCAAAATATTACTTTTACGTTACTCTACAATTAGTACTAAACAAAATAATATTTCGTTTGAAGTGATCAACGGAATTCCCACTGTGTGTATGCACTGTCAGCTGTGCGTGCGCCAATTGGCCCCTGGGTAGAGCGAGCGCGGGTAACTTGACTCTTCTGCCCGGCGATACTCTTCCGCCCGGCAGACATCTGCAAAATTTCACGACTCTCATGGATGACTGCCACTCGAAATTATTCCCTTGGCATGTCACTTGAGTCGATTTTTCCTCTTCCGTGAGCTTGGTGGTGATGGACGGGCAAACGTAGGTAGTAGAACGTGAGACCACATCCTGGTGGGGGCGTGTATAAGTTATTATAACTTAGGAAACGCTTCTCCCTCGGGAGACGAAGTACAATTCGATTGTCCCAATCTACTGCCTAACGATATGCATTGATTGACTGAGCAAGCGTTGCTTAAAACGTCGAATAAGGCGAAAATGAGGAAATTGACTCTAAACCCCGTTGAATACTTACAAACACGGCGGACAACTCCTCGTTTTACATGAATTTCATTAACATATACAAATCAAAAGGCATACTATTTAAAAATTGCTTTAGCTGATTTGTCATCTCCATTAAAATTGATCGTGATGGTATGAAATTGTAACACAAATGCGCGAGCCTTTCGCAGTTTGATTGAATTAAAGTGGCCAAGTAATACGCGAGCTCTTCGGACCTTTGCACTGTTCAGAATTGGCCAAGTAATGCGCGAGCCTTTCGCAGATCGATTGAAATAAAGTGGTCAAGTAATACGCGAGCTCTTCGGACTTTCGCACTGTTCAGAATTAGCTAAGTAATGCGCGAGCCTTTCGCAGTTTTATTGAAATAAAGTGGCCAAATAATACGCCAATTGATCATACTCTGAAATAAAGTGATCAAGTAATGTTCGAGTGTCTTTTATATTTTTTCATTTTTTTTTCCAAGTGTCAGAATCCCGTATCAGCTTTGTATGAAATTTGGAGGTTTTGTCCCATTTGAATACATGTTAAAAACCATTGGTCGCCGTACGTCCTTTTTTGGGTTTCGGATCTATGTAAGCACAGCATTGCCACGAGTCGGTGTCTAAGACCGAATGACTCTTTACGTGGCAAGCGCCTTGGGCGTTTACGTTGTGATCTTTTCATTTATTTTGTATAGATTTTCAACGGTTTATAATAAACTCAGCATCGACTCGCACGATTCCGAGCGAAAAGTGTATTGTATTTTAATAATAAAACGAAGAGTGTCATTGTACACACCAGGACGAACTTTTTAACAAAGTCTAACGTCGGGTACGCATTTTAATATGTTATCCCAGAGAGAACGTTTGAATGCTTTTAACACGGTTAAGCACCAATGTAAAAGGGCGGTGCTATCCGTCGATATATTGTGAATGCAAAATGCACTAACAATTATCTGTTGAACGCTTTAAAGCCCTTAAAAATGAAACAGTCTCCACTGATAAGACCAAAAATCCTACAGTGTTTGACGGAGCTCTTCTTTGAGTTTTAAGATACTTAAAGAAGCTCCCTGGTTGATCCTGCCAGTAGTCATATGCTTGTCTCAAAGATTAAGACATGCATGTCTCAGTGCAAGCCGAATTAAGGTGAAACCGCGAATGGCTCATTAAATCGGTTATGGTTCCTTAGATCGTACCCACATTTACTTGGATAACTGTGGTAATTCTAGAGCTAATACATGCAAACCAGAGTTCCGACCAGAGATGGAAGAAACGCCTTTATTATATCAAAACTAATCGGTGGCGTGTTCTGCTCGTCCACCGTTTACCTTGGTGACTCTGAATAACTTTGTGCTGATCGCACGGTCTCGTACCGGCGACGAATCTTTCAAATGTCTGCCTTATCAACTGTCGATGGTAGGTTCTGCGCCTACCATGGTTGTAACGGGTAACGGGGAATCAGGGTTCGATTCCGGAGAGGGAGCCTGAGAAACGGCTACCACATCCAAGGAAGGCAGCAGGCGCGCAAATTACCCACTCCCGGCACGGGGAGGTAGTGACGAAAAATAACGATACGGGACTCATCCGAGGCCCCGTAATCGGAATGAGTACACTTTAAATCCTTTAACGAGGATCAATTGGAGGGCAAGTCTGGTGCCAGCAGCCGCGGTAACTCCAGCTCCAATAGCGTATATTAAAGTTGTTGCGGTTAAAAAGCTCGTAGTTGAATCTGTGTCGCACGCTGTCGGTTCGCCGCTCGCGGTGTTTAACTGACATGCCCGTGAGACGTCCTAGCGGTGGGCTTAGCCTTTCCGGGCGGTCCAACTAATATCCCATCGCGGTGCTCTTAAACGAGTGTCAAGGTGGGCCGGTACGTTTACTTTGAACAAATTAGAGTGCTTAAAGCAGGCTATCTTCGCATGAATACTGTGTGCATGGAATAATGGAATAGGACCTCGGTTCCATTTTGTTGGTTTTCGGAACCCGGAGATAATGATTAATAGGGACAGATGGGGGCATTCGTATTGTGACGTTAGAGGTGAAATTCTTGGATCGTCGCAAGACGGACAGAAGCAAAAGCATTTGCCAAAAATGTTTTCATTAATCAAGAACGAAAGTTAGATGTTCGAAGCCGATCAGATACCGCCCTAGTTCTAACCATAAACGATGCCAGCTAGCGATCCGCCGAAGTTCCTCCGATGACTTAGCGGGCAGCTTCCGGAAAACCAAAGCTTTTGGGTTCCGAGGGAAGTATGGTTGCAAAGCTGAAACTTGAAGGAATTGACGGAAGGGCACCACCAGGAGTGGAGCCTGCGGCATAATTTGACTCAACACGGGAAACCTCACCAGGCCCGGACACCGGAAGGATTGACACATTGAGAGCTCTTTCTTGATTCGGTGGGTGGTGGTGCATGGCCGTTCTTAGTTGGTGGAGCAATTGTCTGGTTAATTCCGATAACGAACGAGACTCTAGCCTGCTAAATAGGCGTACCTTCTGGTATCTTGAAGGCCCCCGGCCTCGGTCGGTGGGTTTTTACTACCAATGTACAAATAAATCTTCTTAGAGGGACAGGCGGCTTCTAGCCGCACGAGATTGAGCAATAACAGATCTGTGATGCCCTTAGATGTTCTGGGCCGCACGCGCGCTACACTGAAGGAATCAGCGTGTCTTCCCTGGCCGAAAGGCCCGGGTAACCCGCTGAACCGCCTTCGTCCTAGGGATTGGGGCTTGCAATTATTCCCCATGAACGAGGAATTCCCAGTAAGCGCGAGTCATAAGCTCGCGTTGATTACGTCCCTGCCCTTTGTACACACCGCCAATCGCTACTACCGATTGAATGATTTAGTGAGGTCTTCGGACTGGTGCGCGGCAGTGCTTCGGCATTGCCGATGTTGCCGGGAAGATGACCAAACTTGATCATTGAGAGAAAGTAAAAGTCGTAACAAGGTTTCCGTAGGTGAACCTGCGGAAGGTCCATTAACGTTACAAGTTGCTTTGAAGCAGCGTTTTTATCAGATGTATAAATATTTATAATATAATACATATATAAAATTCGAACTTTAAAAAAAAGTGACAGAAAGAGATAAGTTGAACGACAAAATGAATGAGAGAAGTGTTGAAGAAGAGAATAGGATAAATCTCTCTCTAACTTTTCATGTTATTGTGAATAATTGATAATTAATATAATTAATATATTAATATTTAAGATAATTTAAGATAATTAATATTAATTAATATAATTGATATTGTATAACAATATGTGTATAAATTGAAAAATAAGAACTGAAAAAGAGATGATGTAATAAAACGAAGGAGGATTAAAAGTGGCTTAGGAAGTGCCTGTATGCGCTCTTGTGCACAAAATTTACTGCATATGACACTAAGCGAGCTTTTTTATCCTTACTTATTTTTACATCCATTTATTATATACACTGTTGATATAAATTTAGAACGCTGTTGAAATTTATCATATAACCCAAATAATAAAAGGAACAAAATTACTTTCTCTCTGCAAAAATAAAAGCAATGCAGCAGCTAAAATATAAGGCTCTATCTCTCATTCTCTAATGTTGAAAATATTGTGTTTATGGTGTTGTTATGCGATTAAATATATGTGTAAATTGAAAGAGAAAAAGCACAAAGATAAAAAAAAAGTATGAAGAAGAAGAAGAATCTCTTTCTCTCTCTCTCTATCTCTCATTCTATATTTCTCTTTTAAAGTCATATTTTTTTCTTTTTACATTGAACGAGCCTGTAATTCAACGCTTGTTCGTTGGTCTTAGAGCCTTTTGAAGTTGATTTGCTGTGGTAACCTGGTAAAGGAGCGTATCGTGCAACAGGTGAGTTTCATATAAATGCGAGACTCTTGCCTGTCGGCCGTTCCGTGGTTTTGAAATGAATTTACGCCCAGCAAATACTTCATTGCCGATGTCTCGACGGTGGACACTTATATTAAAATATAAGTGTAACCACTGATCGTGTTCAGAGGACGATACAAATCACTTTATTGTGATTTTATCGAATCGTATTGATATCGATTAGAACTCTTGAAATTGATATAAACTGTAATAAAATGATAACCCTGAACGGTGGATCACTTGGCTCGTGGGTCGATGAAGAACGCAGCTCATTGCGCGTCATATTGCGAACTGCAGGACACATGAACATCGACATTTCGAACGCACATTGCGGTCTACGGATACAATTCCCGGACCACGCCTGGCTGAGGGTCGTTTATAAAATAAAAACTGCTTATCCGTATGTATATTTGAAATATTATTACATATATAACAGATAAGAGTGAAATAATGAATGTTCGTTGTTAAAATTGTTTGCTGAAGGATGAAAATAAAATTTTTTTATCAGAAGTAAGCAAAAGCAATAGAAACAGCGTCATTTGAAATAAGTTGAGATATTATTATCCCTGAGACAAAACCCGTCGTCTGTCTGTTAAACAAGCAGACATTTGAACGCATTTAAATCGTTTGTGTTATACACAATTGTTTATACGCAATCGTAGACTGGTTGTCGAGTCCTGGAACTTTAATAAGCACGGACAGATGGAAAAAAATTAGTTTTGCGAATGTCATATATTTGTGTATTTAATAACACATATTAGAAAGAGAAAAGATTTTTAAAAAGACAACGGAGTTACTCTCAAAATAGAACGATAAAGGGAAAAAATGATAATGTTATATATAATAATTTGACGACCTCAGATCAGGCGAGACTACCCGCCGAATTTAAGCATATTACTAAGCGGAGGAAAAGAAACTAACAAGGATTTCCTTAGTAGCGGCGAGCGAACAGGAAAAAGCCCAGCACTGAATCCCGCGGTTTTTGCTGCAGGGAAATGTAGTGTTCGGGAGGATCCATACATCCCGTGACGTTGAACTGCGTCCAAGTCCATCTTGAATGGGGCCACTTACACGTAGAGGGTGCCAGGCCCGTAGTGACCGGGACGCGTCTCGGGAGGATCTCTCCTTAGAGTCGGGTTGCTTGAGAGTGCAGCTCTAAGTGGGTGGTAAACTCCATCTAAGGCTAAATATAACCACGAGACCGATAGCGAACAAGTACCGTGAGGGAAACTTGAAAAGAACTTTGAAGAGAGAGTTCAAGAGTACGTGAAACCGTTCAGGGGTAAACCTGAGAAACCCAAAAGGTCGAATGGGAGACTCATCGTCAATAACTTTGGCTTTCGTGTGATTAGTGATGTTCGTAATTTCGATTACGTGGCACACTGTCACTGCGGTATGTCTGAAGTTTGTCGGCGTGCATTTCTCCCTTGTAGGACGTCGCGACCCGTTGGGTGTCGGTTTACGGTCTAGGTGGTTGACTGTTTTGTCAAAATTTTTTTGTATAAAGCAGACCCCTGGATACCTGACCGACTGCCCGGCGGTATTTGAACGGTAATCGAGCCGCACACAAGTGCGTCAGGCCCACTGCAAGCGAGATCAGTGTTAACCTGGAGGTGCGGACCTAGTGCCGTCCCCAGGCCTGGTCAGCTGTTGGTCGGTGGTGTTCTCGGACTGGCTCATAATTATAATACCGGTCAGCGACGCTATTGCTTTGGGTACTTTCAGGACCCGTCTTGAAACGCGGACCAAGGAGTCTAACATGTGCGCGAGTCATTGGGACTTGAAAACCTAAAGGCATAATGAAAGTGAAGGTCGGCCTTGCGTCGACTGAGGGAGGATGGACTGTATTACGATGCAGCCCCGCACTCCCGGGGCGTCTCGTACTCATTACGAGTAGAGGCGCACCCAGAGCGTACACGTTGGGACCCGAAAGATGGGGAACTATGCCTGGTCAGGACGAAGTCAGGGGAAACCCTGATGGAGGTCCGTAGCGATTCTGACGTGCAAATCGATCGTCGGAACTGGGTATAGGGGCGAAAGACTAATCGAACCATCTAGTAGCTGGTTCCTGCCGAAGTTTCCCTCAGGATAGCAGTGAGCGAGTCTCATCTGGTAAAGCGAATGATTAGAGGCCTGGGGGTTGAAACAACCTTCACCTATTCTCAAACTTTAAATGGGTGAGATCTCTGGCTTGCTTGAACATTGAAGCCATGAGATTTCGGATCAGAGTGCCAAGTGGGCCATTTTTGGTAAGCAGAACTGGCGCTGTGGGATGAACCAAACGCAGAGTTAAGGCGCCAAAGTCGACGCTTATGGGATACCATGAAAGGCGTTGGTTGCTTAAGACAGCAGGACGGTGGCCATGGAAGTCGGAATCCGCTAAGGAGTGTGTAACAACTCACCTGCCGAAGCAACTAGCCCTGAAAATGGATGGCGCTGAAGCGTCGCGCCTATACTCTTCCGTCAGCGGCAAGAGAGGCGGATATTTATATCTGTCATGAAGCCCTGACGAGTAGGAGGGTCGCGGCGGTGTGCGCAGAAGGGTCTGGGCGTGAGCCTTCCTGGAGCCGCCGTCGGTGCAGATCTTGGTGGTAGTAGCAAATACTCCAGCGAGGCCCTGGAGGACTGACGTGGAGAGGGGTTTCGTGTGAACAGCCGTTGCACACGAGTCAGTCGCTCCTAAGCCCTAGAAGAAATCCTACGTCGATGACGGTGTATTAGTCACAGTGAAAACACACCCATTGGGCGAAACAAAGCATTACGATGGCTCCCAAGGGTGTTGACGCAATTTGATTTCTGCCCAGTGCTCTGAATATCAACGTGAAGAAATTCAAGCAAACGCGGGTAAACGGCGGGAGTAACTATGACTCTCATCGGAGGTCATAGGGTCTCGTGGGTTTTACTCGTCGGGCCTAGCGAACCCGCTTCCTCTGAGCGAGACTCAGAAAACTGTTCCTCGTCCGGGGAATAGATGCCCTTGGGTTTAACCCTCGGGACAGCCGTAACTTTACCCTGTAAGGGTTTCTGAGCGCCCATTCCCTTAAAAGTATGGGTCTTACGAAGAGCGGCGGTATAGGTGGGGCGGGTTGCCAGCCCTCCCTTCCGTAAATCAGTTGGCGCGAACAAAAATAGACAGCCTCGGATAAACGACGGGGGATCCACTTATCAACCCGTCCCAACTGCTGAAGAGAAATCGCGGTCACCTGTTTTCCATCGTGAATTCAGAGGCTGCAACCGCACCTTTAGTTTGCTAATAGGTGCGAGAGTCCATCTACGTGTAGCCCATCCTGAGTATGCAGACGAGCGCACAAAGACTCAGAGGTTGAAGCATCGTTGGACTACCGAGGAGACGAACATGCTTGCCAGACGTGAGGCCGAATTGGCAGTAGAGGGTCGCAACTGCAGAGAATTCAACGCAGTTCTCTGCAGTGAGTTTCCCGGAAGAAGCCTGGAAGCTATAAAGGGCCATAGACGCCCGGATTCTTACAAGCGAAAGGTGCTTTAGATGATTGACGAAGTGCGGCTAGAACAAGAGCAGCCGCAACAGCCGGAGAGCAGGAGGGGAAGAAGATCTGTGATCTTAGATCCCCCTCCAGTTAAAGAACAAGAAGACTCCTTTGTGCTGTTCTTCGATCAATTGGAGGCACCTCCCCGCGAATGTAATGAATTCAACGAGCAGCAGTTGCATAGCATCTGCTGCAATGTGGCGGGCTCTGCCAAGGGTGACATCGGGACTCAAGTGGCCCTATACATTGAATCCATCTTGCCAAAACGGCTGCGTGGCCATCGCAATCCTCAACCGCGGTAAACGCAACCGCTCACTAAGAGGCAAGCCAGGAGAAATGAGTATGGGATGACTCAGAAGCTGTGGAAGAAGGACAGAAAGAGGTGCATAGACAACATCTTTAATAGCACCTCAAGTAACATCCAACTTCCAAGGGAAGTAATGGAACCCTATTGGAGGAGCGTCGTTGAAAGTTCTTCAGACGCCTGTCCGTATCTACAGTGTTCTGATGAAATTAGAACGGAGTTGTGGGCTCCGATCACTGAGGAAGAGATTTCACATTGTCGGATATCAGCAACAACAGCAGGTGGGCCTGATGGTCTATCCGGTAAAGACTTTGCAAAGATGTCGAAAGGCGTCTTGCTTCGTCTGTTTAATCTCTTCATGTGGTGTGGTAGCCTGCCAGAATCCCTGCTTGCGTCAAGGACCATCTTCATTCCCAAAAAGGGTTTTGAGGATGATCCGTCCAAATACAGGCCAATCACAATATCATCAGTGATTGTGCGAGCATTCCATCGAGTGCTTGCAGCGAGACTAGCCAAGGCGTTTGACATCGATGAGAGGAAAAGACGTTTTAGGGAGGTGCACGGCTGTTTATACAATGTCTTTCAGCTGGACATGATCCTAAGACAGCAATATCGGTCTTTAAAGCCTCTGTATATGGCCTCTTTAGATGTTGCCAAGGCATTTCCATCAGTCTCGCATAAAGCCCTGTTAATGGCCATGCGTTCTTTTGGAGTACCGCCGCAGTTTGTTGAGTATATTGTAAGAGTATATGGCACAGGTTATACGATACTGCAGGGCATGGGCTGGTCTTCGGACCGAATCTACCCTCGTCAGGGAGTCAGGCAGGGAGATCCTCTCTCGCCGCCACTATTCAATCTAGTGACTCACAGGGCTTTACAAGCCCTGCCTGGCGAGGTGGGTGTGAGGTCGGAGAGAAGACCACAAATGCTTCTGTCTTTGCGGATGATATTAACCTTTATGCATCAACACCAGCAGGCCTGCGCTCTCTAATAGAAAAACTTACTGCATTTCTGTCCAGTTGTGGAATGTCAATTAACGTTGGCAAAAGTTTCACACTGGGCTTCCGACCATCAGGAAGAGAGAAAAAGAACACGGTCGACATTAGAACGCGCTTTGAAGTGGGTGGAAGACATCTGCGTGCCCTGACTAGAACAGATGAGTGGAGGTACCTTGGTGTTTGTATTCACATGGGCAGGGCGAAAGAAGATCAAACCTATTGAAATAATAGGGGAAGATCTTCAGATGCTAACGAAAACACCTCTTAAGCGACAACAACGGCTTTTCGCCCTCCGGTGTTATACGATACCAAAGCTATACCATCAGCTTGCATTGGGAAACGTTCTGCTTGGTTCTTTGAATCAGGCAGATAAGGTAATAAGATCTACAATTAGAAAGTGGCTTAACCTGCCACACGACATTCCCAAAGCGTACTTCCACTCGAGAGTTCAGGACGGCGGTTTGGGAATAACATCAATGCGATGGATGGCACCGTTACTTCGGAAGAACAGACTGGAGAAACTAAGAACCAGTGAACATCTAATTGGTATTGATGCTTTTCTTGAGAGAGAGATTGCTGCGTGCGAGCGTAGGCTCGTAGATCAAGGCAGTCGCCTTCAGTCACTGCAAGACATCCATGGACTCTGGGCTACCAAACTTCACAATTCTGTGGACGGAGGTGGCCTAAAGGAGTCCGCTCGAACACGAGGCCAACATGGATGGGTGACTGATGGTACAAAATTCTTAACCGGCAGGGACTTCATTAACTCCTGTAGGTTGAGAATTAGCGCATTACCAACGAGATCGCGCACCTCTCGAGGAAGGCATCATGATCGGAGTTGCAGGGCCGGATGTTATGGAACGGAAACTCTGAATCATGTTATCCAGGTCTGTCACCGAACGCATGGTGCCAGGATGCGTCGCCACAATGCAGTTACAAAGTTTGTTCGCTTTAACATCTGGGGAGTGTGTTCCTTCGTGTTCTCTACGTATCCCCGGGCGGGTTACCACACGCCCAAGCCACAAATCTGTCCCTATCTACTAGTTGCTGTTCAGACTTGGTGTAGGTAGGACGTGCTACCAGATCGTCCCCACTCTGCCTACCGGAAGATAAGCAGACAATGGAGAGCGAAGAAGAGGAAGTCATTGGCAAGCCAAGACGCCGTAAGTCTTTTAAAACTTTAAGATTTAATTCTACTGACGACGAGAGTGTCTTGCAGACCGATGTGGAAATAATTTCCTCTTCCATGTCGGTCAGCGAAAAAAGCGGAACGAAAAGCGAAAAATCTGTACCTGCACCGAGAGTGACAGGTTGGAAAGATGGCCGCGCGTTGGCGTCAGAACGGGAATCTCCCGCTCGAGATGTCGGCGCGCGCACATCTTCTACCCAATCTGGGCGGGTCGAATGCGCTGTGGTTGTGTCGCGCGGTCCTCCCGCGCATGCGCCCGGAAGCGAGAGGGAGGAGAGTGTGGTGCGTACGTCACCTGCCTCTTACGCATTGGCTGTGCGTGCCACGCCTTCTCTCCCCATGCCAGCGCAGGTGGGTGGTAAGTCGGTGACGCTACACACTAAGGATGCGCGCGCGTCGACCGATAAGAAGGGGGAGACTTCGATGCCGGTGCTGCAGTCTACACAGGCTGTGGTGGCGCGTGGGGTTTCTCCCTTCCTTACGCCTGCGCGTAAGGCTGACGCGTCGATGACGCTGGGTGGGAGTTGCACGCGCATATCTCCCACTAGCGCTGCTTCGACCAGTACAGGGTGCGGTACGCTTGCTACGCAAGTACTGCGTAGCAGCACCATCGGAGTGAACTGGTTCGACATCATGGATGATGACGCACGTTGTGAGTCCTCGGTAGTCGTTGGTGGCGCGTCGGGCGCGCTTGCTGGTGCTGCTGCGCTAGCTGGCGCGCTAGATGTCGCTGCCTCGACTTCTCGTGCCTCAGACTTCACTAGTGTGGGGCCAATGGAGGTACTGGAGCTCTTGAAAGTCCCGAGGGAGGATACGGCGAGGCTTGTGCTAAAGCGCAAGTCTAGCAGGGGGGGCAGTTCAGAGCTGCTAACCCCTCAACGTCGTCGCCTCCCTCAGAGGACGGGAATTCCGGCTCGGGGGGGGGAGGCGCATTAACACCGCGCCTGCCCCAATCCCTAGTGTGATTTCTATAATCAATCAATCAATATTTGCGATAACATGTTTGCTTATTTGTGGCTGGTTTAAGATTGATTAATAAATTATTTTTATCAATATAAGTAATAATTGTATGCTTAAATACTAACAGGGATGGTATATTAATTATTAATTAAAGTAGTAATTAGTCAATGTTAATGGCGCCATGCCAGTAACCTGTTACCATCTCGTCAGGTCACTAGCGCTGCATCACTATATTATCGATGCGTGGCATGATTCACTGACTAATTACCGCGGGGGTAATTACCATATGGACCGACCGATGCTCTTCTTTATCACTTGTTACCAAGTGTCGAGCCGATTTATCGATGTGATGTAGCGCATTAGTTTTACCTCCGTAGAACAGTTACCCCGTCCAGGTGGTAACTACCATAAGACTAAATTTAAAGAGTATTTAGTACTTATTTACGCTTGTGTATCAGACGCGGCGTTTTTGGTGTTTTGTTCTTTTGCTTAGGCTTTGTGCATCCTGAGAATTTTGTTACCCGAGGATTCAGCTGACGTGGAATGATGTCATTTTCCAGAGATGCTGGATAGTGATGCCTTGCTGTGGCTGCCGTGAGTCAATTTTCTGTAGAATTTGACATGGCGATTTTGGATCCTGTACTTTGTCGTGGTGCACCTGGGTTTCATGCTGTCATCTTTGTGGGAATTATAGCTGATCCAGGGCTTTATAGTGATGTCATGTGCTGGATGCAGGGTCATCTGCTTGGTTCTACTGTCAGTTTTCTTGTGATCATGGACAGCGGCACTTCCAGCTCCAGCTTTGTCACTATGTCCTACGAGGACTACTACATTGATCAGGGCCACCTCCTTCCCTTGAAGAGGGGATCTTCTGTGGTGCCTGAGATTGGTGGTGAGTACTCTCTACTCATTCATTCAAGTGCGGTCAGCCTGACTAGTTGTTAAATAGTTTCGCCATCCAAGTGTTTTAGAAATGTCGGGTTTGTCAGGTCGGGCTGATTCGTTTGAGTCGTTCCTCGCTGAGTGTTTTGACGTGTGCCCCTCTAGCTCACATAACAACGCTTCAATGGGATCCGCGTATCCTTCGGTGATGGAAAGTGTGGATGACTTTCATTTGTCGTTGTTAGGGCCGGTCGATGAGGGTAAATCCGCGGCTAAGGCAGCTACTGGGGTTGCCTTCAGTGGGGCTGTCTTGGGCCGGGATAGCGTGAAACTCCAGATCTCTGAAATCGAGGATCGCTAGGCGGCTAGGGATATTTTCAAGCTGCGCGGGTACTTCGTGGATTTTGCCTAGGTGTGTCCTTCGGGTTGCGAATCCCAAAATGGCTTATGTTTTCAGAATTTATTCCCTTTTTATTGTTTACTTGTATTAATCGCTTTTTAATTTCGTTTGTTTTTTTCAGTTATATACGGTCGTCCTCGTAGGCGGCTGCGATGTCGTCCAGGGCACTTCCTGGCCAAGGTCCGGCTTTGGGGTTCGGAAATAGCTCAGCACCGGTTTCAGGGTCAAGGATTTCGTGAGGTGGCCTACACTAGACGGGTGCGGGGCACTGCCGCTTGTCCATGCCCTGGTGGGGCCCACAGTGACATTTTTGAGGCCCACTATCTGGCTTCCCTGGAACAGGCGGCCAGGATACAGCTGGAGCTTGCCAGCGATCGAGCAGCGGAGTTGCTATCTCTAGTAGATGCGCATATGGCCATTTCCGCGGCGCGGAATTGTGTTCACTGGCCTCCTACGTCCTCTGTTTGCCTGGGGTGAGTTGTGATTATCCTATGAAGTTTTTACAGGTTTACCTAGCCTTGTATAATGTCGTTGCCTTAATTTCTTCCGTTCTTCTTTCGTTTTTTAGTAATTCTGGAGCCGCGGGGGTTTTCTGCCTATGCGGCAAGTTTCTCCACTCCGGCCGGGGGTGTTCTCCTTGTGGGTGTGGGTCGAGTCCTGTAATTCTTCCTGGTAGGTGTATTTTTCCTGTTCTTGACTAGTTTGAAATTCTCCCTGACTCAGGTGTTGATTTTTAATGTTTTCTTTTTCTTTTCAGCAATGCAGCCAGCTGAGGAGGGGTCGTCCGAGGAGGAAGATATGGGGGACTACTATTAAAATAATGTAAATAGTTGTATCCTAACATTAAGTACCTGTATAGTTATTCCATCTATTCTCTAGTTTTAGTTATTTTTATGCGTTTGTTATATTTATTTAGTTGTAGAACCTAAAATTGTAAATACTTTCTCGTTATCGTTAATTAAATATGTCAAAACAAGGAAATCGCCTGAGAGACTGGCAGAGGGGTTATTGTATTCTTATTTTTCTTTAAACGGGAACCACCCCCTTCTGCCAGTTTCTCTTATTACAGAGTTTTGGTTCACCCTTCCCTTAGTATTCTTACAAAATATATATTTATATATATATATATAAAATTTGAATAAACCATGAATAAATTTAAATAATAATAAAGAAAAACAAAATATCATCATTTTTAACAATAAAACTATTTTGCTTCTGCTATATCTATTCCTTGGTTCTTTTTGTATTTATTATTGGATAGTTTTGAAATTATAAGTTATACCAAAAATCGTTAGGACCGATTATATCCTATTGATTAGTTTCTAGCTGTAACTTTCATGATTCGAGATTTAGGCTTATTGGCATGTGAAAGCTGGCCCCTTACACACCGGTGCACACACATACACACATATGTGTATACACGCGCATGTGGAGACCCAAAATCATGCGGCTCAAAATCGATTGAGACACATGATTGAGGGTGTACAGGGTTTTAATCAATAGGTATTTTAAAATTGCAAAATGAAATCTCAATTTCGACACAGGACCACCCGAATTTGGTTGCTGTGTTTATATAGCTGTATTAGGGTAGCATAAAGATTGAGAAGCATTCATGCTGTTACATCTCCCTGAAGCTTTCATGGTAGTGGTTTAAATAACCATGCCTTGTTTTTGTAAGTGTTCGTCAAGTATGTCGAAATTGTATATGCATTTATGACGTTGCATAGATACTCATAATGCATTCACAATTTTATCGGCAATATTTCTTGATCAAAAGAAAGAACATCAAACTTGTGTCTCTCATTAGTTAATATAATTAAACATTGCTAGAAACTCTTGAAAACTTCCCAAATTTCTATTTTACAAAGCTAACACAATTTGATGTTATTCATGATGTTTTGATTATAGGTATTTAAAATTGCAAATTGCCCTGAATCTTTTGGAATTTTCTTAATCTTATGAAGCTGTAAAATAGTCTTTATAAAATTTGTCATAAAATTATAGTTCTGCTAAAAAAATTTCTTTGTCATGTTACTGCACAAAACTTCAGTTGAACAAAATGTTAACTTAGTTCTGTGTAAATAAAATTAAAACATTTTCTTAAAAGTATTGATATTTTACAAAATTCTACCCTATTTTTAACTTATAGTCTGATTATAATCCAAATTCTGGGAATTCATTGTGTAGTTATTTTAGTGATTGCCATTTGTTGCTTATTTCTAGGTTAATTTGGCTGGCACGAGCTCATTTATTGGCCAAATCGGATAATTTATAATTGAAAATTCATGGTGAAGTTTTGCGTTACCCGATTTTACCAATAATGGCTTTATTAATCGCCATGCTCGTATATATTTTCTGGGACAAAATTTGGCCTTATCCCATTAAATAGTTAGTTAATCAATTACTTGAAATATCTCTGTGGTTATTTCCAGTATTGTGTTAACAATGGAGATATGTGCCCTTATAGTTCGGAGAAACCCTTAGTCATGTTGCTCCATTCTGATTGATTTACATGATTAAAGGTTTATGGATATATAGCAATGCACATCTTTTATTCTTCGCGGATATTATTCAATTAATGTTAATGGAATCTCCCGAATTTGATTGTTCGTTAAAAATTTTCTGACCGGATAGCATACCGTATGTGGAGTTCGCTGTTCTGCATACCTATATGTATCACTTGTGCCTCCATGATGGTGGCTTGTCCAATAATACTTGTTTATTAGGTGGCCATTGTTGCGGGGCTGCCATGGAGTTTTTGATAATGATAACCATCTTGTCGGTGCATCCATTGGTATAAGGCCCGCTGCCATGTGGGTTTTTGGCAAGTCTAATAAAGAACTTGTAATGGGCATTCATATAGGTACAGGAGAACTGCTTAGTATATATGATTCATTGCAGGCGGTCGCGAGTCTTCTTATCGCTGGGCGGTTCAAGTTACGCTCTGGCCATGTTGTCGGGAGTCTCGACTGCTAATGATACGCTGCGTCCAGTAAGGTGTCACATTGCATTTCTTTATGTGATTGGATTATAATTCATTATGGTTGCTCTCGGTGGGTGTGATTAATTTCTTTCTCAAGTGGGAGTGGTTTGTTAGCTTGCTACGGCTAAACTCTTCGTACTTTCTATGATTCTTATTCTTTTTCCTCTGTTGCTTTGATTTTTATTTTATTATAGCTGCCATTATGTTTCATGATTATTTATTGTATTTTCCTGGTGGTATCCGTAATGATGTATCGTAATTCAGGATGATTTTTGGCAAAAATTTTTGTCTACTTGGGTACTTGTCCTCCCTCCTTAAAAGTGTCGTTGTCCTCAACGACTTGCATTTGTTTATGCAATTCTAACATTTGTTCTTGGGATTGTTAATACTCTTGGAAGGGGGTGAATTTCTTCTGTGTTTGTTTGGTTGTCTACCGAAAGGGGTTGTAGTTCTACTTCCTCTTGGTTTTCTTTTATGTTTATATTTTCATTATTACAGGTTTTACGGTTTTTACGGATTATTCCTTGTGTGAGGTATATTATTGTTGTTATTGTTAATAAGGTTAGGATACCGGACCCTCCTAACCAATATTTTTCGTTATTTTATGTCTATAATGATTGTTTTCCATGTCGAGAAGTTGTTCTATGATAAAGAGTGATTCTTCCGTATGCAGAGTTTTTAATTTTTTATCCTTTTCTGTTTCCCAAAAAAATAATTTTAGGCTAGGAATATGCATCGTTTTATAGATTATTGGGGAAATTTCTGATATATTTAATGAAAATCCTGGGTTGTAGATAAATTCTTCTGAGTTTACATTTATTTGAGTTCCAATTAAAGTTGTCTGTTCCGTTCTGGCAATACACCCTGCACTTAATCTTAATATTCCTGAATTTGTAATATGTCCTTTTTCTGTTTTTCCCTTTTTACAGGTGATGCTGATTGGTTCTGGTTTTTTAGTTGAAAATATCCATGCATTTAAGGATGGAATATGCTTGCAAAAAACTGAATTTTTTGTGTTTATCTTTATATAACATTGCTTTAAAATTTTCATTGAAGGGCGTGTAAGCATTTGACATTCGCAGGACATAGTTGTGACTGTTTCGTGTATTGGTTGGGTGTTTTCGCAAATTGTGTGATAGATTGTTTTCTGGCAGGTTTTTTCTCTTTATCTGTCAAAATGAATTTTCCTTCGTCTTCTGTCAGGGCGATATATTGTTTTCTTGGAAAAATGTAGATGGCTCTTGTGTAATTTCCTGAAATGTCTTGGAACACAGGAAATGGGTAAATTTTATATAATTGTAGTGCTTTTCTATCTAGCAATGGAATGTCTAATCATATTAGTAATTTTCCAGATTTAATTTTCAGGTCTGTCTTGCCAATTTGTGAAAGTAATTCCACTCTAACGTGTGAAGTAGGAATCGGAAATTCGTAATCTTCCATTTTAGTGTGTATTTCAGTGATTACTTCTTGTAGTTGGGCTTTGAAAATTGTCGAAGGGTGTAATTTGCCTTCTCATGCGTATTCGGTTATTTTCATGAATTGTTTTATTATTTCATATAATTTTTCCAATTTTAGTTCCAAATGTGTTGACCATTGCATCATTTTTTCATAATACATGTAATCATTCCAGTATTGTCCTTGCAATTCTATTTTGGTGATAGTTTCATTTAATTCTTTTTGAAGGATTTGAATTCGGTTAGTTATCTTGTTTAAATCCTGATGAATATTATTCACTTCGGCTTTTATTATGTGTGTTTGTTTTCCAATTATTTTACTGATGTTATTTTGCCTTTCATAAATATCATTTATAGCTTCGTTATATTCTTCTGCGTCGTCGGAAGTCATGACTCCTATTACTGGTCCTAGAATGCTGCCTATGAATCCTAGAAGAGGTGCTGTTCGCCTATGCATGGTCTCGGGAGGGATTATTTCATGGGGTATGTCCTGGGGTAATTCCATTAATATTTCACTTAAATCCTCATTTATAACTTCGAGTTGATGTAGCTTTTCATTGAGGCGATCCAATTTTATCATATCTTTGCAATTAATACTTTTCAATCGGTTTGGGCATGTCTTGTAGATTTCCTGAATTTCTGATTTTATTCTGTGGAATTAAATATGTTCCTGTAGTATAATGTATTATATAATTTTGGGATTTGAATTATTGCTTGAAAATTTTATGTTTAAACTCTTTCAAATTTATTTTACAAAGTTTGTATACCTGGGTATAATATAATTTGTACATTGGTATAATGGTAATGTACGCCTAATCTAATTATAATGTGTATCTGAGAATATATCTATAATACTAGTAGTGATATATGGTATGAATCATGGGTAATGCTAACTAATTATAACTTTGTTAATCCTATAATATATAGCTTTATAAGTCGAAAGATAATAATGAAGATGTTTGTTTGTTATAACATAGTGGTAATTCGTCTGTAGGTGCATAGTAGGGGTTTCCTAGCGAATTTTACTAGCTAAGTTGTATTCTATGAATTTTCTATTGAAGGAAGACTTCGCTAGGACGTCAGATAGATAAGATTTGTATTTTCATCCCCTTGTGGAGGACCCCAGAAGTCTTCTTCATTTGGTTCCTGATCGTCGGGAATCCGCTTGTTTCGTTTAATTTGCTTTTTACAATTTGCCATAGTATGGCCCCTCAAATAACAGTATTCGCAGCAAGCTTCCCATTTGTACAATTTGATTAATAAAGTCGCGGGTTTGTCCATGCAAATAACGTACTGTTCGTCCCTAATATTACAATCATTTTTTTCCTCGCTAAAAAAATAAAACTTTTCAAGGGCTGTTAACATTTTTCTTGCGGCCTCATGCTCTGCGCAACGTATTTTTCTTTCCCCGTTGCTTATGGTACTAAATTTATTCTCGCGTCTACGGTCTTCTACTTCGCATCTAATGACGAAAATTTTTGCGTTATCGGTTCCCGCGGTTTCCTCTAATGTGTATTTTGGTTTTGTAAAGCCGTACTTTGCCGCCAGCTCCTCTAACTGTCCTTTAGCGAACCGTAGGTTGTTTATCTCCCCTTTTGGATGGAGGGTAGCGGGGTATATCTTTCCCTTTGGTGGTTGCGTATTAATGACGGACATGACTTTCCTGTACAAGAAAATTGGGTTAGTAATTTTAAATTTTAGTTGTGTACTAACTTAAGTTTATTAAAATGTTTCTGGAATAGTTTTCCGTCGGGTTTTTCCAAGATGGCGTTGTTTTTGTCTAATATTTTTATAAGGCTTTAACTTTCGGTCATAATTTTTTTTGAGTGTTCCTTCGCGGTGATCAAATTTTTTGCTGCTATTAATTTAATTTCCGATAGTCTTAATATCAATTCCTGCAGATAGGTTCCGTAGGTTTCTAATTTTTCGGGGTCTGGAAATGAACTGGGGGTGCGTGCGGTTTTACCAAATACTATTTCGAAGGGTGTATATTTAGTGGCTTCATGTATCGAGGTGTTGTATGCAAACATCGCGAAGGGTAGAAGTTGGTCCCAATCGTCGTAGGTTTCTGCATACGTCCTTATGTAATCCATTAATACGGCATGGCTCCTTTCCAGGGATCCGTTTGATTGCGGTCTATATCCGGAGGTGGTAACTTGTTTTACCCCGAAAATTTTTGATAATTTTCTGAGTAAATTATTGATGAAACTTCCTCCCCTGTCTGTGAGTATGGCTCTCGGGGCTCCGTATTGGGAGAATAAGTGTTTTGCTATTGCATGAGCGATAGTAGTTGGCGAAATATCCGGTATGGGGACGGCTATGCAGTATTTAGATAAATTGTCCTGCATAGTGAGAATATGTTTATTACCGTCAGGGGTGGTAGGCAATTTTCCTACTGTGTCTAAGGATACTTTGTCGAAGGTGTCGAGGGGTGTATCGGTGATTAACACGGGTTCGTGAGTTTTTGCCCGTACAATTTTTTGTTTCTGGCAATTGTCACATGTTCTGACAAATTCAGTAACTTGATCTTTTAGTCCTGGCCACACGTATCTTTCTCTAATTCTTCGATACGTTTTATTTATGCCTTTGTGACCCCCAATTTTACTCTCATGATTTTCAGAAATAATTTGAGTACGTAACTCCTCTGGAGGTATATTTACGTTGCCATAACATATCGTTATTTCTATTTTTGAATTAGTGAATTCTTGAGGTAGTATCTCGCGCAATTTTCCTTTTGGTAATGTGTCACTAAAATCTCCATGTTTTGAAATGCGAAATCCCGAAATATTTTCCTTTTCTAAAGCTATTCTCAAATTATGTACGGCTACTCTAACGTATTCTTCGTTTATTTCATCAAAATGGTTTTGTTTGACTATGAGTGAATATATGTTAAAGTGTTTATGAGGGGTGATAAGCACTTCCCCTATTTTAGGTTTCCTATCTTTCAGGTCCTGAGGGTCTACTGCTCCGAAGTCCACTAGTAGTCGGCTCACGGGGGTGACAAACTCACAGTCAGCCGAGAGAAAATGTACATAGTTATTTTTTAAATAAGTGAGATTCTCTCGACAGCTATTTAGTCTGACCGGCACGTTTTTACTACTGTGCGTCTCCGTTCTACTGGACATTTCACGGGCCCTAGGCAGTGCCGGAAGGATGCAAGTGATTGACGGTCGCGAATGGTCAGACGGCAAACTAGTGGTATCCATGGTAAGTTCGTCTGAGTATGTAGGTATATTTATTCCCATTCTGCGAGTATTATTTTTGTCAGTTGATAAATTGCAATCAGGGTCGTTATCGAGTTTTTCTGGAAAGGGCGTGGAAATAGCCCTGGATTTTCTTAGTGCTGAGGGGGTATATTTCCCTAAAGCATCCGGGGTTGAAGCTATTCCAGGGTGAAAAGTGACACTTTTTCTGGTGTGAGCGTGTGGATTTCTGACCGGGGCTTCTTCATCTGAAGATGAAATACCCGGGTCCAGATTTTCCTTACTTTCGGAATTTATCACCTTTCTTTTTTCCTGAGTCTCTTTTAGTAATTCTTCAGCTATTTTTATAGCTGATTCAATTCTGTTCGTAAATTCGGTCTCGCTTTCAGGTTCCATTTCTTCAACGGCATCAAGGAGCTCTTGATTATTTTCTCCTTCCGAAACTGCTGTGACTTCAAGAAGTGGGGCTTCTTCATTCACTTCTGTCTTCTCCAGCCAGTCTTCATGTGCCTTCAAAGATTGTTCAAATCGTGAAAAGGATTTCTCTATATTTTCTTTAGTGAAATCAGGCCTTTTTTGTTCCATCTGGTCATTTTCCTGTTCTTCTTCCGTCGTACTGTCATCACTGTCGCTGGGTGGCGGACTCACCGTTTTAATGGGTCCTGCTTCTTGCTTTTCGGTCATAGGGGTTAACTCTTCCTGATCTTCTGGGAAGAATTCAGTTGAGCACTCTGGTGCTTTTGCCGGTGCACTCTTAGGTATTGTTGACGATGGGTACGCTGCAGGTGGTAAATTCAGGCTCGGTAACACACTTTTTCTTTTTCTGAGGATTGGGGATGGTTCTTGATCCTCTTCTGTGTCTCCCGAACTACTATCTTCTTTATAATCTGGTCGATTCTGAACTCGTTGAGTCTCTACCCGTCGCCTTATCAGGCGTTTAGTGATAGTGCTCCTGTCCAGATCAGCTGATGTTGATGCACTAGATTTAGACCTAGCAAGGGTTGGTTTTTGAGGTTTTGAAGTAGATGGTTTAGAGGGTAAAATTCTGGAAGTGAATCCTTTTCTAGTTTGAACAGCGGGCTTATTTTCGGCTTTAGGTTTTGAACCAAGCTTCGTGCTGTTTTCCTTTTTATTAGCTTGCCTAGTCAACATTGGCAGTAACCTGGCAGGCTGTTTTTCTTCTTTGCCTTCTTTGTCAGAATTATCTACGATTGGATTTCTCGATAGGGCATCAGCATTAGTATTTAATTTTCCTGGTTTGTATTTAAATTCATATTCATAGTCCCTTAATTTTAGTCTCCAGCGAATTAGTCTTTGGCCTGGATCTTTTACAGAATCTATCCACCTGAGGGGCTCATGGTCGCTCATGAGGGTAAATTTTCTTCCATAAATGTAGGGTCGAAAATGTTGTACCGCGTAGAGAACCGCAACGCATTCTTTCTCCGTGGTAGAATAATTTAATTCAGGTCCATATAACACCCTTGACATATATGCTACAGAGAGATCCATTCTATCCTTTTCTTGGCTTAGAACGGCTCCTATTGCATAGTCTGAAGCGTCAGTGGTTACTGTAAATGGTTTTTCAAAATCAGGGTATTGTAATATGGGGCTTTCGCAGAGAGCCTGTCGTAAATCCTTGAAGCTCTTCTCTTCCTCCGGTCCCCATTTAAATACTACTTCCTTTTTTAATAAATTTGATAGAGGTTTTGCTCTTGCTGAGAAGTCCTTGATGAATCTTCTGTAATATCCAGCTAGTCCTAAAAATTGTTTTATGTTTCTTGGTGTTTTTGGTCTGGGAAAATTTTGAACATCCTCGATCTTTTTAGGATGTGGCTTTACTACTTTGTCTGTAATTATGTGCCCTAGATATGCTATTTCTTTTCCGTGATCTTCTAAGTCCTTGGCGTATATTACTATGTCGTCCAGGTAGACAAATAGTTCTGTCCCCTGTAGCCCTAATAGGACTTGGTCCATTAGGCGCTGGAATGTAGCCGGTGAATTTTTCAATCCCATGGGCATTCTGACGTACTCGTAGTGCCCATTCAATGATGAAAACGCTGTTTTTTGTCTATCATTCGGGTCTAGTTCTATTTGATGGAAACCACTGGCCAGATCAAAAATAGAGAAATATTGTGCAGTACCTAAGTGATCTAAAATATCTGCAATATTTGGCAATGGGTATGCATCCCCAATTGGTTTCTCGTTTAGAAGCCGAAAGTCAATTACTATTCTCCATTTCTTCTTTCCTGTGGCGTCTATCTTTTTGGGTATAATCAGTAGGGGTGAGTTATAAGGAGATTTTGAGTTTTGAATTGCTCCTTCTGTCTTCATTTTTTGTATTACTCTCTCAACTTCTTCCCTTTGAGAGGGTGAAAATCGGTATGGTCTGGTGTTAATACGTACGTTGTCCAAGGTGTGAATTCTGTGCCGTACTAAATGAGTGAGGGTTAGGGATTCTCCTGGAAGATAAAAATTATCAGGAAAGTCTCTAATTATCTTTAGTACGTGTTCTTTTTCCGCGGGGTTTAAATGATCTAGTCGAAGGTGTTTTATCACCTCTTCAGCCTTATTTACTGGGGGTGAATAATCTTCGTCGGTGGAGTATTCGTCGAAATGCTCTCCTGGAAATTTGTAATATTCAAAGGGGTATTTCTATTTCGAGGTCATCATCTGTGGTGTTAATAGCGAATACATGACAAATTCCATTCGAGTAGGTTACGGCTGCTTCGCCTACTAGCACGCTTTCTGTAGTTTTTATTAAGGGTAAGTACCCTTCCTTTAATTCTGAATTTATCACTGCTATTGGGATAGCTCGTCGAGTCCTAGCTCTTACCTTGATTGGTCCTAGTAGAGGTCCTTTGTAATCTGTGGTATTTTATAACGCTACTCTAGATTCATTGTCTATGAACGGTATAGGTTTTGTGGGGTTGGAATGCGTCACAATAGTGTTATGCCAAAAGGATATTTCCACCTTCTCTTGTCGAAGATATTCTCGACCTAATATTCCATCTGTGCTTATGGGGAAATCAGAATGTACGACATGAAAAGTGATGTTAGATTTCATTAATTCGATGTTTACAGTGCCTATGGTCGAAATTCTACTTTGTGTGATTCCTGTAATTTCTATTGCTTCATTTTCATTAACCAGTATGTCCTCATCTAAAGCATCTAATTTAATAACATTTATGTCTGCACCTGTGTCCACTAGAAACCTTGCCTTTGACTGTAAAAGTTCCTTTGACGAAAGCTCTACTACTGGGGATTCTCGACTGAGTTTGGTACAGAAGATTTTTCTCGCTTCTTGAGAAATCTCACGCTGTTCTGACGCTCTGTCTTCTCTACACTCGTCGTTGCGTCTGTTCGGCGAGAGCGGAGTCGAAGTTTAAATCACTTTTACTAGCTGGAGCGGGTGAGTGTGCTCTCGGGGGTGTATTAGTTCCTTTATATGGGTAATTGTGATTAGGGTAAGGGTTGTTTGATGCGAGCGAACCTGGGTAGTACGGATAAGGTTGATAGGGTAAATAAGGTGGGTATTGAAATGGGGGTGCGTAATTATTTGGGTAATTAGGCACTATTGGTGATGTAGGTCTCCTTATTATCCCTGTTGGTCCTTGTCTGGGTTCCATTGCTCTATTCCTATCCGGTGATGACGCAAACCTAACATGAGGGCTCGGGCTTCTATCCCTTGATCCTATATGAACGCCTAAGAGGAAAAGTTGGACATTTTTTTTAAGTTTAAAAGACTTGTACATAAATGTGTTGGGTGGAAGAATTGGATAAAAAAATTCGCGTAGAAACATCGAACATCCGCCTTTTCTGAGTATAAACCGAACATGAGTCGTCTAGGGTGAAAAGGCGAACAAAGACGGGTTGCGAGGAAAAACCGAACGTTGCGATGTTCGGTTTTTCCTCGCAACCTGTCTACATTCGCTTTTTCACCTGAGACGACTCATGTTCGGTTTTGCACTTATATTTTTTTAACACTGAAAAATATGTATTATCTTTTCTACGTGATATTGACATTTTTCGGAGTCGGGACTGTCTGCACATTATTTATTACCAGCTTTCATTACGCGCTAACATTACAACCGCGTATTTCGCGCTCAGACGTTTTGGAACGCATTGTGCATTATAAGAAATCTGCCAATCGTTTCTTATTACATGAAGCGTACATCGGATTATTTTTATTTATAGTTGATTATGATTTCTTGCAATTGTTATTCAATAATCTTAACGAAATTGCATGAGAAAATGATTGCCTAATTGTTATCTGCGTTGTTCAATCAGAATTTTCAAATTCGTGAGAAAAATGATTATTTTCCAATTTTTGTAAGTTTTAAAAAAAGTAGTTACAAACAGTAGTAACAATTTTTCAATTTTGTGATGAAATTCGACTTTCAATGTCATTTTTTAAACGTTACTGCATCAGAAAACTTATAATAAACCTATTCGATTGTTATAAGGTCGAGGTCAATATCGAAGTTTTAGACAGTTTCATTCACAATGATCCTACTCTTTAATATTTTAAAAATTAAATTTTTACTACTTTTTCGAGTAAAATCAGATTCTCTTTTGTTTGTAGGACATTTGGCTCGAATAGAGCGAAATAGATTGCTTTTTCATATAAAGTGAAAATTTGAACTCTTATTACTCAAGTGAATCAAAACAAGAGGGTATAATCACCATAGTTCGACTCAATTCAAATAGTATTATCCCATATGTAACTGGCTCAAACTAGAGCAGTACAAAGCAAACTAAGCAATGAGTGGCTTTAACGAGAGTAGAAAAATTCATAGTTAAAGTTTTTTTTTGTGCGACTGAGAATGTTATAGTTGTTCAAAATAAAAGATGATGAAATGATGAATTATACGACTTCTGAGCACGATCTCCATCATTAACTCCGTTAGTATCTACTCTCTATTTCACTCGAAACGAGTTAGCTACACTTAATGAAAAATAATCTTGATAAAGTCACGTGCTTCTTCACAATTTTTAGTAATTACATGTCAGTTACTCTCTAAATTTAAATCAGTCAAAATCTACTGATTATCAGTGAAATTTGATTGATTCAAATAGCTAAAAAGAGGTTACTGTAAATCAGTCAAATTTCACTAACTATTTCAGTGAAAATTGACTGATTTAACAGTGAAAAATATTTATTCACTGATGAATCAGTGAAAAGGCAAATCACTGATTCATCAGTGAAAATTATCTGATTTAACAGTGAAAAATATTTTTTCACTGATGAATCAGTGAAAATTTGACTGATTCAGATTTAGAGAGTATAGCTATACTTAAAAATTGATCACTCTTATAAAAGTTCACATGATTATGCGGTCAAAAGTCACTTTGTGAAAAAGAGTGAAAATTTATTTACTTGCAAATTTATTAATAATTATTTTGAACGTCCATACCGATACAAACATTACAAATTTATCGAAATTCGCAAGAATGTATACGATCATCCTACAAGGTCCTTCCTAATTCTACAAAAAGCGGTGTGTGAGGAGTGGGGGGAGGGGGGTAATCTTGACAAATTCATTCGATGAAATCTCAAGGACTCACCATTTTTTCGAGATTATCGATTTTAATTACATCTGTAAATTATATCATTAACACTCGAAGTACGACGTGGGTCATTTTTGACCCACACGGAGAAAAATAGATAGTAAACCGCAATATCTTGATATTAGCAGATAATATATTTGCGATTTAACTATGGGACTTCCATCTAAATATTGAAACAGAGTATCTCTAGATATTAAAAAAAGATGTTTTTTAGCAATATATAATGAGACGGCCCAGCCTTCAGTATCCGCCTTTTTGCGACGAAAGGAGGAAGCAATCCACAAAATTAGGATTACTTTTAGAATAAGTAGGTTTCCACGAGACTCGCACGAAAGAATTGCTATGTCTCGTTAAGTATTTGCCCAGTAATAGACGATTTACTTCCAAACCGGAAGTGAATGTGGCGAGAACGAGGCAGCCTGCTTTTCACGGACATTTTCGTTCGTACTCTCAGCGAGCGCCACACTAACCTGTGGTTGCTGCCACCCGACCAATCACTGAGATCAAGCAGCGTGTGGCATGGTCCGCTGGGTAGGCGGGCGTCCCACACTACTGTTACTTTTTTTTTTATATTCTTTTTTATTATTTATTGCAGGATCATTTTTTCATTTTCATGTATGGGAGTCTTAATTAATGATTAAATAAAATAACCAAATAAACAAATGTAATATATAAATAAATGAACCAAACTGTATGGTTATAAATAAATACAGTTATTATTATATTGTAAATAAGCAAATATAATTGTTATTTCATTTTAAATAAATGAGTATAATCATTGCCACATTGCAAGTATTATAGATCTTTGATATTAAACGTAAAGATAATTATCATTGTACCGTAAAATCCATTAGTATTAAACATTACGAATAACTGTATTTATAAAAATGGGTCACTTAACGATAATAAATAGAGGTTGATTTATTGAAATTTCCTTTTTACTATAAAAATCGTCACACGACGTTCAAGCCTGCCCACACCGCTGTCCAATAGGAACCCGCGCCCACGCAAGTAGCACACGCCAGCGGGAGATGAAATGGGGGAAAGGCTTTCTCGTAATCGTCACGCGGTGCGTTTTCGCTTTTGAGTGCACATCAATTTTTGAATGCTTCCACGGGACGAAATATGCGACTTTTTGAAATCTGAAAAACATCGTCATAATCGCGAGAATATTATCTTTTTTCTGATACCGATTTCCAACCTTAAAACCATCGCGAAAAGGGGGAAAAGACCGTGTATAAAATTTTTAATTTATTGATTTGATTAGACTCGATCGCGGTCGCTAATTGAGGCGCGCGCATATCAATTAAGGGGGGAAATTTTTAAAGAGGTGGAAAACCGAGTTGACGTGCTTGGTTGCAGATCCTCAAATTTCAGTCCGCTTGCGCACCCTAATAAGGTAAGGACTTATTGCCTTGCGCAAAATCCAAGGAAGACATAGATCGAGGCTCGAGATTAGGTGTGGTGCACTGTAGAATCACCGCACCTAATCTTTATGAGAACTCTTCGCACATGACTCCTGTCCCCCCCTAGTTAGGGATCAATGGTTTTGGGTGTCTAAATTTTTTATTTTCTTGGGAATTTCTTTTAAAAATTTTTTTTACGTTTTAAAAAGGGAAGAGAAAACTCTTTTTACAACTCGGTTAGCTCAACTCGTGCCACTAGTAGTGTGAACTCTCATATCGAGAGACACATCGAACGTGGCATTCAAACAAATTTAAATAAACAAAATTCCAAGGAAATTTGGGTGTCGGATTCCCTCGGGGAGCTTCACCTGAAATTCCTTTTCCACATCCACGCCACGCAAGTGTCGAATCCCCACGGGGAGCTTCGCTTGCTTGGTAACTCCTTTCTTTTTCAATTCCTTTCATGATTTTATTATTTTCCACTGGGTAAAGCCTGCCGAGTTGCGCGCGTAAAATATAAATATTGAATGTTTTCCGGGAGGAAGCAAATGATGATAAGTGGCAGGCCTGTGTCACAAACTTTGCAGTGCCCTGTTCACACCTGATGCTTATTTTTATTAAAATTAACTTTGAATAGAAGGGAGGAGTTGGTTTGGCCAAGAAGAGAAATGGAAAAGAATTACGTATGCGACGAATATAAAAACCATTGATCAAAACCCTTTATTTTCAGGTATAGGGATAATTCCCCAAATATAGAACGTGTTTTTGTTCGTGGCGCGTTTGCGCGAAATTATTCAAAATGAAAATTAATTAAAATATCCCTATGCTCTTAGATTCGAAATCTCAAGATTGGAATCACGGACTATAGTCACGAGGACGCGCCCATTTTGCTTTGCTCTCTCAAAAAACTTGAATATCGTGAGTTTTATTCGGTATTCTTGCTCGTTAAATTAAGAATTCCACTTCGCGAAATTTTCACCCTTCGTGTGACCCACACGTAGACTTTAAAGGAGCATTTTGACCCAAGATAGGGCAAAATTGCCACATAAAAATTTAGAAAATCGTTTTAATTAAAAATTGTAGATATAAAATTTAAACTCTGACTTAAAAAGCGAAACTTTTGGCTCAGATAGGCAAAAATTCGTGTTAAAAAGAATTAAATATTAATAAAATTAAAATTCCAAGAGTCGAAATGTTTCAATAAGATATTAAGCTATAGAACCCAATATGTTAATTTGAAATATCTCAGATGTTAAACTGGAATACATTATAGATATCAGGTTATAGTATTTGAGATATTAAATTGTAATATCTTAGATAATTAAAGTCAATATTTATGTCATTGAATGCAATTGTCTAATAATTATGTAAAAATGCTGATTGAGAAATTGAAAGAAAAAAATGAAATTAAGAAAATATAACATGATATAAATAATGATTGATTAAGGAATTCAAAATATTCTTATTATCTCCTTTCTTTCTTGAATTCCTCGATCTAAGAGCTTTCGCAAGTCCATATTTGGTTGATTATTCTCAAAGTCAAGGCAACCTGTTGAAAAATGGAGATTATAGAATCGTTCAACATAATTGTAAACATTTGGAATCTATTGCGAATTCCAGTAAGCAAATTCCAATTCGATGTTGAATTTAAAAACGGTTACACAGAGAACGTGCTATTGAGAGGTTGGAAAATTCATTTCAAACCACCAGACCAGAAAAGCTATGGGCGAGCGCGATAGACAAATTTGATATGAAATTCAAAGACTCTGATCACGTGACTTTTCTTCAGGCACATGCACGCTACTGTTCATAACATCTTAGATATTAAAGTTTAATATCTAATATTGTAAATTTTGAATATAAACTGTTATTGGCCATTAATATCTTGTATATTTAAGAGAATATATCAGATATTATGTAGCATCATCTAGATGATATAAGGCAATATCCAACATTCTAGTATCTCATTTTTAGTATCTATTTTTCTCAGTGCACGAGGGCTTGTCGAGGGCCCTACCCCCCTTCATAATCAACGCCAAAATTTCAACCCCCTAGTATTGTTAACATGGCGACACCCAAAACACCACCCATACCAATAAAGCAATGGTTTCCTACTGTGGGTCAAAATGACCCACTTTGTACTTCAAGGGATACGGCGAAGTCCGGTACTTCTAGTGTTAACTATGGAGAAGTCAACTGGATACTTTCAAAAATATAAATTCATTGCAGCCATATATAGCTCTGTAAAGTATTTTATTTATTTTCTTATTTTTTCTCAGCAAAAGCAATATTGGAATTTTTCAAACTTTTTTATTTGAACTTTATCCTTAAGCAGTATGTAAGAAAGAAATTACACATCAATTCCAAGAGTTTTGTTCGATTTTGTAGAAATTAAGCTTCAAAATTAGTCCAAGAACAATAAAAAATGTTGATTATTTCGAAAGTGATTTAAAATTTAAGAAAGCATTGAAATTTTGACTTTTTCTGCAATAACTTCTTCGGAGATTAAAAAACGAATTCATGCTGGGCTCATTTTATGAAGAATTTTGATAGCTTTGAATTTAATTAAGAGAACAAATCTGTTCACTCACATAATACAAGTTAAAATAATTTAAGCAATTATCGAAAAACAGGTAGTCCCACAATTTTGACCGGTAGTGTACATAGCGCCAGCACACGCCCACAACAACCGGATTGTTTGTAAATTACACACAAGCTTCGATTAGTTTTTACGCGTAAATCTTACGATTTTTCGAATTTTTTCTATTAGAGGTGAAAATTTTAAAGTAAATTAAAAAAAATTATACTGCAGATAATCGAAACTTTTGAAAAAAGGTAGATATCATGGCAATTTTTAAATGTCCGAGAAAAACTTCAACTACGTTCCATACAATGTTTGAAATCTTCAGGGATTCATAAGTTTTGTATCGTTATGGACGTTCACGAAAATTATTAATAAATTTTCTTGCAAGTCTTCCCAGGCGGAAAAGTTGGACTTATGCCGGATCTTACAAACGACATTGTACCGCGCCAGTTGTAAATAAGGAGCAATGCCAGTACTGATCATTAGTACCGCGCCGAGCGTTGGCGCAGTACTGATTAGTACTGCCCCAGTATGGAGTCCATGTGTACTATTTTTTTTAATAGTACTTCATAAGTTGGAATAACTTATCGCGAACTTGAATGCATAATTTCGTTATGAGATAATTTTCTTGATTCCAAAGTTTCATCATATTTTTGGAATTGAAAAAACTCAAAATTTTTAGATTCTGAACATAACAGGTGTATTAATAAGCGTTCGTTTCAGTGATGACTTCCTCGTTGGAGTAGAATCTCTTTCCTTGGAGCATTTTTTGAAGTCTGCAAACAGATAGTAGTCGCTGGGGACCAGATCCGGTGAATAATGGTGGGTGCGGAAGCAATTCGAAGCAAAATTCATTCAATTTCACCATAGTAGCGAGCGACCTGTGACACGGCGCATTGTCTTAGTGAAAGAGCACTTTCTTCTTCTTCATTTGGAGCCGTTGTTCACCGATTTCATTCTTCAAACGCAGTATAGTGATGGATCCAGGTTTTGTCCATTGTCACGTACCGACGCAAAAAATTCGGTTTATTTCGGCGAAATAAATCCAAACAGCGCTCGGAATCAACGACACGTTGTCGTGTTTGATCCACCGTGAGCAAACGCGGCACCCACTTTGACAACAGCTTCCTCATAGACAAATGTTCATGCAAAATAACGTATATACTGCCGTATGATATCTTTAAGATGTCAGATATCTCACGCAATTTTAATTTACGGTTTTCGAAAACGATTTAGTGGACTTTTCTGATGGTTTCCGGTGTAACTACCTTATATGACCGGCCGGAGCGTTCACCCCCATAGCACAATACCTTCCCTGAACATTCTATGAACGTTCCCATGGAATGTTTGGAAGGTTCCATTGGAACATTCAAGGAACGTTCCTAGAACTCAGAAAATGTCCGGGTTTTTTAACGTTCCAAAGCAATGTTCTCTGAATGTTCCTGGAACCTTCCATAGGAACGTTCAGAGAGCATTTTTATCGAACGATCGTAGAAATTTTCGCGGGAGCATTCAGGGAACATTCGCAGAGAACGTTTTGGAACATTCCGCGGGAGCATTTAGGGAACATTTTTTTAGAATGTTATAGCGTCTTCCTCTTTGTACTTAAAGTATTTAAAAAAATATAATTCAAATACTAATATGTGTAATTAATTCTTTTGATTTTACCTATAAATTAATGTCCAAAATTATTTATAAAAAACATTCCCTACATTAGTATGTTTGGAGCTGCAGGATTATCTATAAGGAAAGTTTCCTGAATGCTGTAGCAAATAATTCTCTGCGAATGTTCCCTGAATGTTCCCGCGAAAAGTTCTACGAACGTTCGATAAAAATGATCTCTGAACGTTCCTATGGAAGGTTATAAGGAACGTTCCCTTTGGATATTATCTGAATATTGCTGCGGAACGTTCTCTCAATATTCCTTTCGAACGTTCCTGGATCGTTTCACAGGAACATTCAGAGAACATTGTTTTGGAACGTTCAAAAATTCCGGACATTTTCTTAGTTCTAGAAACGTTCCTTGAACGTTCCAATGGAATCTCCCGAACATTCCATGGGAACGTTCATAGAACGTTCAGGGAAGGTATTGTGCTATGGGGGCAGCATCTTCATTGTCTGTACGACCTCGTTTAAACTCAGCATACCACCGACAAATGGTTGTTTTTGATGGAGCACAGTCCCCGTAGCACTTTTCAAGCCATTGCTGAGCTTGCACTGTGTTTTTTTTTTATCAAAAAGCAATGGTAAATCAACACACGAAACTGTTTTGAATCCATTGTTTTGAGAATATCAAGACTAGCTTCGCTTAAATCACTGTAACTCGTGGAAAAACATCTGAATGTCATGAAATTTTGACAGGTATCTTTTGAAGGTTGGTACTCATGAAAAATCATACAGAACTTTTTCTGGCAACGCCATCTATGTGTCACTCCCGGGACTTATTGTTCCACGTGTTACGTTGATGTTACTCTTGAAAACAAAAGTTAAAGGAATCATAACCTGCATAAAGTATGACTAATATACAATAATAAAAGTTAATAATTCTATAATGTATATAAATCTTTTTATTACGTAATGTTCTTTAATTCAAAAATTTGTTCGCTTTCCTTCAAAAATATTTTATTTTATAGAAAATCGATTTAATAATTAAAAATCTTAAAAATTGTAATTAGAATCATAAATTGGGATAAAATATGAAAATTCCCGATTACACGGGGCCTATAAACTTATTACACAGCCCTGCAGTAGTTGAAGGTGATAAGCGCTATTTTCTTTCTTGTATTCCAAGCGTGCGCAGCCGAGAGGCTTAGTCGTTAGGTTAGTAATGCGTTAATTATAAGTATAGAGGGTTCGAAACCGCAGCGTCAAGAATAACTTTTAATACTACCTAAACGAGCGTTTGTATAGTGTAGAGGGGAATGTGTATTTGTAGGTAATTTTGTATATAAAAGTAGTAAGTTAGAGTCTGCTTGAAAGTAAATAAAGATTTGAAATGTACTAAAGATTTTCATCGATTCAACTACTGCTCTTATTTGATTTATCTATATTCCTGCAGTTCACTTGACTTCAAAAATGATACTGGGGCCTTTACGAACTACGGAAAGTAAGTAAAAGAGTATTCAAACCTACTGAGATTTTTTTTCGGTGTACGTGTAACGAAAAACTATTGTTATTTAACTCATTAAAAATTTTCTAGCTTGAAAACAAATACTTTACTGTGAAAACAGTAGACTTAACCTACCAAGCGAATATCCCTCCGTTGCCGTTAAAAACATTGGGCACAATTTCGAGACGTCACCACAGACGAAATTGAAAAATAAATTCAAAAAATTTAAATCAGCACAGAAAAGTAAAATGACCATAACTAACGCATATTACATGCTTTTGCAATAAAAAAAAGTTAGCAACAAATTGAGGCTCAATAAAAGAATTCGAGACGGTCGTATAGAACACGTATTTCAAATTTATGAGCCGTAATGCTACCACGCGGGGTAGTTTTTTATAGTTTTTATTTTTTTAGTAATGTCTCTTCGTGTATTCTTTCAGCCGGTGGCAAATATAGATAAGACAGGCTTATGGATTTTTCATAAATTTGAAATTCATGTCCTATACGACCGTCTCGAATTCTATTATTTAGCCTCAATTTGTTGTTATTTTTTTTTTATTGCAAAAGCATGTAATATGCGTTTGTTATGGTCATTTCACTTTTCTATGCGGATTTGAATTTTTTAAATTTATTTTTCAATTTCGTCTCTGGTGACGTCTCGAACTTCTGCCCAATTTAAAAACGGTAAATATTAGTATTAACTCGAACTTTCCCTGTATTTTTTATCTTAGTACAATACAGATTTTCGGTACATTTCCCAGTACCGCCCGAGTAATGACAGACAACTCCCAGCCGAGTTATCTGTTGGAATAATCCCAGTACCGCGCTGGCACAGACTTTCAGTACAGGCATAATACTATCTGAAGTACCGCCCCAATACTGACAGACAACTCCCAGCCGAGTTACCTTTTGGAATAATGGCAGTACCGAGCCAATTGGAATCCGGTATTACGCCTGCACCGCGCCAGTACCAGAAATCCTTCGGCGGTACTGGCACAGTACCGAGCCAATTGTAAATTTCTACCTGGGTTATTGAGTCTTAAGGAAATTCCTGCAATTATAGGATAATTAAATCCTCCATGAGCATCCCAGCATCCACCAAATTGTAAGTTATACATTTTGAATTTTTCATTACGTACAATATGCATATTCTAGTGACTGACATCATTATTAAAGAATTTGTATTAATTTATCGTTGTTTTGGCATAGGGTCAGATTCTTTTGCAAGCTATGTGAAGTTTTTGAGTTCTATGATTATCCTTATTTTAATTATCTCCTATATTTTAGTCTTTTGCAGAAATTTAAAATTAATCTTTTAAATTATAGCACTGAAGAGGGCCCCCATATGTGGCCGAAACGTTTGCCTTTCTTTTTTACGTATTTTTATATCCAAAATTGATAATTTTGAATCGATGAAAATATAAAGAATCTGAACCTATGCCAAAACAACGAGAAATTAATAAAAATTCTATGCATTTTGGGTCAATATAATAGCAGACATTTTATCAAACATGTCATTTTACAATCATTATTAAAGTTTTCTGAAACTTCGATATGAGGTATTTTAATAGGTCTCGACCTTATAATAATCGAATAAGTTTATTATGAGTTTTCTGATAAAGTAACGTTATGAGAATGGAATTGAAAGTCGAATTTCATGAAAAAATTAAAAAATTATTACTACTGTTTTCAACTACTTTTTATGAAACCTACAAAAATTAACAAATAATCATTTTTTGCATGAATTCAATACTTCTTATTGAAAAACGCAGATATTCATTAGGCAATTATTACTCATGAAGTTTCGTGAAGATTATTGAATAACAATTTCAACAAATCATAATCAATTATTAATAAAAATAATCGAATGTACACTTTGTACAATAAGACACGATTGGTCAATTTCCTATAATGCACACAGAAAAAAAAAGTCTTTAATCTGTCACGTCTAATAGACGATTTTGGCTTAAATTTAGCAACCCCGTGTATAAGCGCATAAGTCTACCCTTCTCTAATGGTCTACTTTATATCCCACCTAAAAAGAAGCCCATTTTTGGACTTCCTTCAAGACTTTTTTTTCTGTGCACAATATGTTCTAAAACGTCTGAGCGTGAAAAACGCGTTTGTAATGTGAGCGCGTGAGGAAAGCTGGTAAGAAATAATGTGCAGACAGTCCCGAGTCCGAAAAATGTCAATATCACGTAGAAAAGATAATACATATTTTTCAGTCTGGAAAAACATAGGTTCAAAAACCGAACATGAGTCGTCTCAGGTGAAAAGGCGGATGTTCGATGTTTCTACGCGAATTTTTTTATCTAATTCTTCCACCGAACACATTTATGTACAAGTCTTTTAAACTTAAAAAAAAATGTCCAACTTTTTCTCTCAGGCGTTCATATATGGTGTGAAATATCGATTTTCCGCAATATTATTCATAGGAAAATGGGGGTTTAATTGATGTCGAGCCTCATACACGAGTGCGTACTTTAATGCTGCTTCCAATGACGATGGATTTCTTGATTCCTGATATTACATCGGGTAGTCCTCGGATCATTTAAGGGTAGTAACATTTGCTCCGCGTTCTGATATTTGTCTTCTAACGCTGCTTGAGCTCCGGATTTAAGTAGGGTGATTCTGTCATAAAACTCGCTTACACTTTCGCTGCGAGACATCCTAATTGTAGATACCTCGTGCAAATACCACGAGTAAGTTTTGTGGGGGGCAAAACGCTGTTTGAGATGCTGTATTAAATCGCTTATTGTGGAAAATGTTTTTCCCTGAGTACTATCTCTTGCAGCACCCTTTAATCGCGCTAGTACCGCCATTATGTACTGCCTTTCGCAGTTTGCAGGTACACTGCATTCTCCGTTTAGAACATCTTGGATAAAGTCCCTAACTGGCATATTTTTTCCGTTAAAAGTGGGTATATTTATCACTCCCTGCTGTATAGCAAAACATTCCGCCATTGAAGTGACCATTGCGTCACTAAGGGTGCGTGAGATGTTCCCTGTGAACTCTCCACCCTGCGTTTTGTCATGAGTGGTACTATTTTTGTCGTGAGGCATTTTGATTTATTTTTAGTTATTCGGCAAGTTAAATACAATCCGTTATAATATAGTTTTTCCAGAAAACGGGAGTTTCGAATGCTCCTTATGTGTGAAATTATATTTAATTTAATACCTGATACTCAATTTCGATTGTTAATGAAAAGAAACCGACTTTTTCAAAAATTAATAAATTAATTAAATTGACAGTGTAATGTCAAAATTTGTTTTTGAAATTAGTCCTTCCAAAATTAAGTTGCCCTATATAAAATGCTTATTGTTTTTAATTATTATAATTATATCTATTTTTATTTCCAGTATTGTAATTTCTCTAAGAAATATTTAGACTTTGTTCGGAATATTTATTTTGAAAAGAGTTGGAAATGATTTTCCAATTACTCCGGATACACCTGTACCTATTTCCGGATTTATAATGTTAAATTCGATTTCTTGATTTAATATGGGAATTTTTACTACACCACTTGTTGTAAGGATGGCGTTGTGAATAATGTAAATTTTGAGATGATTGATATTGTTGAAAGAGGCTAATTTTTCCTTCTGGATTAGATTAATTGTTAAATTTGGGTCGTATAGAAAGTCGCCTACTTTGTTTTTTAATAAATCGGAATATACTGAAATTATAGTGTTTGAATCGTGTTTAAACACTATATGTGAGTTTTTATGTGCCATACAATTTTTATCTCTATATTCTTATTTTAATTGTAATTTGCCGATCTTAATTTTTCAATTTATTCCAGATAATAATATTTTATATAATTGTCCCTAACTTTGTACTTTTGTGAGCAAAATTGAGAATATTTTGATTTTTTAAATTTTGATAAACTATTCTATAGACCTTAATTTCTTCTTCCTTGGTTCCTTGACCGTATGAATTTTGATTGCTGCTAGCAAACCAGCTGTTATGGTATTGAAATTGATTTTTTATTGTTTTTGTATGAGAATCTGTTCAAAGTGTTGTATTTATACTCACAAAACTATTATAATTCAATTATTATTGTATACTATAAAGCTTGAATTTGATTTTTTAATTATTAATTTAGAAAATTTTATTTATTGCTAAATTTGTTTATTTATTCGCCGGTAATTGTTTATTGTTAAATGAATGCGGTAATTCTAATCTTTGAATTATTATTGTCAATGATTTGTCCTAGCTATTACTGCACTGCAAATTCTCGCTGTGGCGCGCGCAGTCGCTGCAGCGGTTAACCTTGGATTATATGTTTTCAGTGATATAAGGCGGGTCAGGCCAGCCGCGACCGCGAATTCCTGAGCAAATTTTGCAATATTTGAATTTATAATTTGATTATGTGTATTAACAACTTGCGTTTTCGGTGATACAAAATTAATTAAGCCAGACTCAAGCACAAACCCTTAATTAATCTTTAAAATCACAGAAAATGTTTATTGTTAATAAACAAAAAAAAATTTGTTTAATGACACAGAATTTAAGAGATGCATGATTGGACAAGCTAGACTCAAGCACAGACTCTTGGACTATCTTTGCAATCAAAAATATTCTGTTAGTTAACAAAGTTAAAATGAAAGTTATAAACAATTACAATGCTAGCACTTCGAACTTTGCCTTAACCAGTCGATCGTCATCGATGGTGACCGTTCAACGAATCTAAAAAGGACTTATACTCTCGTGTGCTGTTCTTGTTTTGTTTTAAACTTAAATTCAAACTTAGTTAACAATTTGGAAATTTCAGTAGTACAAAATTAAACAAGCCAGGCTCAAGCTCAAAACCTTGTATAATTTTAGTACTTTCAGAAATTCCGATAATTTTAATATTTTGAATTTAAATATTCAATGTTTTAATACTATAAGTTTATTCAGGCAATGGTTGAGACACAATTGCCTGCGTAAACTCTAGGTAGAAAAACTTCTGAACTTTAAATTTATTTAAATCAACATAATGATGTTTTACTTTTTCTTATACTTTTTAAACCCTTCACTTGCACAATCTTGCTACAAAGAATGCATGCAAGGTTTATTCGGGGTGATTCGATGATGTTATTGACGATGGCAGAGCTTGTGATCACACGAAGTATACCAACGCTTAAAATAAAATAATTTATTTTAAGATTTTAGTCCTAAATATTTAATTTTTGACTTGTAGAAATATCTTATCCAATTATTTCTACTAAACTTATAATTTTGTAATTTTGAAAATTCCTAAATTTCGAAGCTTTTATTTATGTACAATTTTTAATCGAAATAATTGCACATATAATTTTGATTAGCTTCAATTAAATATTTTTTATGTTATTATCAATTGTGACAACAAAAGTGACTATCCCACCGCTGCCACCAAATCAGCTGTTACGTCCCGAGCAAAAGGCGAGGGTGGGTTGGATTTTTGGATGTAAGGGAGGAGGTTAGCTGATTATATCAGGTTGGTAAGGCCTGATAATTTATTTTTGTTTGTGGGTACGTTGTCACTTGTCAGGTCTATGGGCCCTGAGTTGTTCACAATGATAATAAAACACTGAATTTACGAATATTGTGACGTTGCAGATATTCTGCAACTCACAAAACCACTTTTTAATCTGTGGAAGTAATCTGTAGCATTATATTACAAGCTACGAGACTTACGTGGTTTACGTTTTTGTCGCAGAAAACTCGCTCGGCGCTCCATGGTCTGATAATATTAAATAATTATTAGTATTAAGGTTAAACTGTTTTTATTTTGTTTTATTATACACGCATATCGAGATCCACCATCGAGGAAGCAGTATCAGCCACCTATAGTCGGTTCTGAGAAGTTACAAGAAAGCTGTGGGTAAACCGTGGGTCAGTCGCCGCCATTTTGGCTCCCAGGTAATTAAAGATGCCTTTTCGCCATCCCTGGCGTTGCTGGAGAGACATCTACAGTCGAGACACCCTTATTGGTCCCATAATAGTTTATTTTCGAGTTAATCGTCGACATTTGCTGTGGTGTTGCCCGACCTTATTCAAGAACTTGGCATGTTCCGGTGAGAATAGGAGCACGCTACCTAGCCCTGGGTATCGTGGACACACTTGCCACGAATACCCAGATACTAATTTCGAGACCAGCATGGATACCCGTTGAGGAGAAACCCAACCCTGTACGAGACCCCAGGCTAGTTCCGGTGAAGACAGATGGGAACAAGCCAACCCTGTTCGAGATTCATGGCGAGTTCCTGATGAGAACGGAACAGATATCCAACCCTGGTAATGGTGGATTTAGTCCCCAAACCTTCAGACCTTCATATCGTATCAGTCATCAACTAGAGAGGGACAGAACGATATGAAGAAAAAGACAGTAATACCGTTACATACTCACTTGTACGGAGGCTACGTTCGGAGTGTTGTTCAAGACTTCTACTGTTTAACGAATGAGAACAACACTGAGTTATTGTGAAAGAGAATATGGACCAATAAGGAGATGAACAGACGACGAGGCAGATAAGAGGAAAGTAAGAAGAGTCTACTGGCCAGCAGTTTTCCCACAGCGAGCATTGAGGACGAGGCTTAAGGTTGCAAGCATGGCACAACGATGGACTATCTTGACTTTTATGCGTACTCCACGGTAGAGAGAAGAGCGAGCTGTCACTTTTGTTCTTGCTGCGCTTCGGAGTGTGTGAATGGGTTGACTGTTTAATTCTGATTTCCGTGGAGAAAAGGCCAAAGAAAGGATCGAATATATTGTAGAGGTCCTGCCAGAGGCTAATATTTAGAGCAGAATAATTGTTAAAGGTAAGAACTTTGTTTACATCGGGTTGAGCCCAGGAATATTTCCTTGAATATTTCTTAGTTAGTGGGCGCATTGGCGTCAGGGCAAGGGTTCCTTGGCTGAACCTGTATTAAAGTAATAGTTTTAGTGGAAATTGTGAACCCTTTTTTTCTAATGGTGCAAAATTTGAGTGTGAGTAGGCATTTTTTTTCTAACTTTACGGGATTGAAATAAGTAACTCTTGTCACTCCGCGACTTTCATTAGTTTTGTTGCCCGTCGAGTGCGGCTAGCATAACCACGCGGTCGAGTCAACGTGTTGAGCTTCTGTAGCCGCCATATTTGCTTTGAGTGTGACTTGTATGACCAGTAAAACTACGATTTTTTTTGTATGTTCAACAACTTCACAATGATCCTCATATTGTCGCAAATTTAATTGTAATTAGTTGTAATTTATATAAGCATTTATTTTGGTTGAGTCGACGCGGATAAAATTGTGACGCGTCCATATTTTCTTTTGCTGGGAATAGAGCTATAAGTAAAGGTATAGTTCTGTCGGTGGAGTATTTGTCGAGCCATACTATGTTAACATATAATAAATTTCAAATATTTGGAGTACCGAAAACGTTTAGTGCTAAGACTATTTAGTTACCTGCTGTTATAACGGAACGCTTACTTGGTTAGAATTATATTTTAATATATCTTACATGTGAGTTATTATCATTTTTTTAACCACCCCTCTACCACTTTCTTCCAGCGAATAGGTTGAGCTAGCAGCACGTCGGACTCCCACTCTGGACACCGACATTTTGGTTTTGTGTCGAGTCTGAACGAGGTAGAGAGAAAACCCAAACCGGGAATTTCGAACTACCACGAGTGGACAAGACCAACGGCTTAACGCGCTAGGACCAGTTCCTAGCCCTCCATTCTTTTTATTAATATTATCTATTTTGGAGTATTTTTTGTTACCTTAACGCTGGTTGAGGATTGGTCCGAGAAAGACCTGGCGCCCGCGGCTATTATTTTCTTGAGTTAATCATACGATTTCTCCTCTGGGTTATTTTATCTTTTCTTGAGTGGAGTAGAGAATTTATTTATTTTTCTTTCGAGCTAGTGCCAGACTGGGAAACCGGAATTGGGCGTGTCCATTCCACTGATTCGGAGAGTTGGAAAAAGCCACGTCACTATATATAAGGTAATTTATTATAAATAAATAAGTTGCTGCACAAGTTTTCATAAAATGATACTTAGTTGGTAACTTATACTACTTCTCAAGATGAGAAGGCAATGTTATGAGTTTTATGCGGTTATGAGCCAAATATACAGGTTTTGAAATGCCTATATATGTAACTTCCGCAGTTGATTGTGGACGTTTTACGCTAATATACTAGGTTTTGAGATGCCTAGGTATACAACTCACGCTCCTCATTTAGCGTTATAGTTAATATAATAAGTTTTGAGATGCTTAATTATATTTATATAACTTACTTGTCTACCTCTTAAATTAGAAGGCAAAAGAGAGAATTGTCGTTTATTACTCCTATTATTGCAAGTCAATTCGCAAAAATCCTTGCAGGATAGTTGGGTTTCGTTTGAGTCTCCGTGAGGTAGCAAAACAACGATAAATTTTGCAGGAGGTATGGTGTAAGGGATGCAAGTCCACCAGCAACTGATGTGATCAATTATCCGCTTACGTATCTTGTTGAGTACACTAGAAATGAATCGAACATGCACTTGTTAACAAGATAGGTTAGTTCGTCCCGATTTCAGAAATAAATCACTATTAACCTACACGACTAAATACGACGATGCACGTAATCCAAAGGAACTATCTAGCACTACGGTTTCCGGACTTGCACCACTTAAGGACCAAGGATTTTATTTACCATGTACCGAACGCTGAGTTGCTCAAAGAAATCCAATGAGACTTACGTTTATCGAAGCGTCTGCTCACGACGTTGAATTACCGGTCCAGACCTAACAACCGTACAACTGTTCGGAACTTAATGACAAACCACCAGGGGTGAACCTGGGGTATATATACTATTGATCTTCCAATAGTGACTGCAGTGGGAGTAGACCTGCGCAAAAGTGATGGAAGTCACGTCCGTTGCAAAAGTGATGGAAGTCACGCTCGTTGCAAAAGTGATGGAAGTCACGTTCGATCAGAGATCTATGATCCTCTCCCACCACGGTCTATTACTATTGGTCGATGTTGATCTGTAATTTGGATTTTTATATCCCCTCTATTCTCTCTCTTACCTATTCTTAGTTCTAATCAACGAGTAGAACCAGGTATGACTAAGAATACCTGCATCTACTTAGTTGTAGCTTATATTTTATGTGTTACAGCCTATAATTGATTGATTGATTGATTTTCTATAATCAATCAATCAATATTTGCGATAACATGTTTGCTTATTTGTGGCTGGTTTAAGATTAATTAATAAATTATTTTTATCAATATAAGTAATAATTGTATGCTTAAATACTAACTAAATATTCTGTGTAGAACGTACGGTACGCATACGATTTTTAGGCTTAGTATCCAATAGAGTAAATTCACTCTCCAACTTATCGATTATTCGACGAATTGAGAGCGCGGATGGAGCAGAATGACGACCATATATTGCACGATATGCTCTTTGAACACCGACAAAACTTCTCGAATTTTGATAAAATAATTGGACAATTTCCAAACGTTGTGGAAGCGTGAAACTACTCATGATTAAATGGCAAACCTTACTGATGACAACTGACAGCAGACGTCAAAAATTTCAGTTCAAATGAGCCCGATAGGGACATTCAAAATCATATCACCCCTATTGGGAAACCCTTTACTTATTTACGCTTGTGTATTACGTATTGCTCATATGCAGGGGCATTAATTAAAATTTTAGAATTTTATTGTTACCGGGATGTAACACTAAGGTGGCCGGTGTCGCGCCGGTTTGCCCAGCATGCCGCAAGACGGGTAGGCGTGGAGACCACGACCTTTCGTGCAGGCAGTGCTCCCTGTACGAGGCCGCTCTTGTGCGCCTGCTGAGCAGGACGAAGACAAGGACAAAGACAAACACTACTACTGAGACCACGAACAACACAAACAATTGACAGACAAAACAGACGTAAAAACCAATATGACGCGTACAGTATAACAGAACGATTCACGAAACTGACGACACAAACACTGAGACACAAGGCCACCCCCCATCCATGGAGGGCCGTCGGGTGCCACGCGTGAGAGAGCATAGCACCATCACCGCCATGCGAATTGTTCAACTGAACATGCAGGGCGCAAGGTTTGTTTCGCACGAGCTGAGTGGCCTTCTTCGCGATGAGCGCGTCGATCTTGCTCTCGTGCAGGAGCCTTACTCTGGATCTTGCGGTGCCCTCGTCGGACTTGGTCTTGCAGTACGCAAGGCAGTCCCCCAAGGATGTGGCGATCCTCGCGCTGCCGTCTTGGCCTACAACGGACAGACTAGCGTGACCGAGCTCGACCATCTGAGCAATAGGCACATGGTATGCGTGGAGGTGCACAGCCCAGTTGTGTCCTACGCAATATCAGCCTATTTCCAATACTCGGACGCAACATCGAAACACCTAGGGCATCTTTCTCTCGCCTTGCGTGAACTACGTGGCAGCAAAGTGCTGGTCTGTGCAGACGCCAATGCTAAGTCCACCATCTGGGGATCTTCTGTCACTGATGACAGGGATGAACAGGTGGAGGACTTCATTGTCGAGCACGATCTGCACGTGCTGAACCGTGGTGGAAAGGCAACGTTTTGTGGAACGAGGAGGCGTTCGTTTATTGATGTCACGCTTGGTCTCAAGGAGCATGCTCCCGTTCGTTTCGGGCTGGGCGGTTCGCGCGGACGCCACATCGAGCGATCACCAGCTCATTGAGTTGGAAGTCTATAACACCAGACTTGACGCAGGGGTGACTGAACCTCGTCCGACGAGATACAGCACCAAGAAAGTCAAGCCAGCGGTGTTCCAGGAGACTCTCAGCAGCAATGTCAAGAGCCTCTGGAGCACACTGCTTGATGAGCGGGACCAGGTTGAGGCTCTTGCTCGCGACTTGACGACCGCTCTTACGAGTGCATGTGATGCTTCGATGCCGCGGAGGAGGTGGCTTAGCAAGTGGTGGTGGTCATTGGGGTCGCTGTCGAGCATCCGGAAGATGATGAGCTTGAGTTCACCATGCAGGAGGTGTGGAATGTTGTTCAGTTTCTCCCGAACAACAAAGCCCCAGGACCAGACAACATCGAGGTCCTTACCATCAAACTGGCTTGGCCATTTTTGGGCGATCTATACCTCCTCCTGGTGAACGCATGCCTGAGCCTGGGTGTATTCCCGAAAGTCTGGAAGGAGGGTGAACTCTGTATCATCCCCAAAGGAGCCGACAAGGATAAAACCCGGGTGCGTTCCTACCGCACGGTTTGCCTTTTCTCGGCCTTCGGCAAGATATTCGAGCGCCTGCTACTTGGAAGAATGAGGAAGACTGTTTTGGGACCCGGCAGGATTTCGGAGCAACAGTTTGGCTTTATGAAGAACAGATCGGCGGAGGATGCGATCTGTGATGTTCGGAGGATTGCGGGGGAGCGCGATGAAAGACTCGTGCTCTCCTTGCTCTTCGACATCACTGGCGCATTCGACAACGTGCGATGGCCACTGGTGCTGCGAGGTCTCGCGGTGAGGGGTTGTCCGCGGAACGTCCTAAGCGTTCTCGAGCAGTATTTCAGCGATAGGGTAATGAGGATATCGTGGAACGGGGGCAATGTTTCCAAGCGAGCGACCATAGGCTGACCGCAAGGGTCAGTTCATGGTCCATGTGCTTGATAATTGTCTTCGACGATGCCCTCCGTATCTTGGAGAGGCTTGTGTGGCGTGATTTCGTCGCATATGCTGATGACTCACAAGTCATCATCGTGGCGAACACCCGCAGAAGCCTCGAAGAGAAGGCCCAGCGCGTGGTCGACGCTGTCACTGGCTGGTGTCGGGGCGCTGGTTTGACGCTTTCGGGGGCAAAGACCGAGATCGTCTTTCTCAAGTTTGCCAAGCATCCCAGGCAGGCTGCTAGGGACAGGATGATCGGATCCAGGCTGAAGCGAGAGAGGGCGAACCCCTCGGACTGGAACATACGGGCGCCAGTCGTCAGGGTGGACGGGACTTCGATCTTGCTCAAGAAGAGCGTGCGAAGTCTTGGCGTCCACCTTGACAAGGGTCTAAGGGCTGGGACCCACTGCGAAAGAGTGGCAGCCAAACTTAAGACAACTGCGTCAGCCATCCGGCGGTGCGCACCGCGCAAGTGGGGGTTGAGCTACCGCACGATGAAAATCCTCTACGGTGGCTTGATCAAACCCGTTGCGAGCTACGCTGCCGCTGGGTGGTTCGACCTTACGAACGAACGTGACAGACGTAAACTTCAATCTGCTCAGAGGCAAGCCCTGTTAACATTAACAAGGGCATACAGGACAGCCTCCACGGATGCACTGTGTGTGCTGGCGGGGGAAATGCCTATCAGCCTTCTCCTGGCCCAAAGATCTGCACACTATAGGTTACGGAAGGCCCAAGCAACGTCAATTGGCGATCTGTCTATCCAGGCAGACGCCATTGACGATAACACCGCTTCCCTCATCAATGAGGTGGTGAACAGCGTGGGGCAAAGGGAGTGGTCGGAATCCTCGAATGGCAGGATTACGCATGCGTAGTTTCCTGACATTCGGGGCCGACTTGAGTGCCCGTGGATTTCCCCGGGATACCACGTTTCGCAATAGTTGGAAAATAAATTGTCAAAGAATAAATTAAAGGATGAAGAGAGCGAAAATAGAGAAATAGCGGGAAATAATATAAGAAAGGTAGAATCAGTAGAAATGAGAAATAGAATTAGAGGTTAGAGAGAGACAGCATGCCACAAAAAAAAGGCACAATACCGAAAGCCACAATACGTAGCATAGAGACAATTTCAAAACCACGCGACAAAGACGGACATAGCAAGGACATATTACAAAAACACAACATAGACACAGAAATAATAAATAGTACTCACAAAGGCATGCTATCTCCTAATACGTAAAATACGGTAGGTTATTGGCGAATATTAGAGGAAGAAGAAAATTTAGATTTAGATGAAATAAAATGTCGGGAATTAGAATTAGAGTACTGGGAGGAGAGAACGCGAAATAAGGAGAAGCAAAACGGAAAAACTAGATAAAGAGACTGTAGAGATCGAAAAAATAATCAGGAAAAAATTAGAAAAGGATAATTTAGAGCAAGACATATACAAAATAAATCAAAGGACAGAAGAAGATCGGACATTCGAAATAGACTCGTTTATATAAACGAATAATGAATTTTGGAAAGAAGCAGAAATACTCATTGAAAACGAAGAACAAAAAACGATAAGTCAAAAATTCAAGAATTAACCTTTGAAATAGAGTCATTAAAAGAAAAAATGGAAAAAATCTTAAAAAGTACACAAAATAAAATTATAGAAGCGCCTAACGCCCAAAATATAGTTAACCTCAAAGCAGAAAACAAAATAAAAGTCGATAGTGATAGGAAAACAAAACCTAAAGGAAGGTCAGAAAACGTAAATACAGAAGAAAACGAACAAGACCAGAATAAGTTTAAGTTGCCAAAACCGGTTCCACGAAAATTAATAAGGAGCGAGCTATTGACTAGCCCAGAAAATAAACGAAACGGTGCGCAAGTCGAACTATACGATAACCAAAGTAGAGAGAATAACAACCTAAGCAATGAAAGCAATGCTAGCATCGCTTTTCCCATTCGGAATGGTCCAAACACCTTTCCAAATTATTTCGAATTGGCCGGTTAAATTTGGAAACAATACAGATGACAGCCCAACAATTTTCTTAAGTAACTTATTAAGGTTTAAAAGGGGATACAAAATCAACGAAAAAGATACTTTAGAAAATTTAGACGCCGTATTGATAGGAGAAGCTCAAAGTTGGTACCAAGTAAATAAAAGAAATTAGCATAACTTGGAAGATTTCATACAAGAATTCAAACAGGTCTATTTAAATGAAAATTATCTAGAAGTAATTCATAACAAAATTAAAATATTGTAATCAAAAGAAGAACCAAGAAATTCATAGTTTCATAATAGAAATGAGACAGTTATTCGAGAAATTAGAACCACCTCCCTGCTTAGAATGGCAATTAAAAAAAGTTTACGAGAATTTAAGACTCGAATACGAAAATTTACATCACAAAAAATGCGTTCAAAAACTTTACAGAATTAGAAATAGTAGGAAGAGAATAGGAAGCTGAAATGGAAAATCCAGACTAAAAGGACTATTTTTGGCCAGGAATGTACTCAGAAACATTGAAATACGTGAAAGAATGTGACACATGCCAAATAAATAAACCCAAAATTAACAACCAAGTGGGACTATTGGGAAAAAGAATAATTGAAGAACCATGGGCAGTAGTAGCAGCAGACATAATGGGCCCACTGCCAAGGTCAAAAGCAAAAAACCAATATATACTTGTTTGCGTAGACATGTTCACCAAATGGGTGGAAGTAATTCCAATAAAAAACAAAGTAGCAACAACGATAGAAAAGGAATTCCACAGAAAAATCATATCGAAATGGGGGACACCAAGAATATTATTTACAGACAACGGCAAAGAATTCGTAAACAGAATCATGGTGATTATAACGCAAAACTGCGGAATACGACATTCAAAAACACCGCGATACCACCCACAATCAAACCCAACAGAAAGATGTAACAGATCAATAAAAACAGCGATCAAAGCGTACCTCGAAAAAGACCATAGAGAATGGGATGAAAATTTGGAAGACCTACAATTCGCGCTAAATACTAGTAAACATTCGTCAACAGGTTTCACACCAGCATTCTTAAACTTTAGAAGGGAATTAGAACCAATTCAAACGCTAAACAAATATTTAATGAACATAGAGAGAATAGAATCACAAGAAGTAGGGAAGTGGGTAGAGAGACTAAACAGGTTGAAAATAATAAAAGACGAGGTACAGAAAAATTTAGAATTAGCAAATGAAAGACAGGCAAAATATTATAACTTAAGACGTAGACCAATTAGCTACGAGATAGGGGAACATGTACTAAGAAGCGAAAAAACTTTGTCAATAAAGCAGATAATATAGCAAAAAAGTTAAACAAAAATTTTGAAGGTCCAGTTTTCATCAATACAAAAATGTCTCCAACAATTTATGAGATAAAAAACAAAAAGGGCAAGTCACTTGGCCATTGGAACATAAAAGACATTAAAAAATACATAGAAAAAACTAAATAGACAAATAGAAGCACACATAGAATAGTAAATTGACAAACCAATACAAAACACAATAGAAATAACTATATTGACAGATTAGGGAGCAGAAACCAAAACTGAAGTGTGAGCAGTGTTACCAAGAGATAAACGTCGCGGAATCCCTGAAGCACAAGTACCCAAGGCTACTAGACCCGCTCCAAACCCCGCTAACCCCAGAAATTTTAGAAGAAGGAAGAATTAAGAAGAAGAGAAGAGGCAAGAAAGGAAATAGAAATAAAAAAAGAATTTAGGAAGGTATACAGAGAGGAAAAACTAAACTAAGAAGGACAAGAACATAAAGACCAGAAAGAGAGAAAAATTCAACAAGAAATCCTAAAGATAATAAAAGAAACGAGAGAGAAATGGGGAATAAGGAGTTATGACGAGGAAAAGCAAGAATTAGAAAAAAGGAGAAAACAAGAAGAAGACTTTGTAAGGTGGAAAAAAGAGAAGCTACAAAGAACATACATTAATGAGAGTCACTTTCTCCAGAAGCTCAAGCAGCAGTAAAAAAATACGTCCGATTCACTATTCGTGGAAAGTTGGCAAGAAAAGTATCCGTGCTCTTATCATCAGAACTCGTCAAGTGCATAGATTTGATATTGTCTACAAGAAACGAAGCAAAAGTAAATAAAAAAATCCTTATGTATTCGGAATACAAAGTTACGACACAAAAAGAAATCTTTACCTCCGTTTTTGCCAATTAATGCGCCAATACTCTGTCGATTGTGGCGCGGAAAATCCAATTTCATTACGAGGAACGAAATTAAGGAAGCATATAGCAACCAAGTGCATATCATTGAAATTAACAGACAATCAAGTCAGTGTCCTAGCAGATCACTTAGGTCACCATAAAGATATACACAAAAAGTATTACCAACAACCCATTCCCGCGTTGGAAATCGTTAAAGTTTAAAAAATTCTGGAGGCATCTGCTTTTAACGGAGATGTTGAGGATGAATATGAGAGCGAAGTGTAGTAAATAATGGACATAGAATAAATAAACTAGACAGACTCTTTTACAATGCGTCAAGAATGCAAAAGAATACGTAAGTTTGGAAAAATTAATTTCTCCTTATTTTGTTAGCTATCTCCTATGTATATCCCTTTCCTACCATATATATTTACGCCTATCTCAGTCCATTCCTCTATCTTCAGTTAAATCTCTATCCCTATATCTATCCCTATCTATTTACATATCTCTATCCCTCTAACATTTCCATTCATGCTCCCTTACCTTCTGCCTTCTACCCACTAACCTTTTTATAATCTAGAACATTATTCGAACCTTATATCACTACAAATTTAAATTTATCTAAACGACCAAAATACTATAATTTAAAACTTAAAGAATTCGGAACTATTCAAATCCTCAAAATATAAAAACGATCAACTTTCTTTTTTTCTTTCGTCCTCTTTTGTATTTATTTCCTAAACCATCCATATTGAGTATAACTACGCTAAAATTTCGGTTCTCTTCCAGCACCTTTCTCAAGGCTGAAATTCTAAAAAAAAAATCAAAAAGAATTAATGTCACGTGTCACCTTCCCTGAAGACATTATTTTTTTTAGAATTTCAGCTTTGAGGAGTGTGCTGAAAGAGAATCGAAACATCGGCGTCGTTATTCTTAATGTAGATGGTTGTCGGGAGTAAGGACAAAAGGGGACAAAAGAAATAAAAGAAAGGCAAGAGTTTTAGAAAGTTGCCTTCTTTTTTCCCTTCTTTTCTATTGGATTCTCATAATCGTTTATTTTGAGACATTTTTTTTTATTCAAATTTGGTTTTTTGTCATATTTTAAGGGTTTGAATAGTTTCAAGTTCATGAAATTTTGAACTTTTCATAATTCCACTCTGGTTTCCTCCGTCTCCTGTCCCTTTATTTGCAATCGTCTTGTACTTCTTTCTCTGTACCCCTCCCTCCTCTTTTTTTTATCTCTGTTTGTGCCACCTCATCTAATATTTTCCTCCGTCTTATATAATGTTTCACTCGTAGGTAATGATGAATGTTACGAGGAAATAGAACGTGACGAAGAAGGATCTCTTTTGGTGAGGCCTAAAAAGACAAAAGCTCGTTCAAGTAATTATCTTTTAATATTAATATGGGTTGATGGTAGAAAAAGTATAAATTTATTTTTAGTTTTCAAATTAGACTTGCTAACCCTTTGAAGCATACCTTTTTCTAATGATCGGATTTTTATGAAATTTCGTATACAGGGGTTTGGGTGTTGCTGATTATAAATCCATTATCAGATCAAATCGGTGTTTTTTATGTGTTAAAATCCCGTCACCTTTTTCAGTGGGCAAAGTAAAAGTTTATTTCAAAAGTCTGTTAAAAACCTTTTGAATTCTTATGAATTAATTTCAAATTCTTTTTAATTCTTTTGAATTTTTTTAAAGTCAAACTTAAACTCTCCGAAACTCTTTTGCTCTCTAAATTATCTTCTTTCAACCCTCTGTTTATCCAAATATATCACCAATCTAGTGGCGTTAAACATGTTTCCCATTGGCCCTATTAGGTGGCCAGTATGGCGATTTTTGACGATAACGGTCATTTGGGTTGATAGAAGGTTAAATTCTCTGAATTTGTTTAGTTCAGCTTGACTTCTTTGAATTAGTCTCAATCGTAAACAAAAATTTGAATGCATTTAAATTTTTTTCGAATTTCCTACTTTTGGTGTATCGGGCTTGCCCGCACAAATTTTTCAAGACATTCCACCCTTTTATGACCTAAAATTTTTATTGTAAATTATACTTCAATACATGTAGACATATGATTAAATTTCCCACTCTGTTTATAATTTGTAGAAGCACAAGATCCCGATGCAGAGGAAGTCGTTTTCTTTGATGAAGCAAGACGACCAAAAACAAAATTAGGAAAGAGAAAGAAACGCTCTAGTAAGTATACTCTACTGTAAGTTTAAGGCCTTTAGAAGATTTTTCTTAATATAAAATGATATCTTTTCACGTTCGAGAATTAGTAAACTTTTTAGTGTCACAAGTAAAATCATTTTATCATATATTTAGAATCAATTCTGAAGAAGAATAATCTAATATTATTTCTAGGAAAATTGTAAATGGAAGTAAATTATTATAATATAAAAAATTTACCTTTAAATTTCCATTAAAAATATTGGTTGGTCGAAAATGTTCATGGCGTTTTTCAAGTGAATTAGAGACGTGTATATCAGAGTGTTTAGATAAATTTATTCAAACCAAATATAGTTTAAACAGTTCAAAACGGTCTGATGATGAATTCCTAATTCATAAGCTATATCATGATTCCCTGCAGAGGAAACCTATTAAGGTTTGGAACGTAGGCAAATTACCAATGATATATATTGAAAGATTATTTTCCGAATGACAAATATTAACTATAGTGAGCACTACGAAAATCTTTCCATATTTATATTTTAACAGTCAAGCCTGAATTTTCGAAGTGGAAACGAATGTCCGATTTGAAGTAAGCGCATAAAAATACAAAAGAGTTTATTGGTCTCTTGCAGTTATTACTTCCTTTATTTACAAGAAAGGTTGGATTTTTCATGATTTTCATTCTTGATTGGTTTAGGATTGGAATAAAGACCATTTTACCTTGAATATTTGAACCTTGGAGTGAATTAGTTCTATATACTATATTTTTGAATGTTCCAGCATCTCCTTATGGAAAAACAAAAAGAAGAAGATGGAGTAGTGAAGAAATAATGGCACTGCAAAAAACATTCGGCCACTACGTGAAGAAATCTTTCGGTCTTCCTTCATCCAGTCATGTACAAAAATTCATAAATTCAACGCATGCATTAAAGAATAGAACTGCCCCTCAAGTAAAATCCTGGCTGAACAATCAGCAAAGAAATTATAAAAAAACTTTAATTTAAAAACTGCAAAAAAGCTTTATTAAAGATAATTTAACAATTAATAAAATCAATTCCTACTTTATTTCAATCACTATCCTTAAATCTCCAACTCCTTCATTACAAGTGGTATACATAAATGATATGAAACATACAAACACATTATCGATTATCTGAGAAGCTTCAAAATTTGTCTGACACACTTCTAACATGCAATGAAATGCATATTTTTAAATATAATAATAATAAGTAATAATATGAATAAGAATCTATTAAAATCTCTAAAATGGCATACGATCTGAACATGCCGTTTCAATTATTTCCATGCTTACAATATTTGTGACAATAGTAAATCTGTAGAATTAAAATTTTCAGAGCTGGTCCCAATAGTCTCCAATACGTTCCAAATTCCGTACCGACAATGATAGTTAAGTAGTTATATAAATATGGATATTTTTTATTCTTTCTCTTAGGAACGTGAATGCAATGTAATATACGTGAATGTTTAATAGACGAGTACGTGAAATGTAACAAAAACTTCTTTTCCAAGCCACTCAACTGTTATAAGGTACCATTTGGTCAAGCTTTAAACATTTATTTTTTACTCATTTGCGAGTCTACCAAATATTTTAAACTTAGAAATAATTTGATCAGTACGGTTGGATCAAAGTGAAATTTGTGGCTTTAAAAGGATCATTATATTTATCATCAAAATGTCGATAAAACACGTCTAAAAATATATTTGCGACTACACACCGAAAGGATGGTACAAAAATTTTGAAACATTTAAAATAATTTAGAGTGAGTTTGGGTGTGTCCTGGGGTTTTTTAATTTCTTCGTATAATCATTTAAGATCTTGCGACTCTGCAGCAAAATACTGTAACTTGTTACACTCAACGTGCATTCATGTACATTTAACACTCTCGTCCGTTCAATATAATTGCTGAATGTACACGAACGTTCCTAAGTGACAGAATAAAAAATATTTATACATACCATATATGCATACGTAAATATCATTGTCGGTGCGGAATTTGCAACGTATTGTGTACTATTTGGTCATGGTGCAAAATGATTTGTTTTTCACTCTATTGTGGTTCAATAAATATTTCAAACAAAGAAATATTTAAATAAAGATTTTTAAAAAGCAATAAGAAGGTTCGAAACATCTCTTAAATGACCATCAGTATGTTTTCAAATGTTTGACACGGGACCCAATAGTACCCGATAGGTCGCAAATTTATGCCCCGACAAAGACATGTGCGTCCATTTATAAATATTTTTATTCTGCCACTAAGAACGATCAAGTACATTCAATATGCAAATTGAATGTACATGCATATTGAGTGTACAAGTACGCTGAATGTAAAAATAACGTTCATTTACATTTAACAATTTTTTCCCAAGTCGCTCAAATTGCTATTCCTCTTAAATTATCGGTATTTTGCTGCAGAATAGCCGGATGTGGAAAGTACATCCAAAGGCAAGTATATCTCCAGGTAAGACGTGGAGAAACTCTAGAATATATAGGAGCCTAAACATTTTCGTAACATCCTTGTAGCACGTTGTCCAATTAGCCTGTCTGAATAACTATTTTGAAAAGGTGTAAATTGTATTCAAATTTCGATGATAATAACAAGAATCTGCTAAAAGCCGTTGACTACACATTTATCTGACCATGCTCTTTTAATTATTCCTATGTTTACAATATTTGTAGCAATAATAATTAAGTAGAAAATAGAATTTTCATAGCTGGACCCAATAGTACCTAATATGTTGCAAATTCCGTACCGACAATGATATTTACGTACATATATAAGTGTAAATGTTTTTCATCACACAACTTAAGAACGTTAAAGTACATCTAACAAGTACATTGAATTCAAATGAATTTTTAATGCAAAATTTTATTTAATAATATAGGAAAGTTTTTTTTATTTTTTTATTTAATATAGGAAAGTTTATGTGCATTCAACACTTCTTTCCCAAGTCACTCAACTGGTTGATCTTCTGTAATTATCGGTATTTCATGCAAGACTCACAGGATCTCAAATGCTCATCCAAAGGCATGCTTATCCCAGGGACTCATGTAAACACAATGTCAATTATTCTAGAAGTTTCAAAATTTTCGTAACGTCTTTTCAGCACGCAGTAGAAATGGTAAGAATGAGAATCTGCTAAAAGCACTAAAATGATGTATCATCTGAGCAAACCATTTCAATTATGTGCAAAGTACATACAAAGGCCAGTAAATCTCCGGGTCACACGTGAAGAAACTAGAATATAAGAGCCTAAAAGTTTTCGTAGCATCCTTCTAGCACGTTGTCCAATTGAACTGTTTAAATAACTGTTCTGAAGAAGTTCCAATCGAATCCGAATTGCGATAATAATGTCAAGAATTACTATGTCTACAACTTTTGTTACAATAATAATTAAGTAGAATAGAAATTTTTAGAGCTGGACCCAATAGTACCCAATACGTTGCTAATTCTTCACCGACAATGATATTTACATACGTATATAAGTGTAAATGTTTTTTATCACACAACTTAGGGACGTTATAGTACATTCAACAAGTACATTGCATTTACATGAATCTTTAATGCACGATTAAGTTTAATAATACAGAAAAGTTCATGTACATTCAACATTTCTTTCCCAAGTCACTCAACTGGTTGATCTTCTGTAATGATCAGTATTTCTTCGCAGAATCGCAAGATGTTGAATGTCCATCCGAAGGCATGGAAACCCAATGACAAATACAAACACACTGTCAATTATTCTCGAAGCTTAAAAATTTTTGAAACGGATTTTAAGTTGCTGTCGAATATTATTAATATTTTTTTTTGACGCCATTCTAGAATGTTCAAATAAATTCAAAGAGTACATTGAATGTACATGAATTTGAAATGAACAATTAAGTTTGAGTTACAAAAAAGTTTATGTACATTCAACACATCTTTCCTAAGTCACTCAAGTGGTCGGTATTCTGTAACTATCTGTATTTTGCTGCAGGATGGCAGGATGTTGAATGTCAATCCGAAGGCGTGCAAAACACCGGACACTTATAAATACACTTTCGATTATTATAGAAGCATCAACAATAATCTATTTGGTTTCTATGAGCCCTTAGGATTATCAACAATTTGCTGCAGAATCGCACTATTTCCAAGGAAAATTTGCACTGACAATCTTTTATCAATTATACCATGAATATATACCAATCACTATCCTTTGCAAGACCCAATAGTAGGAAATACGTCACAAATTTCGTCCCGACAATAGTATTTGAGTACATATATAAATACAAATGTTGCTTATTCTACCACGTTGGAACAATCACGAAGAGTCAGACAATGTGTTTCTGGCCATTCGAAAATGTATTCCCTTATTGAAGAAATATTACTTATACTTTCGACTTTTTTATTGCGCGTTGCAAAACGTTTCTGAAAAGGTAAATCTTTTTGCAACATAACAACTTTGCCATTTTTTATGCAATGTTACTGGAATGTTCCCAAGATTTTCTGGAGAGAAACTGTTCTTTACCAAGCCACTTAACTGGTTGAGTCTTTGGAATTATCAGTAGATTGGTACTTTTTTATTTTCTATGCTATGCTACCGGAATGTTGCCTCGATTTTCTATAAAGAAACGTCTCTACGTAGCCACTCAACTAGTTGAGCCTTTGGGATTATATGTATTTTAATGTAGAACATCAGGATGTGTGAAGACAATATTTTTAAATATTTTAGATGTTTTAGAACTTCAGTAAATCACACTCATGATGTTCTTGAAAAAAACTCTTTAAATGCATTTTTTCTAAAGAAATCTAATTGGAAGTCACGGCAGGTTTCTAATTATGAATGGTAGAATTTAGTTAAATACGCTCACGGAATGTTTCTCTAACCCTGTTTTAACAATTGTACCGTGAGTCAGTTCAGATTAATATTTCTTTCACGACCCAATAGTAGCAAATACGTCACAAATTTCGTCCCGATAATGATATTTACACACATATTAAAATATAAATTTGGTTAATTCTGATACGTTAAAATATTTACGAAGATTCAGTTCACATATTTCTGATCATTCGTGAATATGCTACTTCTTATTAGAGATATATCATCAATACTTTAAACTATTATATTGCACGTTGCAACACGTTCAGGAAAAGTTTACTTTTTTTGCAATATTGGTACTTTTCTATTTTCTATGCTATGCTACCGGGATGTTGTCGCGGTTTTCTATAAAGAAACGTCTTTACGTAGCCACTCAACTAGTTGAGCCTCTGGGATTATATGTATTTTAATGTAGAACATCAGGATGTGTGAGGTTAATCTTAGGGCTTAAACAACCACGGGCTACTTTTAAAAATTCATTTTTAATATTTTTGATGTTTTAGAACTTCCATAAATCACACTCATGATGTTTTCGAAAAAATCTCTTCAAATTCATTCCTCTAAAGAAATCTAATTGCAAATCACGGAAACATTCTAATTATGAGTCGAAGTATTTAGTTAAATACGCTCACGGAATATTTCTCTAACCCTGTTTTATCAATTGGACCGTGAATCAGTTCAAATTAATATTTCTTGCACGACCCAATAGTAGCAAATACGTCACAAACTTCGTCCCGATAATGATATTTACACATATATTTGTATATAAAATTTGTTTATTCTCACACGTTGAACATTTGAGAAGATTCAGTTTACATATTTCTGAACTTTCGGGAATGTGCTACCACTTATTAGAGATATATCATCAATACTTTAAACTATTATATTGCGCGTTGCAAAACGTTCATGAAAAGTTTACTTTTTTTGCATATTTCAACTTTTTTATTTTCTATGCTATGCTACCGGAATGTTGCCTCGGTTTTCAATAAAGAAACGTCTCTACGTACACACTGAACTAGTTGAGCCTTTGGGATTATATGTATTTTAATGCAGAACTACAGGATGTTTGAAGTCAGTCTAAGGGCTAAAATAACCATGGGCTACTTTTAAAAATGCTTTTCCAATATTTTAGACGTTTTAGAAGTTGTGTCAATCGCAGTCATGATGTTGTTGAACACATCTCTCAAAACTTATTTCTCTAAAGAAATAGAATTTCAAGTCACGGCAGGTTACTAATTATGAATGGAAGAATTTAGTTAAATGCGCTTACGGGATATTTCTCTGAACCCTGTTCTATCAATTGATCCGTGAATCAGTTCAGATTAATATTTCTTGCACGACCCAATAGTAGCAAATACGTCACAAATTTCGACCCGATAATGATATTTACACACATATTTAAATATAAATTTTGTTAATTCTGACACGTTAAAATATTTACGAAGATTCAGTTTACATATTTCTGAACTTTCGGGAATGTGGTGCCCCTTATTAGAGATATATCATCAATACTTTAAAACATTATATTGCACGTTGCAAAACGTTCAGGAACAGTTTACTCTTTTTGGAATATTAGTACTCTTTTATTTTCTATGCTATGCTACCAGAACGTTGCCTCGGTTTTCTATGAAGAAACGTCTCTATGCAGCCACTCAACTAGTTGAGCCTCTGGGATCACATGCATTTTAATGTAGAACATCAGGATGTGTTAATTCAATCTAAGGGCGAGAAGAACAATGGGTTACTTACAAAAATTCTCTTTTGATATTTTTGATGTTTTAGAGCTTCTGCAAATCACACTCATGATGTTGTTGAAAAAAACTCTTCAAAATCCATTTCGCTAAAGAAATGTAATTGCAAGTCACGGCAGGTAACTAATTATGAATGGAAGAATTAAAAAAAATGTGCTCACGGAATATTTCTCTAACCCAATTTTATCAATTGGACCGTGAATCAGTTCAAATTAATATTTCTTGCACGACCCAATAGTAGCAAATACGTCACAAATTTCGTCCCGATAATGATATTTACACACATATTTGATTATAAATTTTGTTAAATCTTACACGTTAAAATATTTACGAAGATACAGTTTACATATTTCTGACCTTTCGGGAATGTGCTACCACTTATTAGAGATATATCATCAATACTTTAAACTATTATATTGCGCGTTGCAAAACGTTCAGGAAAAGTTTACTCTTTTTGCAATATTCAAACTTTTTTATTTTCTATGCTATGCTACCAGAACGTTGCCTCGGTTTTCTATGAAGAAACGTCTCTATGCAGCCACTCAACTAGTTGAGCCTCTGGGATTATATGCATTTTAATGTAGAACATCAGGATGTGTTAATTCAATCTAAGGACTAAAACAACCACAGGCTACTTTTAAAAATGCTCTTTTGAAATTTTTGATGTTTAAGAACTTCCGTAAATCACACTCATGATGTTTTTGAAAAATCTAGTTGCATGTCACGGCAGGTTTCTAATTATGAATGGAAGAATTTAGTTAAATAAACTCACGGAATATTTCTCTAACCCTGTTCTATCAATTGATCCGTGAATCAGTTCAGATTAATATTTCTTGCACGACCCAATAGTAGCAAATACGTCACAAACTTCGTCCCGATAATGATATTTACACATATATTTGTATATAAAATTTGTTTATTCTCACACGTTGAAAATTTGAGAAGATTCAGTTTACATATTTCTGAACTTTCGGGAATATGCTACTTCTTATTAGAGATATATCATCAATACTTTAAAACATTATATTGCACGTTGCAAAACGTTCAGGACAAGTTTACTCTTTTTGCATATTCAAACTTTTTTATTTTCTATGCTATGCTGCCAGAATGTTGCCTTGATTTTCTATAAAGAAACATCTCTACGTAGCCACTTAACTAGTTAAGCCTTTGGGATTATATGTATTTTAATGCAGGACTACAGCATGTGTTAAGTCAGTCTAAGGGCTAAAATAACCATGGGCTACTTTTAAAAATGCTTTTCCAATATTTTAGACGTTTTAGAAGTTGTGTCAATCGCGGTCATGATGTTGTTGAACACATCTCTCAAAACTTATTTCTCTAAAGAAATCGATTTGCATGTCACGGCAGGTTACTAATTATGAATGGAAGAATTTAGTTAAATGCGCTTACGGGATATTTCTCTGAACCCTGTTCTATCAATTGATCCGTGAATCAGTTCAGATTAATATTTCTTGCACGACCCAATAGTAGCAAATACGTCACAAATTTCGACCCGATAATGATATTTACACACATATTTGAATATAAATTTTGTTAATTCTGACACGTTAAAATATTTACGAAGATTCAGTTCACATATTTCTGATCATTCGTGAATGTGCTACTTCTTATTAGAGATATATCATCAATACTTTAAACTATTATATTGCACGTTGCAACACGTTCATAAAAAGTTTACTATTTTTGCATATTCAAACTTTTTTATTTTCTATGCTATGCTACCAGAATGTTGCCTCGATTTTCTATAAAGAAACGTCTCTACGTAGCCACTTAACTAGTTGAGCCTCTGGGTTTATATGTATTTTAATGCAGGACTACAGCATGTGTTAAGTCAGTCTAAGGGCTAAAATAACCATGGGCTACTTTTAAAAATGCTTTTCCAATATTTTAGACGTTTTAGAAGTTGTGTCAATCGCAGTCATGATATTGTTGAACACATCTCTCAAAATTTATTTCTCTAATGAAATCGAATTTCAAGTCACAGCAGGTTTCTGATTATAAATGGAAGAATTTAGTTAAATGCGCTTACGGGATATTTCTCTGAACCCTGTTCTTTCAATTGATCCGTGAATCAGTTCAGATTAATATTTCTTGCACGACCCAATAGTAGCAAATACGTCACAAATTTCGTCCCGATAATGATATTTACACACATATTTGAATATAAATTTTGTTAATTCTGATACGTTAAAATATTTACGAAGATTCAGTTCACATATTTCTGAACTTTCGGGAATGTCGTACCCCTTATTAGAGATATATCATCAATACTTTAAACTATTATATTGCACGTTGCAACACGTTCATAAAAAGTTTACTCTTTTTGCATATTCAAACTTTTTTATTTTCTATGCTATGCTACCAGAATGTTGCCTTGGTTTTCTATAAAGAAACGTCTCTACGTAGCTACTCAACTAGTTGAGCCTTTGGGATTATATGTATTTTAATTCCGAACTACAGGATGTGTGAAGTCAGTCTAAGGGCTAAAATAACCATGGGCTACTTTTAAAAATGCTTTTCCAATATTTTAGACGTTTTAGAAGTTGTGTCAATCGCGGTCATGATGTTGTTGAACACATCTCTCAAAACTTATTTCTCTAAAGAAATCGATTTTCAAGTCACAGCAGGTTTTTAATTATGAATGGAAGAATTTAGTTAAATGCGCTTACGGGATATTTCTCTGAACCCTGTTCTATCAATTGATCCGTGAATCAGTTCAGATTAATATTTCTTGCACGACCCAATAGTAGCAAATACGTCACAAATTTCGACCCGATAATGATATTTACACACATATTTGAATATAAATTTTGTTAATTCTGACACGTTAAAATATTTACGAAGATTCAGTTCACATATTTCTGATCATTCGTGAATGTGCTACTTCTTATTAGAGATATATCATCAATACTTTAAACTATTATATTGCACGTTGCAACACGTTCATAAAAAGTTTACTATTTTTGCATATTCAAACTTTTTTATTTTCTATGCTATGCTACCAGAATGTTGCCTCGATTTTCTATAAAGAAACGTCTCTACGTAGCCACTTAACTAGTTGAGCCTCTGGGTTTATATGTATTTTAATGCAGGACTACAGCATGTGTTAAGTCAGTCTAAGGGCTAAAATAACCATGGGCTACTTTTAAAAATGCTTTTCCAATATTTTAGACGTTTTAGAAGTTGTGTCAATCGCAGTCATGATATTGTTGATCACATCTCTCAAAATTTATTTCTCTAATGAAATCGAATTTCAAGTCACAGCAGGTTTCTGATTATAAATGGAAGAATTTAGTTAAATGCGCTTACGGGATATTTCTCTGAACCCTGTTCTTTCAATTGATCCGTGAATCAGTTCAGATTAATATTTCTTGCACGACCCAATAGTAGCAAATACGTCACAAATTTCGTCCCGATAATGATATTTACACACATATTTGAATATAAATTTTGTTAATTCTGATACGTTAAAATATTTACGAAGATTCAGTTCACATATTTCTGAACTTTCGGGAATGTCGTACCCCTTATTAGAGATATATCATCAATACTTTAAACTATTATATTGCACGTTGCAAAACGGTCAGGAAAAGTTTACTCTTTTTGCAATATTAGTACTTTTTTATTTTCTATGCTATGCTACCAGAATGTTGCCTTGGTTTTCTATAAAGAAACGTCTCTACGTAGCTACTCAACTAGTTGAGCCTTTGGGATTATATGTATTTTAATTCCGAACTACAGGATGTGTGAAGTCAGTCTAAGGGCTAAAATAACCATGGGCTACTTTTAAAAATGCTTTTCCAATATTTTAGACGTTTTAGAAGTTGTGTCAATCGCAGTCATGATGTTGTTGAACACATCTCTCAAAACTTATTTCTCTAAAGAAATCGAATTTCAAGTCACAGCAGGTTACTAATTATGAATGGAAGAATTTAGTTAAATGCGCTTACGGGATATTTCGCTAACCCTGTTTTATCAATTGGACCGTGAATCAGTTCAAATTAATATTTCTTGCACGACCCAATAGTAGCAAATACGTTACAAATTTCGTCCCGATAATGATATTTACACACATATTTGAATATAAATTTTGTTAATTGTGACACGTTAAAATATTTACGAAGATTCAGTTTACATATTTCTGAACTTTCGGGAATGTGGTACCCCTTATTAGAGATATATCATCAATACTTTAAAACATTATATTGCACGTTGCAAAACGTTCAGGAAAAGTTTACTCTATTTGGAATATTAGTACTCTTTTATTTTCTATGCTATGCTACCAGAACGTTGCCTCGGTTTTCTATGAAGAAACGTCTCTATGCAGCCACTCAACTAGTTGAGCCTCTGGGATTATATGCATTTTAATGTAGAACATCAGGATGTGTTAATTCAATCTAAGGGCGAGAAGAACAATGGGTTACTTTCAAAAATTCTCTTTTGATCTTTTTGATGTTTTAGAACTTCCGCAAATCACACTCATGATGTTGTTGAAAAAAACTCTTCAAAATTCATTTCGCTAAAGAAATGTAATTGCATGTCACGGCAGGTTACTAATTATGAATGGAAGAATTTAGTTAAATGCGCTTACGGGATATTTCTCTGAACCCTGTTCTATCAATTGATCCGTGAATCAGTTCAGATTAATATTTCTTGCACGACCCAATAGTAGCAAATACGTCACAAATTTCGACCCGATAATGATATTTACACACATATTTAAATATAAATTTTGTTAATTCTGACACGTTAAAATATATACGAAGATTCAGTTTACATATTTCTGAACTTTCGGGAATGTGGTGCCCCTTATTAGAGATATATCATCAATACTTTAAAACATTATATTGCACGTTGCAAAACGTTCAGGAACAGTTTACTCTTTTTGGAATATTAGTACTCTTTTATTTTCTATGCTATGCTACCAGAACGTTGCCTCGGTTTTCTATGAAGAAACGTCTCTATGCAGCCACTCAACTAGTTGAGCCTCTGGGATCACATGCATTTTAATGTAGAACATCAGGATGTGTTAATTCAATCTAAGGGCGAGAAGAACAATGGGTTACTTACAAAAATTCTCTTTTGATATTTTTGATGTTTTAGAACTTCTGCAAATCACACTCATGATGTTGTTGAAAAAAACTCTTCAAAATCCATTTCGCTAAAGAAATGTAATTGCAAGTCACGGCAGGTAACTAATTATGAATGGAAGAATTAAAAAAAATGTGCTCACGGAATATTTCTCTAACCCAATTTTATCAATTGGACCGTGAATCAGTTCAAATTAATATTTCTTGCACGACCCAATAGTAGCAAATACGTCACAAATTTCGTCCCGATAATGATATTTACACACATATTTGATTATAAATTTTGTTAAATCTTACACGTTAAAATATTTACGAAGATACAGTTTACATATTTCTGACCTTTCGGGAATGTGCTACCACTTATTAGAGATATATCATCAATACTTTAAACTATTATATTGCGCGTTGCAAAACGTTCAGGAAAAGTTTACTTTTTTTGCATATTTCAACTTTTTTATTTTCTATGCTATGCTACCGGAATGTTGCCTCGGTTTTCTATGAAGAAACGTCTCTATGCAGCCACTCAACTAGTTGAGCCTCTGGGATTATATGTATTTTAATGTAGAACATCAGGATGTGTGAAATCAATCTAAGGACTAAAACAACCACAGGCTACTTTTAAAAATGCTCTTTTGAAATTTTTGATGTTTAAGAACTTCCGTAAATCACACTCATGATGTTTTTGAAAAATCTAGTTGCATGTCACGGCAGGTTTCTAATTATGAATGGAAGAATTTACTTAAATACGCTCACTGAATATTTCTCTAACCCTGTTCTATCAATTGATCCGTGAATCAGTTCAGATTAATATTTCTTTCACGACCCAATAGTAGCAAATGCGTCACAAATTTCGACCCGATAATGATATTTACACATATATTTGTATATAAAATTTGTTTATTCTCACACGTTGAAAATTTGAGAAGATTCAGTTTACATATTTCTGAACTTTCGGGAATATGCTACTTCTTATTAGAGATATATCATCAATACTTTAAAACATTATATTGCACGTTGCAAAACGTTCAGGACAAGTTTACTCTTTTTGCATATTCAAACTTTTTTATTTTCTATGCTATGCTACCAGAATGTTGCCTCGACTTTCTATAAAGAAACGTCTCTACGTACACACTGAACTAGTTGAGCCTTTGGGATTATATGTATTTTAATGCAGAACTACAGGATGTTTGAAGTCAGTCTAAGGGCTAAAATAACCATGGGCTACTTTTAAAAATGCTTTTCCAATATTTTAGACGTTTTAGAAGTTGTGTCAATCGCAGTCATGATGTTGTTGAACACATCTCTCAAAACTTATTTCTCTAAAGAAATAGAATTTCAAGTCACAGCAGGTTTCTTATTATAAATGGAAGAATTTAGTTAAATACACTCACGGAATATTTCTCTAACCCTGTTCTATCAATTGATCCGTGAATCAGTTGAGATTAATATTTCTTTCACGACCCAATAGTAGCAAATGCGTCACAAATTTCGTCCCGATAATGATATTTACACACATATTTGAATATAAATTTTGTTAATTCTGATACGTTAAAATATTTACGAAGATTCAGTTCACATATTTCTGATCATTCGTGAATGTGCTACTTCTTATTACAGATATATCATCAATACTTTAAACTATTATATTGCACGTTGCAACACGTTCATAAAAAGTTTACTCTTTTTGCATATTCAAACTTTTTTATTTTCTATGCTATGCTACCAGAATGTTGCCTCGATTTTCTATAAAGAAACGTCTCTACGTAGCCTCTTAACTAGTTGAGCCTCTGGGTTTATATGTATTTTAATGCAGGACTACAGCATGTGTTAAGTCAGTCTAAGGGCTAAAATAACCATGGGCTACTTTTAAAAATGCTTTTCCAATATTTTAGACGTTTTAGAAGTTGTGTCAATCGCAGTCATGATATTGTTGAACACATCTCTCAAAATTTATTTCTCTAATGAAATCGATTTTCAAGTCACAGCAGGTTTCTGATTATGAATGGAAGAATTTAGTTAAATGCGCTTACGGGATATTTCTCTGAACCCTGTTCTATCAATTGATCCGTGAATCAGTTCAGATTAATATTTCTTGCACGACCCAATAGTAGCAAATACGTCACAAACTTCGTCCCGATAATGATATTTACACATATATTTGTATATAAAATTTGTTTATTCTCACACGTTGAACATTTGAGAAGATTTAGTTTACATATTTCTGAACTTTCGGGAATGTCGTACCCCTTATTAGAGATATATCATCAATACTTTAAACTATTATATTGCACGTTGCAAAACGGTCAGGAAAAGTTTACTCTTTTTGCAATATTATTAATTTTTTATTTTCTATGATATGCTACCGGAATTTTGCATAGGTTTTCTATAAATAAACGTCTCTACATAGCCACTCAACTAGTTGAGCCTCTGGGATTATATGTATTTTAATGTAGAGCATCAGGATTTGTGAGGTTAATCTAAGGGCTTAAACAACCACAGGCTACTTTTAAAAATTCATTTTTAATATTTTTGATGTTTTAGAACTTCCATAAATCACACTCATGATGTTTTCGAAAAAATCTCTTCAAATTCATTCCTCTAAAGAAATCTAATTGCAAATCACGGAAACTTTCTAATTATGAGTCGAAGTATTTAGTTAAATACGCTCACGGAATATTTTTCTAACCCTGTTTTATCCATTGGACCGTGAATCAGTTCAAATTAATATTTCTTGCACGACCCAATAGTAGCAAATGCGTCACAAATTTCGTCCCGATAATGATATTTACACACATATTTGAATATAAATTTTGTTAATTCTGATACGTGAAAATATTTACGAAGATTCAGTTCACATATTTCTGATCATTCGTGAATGTGCTACTTCTTATTAGAGATATATCATCAATACTTTAAACTATTATATTGCACGTTGCAACACGTTCATAAAAAGTTTACTCTTTTTGCATATTCAAACTTTTTTATTTTCTATGCTATGCTACCAGAATGTTGCCTCGATTTTCTATAAAGAAACGTCTCTACGTAGCCACTTAACTAGTTGAGCCTCTGGGTTTATATGTATTTTAATGCAGGACTACAGCATGTGTTAAGTCAGTCTAAGGGCTAAAATAACCATGGGCTACTTTTAAAAATGCTTTTCCAATATTTTAGACGTTTTAGAAGTTGTGTCAATCGCAGTCATGATATTGTTGAACACATCTCTCAAAATTTATTTCTCTAATGAAATCGAATTTCAAGTCACAGCAGGTTTCTGATTATAAATGGAAGAATTTAGTTAAATGCGCTTACGGGATATTTCTCTGAACCCTGTTCTTTCAATTGATCCGTGAATCAGTTCAGATTAATATTTCTTGCACGACCCAATAGTAGCAAATACGTCACAAATTTCGTCCCGATAATGATATTTACACACATATTTGAATATAAATTTTGTTAATTCTGATACGTTAAAATATTTACGAAGATTCAGTTTACATATTTCTGAACTTTCGGGAATGTGGTACCCCTTATTAGAGATATATCATCAATACTTTAAAACATTATATTGCACGTTGCAAAACGTTCAGGAAAAGTTTACTCTTTTTGGAATATTAGTACTCTTTTATTTTCTATGCTATGCTACCAGAACGTTGCCTTGGTTTTCTATGAAGAAACGTCTCTATGCAGCCACTCAACTAGTTGAGCCTCTGGGATTATATGCATTTTAATGTAGAACATCAGGATGTGTTAATTCAATCTAAGGGCGAGAAGAACAATGGGTTACTTACAAAAATTCTCTTTTGATATTTTTGATGTTTTAGAGCTTCTGCAAATCACACTCATGATGTTGTTGAAAAAAACTCTTCAAAATCCATTTCGCTAAAGAAATGTAATTGCAAGTCACGGCAGGTAACTAATTATGAATGGAAGAATTAAAAAAAATGTGCTCACGGAATATTTCTCTAACCCAATTTTATCAATTGGACCGTGAATCAGTTCAAATTAATATTTCTTGCACGACCCAATAGTAGCAAATACGTCACAAATTTCGTCCCGATAATGATATTTACACACATATTTGATTATAAATTTTGTTAAATCTTACACGTTAAAATATTTACGAAGATACAGTTTACATATTTCTGACCTTTCGGGAATGTGCTACCACTTATTAGAGATATATCATCAATACTTTAAACTATTATATTGCGCGTTGCAAAACGTTCAGGAAAAGTTTACTTTTTTTGCAATATTAGTACTTTTTTATTTTCTATGCTATGCTACCGGAATGTTGCCTCGGTTTTCTATGAAGAAACGTCTCTATGCAGCCACTCAACTAGTTGAGCCTCTGGGATTATATGTATTTTAATGTAGAACATCAGGATGTGTGAAATCAATCTAAGGACTAAAACAACCACAGGCTACTTTTAAAAATGCTCTTTTGAAATTTTTGATGTTTAAGAACTTCCGTAAATCACACTCATGATGTTTTTGAAAAATCTAGTTGCATGTCACGGCAGGTTTCTAATTATGAATGGAAGAATTTATTTAAATATGCTCACTGAATATTTCTCTAACCCTGTTCTATCAATTGATCCGTGAATCAGTTCAGATTAATATTTCTTTCACGACCCAATAGTAGCAAATGCGTCACAAATTTCGTCCCGATAATGATATTTACACATATATTTGTATATAAAATTTGTTTATTCTCACACGTTGAAAATTTGAGAAGATTCAGTTTACATATTTCTGAACTTTCGGGAATATGCTACTTCTTATTAGAGATATATCATCAATACTTTAAAACATTATATTGCACGTTGCAAAACGTTCAGGACAAGTTTACTCTTTTTGCATATTCAAACTTTTTTATTTTCTATGCTATGCTACCAGAATGTTGCCTCGATTTTCTATAAAAAACGTCTGTACGTACACACTAAACTAGTTAAGCCTTTGGGATTATATGTATTTTAATGCAGGACTACAGCATGTGTTAAGTCAGTCTAAGGGCTAAAATAACCATGGGCTACTTTTAAAAATGCTTTTCCAATATTTTAGACGTTTTAGAAGTTGTGTCAATCGCAGTCATGATGTTGTTGAACACATCTCTCAAAACTTATTTCTCTAAAGAAATCGAATTTCAAGTCACAGCAGGTTTCTTATTATAAATGGAAGAATTTAGTTAAATACACTCACGGAATATTTCTCTAACCCTGTTCTATCAATTGATCCGTGAATCAGTTCAGATTAATATTTCTTTCACGACCCAATAGTAGCAAATGCGTCACAAATTTCGTCCCGATAATGATATTTACACACATATTTGAATATAAATTTTGTTAATTCTGATACGTTAAAATATTTACGAAGATTCAGTTCACATATTTCTGATCATTCGTGAATGTGCTACTTCTTATTAGAGATATATCATCAATACTTTAAACTATTATATTGCACGTTGCAACACGTTCATAAAAAGTTTACTCTTTTTGCATATTCAAACTTTTTTATTTTCTATGCTATGCTACCAGAATGTTGCCTCGATTTTCTATAAAGAAACGTCTCTACGTAGCCACTTAACTAGTTGAGCCTCTGGGTTTATATGTATTTTAATGCAGGACTACAGCATGTGTTAAGTCAGTCTAAGGGCTAAAATAACCATGGGCTACTTTTAAAAATGCTTTTCCAATATTTTAGACGTTTTAGAAGTTGTGTCAATCGCAGTCATGATATTGTTGATCACATCTCTCAAAATTTATTTCTCTAATGAAATCGATTTTCAAGTCACAGCAGGTTTCTGATTATGAATGGAAGAATTTAGTTAAATGCGCTTACGGGATATTTCTCTGAACCCTGTTCTATCAATTGATCCGTGAATCAGTTCAGATTAATATTTCTTGCACGACCCAATAGTAGCAAATACGTCACAAACTTCGTCCCGATAATGATATTTACACATATATTTGTATATAAAATTTGTTTATTCTCACACGTTGAACATTTGAGAATATTTAGTTTACATATTTCTGAACTTTCGGGAATGTCGTACCCCTTATTAGAGATATATCATCAATACTTTAAACTATTATATTGCACGTTGCAAAACGGTCAGGAAAAGTTTACTCTTTTTGCAATATTAGTACTTTTTTATTTTCTATGCTATGCTACCAGAATGTAGCCTTGGTTTTCTATAAAGAAACGTCTTTACATAGCCACTCAACTAGTTGAGCCTCTGGGATTATATGTATTTTAATGTAGAGCATCAGGATTTGTGAGGTTAATCTAAGGGCTTAAACAACCACAGGCTACTTTTAAAAATTCATTTTTAATATTTTTGATGTTTTAGAACTTCCATAAATCACACTCATGATGTTTTCGAAAAAATCTCTTCAAATTCATTCCTCTAAAGAAATCTAATTGCAAATCACGGAAACTTTCTAATTATGAGTCGAAGTATTTAGTTAAATACGCTCACGGAATATTTTTCTAACCCTGTTTTATCCATTGGACCGTGAATCAGTTCAAATTAATATTTCTTGCACGACCCAATAGTAGCAAATGCGTCACAAATTTCGTCCCGATAATGATATTTACACACATATTTGAATATAAATTTTGTTAATTCTGATACGTTAAAATATTTACGAAGATTCAGTTCACATATTTCTGATCATTCGTGAATGTGCTACTTCTTATTAGAGATATATCATCAATACTTTAAACTATTATATTGCACGTTGCAACACGTTCATAAAAAGTTTACTCTTTTTGCATATTCAAACTTTTTTATTTTCTATGCTATGCTACCAGAATGTTGCCTCGATTTTCTATAAAGAAACGTCTCTACGTAGCCACTTAACTAGTTGAGCCTCTGGGTTTATATGTATTTTAATGCAGGACTACAGCATGTGTTAAGTCAGTCTAAGGGCTAAAATAACCATGGGCTACTTTTAAAAATGCTTTTCCAATATTTTAGACGTTTTAGAAGTTGTGTCAATCGCAGTCATGATATTGTTGAACACATCTCTCAAAATTTATTTCTCTAATGAAATCGAATTTCAAGTCACAGCAGGTTTCTGATTATAAATGGAAGAATTTAGTTAAATGCGCTTACGGGATATTTCTCTGAACCCTGTTCTTTCAATTGATCCGTGAATCAGTTCAGATTAATATTTCTTGCACGACCCAATAGTAGCAAATACGTCACAAATTTCGTCCCGATAATGATATTTACACACATATTTGAATATAAATTTTGTTAATTCTGATACGTTAAAATATTTACGAAGATTCAGTTTACATATTTCTGAACTTTCGGGAATGTGGTACCCCTTATTAGAGATATATCATCAATACTTTAAAACATTATATTGCACGTTGCAAAACGTTCAGGAAAAGTTTACTCTTTTTGGAATATTAGTACTCTTTTATTTTCTATGCTATGCTACCAGAACGTTGCCTCGGTTTTCTATGAAGAAACGTCTCTATGCAGCCACTCAACTAGTTGAGCCTCTGGGATCACATGCATTTTAATGTAGAACATCAGGATGTGTTAATTCAATCTAAGGGCGAGAAGAACAATGGGTTACTTACAAAAATTCTCTTTTGATATTTTTGATGTTTTAGAGCTTCTGCAAATCACACTCATGATGTTGTTGAAAAAAACTCTTCAAAATCCATTTCGCTAAAGAAATGTAATTGCAAGTCACGGCAGGTAACTAATTATGAATGGAAGAATTAAAAAAAATGTGCTCACGGAATATTTCTCTAACCCAATTTTATCAATTGGACCGTGAATCAGTTCAAATTAATATTTCTTGCACGACCCAATAGTAGCAAATACGTCACAAATTTCGTCCCGATAATGATATTTACACACATATTTGATTATAAATTTTGTTAAATCTTACACGTTAAAATATTTACGAAGATACAGTTTACATATTTCTGACCTTTCGGGAATGTGCTACCACTTATTAGAGATATATCATCAATACTTTAAACTATTATATTGCGCGTTGCAAAACGTTCAGGAAAAGTTTACTTTTTTTGCAATATTAGTACTTTTTTATTTTCTATGCTATGCTACCAGAACGTTGCCTCGGTTTTCTATGAAGAAACGTCTCTATGCAGCCACTCAACTAGTTGAGCCTCTGGGATTATATGTATTTTAATGTAGAACATCAGGATGTGTGAAATCAATCTAAGGACTAAAACAACCACAGGCTACTTTTAAAAATGCTCTTTTGAAATTTTTGATGTTTAAGAACTTCCGTAAATCACACTCATGATGTTTTTGAAAAATCTAGTTGCATGTCACGGCAGGTTTCTAATTATGAATGGAAGAATTTATTTAAATATGCTCACTGAATATTTCTCTAACCCTGTTCTATCAATTGATCCGTGAATCAGTTCAGATTAATATTTCTTTCACGACCCAATAGTAGCAAATGCGTCACAAATTTCGTCCCGATAATGATATTTACACATATGTTTGTATATAAAATTTGTTTATTCTCACACGTTGAAAATTTGAGAAGATTCAGTTTACATATTTCTGAACTTTCGGGAATATGCTACTTCTTATTAGAGATATATCATCAATACTTTAAAACATTATATTGCACGTTGCAAAACGTTCAGGACAAGTTTACTCTTTTTGCATATTCAAACTTTTTTATTTTCTATGCTATGCTGCCAGAATGTTGCCTCGATTTTCTATAAAGAAACATCTCTACGTACACACTGAACTAGTTGAGTCTTTGGGATTATATGTATTTTAATTCCGAACTACAGGATGTGTGAAGTCAGTCTAAGGGCTAAAATAACCATGGGCTACTTTTAAAAATGCTTTTCCAATATTTTATACGTTTTAGAAGTTGTGTCAATCGCAGTCATGATGTTGTTGAGCACATCTCTCAAAACTTATTTCTTTAAAGAAATCGAATTTCAAGTCACAGCAGGTTTCTTATTATAAATGGAAGTATTTAGTTAAATACGCTCACGGAATATTTTTCTAACCCTGTTTTATCCATTGGACCGTGAATCAGTTCAAATTAATATTTCTTGCACGACCCAATAGTAGCAAATGCGTCACAAATTTCGTCCCGATAATGATATTTACACACATATTTGAATATAAATTTTGTTAATTCTGATACGTTAAAATATTTACGAAGATTCAGTTCACATATTTCTGATCATTCGTGAATGTGCTACTTCTTATTACAGATATATCATCAATACTTTAAACTATTATATTGCACGTTGCAACACGTTCATAAAAAGTTTACTCTTTTTGCATATTCAAACTTTTTTATTTTCTATGCTATGCTACCAGAATGTTGCCTCGATTTTCTATAAAGAAACGTCTCTACGTAGCCACGTAACTAGTTGAGCCTTTGGGATTATATGTATTTTAATGCAGGACTACAGCATGTGTTAAGTCAGTCTAAGGGCTAAAATAACCATGGGCTACTTTTAAAAATGCTTTTCCAATATTTTAGACGTTTTAGAAGTTGTGTCAATCGCAGTCATGATATTGTTGAACACATCTCTCAAAATTTATTTCTCTAATGAAATCGAATTTCAAGTCACAGCAGGTTTCTGATTATAAATGGAAGAATTTAGTTAAATGCGCTTACGGGATATTTCTCTGAACCCTGTTCTTTCAATTGATCCGTGAATCAGTTCAGATTAATATGTCTTGCACGACCCAATAGTAGCAAATACGTCACAAATTTCGTCCCGATAATGATATTTACACATATGTTTGTATATAAAATTTGTTTATTCTCACACGTTGAACATTTGAGAATATTTAGTTTACATATTTCTGACCTTTCGGGAATGTGCTACCACTTATTAGAGATATATCATCAATACTTTAAACTATTATATTGCACGTTGCAAAACGTTCCGGAAAAGTTTACTCTTTTTGCAATGTTAGTACTTTTTTATTTTCTATGCTATGCTACCAGAATGTTGCCTCGATTTTCTATAAAGAAACGTCTTTACATAGCCACTCAACTAGTTGAGCCTCTGGGATTATATGTATTTTAATGTAGAGCATCAGGATTTGTGAGGTTAATCTAAGGGCTTAAACAACCACAGGCTACTTTTAAAAATTCATTTTTAATATTTTTGATGTTTTAGAACTTCCATAAATCACACTCATGATGTTTTCGAAAAAATCTCTTCAAATTCATTCCTCTAAAGAAATCTAATTGCAAATCACGGAAACTTTCTAATTATGAGTCGAAGTATTTAGTTAAATACGCTCACGGAATATTTCTCTAACCCTGTTTTATCAATTGGACCGTGAATCAGTTCAGATTAATATTTCTTGCACGACCCAATAGTAGCAAATACGTCACAAATTTCGACCCGATAATGATATTTACACACATATTTAAATATAAATTTTGTTAATTCTGACACGTTAAAATATTTACGAAGATTCACTTTACATATTTCTGACCTTTCGGGAATGTGCTACCACTTATTAGAGATATATCATCAATACTTTAAACTATTATATTGCGCGTTTCAAAACGTTTATGAAAAGTTTACTTTTTTTGCATATTTCAACTTTTTTATTTTCTATGCAATGCTTACAGAATATTTCCTTGATTTTCTCTAAAGAAACCTCTTCTCGAAGCCAGTCAACTGGATCAGCCTTTGGGATTATATGTATTGTAATGCATTACTATAGGATGTGTGAAGTCAACCTAAGGGATTAAAGAACCACAGGCTACTTTAAAAAATGCTTTTTCAATATTTTAGACGTTTTAGAACTTGTGTCAATCGCACTCATAATGTTGTTGAATACATCTCTCAAAATTTATTTCTCTATAGAAATCGAATTTCAAGTCACGGCAGGTTTCTAATTATGAATGGAAGAATTAAATTAAATACGCTCATGGAATATTTCTCTGAACCCTGTTCTTTCAATTGATCCGTGAATCAGTTCAGATTAATATGTCTTGCACGACCCAATAGTAGCAAATACGTCACAAATTTCGACCCGATAATGATATTTACACACATATTTGAATATAAATTTTGTTAATTCTGACACGTTAAAATATTTACGAAGATTCAGTTTACATATTTCTGACCATTCGGGAATATGCTACCCCTTATTAGTGATATATCATCAATACTTTAAACTATTTTATTGCACGTTGCAAAACGTTCAGGAAAAGTTTCTTGCACGACCCAGTAGTTGCAAATTTCGTACCGACATTGATTTTTACGTACGTATATAAGTAGGTTTTGTTTTATCACACGACTTAAGAACTTTTAAGTACATTCAAAAAGTACACTGAATGTACATGAATTTCAAATGTACAATTAAGTTTAACAATGGTAAAAATAAGAATCTGCTATAATCACTAAACTGTTGTATGATGGGAGCCAATCTTGTTAATCATTTCTATGTTTAAAATATTTTTTAGACACATTAATGAGTAAGAAACAACTTTTTGGACCTAGACCCAATAGTACCTTTTACGTAGCGAATTCCGTACTGACAATGATATTTACGTACGTATATAAATATAAATGTTTTTCATCACTCAACTTAGGAACCTTCAAGTAAATTTAACAAGTATACTGAATATACATGAAATTTAAATACATAAGTATGTTGAATGAAGAAGGAAATAGTACATTATGTTCGATTTTAAATTTTATTGAACTACCTGTCGGATCTTCTGGTACAAAACTAGCTCTATATAATTTAATAAACTTCTGTTTCCGTGCATGCAATTACCCTGTCAATTATTTTGGAAGCTTCAAAATTATTATAGCGTTCTTTTTGTTTGCTGTCGAATTCATCTTTTGGAAATATTTCCCTTAAGAGGTGGACGTAGTATGGTGTTTGTAATAGTAAGAATAAGAATCCCCTAAAAGCACTGAACTGAAATCTAACCTAACTATGCGATTTTTATCATTTCTGCGTTTAAAGTATTTGTATTTTACTGTAGAATCATAGGATGATAAATTTCCATTTGAAGACATGTTGAACCCCTTGATACACGCAAACCCAATGTTGATTATTTCAGAAGATTTAGAATCTTTGTGCCACCTTTTTAGTATCTTTTGGAAGACATCTTTTCAAAATTATATATTTGACAGTTCTACGTCGTGTTATGTTAGATGCTGGATTTTAATACCGGTTTTTGAATGTTTTCATAGGGGCATGGTTTGCGGTGGTTTGTGTCCTATCGGGTCGATACTAGAAATACATTGTTTGTTTAAACAGAATGATGGAAAATTGCATAGTTGAAAAACTAAACCTCAAAGGAGTTTATTAGACAACTTTTCCTGTACATAACTCCATAACGTTACCCAAAGAACGAGAAATCATACGTATTATTAAGACCTGATAATGGTAGATATATGTAAATTTACATATACACGATTGTGAACGCCGAATATTCGACTTTTTCGTTGTCCAAGAGTACTTCATATCCAATCTGTTGGTCAAAACAAATGTTTCTAATTCATATCGTTATTTTGTTGATATTAGAATGATGTGTGAACAATTTCTTGTGAATAACCTTTTGTGACCTGATAAGTTTGGATCTGTCCATTGTAATCTATACAAATTTTGAAGCTCTAAATATCCGATTTTACTGATACTCTTTCTATCTAAAAACTCAACTGCAAGTTACTAAAACACATTACTCGCTTATGCAAAGTACATAAAATCAATTTATTGAGTATTTGCATTGTTTTTCTATGATTGAAATATATCACGACCTAATAACGCATGATCTACATAATGTCGTGACCTGATAATACGTGATAGATATATTTATGCATATAGGGTGGCGAAATTTTTTTTGTATTTACCTAAATATACTGCTACAATGCAAGTGAAATTTATAAAACTCATGTCTATCTCATTTATAAATTAGCCACAATCATTTAAAAACTTTCTTGGATAGAATCTTACAATTAACAGCTTTAAAAAGTTGAAAAAACGTAAATGCGACCCGATATTTAGGGATCAGTACTTATTTTGTTATTCCTTCCAAAATAATGGACATATTTTCAAAAAAATGGACCAAGGTCCAAATTAGAGCCTCCTAAGTCTGACAAACCATAAAAAAATAAGATACATCTCCGACCCGATAATACTAGTTCTACATATATATATATATATTTTATATAAAAAATATATACAACAAATTTAGACATAACACATTATTCCAGATATAATGGATCAAATTCATCGCAAACGCATAGATGATCTCATTGAAATAGTTCCCTGTTTTATCGACATGGTAGCTCTCTGGCCATACTTAATTCAAACTGGAATTTTTAACCAAGACGACTGTAATATTCCCACATGGAGCAAAAACCTAAACAATCCAGATACAATAAAAGACATTTTTTCAACAATCAAAACAAGAGGACCAGACGCATACAAAAACTTGATTATCAGTTTACGCCTATCAGATCATATTGTCATAGCTGACATGTTGGATATTATAGACTAAGTACATAAAATAAAAAACTTAATAAATATCATAAAAAAATATATATGTATACAACAGTAATAACAAAATTGTTTATTAAGTAATTTTATTCATTCTTTTTTTTTACAAAGCAAGCTGCTAATTGGAACCTCCTTTTTCCAGAGATGGGATTACGAGGCTTCCTTTTGGCACTGCTCATTTGCAAATTCAACTATATAACAACAGTCTACGCCATCATAGGATTCGATTGCGGTTCAAATCAATCAAATATTACGACATTATCTTTACTAGAGGTAGGAGAATGTGATCTACCTCGATCTCAAGTACATGTTGAAAGAGTTTATATACAACTTTTACAATTAACTGGATTTTCAAATACAAAAGTAATACAATGCAAAATAGAAATTCGACGCGCCATCTCTCATTGTGGTATGCATTCTCACAGTTCCATAGTTGCAAATGGCCACAGTGAATATATACATGATGTTACACGAGATCAATGTAATCAAATGCACACAATAGGAACATTTTTAGTAACCCCTTCTCTTCAGATATCAAAGTTAAAAGTAAATGAAACTTCATTTCATAGCGTTACTTTAGCAGGTTCTGTAACACCTAATGGAGACTGTACTGGTACACAATTTTCTGACCCATATGGAACATGGAATAATGTCGTAGTCCAAGCAATATTCAAAATAACTTTACAAGAACATTACGCGACTATTCATTTAAATTCAAATAAAATTCAATTAGGATCTGGAATAATATGCACACTTTCAGACACATTCTGTACAGACGTAGAATATGGACAAACATTCTGGGATACATTACCTAATGACGTATGTAATTTTAACAAATATGAAATTATTTATGAAGGACCAGCAAATAAGACCTATGACAACACGACAGACAATTCTGAAACCTTTTATTCTTTAACGACTGAGGATATAACTTTCGTACTAGCTGAAAAAACAAGAAAACCAGTTTGCAGTTACGTTTTAATACAAACCGAACATCCAAAATTATTAATTTTTGAAACCAGACCTGGGAATTCATTTTTAGAAAATAAACATTTAGAAGTTCAAAATATGGACATTTTCACATACGTCAATTCTAAATTTATATATGTAGAACGACACATACGCACTGAAGTAAATAGACTTTATCACGATGTTCTTACTCAACGATGCATACTTGAACAGCAAGTTTTTAGAAATACATTAACCTTAGCAACCCAATCACCAGACGAATTTGCATATCATTTAATGAAAGGCCCAGGATATATGTCAGTAATTGCAGGAGAAGTAGTACATATCGTAAAATGTATACCGGTTGAAGTAAAATATCGCAAAACTGAAGAATGTTATCTACAACTACCAATATTTAGAGGAAATCAATCCTTTTTCCTTTCTCCACGAACTCATATATTAACAAAATCAGGTATCCAAACAAATTGCAATTCTTTCCTTCCACCAATGTACCTTTTTGGAGAAACCTGGTACAAATTACTTCCAAATCCTGTCGAATCCATACCACCGACTATAATTAAACCTCTCACAAAAGCAACCTGGAAATACACAAATCCTTCATCCTTAGCAACAAGTGGCATTTATTCTCAATCTGACCTTGATAAGCTACGAGATCATATAATGTTCCCAGCAGAAAAACCAATGATTTTAAATTCTTTAGCTAGAGAAATAACAGGACATCCGACTATTAATCAAGGAATATCATTGACAAATTTATTTAACCAAGAAGTAATTGATAAAATTGCTGAATCAGCTTGGGGTAGATTTTGGACAGTTTTTACAAATTTCGGTACTACTAGTGCAGGTCTAATTGGATTAATTATAATAATTAGAGGGATCAAATTAATAGCAGATACCATTATTCATGGTTATGCATTACATAGATTATTTGGATGGTCTCTCCATTTACTAGGCGCCTTCTGGGATTCGGTCACTAACCTTTTGTTACACTTAGGTACCAACCGACCTGCTGGACCTCCCGCTGAGAGCCATCAACCACTGCTTACAGCTTCAGCACCACAAAACTCTATAGAGGAAACTAAAAGTTCATCTCCTAACGAAAATACCAATTCAGGTAAAGATCATAATAGTACGAAGACTACTCTTTATCCTCACTCTGAACTAAAAGAAGAACTTAGTAGATCACATTATTCAATCCGAATCTAACATCTTAAAGAATGTCGCATGTTCCTTTCACAACCTTACTAAACAAAATTATTCAACAAAGAGGAGATCCACCCCTCATTTATGAGATACTCATTGAACAAACCAATAATAATGAATGTCTATTTCACGTTAATTTACAATATAACAATTATATAATAATGAATAGTGGCAAAGATAAAGAAAACGTAAAGCAAAAGGTAGCACAAAATTTATATAATGCCTTAATTAATGAATCAAAGGAAACAAATGAAAACGTCCAACCGAATTCTATTGGTAAAAATTTCAAAAAATTAAACGAAATTTGCACTCAAAATAAAATCGAGTATCCAAAATATACAGTATTACGAGTAAAAACTTCATCAAAAAACTCAACATACATAGCAATTTGTTTTATTAATGATATCAAACGAATAGGAATTGGAAACACAATAAAAACAGCAATGGATTTCGCAGCTATAAAAACAATAAATTTTCTTTTGCAAAAAGATAAAAAATGTGAAGTAAATTTAATAAACTCACTAGAACATTTGCATGTTACAATCCAAGAATCACTTATAAATGATCCAAAACCTTCAACGAGTGGTCAGATAACAAAACCTAATATTAACAGTCGTTTTAAAAATATAAATCCTTATAAAATAAAAAGAAATAATACTTCTACTACATCGCCTTTTTCTGGAAAAAGCTTTAAGAAATGTTTTAAATGCGGATATAGACCCCCCAATCAGTACAATAAATTCTAATATAAATATTCCATACTGATTCAGGAAATCATCTATAATGGAGCATTACTATGATGAGCCTACCCACGTGCGAAGTTACACAAAAAAGATATGTAGAACAGACTCTCTGGGACTTTTAAACCACGTGGAAATTTTGAGAAATTTTACGATAAAATATGGATTACCGTTACCACAATACATCGTTTATCCTGATCCAAATTCAAAAACCAAATCATTTTTTCTTGCTCAAGTTAATACAAACGACCATTTTGCTGTACAAGCGGGTCCTACAAGCGAGTTAGCCGAAAATAGAGCTGCTTTAAAATTACTACAAATATTAATAAGATCTTATGATCTTTGCGATGAGGATTTTTATAATAATAAATGTAAAGAAACAAAAAAAAAGAAGAATCAAAGTGTTCAAACTGATCCAAGACCAAAACTAGTATCATGGAAAAATTCATGTAGATATTGTAACACTCAAATGCATGCTACAAAAGAGTGCCGTAGACGGAATGTTTTTAAAGCTGATAAATCAACACAAGTTCCCCCTCCACTTCCACCACGAAACTCCTCAACATTTAGTAATCTATTTTCCCCTTTTTTCAAAAAACTTCTAGACCTAAATCCAACCATATGTAAACATCCAATTTTATCCAATACTAATCCTTTTTTTTCTTTTTCAGCCATTCGAGAAGCATAATGAAATTCCTATACCAACCACCTTATGGCGTATACTTGATGCTAATTCTGTTTTTCACTTCTAAAGCAGATAACTTTTATATCAATTCACAATTTTATCACTCATCTGGTATTTATTTTGAACCAATTTCAAAAATACGTCTATTTTCCGAAAATTATAATTTTATCTCTTATTTTGACATTTTGCAACCAGAAAACTTAAAATATAAAATAGTAGATATATCTCACAAACTTTATGAACATTGTATACTCACAAATATTGCAAACAACTGTAATATATATAATCACCACACTCAGCTTGAATTTATGAAAGAACGTATAAATTATTTTCTCGGAGAAATTTCATTTATATCCAGACAAGCTCATAACATCACTAAAATTCCCAAAAATAGTGATCCATTTTTACATCAAATTCAAAAAGTTCTTCTACAATCAAAAATAAGACAAAAAACTTCTCTTTATTGGCCTAAAGAAAATTTGTTCCTACTCCCAAATCCATTTTCTGAACAAATTAAAAATCTTTCATCCAATCTCAATAACGTTAAGGTGTACAAAGACTGGCATAAATCACAAATTTACCCAAATTTGCACATTTATAGAATTCTTGCAGCAAATTGGCTGATGGACTTGCATGAAATATCCCGATCCTTTCTATCACTCCTAACACAGCTTACGGAAGCTATGACCCATGCCGCCACAAATTTATGGCACCCCATGCTGCTTCCAGATACCTTCCTAGACTTCAAATCCAACAAAGAAGATCCTCACCTTCCAACGTCTCTTTTTTCTATGGTCATTCCATTTTCTAAAATAAGATACTTTACTTTCAATAACTACTTAATTTTTACTATGACCATACCAATTCCATCTTCTGAAGAATTTCAAGTATTTAAAACACATTCAACCCCTATACATTTTGACTTCAACACTGATTATATTATACCTATATTCATAAAATCTCAATTTTCTTATATCGCGTTTTCTCCAAATAACGAATCTTACTTCACAACAAATGAAAATTTCCTCGCTTCATGCCACCAAAATGGACTTCAAAATTTTTGTCACCCTCCTCATTCCATATACAGTACTCAAAATAATCCTATTTGCGAAACATCAATGTTTATAAAATCCCAACCGTATAAATGTAAAACATTCATAAGTTTCAATGAATATCCTTTTTTAACACCACTGTTGTCGCACCGTGGATGGCTTTATTCAACTATTCTTCCTAAGCAAATCTTTTTATCTTGCTCCAAAAATTCCAAAACCCTTATTACTCTTCAAGGAATAGGAATTTTACAAATAGAATCTGACTGTAATTTGGACTCATCAATTCCATACTATAATATTAAAAATTACCCAAAAATAATGGATAACTCAATTCCACTTAGTAAATCGACCACTTCTCTTGAAATAATTTCTCCCTTCTTATATAATATGTCGATCACAGAACCTCACTTGTTAAAAAACGTGTTACATCTTTTTCATAAAAAAGATGACATGCTTATATCGACTTTTGAAAGTCATGTTTTTCTACTCACAAAATATGCTAATATTCAGAAAATTATCCCATCTATTTTTAATTCTAGTGCACATAAAATATATATAGCACATACTATAGTTACTTTTCTTATAATAATTATTCTATTAATAATACTAATTAAAATTCAAAAAATTTCAAAAAAAACTAATAAAAATATAAATGAAATTAAACTAGATCAGAAAACTCCTCTTAGCCTATCAACAAAACCTCTTCTAAGTGACCTATCATTCAAATTTTAACTACTTCTTTTCAAACGTATCTATAAACTGGAAAGGACCCATATGTTCCATCCTTTCAACCTTCCTGGTACAAGTACAATCCATCCCTCTCTTTCTATACTGTAAAACCACAGCATGATCATTGGGAATGTACCTTTAGAAGAACAGTTTTTGTAAGGGTATTGTAATATAAGAATTGTTTTTCTAATGGAGAAGTAGAATACCTTTCAATAATGTATAACTTCTGTTAGAATCAAATTTCGGTACTTTTGCACGAATTAAATAGATAAAGTATAAAAATTATATAATCAAGGGTATAGTTAAGTAAATTTAGATCCCTTTCTTTTTAAATTTATAGAATGATTCCGACTGCGGCAGAACCGATCGTGTTCCACTCAGGACCTGTGGACGGTGTATGTCCACAGGATTATCCAATCACATATGGACATTTAATAAATAGTTTTTGTTTCGACTTAGAAGAGTCAACCTTATTCATTTATTACACTCAGCAAACAACAAAGAAATTTTGCCAATTTTGCTTCTAAAAATTACCAATTCCAGAACAAAATGAATACGAATTCTGTACCTCATGGCACTCAGTTTGTAAAATAAAATGCGTTAATATGAATTGTAACGGTTGTAGGGAAGCATTAATAACGCCACGCTGTAGGGCAATCGACTGTAAAGGTTGTACTGAGCAATTCTTAAAAAATAAAATGCAACTTCAATTAGGAAACGAAGTTATAGTTGAAAATGTTTTTCGATAAAATATTATAAATTGTAGTCATAAATAAAATTTCAAATATGTCTAGAAAATTCTCTTTAAGCAAAACACTGTTAGGATCTAGTTAGTATTTTAAAGCTCAATAACGAATTTGTTATAGAAAAATGCTGCCGCAAGATTTTGAATCCATTCAAGCCGAAAATCCAGAAAACGACGAACAGTACTACCAACCGTATATCGATCAAATAATTATGAAACATTTTTGTTGTTACTCTCCAGAAAACGAAATATATCAGAATACTTTAGATCAAAAATTCATATGCAAAGAATGTTACAGATTTAAAATTACCTTTTTTGAATCAGAAATATCTGTACCTTTCCTTAACCGCCACATTGTAACCACGGATCTTAACGGATTAAAATGTTCTGTCTGCGAAGAGCAAATTTTTTTCATACGTTTCAGAGCAGACCAATGTTTTCTTTGCACTGAATATCTCTTTGAGTTAGCAAACGCGGAAAACGAATAATTTATAATCCATATACATAATTATTAACAATAATAATAACTAATTTCCATTTATATCAAATTAAATCACAAACAACTCAAATAGATAATTCTTTTGCAGATAAGGACAATGGCAATGCAACAAAGAGATTTGACAAAGGGTAGCGCAGTACAAATACTTAATGAAATAAGTATTGAATATGATTTTTCAATACCAGAATACACAGTAAAATCTCTTGGAATACATCAAGAACTACCGCCATTCGAGGCAACTTGTGAAATTTAAAAAAATAATGTAACCTATGCTTGTGTTGGAGAACCTGCGTCCCAAAAGAAAGTAGCAAAACAAAATGCAGCAGCTAGAGTCTTGGAAACACTTTCCACGAAATATATATTTTTAGAAGAAAAGTTAGAAAAATGCTTAATAACAGAATCTAAATTTTATAATATAAGCGATAAAAACAATAAAGAAGCTTTACAAAAATGGACTAATTCATGTGAAAGGTGTTTTCAAAGAGGACATTTAGCTCGTAACTGCCGCAACCCTCTACGTAATAAAAAATATAAAAATAACCCTTAAAGAATATTTTCACTAATCTACTACATTATAAAAATTATATTTTATATATTACAGCATGTTATTTATAATTTACAAATATAAAATACCCCATTCACGTATAAAAAATATTAATGTATTCAGTTATATAACAAAATAAATCATTGTAACCTTATATTAATACTAAGTTCAAACTATTTTGAAAAAAAAAAAAAACTATGTAATAATTTATAACAAAAACTTTTAATATTAAGACAATATAAATTTGTATCCAAAAAATATGTTAATATTTGAATTTATCAAATTGTGAAAATGCAAAAAAAATACAAATTGTAGAACAAACGTCGAAATGAATGTTATATTTATCATTCAGATATTGTTATCAGAAAAAGAGTTGAATGTATTTCTTCAAAACAAAAAAATGTATTCTTCTACCGAAGTTTCGATCGCGGATCGTTAACTCCCCGCGCTCGAACTGAGGGGGGAGGTGTCACGTCCCGCGACGTATTTGAATGTATATAATACACACAGGCTGGATTGAGTTAAGAAATCTATGAGAAAATCGATAAAGGGGAATAGGAAGTAGGGGAAGTAGGGAGCAGTATAGGGCCCCTTCTCCTCTAAGAAGATATGACTACGTCACGATTTTCGCTGACCGTCAATTTGTATGAAAAAATATAAAAGAGGCCCACACCAAGAGAAAGCAGTCAGTAAATTCTTCGTCTAGTTCGACACTTAAATTTTCCTTCGGATTTATAACCGGTCTCGCGACAATAGTCCAGTGCGGCATTTCAATTTAACTTCGGAAATCTCTGAGTTTGAGATTAATAAAATTCGATTGGGACAATTTAAAATCCAAGTTCGGGAGTCGTAAAAGTCATCGTAGACTTGAATAGATCTTGTAAAGATCTTCGAACAGTGTCGTAAATTTGAATCGCCGCCCTTTACGGAATATACCTGTGCGGCCTATAACTCCGTCTCTCTCACACACTTGGAATACACCTGTGGGGATCCAGTACTTACAACTCACCGCCGTGTGGATTAAACCTCAACACAACTTACGAATCATAAAGGTACCGAACCTCTCTCTCTCTATCTTTATTCTTTGTCTCTTTCTCACCTACGTACCAACCAGCCTGTGCCTACATTATATAAGAATTGTCTTAACGAATGTATATCCGGAAATTTTAACCAGTAAAATAAATTCAATTTGTATTATATTCATAATCATTGTGTCTTTCATTGACTTATCCTCATCCCTAAGCGAGGATCATTCGATCCTAACTTAAAACGAGGAATCTTCGATCAAAGTAAGTATTTACGTATTTGTGACGTAACATATGTATTGATATTAATTTTTACTGAAAAATTTTTTTGAGTGTTTAAAACATCCCAAAATTATATAAAATTTTGCATATATTTATTTCAGGTAAATACTTTTCAAAAGATTGCAAAAAAGGTTAATTTTTCGAATAATATGTATCAAATTTGGCGTCTCTTTCGCGCCTTTTTTGTATAGAATCGAGAAAAACATAAAATCTGAGCATGCTGCCAATTTTTAAGAAGTTCTTTAATACACGCTTCGATTTCATATATCGATCAAACTTACACAACTTTCGCGCACGCAATATCTGCTGAAAGTCCTTATGAAATTGCATCTGAAGAGTTTTATAATATAAAATAAATTTTACAAATTTAATAATCAATTATTTGGTATCAAAATTTCTTATTTACCCAAAATTACTATTAGAAAATTCTAATATACAAGTGTGAATAAGAGATTTGATTATATAAAAAATTAAAAAACATGTTTAATTTTGAATAAGAAATTAAACTTTAAAATTTGTCTAGTAAGAAATAAATTTCGAAAAATTTCCTTTAGAATAAAGGACCTCAAACAAAGTTTTTAGAATACTTAAAACCTTTTACATGACAATTTCATCAAATAAATGTAAATAAAATATTTGATTATTCAAAAATAAATTATATTGTATTTGGATATTGTTAGGTCAGAAACGTAATATTTCTCTTTTTAAAAGATCTCCTCGTTTTATGTCAGGATCAGAAGGATCCTCTCTAAGGGATGAGGAATAGTCAGTGATTGAGAAGGGTTAGGTATATAAAATATATTTATTGACAATTGAAATTTTATCAGGTAAGCACCATGGAAATGTAAAATAGAATCAGAATTAGAAATACCCTTTTAGTTATCCTGAGTTTGAATTGATTGATGATCAATTGAGTCCAGTAAGCGAATGTGGTCAGTTGAGTGTAACTTGTAATCTTCAGATAGTTGCTGTTGTATGGTAAATTCGTAATCTAGACAGTTGATCTAGTTGATTCTTCGATCCCAGTTTCGAGAAAATTTGGAAGGCGATTCCCCTTCACTTTCTAATGTCGTTGAACTCAGCGTCGAGTTAGAATTCGGGTTGAGTAGCGGTAGAAATTTGGTGAAGCTGGACTGACTGGATTGCACTCGCGGTATAGATTCGATAGCACTGGACTCGCGTTGGTTACATTGTAGAAATCGGACGTTGACTAACTAACTGAACTCGCGGTGTAAAGATGATGGTACTGGACTGACTTCTCTTTGAACTTTCGCTTTTTATAGAACTTTGAAAGGTCAAGTATGACGAGTAACATGCTATGACGAGTCGCATGTTATTACCAGTCACATGCTATTACAAGTCGCATGTTATGACGGTAGTGTGTTGGTATTGTAGGGCTTAATCTACTTTCTCTCTGGGTCAGTCGATTTGTTATCATGTGTGGGTATTATAACGACACATGGTAATTTCATAGTGATCATTCTATTGATCTGTAGATTTGTCTATAACTTGCGTCGATAAAATCACACTCGCTGTAATGCTGTCTTGATCCCTTTATTGGTTTCTTAATCTGCTTGTTACTTGTGGCAGTAGAGTCGCGGGACGTGACAATATAAATGAATTAGAGACTATCCAAGTGTGAATAAATAGTTTGATTCTGTAAATATCAAATATATTATACTTAAATTTGAATAATAAATTACATGTAGAGATTTCTTTGATATGAAGTGGAAAAATATTTATTTCGAATAAAATATCATTAAAAATTTGTGGAATAGCTCAAATCTTTTACATCACATGTTATTATAAAAATGAAGATGCTTTAACAGTAGATAAAAGTACAAGTGAACCTGTAATTTCTGATAGCAGTGCATATACTAAAATTATCTTTTAAACGATTCTTACGTATTTCAAAAAAATTATTAAAAGTTTTTTAATTTACAGTAAAAGTTTGTCGAATTATCTTCATACCAAAGAAATCTCAATTTGTAGTTTCGCATGCGAATTCAGATATAATTGATTGGCTTTTTTAATAATTAAACCTTTCATTTACATTTATACATTAAAATTGTCATATACAAATCTTTAAGTATTCTAAAACTTTTTTTAAAAGTATTTTATTTTTATAATATTGGTCACTTTTACTTAATAACAAAGAATCACAATGAGTAAGTTCGTATGAAAATGTAAATATAATTTATTCATCAAAAAAAAAAAACTAAGAAACCTTTTGTTTACACTTATATATTGAAATTGTCACGTAAAAGATGTTATGTATTTCAAAAAATGGTATTTAAAGTATTTTACTCAATAGTAAAGGTTTGTCGAATCAAGTTCATACAAAAAAATTGTTTAGTAATTGTAATTTCGTATGTGAATTAGAATATAAATTATTAACTTGCTTAAATATTGAACCCCTTCATTAACACTTGTTTATTAAAACTATCATGTAAAAGATTTTACACATTATAAAATTTTGATTTTAGGGTTAAGTTTTCAAATTATGTCTTCCGTCATTTCGAATTAGGCATCTCTTTTGCGCCTCTTTTGCACGGAATCCAGCAGAGTCGAAAGAAACATAAAAACTGAGCAAGCTGTCGATTTGTATTTTGTAAGCAGTGCTCCTACACACTGTTGAGTTTCATATAGCAATCTAACTTACACAACTTTAGCTAACAGTGCGTACATGTGATTCCTCGCGCACGCAATATCAGCTGTAGGTACAAGGAGCCTTCAACCAGAGAAAACTTAGAGAACCACTGCGAACTCCAGACACACTACGCTGCGCGCGCAACCATTCTCACGTACGTACTGCTGTTGGCGTTGTGTGCGTAACGTTCGCGTGTCAAATCTGGACACACTGCCACCACTTCTTCTTCTTCTTCTTCTTAGTTGTGGCAACTTGAAACCACCACTTCAATACCTACGCTTCGGACATGATCTGGAATCTTTCTAAGCATTTTACGACCCTCTCAAATCATGTACAAGATATGAGTCACCACTTCAAATTCCTAAGTGAATAAATAAAGCTAAAATACCATAGCCTATAGTAACGGTCATTTTCACTAAATAAATTCTAAACAAAATAATAAATAAAAGGAAATACCACCTGCCAGATATAATTGAATAAATTCAATTTCAAACATATTTGGGCAAATCATTTCTGTTACATATTTAATTTTCTTGTTTTCATCATGAAAGCTCGATTCCATCAATTAAAAATCAAGTAAAGAATAAATTCAAACCAAAATTCAATTTCATTTTATTTTTTTATTTTTTCTTTAACCTTTTAGGACCATGAAGCCACCGCAAGAAATAGCAGAAAATGACAAACCTTTTGATGGTGTTTGCCTAGAATATTTCCCGGAAACATATAAGGTATTATTTATCACCAAATGTTTTCGATTAGCACCCCATATTTCAATTATTTATATCAATAAGACACTCTCAGCGATGCGTGTTCGCGAAATTTGTTATCTAACCAAATTGTCTGATCGCGAAAAACAAAGATATCAACATCGAAACGCTTGGCACTCAATTGGACAAATACAACCATTTAATACAGTATGTTTCTTTCGCGATAAAAGACTATTGTCTATTTGTTGCACGGCCTTTCGATGCACTCAATGCCTTGAAAAATTTCTTGACAATCAAAGTCCAATACGAAATGGAATAGAAATTGAAATTTGACACTATTTAAATTTTAGTACGCATGTATAGCAAAAAGGAGAAATAGGGAAAATTATTTGTCTTATGTATTACGCATGAATTAGATATTTTTTTTCTTCAAATTATTTTCCTTGTCAGTGGCATGATTTATAAAATTATAGTAAATTTTTTCCTTTCTCTAAAAAAATAATTATCCAAAATGACACAGTCTTTGTACATCCTCACAGGAAAATGCTGCCAATCTACACACCTATTCCCAAAATCGCGAAGAAAGCCCAAACAGGACGGGAACAACAAACACCGAATGTATTTGATACTTTCTTTTGCTGTGTCAAACTACCTCCGATCAATGAGGCATTATTTAATATGAATAATAAAAAAGCCTTATGTTTATATTGTGACACGTTTAACATTTTCGACTACGAACGTTTTGCGAGCGTAATAAGTGGAAATAATTGTCTACTTCTCGACGATGCGAGATGTGGTTCATACTTCTCAAAAAAATCATGCCACCTTCCTTTTTTATTACAACTATATTCAAATGCTAACGCAACAAACTTTCATCATAATTATCTTATGCACTGATTTTTCTGCAAAATATATTCCTGTATGTTTCAGAAAGAATGGAAGTTTCATTCAGAACAATAAATGCAGCCACAGTTGCTAGCCCTATACAATTGATTAACGAATGAAGCATTGAATACAATTTCGCACCACCAAACTATGAAGTTACGTCCACAAATTTGAATAATATTCCTACGTTTATTGCCAATTGTACGGTGATAACAGATTGTATTACGTATTCATGTACTAGTGTTACGTCCCGAGCAAAAAGGCGAGGGTAGGTTGGATTTTTGGATGTAAGGGAGGCGGTTAGCTGATTATATCAGGTTGGTATGGCCTGATAATTTATTTTTGTTTGTGGGTACGTTGTCACTTGTCAGGTCTATGGGCCCTGAGTTGTTCACAATGATAATAAAACACTGAATATATAAATAAATGAAATGATTTATTATGAATGAATAAATTGTTGCACAGTTTGTTACTTAGGTGGTAACTTATACTACTCCTCGAGATGAGAAGGCAATATTATGAGTTTTATGCGGTTATGAGCCAAATATACAGGTTTTGAGATGCCTATATATGTAACTTCCGCAGTTGATTGTGGACGCTAATATACTAGGTTTTGAGATGCCTAGGTATACAACTCACGCTCCACATTCAACGTTATAGTTAATATAATAAGTTTTGAGATGCTTATTTATATTTATATAACTTACTTGTCTACCTCTTAAATTAGAGGGCAAAAGAGAGAATTGTCGTTTATTACTCCTGTTATTGCAAGTCAACGCGCACAAATCCTTGCAGGATAGTTGAGTTTCGTTTGAGTCTCCGTGAGGTAGCAAAACAACGATAAATTTTGCAGGAGGTGTGGTGTAAGGGATGCAAGTCTACCAGCAACTGATGTGATCAATTATCCGCTTACGTATCTTCTTAAGTACACGAGAAATGAATCAAACATGCACTTGTTAACAAGATAGGTTAGTTCGTCCCGATTTCAGAATTAAATCACTATTAACCGACACGACTAAATACGACGACGCACGTAATCCAAAGGAACTATCTAGCACTACGGTTTCCGGACTTGCACCACTTAAGGACTAAGGATTTTATTTACCAAGTACCGAATGTTGAGTAGCTCATAGAAATCCAATGAGACTTACGTTTATCGAAGGGTCTGCTCACGACGTTGAATTACCGGTCCAGACCTAACAACCGTACAACTGTTCGGAACTTAATGACAAGCCTCCAGAGGTGAATCTGGGGTATATATATTATTGGATCTTCCAATAGTGACTGCAGTGGGAGTGGATCGCGCAAAATTGAATAAAGTCACGCGCCGTGCAAATTTGTATAAAGTCACGCGCGGTGCAATTCTGTATAAAGTCACGTTCGATCAAAGATCTATGTTTTCTCCCACCACGGTCTAATACTATTGGTCAATGTTGATCTGCAATTTGGATTTTATATCCCTTCTATTCTCTCTCTTACCTATTCTTATTTCTAATCAACAAGTAAAGCCAGGTATGACTAAGAATACCTGCATCTACCTAGTTGTAGCTTATATTTTATGTGTTACAGCCTATAATTGATTGATTGATTGATTTTCTATAATCAATCAATCAATATTTGTGATAACATGTTTTCTTATTTGTGGCTGGTTTAAGATTAATTAATAAATTATTTTTATCAATATAAGTAATATTTGTATGCTTAAATACTAACAGGTATGGTATATTAATTATTAATTAAAGCAGTAATTAGTCAATGTTAATGGCGCCATGCCAGTAACCTGTTACCATCTCGTCAGGTCACAAGCGCTGCATCACTATATTATCGACGCGTGGCATGATTCACTGACTAATTACCGCATGGGTAATTACCATATGGACCGACCGATGCTCTTCTTTATCACTTTTACCAAGTGTCGAGCCGATTTATCGATGTGAGGTAGCGCATTAGTTTACCTCCGTAGAACAGTTACCCGGTCCAGGTAGTAATTACCATAAGACTAAATTTAGAGAGTATTTGGTACTTATTTACGCTTGTGAATTACGTATTGTTCATATGCAGGGGCAATAATTAAAATTTTAAAAATTTAATGTTACCGGGATATAACACTAGCGAGCAATCTTCTAATAAAAAACATGCAAAACACGACGCAGCTCGTTAAGTATTAGAATTATTGAATAAAAACTAGGTTTTTACTAAACGAAACGGATTAGAAGCGATCCCAAAAAGTCTTGTAGCTCGTAAAATCTTATATAAATGGACTGGAGCTTGCGAAAGCTGTTATCAGCGAGGTCACTTGAATTACATGTGTAAAGGACCTATTAGGAATAAGAATCTTCGAAGTAACTAACTACGTATACAGGGTGGGCACGAGTGGGTTGCAGAATAGGGAATATAATTGGGAGTAGTTTAGTATACGAGATACCGCCTAACATGCACTTTCGCTATTCGAAAAGATCTTTTTCAGGCGTTTGTTTGAAATTCGCGCCAGCTGGAAAGAGGTCGTGCATGTCTTGCGCATGTCTGTTCGCTTTTTTCTAGGTCGGTAATAGTGAAACCTGTCCATATTTAATTTTAAATATGGTACAGGTTAGGTTTTCAAATGTAATTTTTGAAAAAATAGTAAAAATATTAAAATTAAAAGTGTCATGTTTTAAAAATATTAGCGAAAGTGGGGCAGAAGTTTAAACACCAGTGAGTGAATTTATTATTCAGAAAAACAAGTGTAAATAGTTGAAAATTAGAATCATGTTTGACAGCAAGAAGCTCACCTTTGTAGTGTGTGATAAAAAAAATAAATTTTAAACAAATACAGAGCTTTGTTGCTCTAAAAGATTGTTACGGCATGGAGAATGGTAAGATTTTAAATCTCTATGATAAAAAATATTGAATATTTTTTTAATGTAAATACCGAAAATTGTTTGAAATGCTGTAAGCGGTGTTGGCTTGGTGCGATTATCACAGTAAGTCCCCGGATAGGCATGTATATTCGGAGGTTCGATTCCTCCTGACACATGCAAGATGCACGCTTTCAAACTTTTCTCGGTCCTATAATTATTTACCATCTAAATATTAGCCATTTTTATATTTCACGAAACCTAAATACCAATAACTATCATCCTTTAAACATCTAGTGGTGAAGGAATAAGAAATTGGGATGTGACAAACATAATTTAGAAACTTTTAGGTAATTTACCATCTAAGATTGTCGATTCACGAAAGTGTTTGCAATTAAACCTAATAGATGTCACTTCAAGTCCCAATTTCAATTTAATTAACACAGATTGTAAGTCGGTGTGACTTCCAACGCACACTAATAAAGCCAGCCCAGCCTGTCAACCCAACACACTGAAACCTAAGATTCTTATGGAAGCGCCAACCCCTGTTGAAATGCTCGGATCTAAAATATAATGCATTGGCCTACTGAGGTGCAATACCTTAAAATACCATATCCCTATATAAACAGATGCATGGAAACTCTAAACACAGTAATCCGAGAGCTGCAGTACAAGTGTAATTCGAGACCCTAAATCGTCGCGTCGTCTAAAAATAGATCAACGAGTTCGTACAAGGTCGCATAGTGAGAAACAGAGAATCAGTCAATTCCTCGCGCCGTTGTGTCTCAGAAAACCAAATTTCTAAATCCCTATAATCGAAGCGCTGTCTGGTGAAGAGGTGAACCACAGCGGACTAAAGGATTACAGTGTGCAAGTGCTAGTGCTGGACCAGGCAACCCTTGAAGATATATATATATATAAATATATAACTACACCTCATCCAGAGACTCACTTAATAAGGTTAGACAACTATTTTCAAAAGAAAAGAGAAAACTGCAATCAGCGTAACGAAGTAGCTTGGGTTGTTTTTATTAAAAATATATATATTTTAATTTATAAATAAATATTTACTTAAATAATAACTTTCTTTAATTCATTTGGCTTATCCTCAACCCGTTTAGTTGTTTATTATTTACAACAAATAGAGGAACGTAGATAGGGCAATTAACTCTAGACTTTAGATAGGTATGATATTTTTGAAATTATAAATTGGACGTCACATAATAAAGGTGACGTGCCCTCTAATACACTAAAAATAAGCTCAATGCGGTTAAGGTGGGTAGGTGCATATAGTGGGTGTGTCCATGAGGTGTAGTGAACGTGAACATATACTAAGATCACCCCTAAATTACAGGAACGTGAGGCGTTGTGATGCGAAAGCGGTGACACGTGCTGTGACGGATCAAATCGGAATTGTGCAAACAAAATGAAGTGACAAAAGTAAAATAAGCGAAAGTGAAGTGAAATGATATAAAGTGGCGGGTAAACAATTTGAAACCGGAAAACGTAACTCGCGTCGCGTTTAATAACTATTTTCCCATTTTCTAGAAAAGACAAATGGTACTCACTGAACGTGAGTTTTGCCATACAACAACTGGATACATTAACGAATATCGACTAAGTATCGATAACCTAGTCAACTGTTACCCACCTCATAACTTAACCACCCTACTACTTCTGTTTGCCGGGCCATCCGACTGCCGACCCACACTACCCTGTATTAGACAGTGACCCACGTACATATTTACATATCTAAAGGTATATTTAATAACGCAACTGATCTCATCATCTGATTATTTTATTGCATGTCTGTTTATTTATGTTGATAAATTTTGTGTGTAAATATATTAAATATATTATGTGTCTGTTATGTGTGAATATAAATTTTATGGAACTATTGTACTGTGGTATCATTCCACTATCATAGCTGAACCTGTACCCAAATTTACATGTGTCCCTCTCTACCTCTTCCCCCTTGGACAATGCTGATGGCTGGAAACTGATCATAATACTTCTCCTGCTCCTTCATAGGCAGAGTAGGAAGCCTGACTGATGGACGGCTGTCAGGGGCCGAGCGAGAAGCCACTATACCTGTATCACACTCTACTATAATTTTATCTGTCCCCCTCCATTTCGCTGTTCTCTGGGACTGCTGATAGCTGGAAACCAGTCACAATACTTCTTCTGCTCCTTCATAAGCAGAGTAGGAAGAGTCACTGGTAGATGGCTGTCGGCGGGCGAACGACAAGCTATCACACCTGCATCACTTTTAATATTTATAACTATCTCTCATTGTCTCTCTCTATGCCTCTCTACATGGGCACTGCTGATGGCCGGATACTGGTCACGATGCTTCTGCTGCCCCCCCATAGACAGAATGCTATACATCACTCAATATCCCAAACCTCTTTAAGATTTGGGTAACTCCCACCCTCCTCTCTCAGACCCCCACCCCTTCCGCCCCCTCACTTTATCAACATCAATGTACAGTCCCCGCTTCACGCCACCCTCACGACCCTACCTGTGTTAGCCGAAGGCATGGATTACGTGCTGAGTAGAACAAGTACTACACAATTGTTTTTCACGCGGCCACCATCCATGCCTGGGCGAAGCGGGCGAGTCGACACTGAGGCACAATCAGGCGTAATGCACGATGCAGTGCCTTTCCACCATAATGCACCTAAAATCCCCTACCTATATACCCATTAACTAACCCAAACAGAACAAAACGAAATGAGATATAAAAATCCGGATAACTGAAGTCTAAAGTCAAAACAGGAACTAAAAATAAATTCCAAATAAATACTAAATACGGCCAATAGAGGCGTGGAGGCGATAAGCAGGCGCGCACGAAACGTTAAAACTTATGAGATTTGCAGATTAAAATTCAAATATACCTATGGGGTAATACGAAAAATAGTTAAATCCTCTAATAGTTCTGATTGTTATTATAGAACAATAGCTAGTAGACCATGATACAGGAGGGCAAATTTGCGAAAAACATGGGATTACGACCCTTTCCACGAAACGAAACCACCGAAAGGTGCGACATGCGAGTAAGTCTCGTAAGATGTAACTGGGTGCCGCCCGCAATGGTACTTGAGAGAAGCCCGGTGAGGTCCTACTCCGGAAATCGCCCTAAAACAAACTCAAAAAAGGCTGGAACATCCGCAACGCCTTCGAGGTCCCCCAATTCAGTTAATAAAACTAACTCTAGATTTACAAGTAACAACCGCGCAAACTCAGAAGCGGAAAATAATGGCAGAGGGGGGAAAACGAAAAAAGGCGGCTCCGGACAGCAAAAAGCGCGAGACCTCTTTATCTGGCAGCATAATCTTAACCACGGCACAAAAGTAGTAGGAGAAATTAGGAATGAATTAGTCACAAATAGGGTTGACTTGCTTCTCATGCAAGAGCCATACATCTGGAAAAACAGCCCCGTAGGTTTCGGTTCTTCAGCAAAACTGGCCTACGCAACTGACACGGCCACCCCTAAAGCTGCAATCCTCACAGCAAAGGAAGGTGTAAACATTTCCGTAATGCGACACCTAACTACAGAACATCTTGTCTGTGTACAAGTGAGCACGCCAAGCGTCTCTCCCCATGCGATCTCATGCTACTTTCAGTATGCAGATCCGATTGAGAAGCACGTCAACTAACTGGACCAAGTCCTAAATGAACTGAGGGGTGAGCGGTATATTATCTCAGTGGATGCCATTGCCAAATCCCCATCATGGGGAAGAAGCATCACTGATGAGAAAGGGCAACTGGTAGAAGAATTCATCATGCAGAACGACCTGAGAATACTCAATGACTTTGAACAACCCGCGACATTTAGGCGACTAGATAAGGCTTCATACATCGACCTGACACTAGTCTCGAAAAATATGTTAAGGCATTATCAGAGAATGGAAGGTACTAGAAGGAATCACGACGAGCCATCACGGGGCAATAGAAATAAGAATCGGTGGAAGCATAGAATTAGGCCCGGGTGGAAGAGGTACAGCTCCAGAGGGGCGGCCTGGACGCTTTCTCTATGAAAAGGTGAACGGGCTAAATTTCGATCCGTATCTGAAAACATCAGTCGACACTGTGCTTTCTGAAGACGCGTTAGAAATAAAAAAACAAGTAGATGATTGTGCTGACAACTGACTAATGCAATAGTCAAAGCGAGCGAGAACTCAATGCCACGAAAAAAATGGAGGTATAGGTGCACCCCGTGGTGGACACCTGAACTAACACGCGAAAAATGAAAGCGAGCAGAGGCAAACAAGAGATACGGTAAAATAAAGAAACGAATTAGGCAAACGGGAAGCCCAGACATAGAATTAACAGCTAAATACGAAAGTAGTAAGCGCGGTTGCAAGGAAGCCGCGAGCAAATATTGGCAAGAAATCAAAAAAGGGAAAACAAGTAGTATTAGGAAATTCTTAACAGATTAGGGAAATAAGAATGCTTGGGGATCCCCGTACAAGCTCTAAACGGATGAACTAAATATAGAAGAGTTTCACGGGAATCTAAAGCAGGATAACGGCTATACAAAGTCAGCCAGAGAGACAGCTGAAGTTCTTCTCAGCTCTCTGATACCGAACGCTCCATCCTGTGCATTGGGCACAAACCCACGACCGAGGAGCGGCGCCTTCCCGGCTCCATTGAATGATGAACCAGAGTTCACAACAAAGGAGGTGGTCATGGCGGTAAAGACATTCGCGAATAGAAAGGCCCCAGGACTCGACCAAGTGGAGGTTAAAGGCCTGAAAATGGCTGGCCCAATCATAGGAGGAACATTGGAAAAGATTCTAAACGCTTCTCTCAGACTTGGCGTCTTTCCCACAGCATGTAAAAAAGGCAAGCTCCAAGCATTATACAAAGGGGGAGGTAAGGATAGGTCAGATCCACGGTCTTACAGACCACTATGTTTGCTGCCAGTACTCGGAAAGCTTTTAGAGAAACTAATACTTAAAAACTAAACGAAACCGTCCTAAGCGGAGACAGAATATCAAATAGGCAATTCGGGTTTAGAACTGGACGGTCCACAGAGGACGCGTTAGTCGACTTCAGAAACATAGTACAATCCTGCGAGGAAAACTATGCGCTAGGTATCTTCTTCGACATCTCAGGTGCATTTGACAATGTACCCTGGCCAATGATGTTAGATGGACTCAGAGAGAGGAACTGCCCGAATAACGTATATAACCTGATTTCAAGTTATTTTAGTGAAAGAACAGTGTAATTCTCCTGGGAAGGTGGGGAAACGGTGACAAAGACTACCTCGCGTGGATGCCTACAGGGATCAGTACTAGGACCAAGCTGTTGGAGCATAGTGTTCGACAACTTAATTAGGAACCTAGATGGCAAGATAGGGAAAAACGTCGTAGTGTACGTGGATGATCTCACACTTGTAATAGACGGGGACTCGAGGGATAAACTAGAAAAAAAAGGACAAGAAATAGTAAATATGATTAGCGAATGGTGTACCTCAGCAGGTCTCCAGCTTTCCGAGTCCAAAACAGCAATGATGTACGTAAAGTGCATGCCAAAGCTACCAAAGAAAACCAGCTAGATAGGAAACTTAGTAATCGCGGCGGGTACCAAACCGGAAAATTGCAAAAACAAAATTAAACGAGAAGCTCTACGGCTATGGCAGGAACAAGGGGAGAGAGCTAAGCACGGAAATACAACGAAATGCTACTTTCCCGAAGACAGCACGCGAATCAGAAGCAAATGGTTCACCTCAGACCATTTCGTGGCACAGTTCCCCACCGGACATGAGAACTTTCGCTCATGGTTAAACTCGCGCGGGAAAACCACTGGTCTCGGCCTGCTGGCATTCCCGCCGTGGCGCACAATGCACCAACCGTGGCGACGGTCTCGGCACGACGTGCTCCTCCTCCTCTCGATTCCCTGAGGAGCTGGATGCGGAGATGACCGCCTTCTGTCTTGATGACACTAAAAAGTTTAACAAGTCGCAGATAGCGGTTATCAGTGCAAAGTTCAGGGAACTGGGCGGTATCATCAGCGATCTGCTTCTGCGAAACGCATGCCTGGAGGGTCGTGTTCGTTTCGGCTAGACGGTTCGCGTGGACGCTGCATCTAGCGATCACCACCTCATTGAGCTGGAAGTCTACAACACCAGACTTGACGCAGGGGTGACTGAACCATGTTTCGCAATTTCTGAGCGGTCACGGAGACTTTTCCGCCAACTAATGGCGGTTGGGTCTTAGTGACGGACCGGGCTGCAGCTGTGGTGCCTCTGAGGAGTCCATGGTACATGTCCTTACCTAATGCATGCTTACTGGGACCGGGCCCCATCTCAGGCAAATTTTGAATGCTGCTTATCAGAACTTACCTCGTTGAGGTATTCCAGATACATGCTTGGTGGTGGTAGAACGAAAACCTGAAATTTTGCCTACAGGCAAAACCTGTGGGCAAGTCTTTTTGATCCGAAAATACAGAAAGGAATGCGCGAGAAATAGATTAAAATTTCTCGCACGTTAAATTTAAAAGCAATGCGCGATAAGGACTTGTGCTTTCTCGCTTTACAAAAACTAAAAGCAATGCGCGAGAGTGGACTTATAAGATTCGCTCTAGACACTGAAGTTATGCGCGAGAGGGACTTAGGCTATCTCGCTCTCCAGTATTGGAAAGAAATGCGCGAGAGGAACTTGTATTCTTTTGCTTTCGAAGGTTGAAAACAATGCGCGAGATGGACTTGATGTTTATTTTTTCTTTCTAAAAATTAAAGTAATGCGCGAGAGGGTACTTAAGTTTTTTTCTCTAGACATTAAAAGCAATGCGCGAGAGGACCTTGTATTCTTTTGCTTTAAAATTTTGAAAGAAACGCGCGAGATAGACTTCATGTTTATTTTTGCTTTCTAAAAATCGAAGTAATGCGGGAGAGGGAAATTGGGTTCTTTTCTCTAGATATTAAAAGCAATGCGCGAGAGGGAGCTTGTGTTCTCTGCTTCCTGAAAACCGCAGCAATGCGCGAGAAGAGACTTATGTTTTTCAGTCTGGAAAGCGAAAGCAATACGCGAGAAGGAACTTTTATATAAAGAAACAAAGACACTAAACGAGGAAATAGTAGACTGCCACCACTAAGTATTACTTCTGTTTGAGATTATAAATTAGATACTAAGTTGCCTGAGGTGGACTGGGTATACATTTTAACATCTAATGTAAGACGGATTGAGGCCGTCCCCAAAGCCTAGCCCAAGCCGACCAACGCGGTGAGGGGCTTAATTGGCAGGGGGGCTTAAAACCCTGTCGTGTGTGTGGCGGCTAAGGGGCTGGTGACTCCGAAACCGTTATTCTAAGTGCCCGAGGGGGACATGGCGGCTCTGTTACCCTGTGTGTCTATATTTCCGTCCACATTCGTGGGATTCAAAATGAACGATAAAACTTTGAATAAAATATTAGAACAAAACTTGGAGGATGATGCAGAAGAATTGATGATGGAAGAGAGAAAAGGCAACGGATATTCGGTAAAGGCTAAAGAACACAAAAGGATCTCAAAGAGAAGCAGAGTACAGCTGGAATCTTCGACAGAAGATTCAGAATATACAGATACTATGGGAAACGCGGACAAAGTGGGCTCCGATACAGCGAAAATTGTTCACATTATCTGACGCTTCTGTGCAAAGGATCCAACTAGAAAGATGTCGAGAGACGTTGGTAACCAGATAATGGATATGGTTGGAGGTCTAAGTGCAATTATCTTAAAATTGATTACCAGAAATACCTACCTAAAAAGAGTACTGGAAGGCACTACTAAGGAAAGAGAGAGTGTCATGAAGGCAATCGATGAGGGATTCTTGGACAAAGTGGGTCAACAAATACAGGTACCAACCTTCGCACAAGCCGCCCAGTCTACACCTACGGGGAAGAGTTTAAGGCTAAGGTTCTCTCGATGGTGGATCCTGAAACGGAGAAAAAGAAAATCAGAGGAGTCAGGAAAACTCGAGATGGAGGGCTCGTTTTGGAAATGGCAACCCAAAGCAACCTGAATAAGATTATGGACAACGAGGCCCTACGAAAAGAAGGTGTTAAGGCCACTATAGCGGGGGGTTCAAACCCAAAACTGGTGATTTTCGATGTCCCGCGCAATCTAACGGAAGGTGATTTAGTAGATACGATTTATAATCAAAATGAGGACTTACTAGACCAGATGACAAAGGAGGAATTTAAGGACAATTTCAAACCTAGATTCAGAATCGGAAAGAGAGTAGTGGAATCGACAAACTTGGTAGTTGAAGTTTCCCCGAGGATCAGGACCATTCTCAGAGCAAGCGATAAAATCCGCTTGTATATTGAGAGGAGGTCGTGCAAAATCCAAGACTTCAGAGGTGTATCGAGATGCTTCAACTGTCAATACTATGGGCATGTTGCGAAATTTTGGAGAGAAAAAGAAAAGATATGCTCCTTCTGTGCAAAGAACGGTCATATGGCCATAGAATGCCCCGAAAAAGGCAGGGAAACCACCAACGTGCCCGACATAAAAAAGAGCAAAGAAGAAAGCGGACCACCTGGCTAGTGACAAAGCTTGCCCAGTATATAAGACTGCCTTGGAGCACATTATAAGTCCAACGGACTATGGTACAAGCAACGATACTTAACCCACAGAGCAGTATTAGAATTATTCAGATTAATGCAGGTAGAGGATTCATTACAACAGCGGAAATCAGAAATTGTTCTGAAAAATTAAAGATCAACGTGGTGGCCATACAAGAGCCATATACATTTAGAGGTAGAATAGCCAATTTCGTAGGTAGATCGAGAACGCTTACTGGAGGTGGTCAGAGCGATAATGCTTGGGCAGCTATTATAGTACTTAATCCGGACATAACAGTAATGAAACTCGATCATCTATGTGGTCAGCATTTAGTATGCGCACAAACCGATAACGGCATAACTGAGTTGTACCTAGTTGACTGATACTTTCAAATCTGAGGGCCCATCGAAATGTTTGTGGAGAAGACCAAAGAAAATGACGATCCTGTGCCTGGACGCTAATGCTAAATCTCCAATGTGGCACTCCGACATCCTCGACGAGAATGGAGAAAAGATGGAGGAACTAACACAAGAAATGGACATAGTAGTATTAAACGAACCAGGTAATCCTTCGACCTGTGCTACAACAAGAGAAGAAAGTAATATAGATGTTACGCTAGCCTCTAACAACGCAGTGCGATGTGTCAAAAACTGGTCTGTACAAGAAAGTTGGATCTCAAGTGACTATATGGCTATAACTTTCGAGTTCTCGAACGAAGTAACACGAAGAATAACACTGGATAAACACCTCACCTCGATATTTATAATAGAAAAGGCTGATTGGCATAAGTTTGAAGAAGCGCTCACGAATAAAGTAAAGGTAATGACAGAAGGAGGTATATAGTCAGCGCCACCAGATAGGATGATATTGATCCAAAAAATATGATCTCTACGTCGGGCTTTTTACGAAGACTCAATAGAAGCTATTCCTGTTAAAAGAGGAGGTACAAAACATAGCGTTAAATGGTGAACTATAGAACTTACTTCCCTTAAAAAAGGAGTATATAAAGCTAGAAAAGAATACCAGAAAGCCAAGAGACATAACGATGAAGCGAGAACAAGGGATAAGAGAACTCTATACCTAAGGGAACGATCTAGGTACAAATCAAAGGCCAAAGAATGCAGGAAATCAAGCTGGGAAAAGTTCGTTAGCGAGGCTACAAAAGACCCCTGGGGCTTTCCCTACAAACTTAGCTGTAACAAGCTGCGGGGTAAAACGGTGATTAGCTCGATACGGAATAGAGGAGATCCAGCTATGGTCTGGAGAGAATCAGCAGAGGCTCTGGTGGAGGGATTCTTTGTTGAAGACTCTGAAGAAGATGACACGACGGAACAAACTGGACTACGGAGAGACATGTGTCGCAGGATAGACGATGTAGATGAGACGGAAGTGGTCCCCCTCACAAAGCAAGAAATAGCAGCCGTAATTAAAAAGATAAAATCGAAGAAGGCCCCCGGTTGGGATGCCATCGAGATTCAGGTGGTTAAGAAGCTATGGGAAACGCAAGAGAACATCCTCTACAATATCTTCAACGACTGCAAGACGCTAGAAATCTTCCCGAAGGAATGGAAAAAATCCCTGGTTGTGACATTAATAAAAGCAGCAGACAAGGACCCAACGTTGCCTGCGTCAAACAGACCAATTTGCCTACTCCCGGTCTTGGGAAAGATCCTGGAAGGGATTATTCTAAATCGCCTGCAAGAATCTAACGATCTAAAACTATCTGATGAGCAGTATGTTTTCAGGAAGGAGAGATCGACAGAAGATGCCATCTGTAAACTAAGAGACCATCTCGACAATAACCGCGGCAAATACTGCCTGGGAATGTTTTTGGATATCAGAAACGCGTTTAATAACCTATGGTGGCCAGACATCATTGATACGCTCAAAAAACTGGAATGCCCAGGAGACATTTTAGGATTGATTCAGGACTACCTAAGGAACAGATCCTTGATCTTCAGGACAGAGAGTGGGGAAGTCTGGAGACAAATGACGAAGGGATGCCCACAAGGCTCCTTACTAGGTCCATTTCTATGGAACATAGTCTTCGATGGCATGAACCAGGTCCTGAAAACAAATGGTTATGGAAAGATAGTGGCTTATGCAGACGACAGTGTCATCCTGGTTGAAGGAAACTCTAGGATGGAATTGCAATGTGAGGGTCAAGGAGCAATGGACTAAAGGACAAAGACTCTGAGGACATAAATGAATTAAACCCCAGTCGCCAAGGGTAACCGATTAAAGTAAGAGACCAACCCTCCGAAAGATGGCCGGGATTAGCCGGAGCCATCCGGAGGAGGTGCGAGTCGTAAGGCAAACTGCCTTGGGATAAAGTACAAGGTGACGCCACGGCGGCAGAGCCGGGAGGTATCTCCTCCCGTACAGGCGCCTCAACGCGGCTTCCCTGGGCACACCATAAAGGTGTGGATAAGCCTGCAAATCCGAAGGACTCACACCACAGCTTCGGAACTCTGTTCGACTAATTTTTTCGAGCTCGTAGGAGAATCCCCGACAGTGCGCTTGCTAGACATCAAGAGGACCTTAGATAGGGAATAGAGACATGAAAATCGAGAAATAAGTGTTACATCCCGGTAACATTAAATTTTTATAATTTTAATTATTGCCCCTGCACATGAGCAATACGTAATACGCAAGCGTAAATAAGTACTAAATATTCTTTAAATTTAGTCTTATGGTAATTACTACCTGGACCGGGTAACTGTTCTACGGAGGTAAACTAATGCGCTACCTCACATCGATAAATCGGCTCGACACTTGGTAACAAGTGATAAAGAAGAGCATCGGTCGGTCCATATGGTAATTACCCGCGCGGTAATTGGTCAGTGAATCATGCCACGCGTCGATAATGTAGTGATGCAGCGTTAGTGACCTAACGAGATGGTAACGGGTTACTGGCGTGGCACCATTAACATTGACTAATTACTACTTTAATTAATAATTAATATACCAACCCTGTTAGTATTTGAGCATACAATTATTACGCATATTGATAAAAATAATTTATCAATTAATCATAAACCAGCCACAAATAAGAAAATATGTTATCATAAATATTGATTGATTGATTATAGAGAATCAATCAATCAATCAATTATAGGCTATAACACATAAAATATAAGCTACAACTAAGTAGATGCAGGTATTCTTAGTCATACCTGGCTCTACTTGTTGATTAGAAATAATAGGTAAGAGAGAGAATAGAGGGGATATAAAAATCCAAATTACAGATCAACATCGACCAATAGTAATAGACCGTGGTGGGGGAGGATCATAGATCTCTGATCGAACGTGACTTCCATCACTTTTGCAAAGAACGTGACTTCCATCACTTTTGTAACGGACGTGACTTCCATTACTTTTGTGCGAGTCTACTCCCACTGCAGTCACTATTGGAAGATCAATAGTATATATACCCCAGGTTCACCCCTGGTGGTTTGTCATTAAGTTCCGAACAGTTGTACGGTTGTTAGGTCTGGACCGGTAATTCAACGTCGTGAGCAGACCCTTCGATAAACGTAAGTCTCATTGGATTTCTTTGAGCAACTCAGCGTTCGGTACTTGGTAAATAAAATCCTTGGTCCTTAAGTGGTGCAAGTCCGGAAACCGTAGTGCTAGATAGTTCCTTTGGATTACGTGCATCGTCGTATTTAGTCGTGCAGGTTAATAGTGATTTATTTCTGAAATCGGGACGAACTAACCTATCTTGTTAACAAGTGCATGTTCGATTCATTTCTAGTGTACTCAACAAGATACGTAAGCGGATAATTGATCACATCAGTTGCTGGTGGACTTGTATCCCTTACACCATACCTCCTGCAAAATTTATCGTTGTTTTGCTACCTCACGGAGACTCAAACGAAACCCAACTATCCTGCAAGGATTTGTGCGAATTGACTTGCAATAATAGGAGTAATAAACGACAATTCTCTCTTTTTCCTTCTAATTTAAGAGGTAGACAAGTAAGTTATATAAATATAATTAAGCATCTCAAAACTTATTATATTAACTATAACGCTAAATGTGGAGCGTGAGTTGTATACCTAGGCATCTCAAAACCTAGTATATTAGCTTAAAACGTCCACAATCACCTGCGGAAGTTACATATATAGGCATCTCAAAACCTGTATATTTGGCTCATAACCGCATAAAACTCATAACCTAAATATAATTAAGCATCTCAAAACTTATTATATTAACTATAACGCTAAATGTGGAGCGTGAGTTGTATACCTAGGCATCTCAAAACCTAGTATATTAGCTTAAAACGTCCACAATCACCTGCGGAAGTTACATATATAGGCATCTCAAAACCTGTATATTTGGCTCATAACCGCATAAAACTCATAACATTGCCTTCTCGTCTTGAGAAGTAGTATAAGTTACCACCTAAGTAACAAACTGTGTAACAACTTATTTATTTATAATAAATTACCTTATATATTCGTAAATTCAATGTTTTATTATCATTGTGAACAACTCAGGGCCCATAGACCGGACAAGTGACAACGTACCCACAAACAAAAATAAATTATCAGGCCTTACCAACCTGATATAATCAGCTAACCTCCTCCCTTACATCCAAAAATCCAACCTACCCTCGCCTTTTGCTCGGGACGTAACATAAGTACCAGAGAAAGGAAGCAGTCGTTTTAAAAATCTGGTGACTAGTCAGAAGACTAGGTACGGCGGCAATAAACTGGACATCAACCAGTTATTTAAGATGGAATATTTATTATTATTATTATTGTCCCTATCTACTGCCTTCCGAAACCACTGCCAAAGGAACGGGCCTGCCTTAGTACTTTGGTAGTGTACCGACAGGCATAGCTCCATGGTGGCGGGAAACACTGTGTTCTCTTTTCAGCAGGCCAAATGCCTGAAGTTAATCAACTGAAACGGATCTTTGCTATTGGCAGTCTGAGGTACTGTACGCAATTAAATGAAGAGTTGGGCTACTTCATCAGTCCGTGCCCGCTGTGGCAAGGTGGCACTTGGGATTGTCCAAAACTTTGTGTATTCACGTGAAGAATTCACTCATAAGAATGGAAATGGCAATCTGTGGGTCACAATGAGTAGAATGAACATGATGAACGTAATATTATCTAATATTACCAATATGAACAGAATCCTGATAACGAGTCGCCCACACAATAGAGACGAGCCTACGTGGTGACTTGAACGATTGAACATTACTCGTGCGCGCGCTTTTAAGCCTCCGGGCAAGGTGAGCGCGGCTAACTTGACTCTTGTGCCCGGTGACACTCTTCCACCCGGCAGACACCTGCTTTAAATTCTGGCTCTAAGAATATACCCCATAGACTAGTCATCGACCCAACAACTTTAAAAACCCAATCACAAGTAGAAAATACGATGGAACCCCTAAACTTCATCAACGTTCAACCAAGCCAACCCTGTAGAAAGTGTAATAAACAAGACCAAAGCGAATCAAATAAACTAAACAAATGACCCTTCATTTTTTCAGGATGTCTCAGCAAGAACTACCAGCAGTCCTAAGAAGGACCATACGACTACTGAACATTTACGAGGAAAATCCAAGAAAACAACAATAACCAATTACCATGGGAATCATTAATTACAAAATAAAACTACATGATTACGCAACAAAAAACGAAATAACACAACCAACCTACATTAACACAAAAACAGGAGATATGAACACAGTCACAATTGAATTCAAAGGTTTAAAGCAAACAAGATCGGGGAAATATAAAATTATAACGGAAAATGAAGCAGCCCTAGAAATATTAATCAAACTAGGAGAAATAAAAATAGAAAATTAATAAAAAATTACAATTAAAATTTACAAACTCACCAGGAATTTACTTTGAAGCCATAAGAAACCTTAAATTCGCAGAAACAAAATACCACTTAGAAAGTTTCATAAAAATAGAAGACACTATACTTATATACACTTCCATTTCACAAATGTATAAAACAGCTGTTCTAAATTATAAAAATAAAAATATTCACTTCTGTTTAGAAATTACAGACGATGATAGATTTGAAAATCAAAAAGTCAGATAGACATTTTTATTTTTCCGCATTCCATAATTGAAACCACTCAAAACATTTTTCAAAAAATAATAGATCTAGAAAATCATAAACATTGGATACTAAAAGGAACAAACGAAAAACCAACAGAAATAAATACAATACACATCAAACGATGGCTAGATTCTATACACGAAACACTCGATTTTTACATACTAACCCTTTAAAATATTTTGACCTTGCTGATCTATGCGGAAAACATGAACTGGCACCCAGAACATTTTCCACTAACAGCAGTAGATCTATATCAACAAATTTTACAGAAAATTTTTATGAATTATACAATTTCACTCATGAAACATCTATCAAAAATAGAATACTTTTCATTTGGTAATCAATTGGTGTTTATATTAAACACACCGGTAATAAGTGAAGAAAAATTTCAATTCTTTAAAATACATAAATTACCAATTAACCACAACATCCAAATAAATAAATCTATTAACATCCTTATAGAATCTAATATCAACTACATCATTCCCTCTCATGATTATAGTAAGTATCGCATCATAAAAGATTCATTTTTTGAAAATAGTATTTCTATTGCAAATACTGAAATATGCAATACACCACCACTACTGTAGAACTCAAAGGAAAATATGATTTGTGAAATATCATTAATAACACAACCTGAACCATATGAATGCAACTATCAAATAAACTTTGATGATTTCCCCTTATTTATTTTATTTCCCCTTAATTACTATGGATGGCTATACGCAACCAATACGGTAGAACAAGTAGAATTTCAATGCGAAAACGAGTCAACATTCGCAACAACAATGTCTAACAAAGGAATTTTACAACTTCACCCATCATGTAGAATCAAAAACCACAACTTTTCAAATCAAACAAAACCATTAAAATATCTAGAACCAAACATACCAAAGCCACCATTTGATATTTATCTCAAATTGATAGCCCCTTTCTTTAATAAAATTATAACTGAAAAGCCCCTAGAATTACTCAAAATTATAGAAAATTACAAAAATAGAAAAATCTCCTTACAAGAACTAGAATGCCAAATAAAAATTTCAGAGAAAATAAACACAGCATTAAGTAAAAATTTTGAATCAAAAGGTAATTACTTTCATGATAGTATAACTAAATTGATAACGGCTGTAGCAGTAGCTTGCCTCTTAACATTAACACTTTTTATTCTTCTTATAACAAAAATGTATCAATATCACCAAATAATCAAAAGAATATCGGAAGAAAATACGCATATGAACCTAGACCCATTACAATCATACGACAACTTAGAAACTAACGACACAGAACTCTTCGAAATATCCTTTGAAAGAAGTATTAGCACTCAACCAGCCATATTCTTAGAAAAAACACCATTCGAATCAAACACATTTGTGTGATGATAAATAAATTTCTAAACTACTCAACTCATAAAATACAGGAAACAGACTAACACACGACATACAACTGACGAGACGTAAGTACCTTCCCGAATCCAAATCTTCCGACAAAATTGCAAAGCATGTTTCAACCCAAGTTACTACATTCTGATTTATCCAATTATCAATTTTATTATTATTAATTAAACCCATCCGAAATACTATAACCATTCCATCTATCACTATCCCTTAAAAGAAGTCCATTATAATTTAACCTTACATATTTATTACTTTTTAATAATCTCAGTCACTAATGTCCACTTTTCTTCATTCCATACTTTATTTTAATATCAATCTCAAAATTATTAAGCTAATTCGTTGCAAAATTTCAATCAAAATTTCAATATATTGCAAAAAGAATAATTCAAAGATAGTCTTTGAAATCATGAATAAACTAGAATCAATTAAGAAACTAAGCATAATTGGAATCGTTTCTTTCTCTTTTGTTCAAGAAATGATTCCAACGGCAAAATTACCAGATACTAACAACGCCAAACACGTCGATGGAGTATTACCACAACATTTTCCTACAACTTACTACAAGCTACTTAGATATACTTGCTATTCATTCAATGAAAGTATAATAACTGTTTACACTCATAGAGTAACTCATAGTGCACAATGTTATTTCACTTTACCCAACAATTATCACAGGCACACAAAAAAAACCAAGTCTCTGATATTTGAACGCGACACATATGTTCCCATGTAATTTGATCCGCTGATCACGAATCCGCGGTCCAATTGACCCCATGACATCTGGGTCAAGGGCATTTGAAGGTCAAAATTGAACACACACATTTGAGTTGAAAAAAATGACTAATCTTTATGTTTTTTGGGTCGCTGAATAATAATTCGAGGTCGGTTTGACCTCAAGTAGTAAAGGTCAAGGTCATTTGAAGGTCAAACGTGTTTATTTTGGAAATAATGCATTTTTGACTGCAGATTCTGAAAGAACGGAAAATTTTACGTCCAAAACTGTATTTTTTAATTTTTTTAATATGATCCAAAGGTCATTTCAAGGTCATTATAAGTGGTGATGTGGAGAATCAATTTAATCACTGCAAAAATACGAAAATATGATTTCCTTTACCTAAACTACTGTGGTAATATATTTTGGTGGTTGCTGGATCAGAATACGAGGTCTTTTTGACCCCATCACACCTGGGTCAAGGGCATTTGAAGGTCGAAATTGGGAAAAATATCGTTTTAGTGGAATAAACTACTTATCATTATGTTTTTTGGTTCGCTGAATTCGAATTTGAGGTCGGTTTGATCTCAAGCTGTGAAGGTCAAGGTCATTTTAAGGTCAAACTTGTTTATTTTGAAAAGAAACTGCATTTTTGACTCCAGATTCTGAAAGAACGGAGTAGTATCTATCAGTAATACCTATCTTGTGTCAGCACCCAGGGCACCTCCACGTGGTGACGGCGGAAACGGCTTTGTTTTTCTTGTTTGTTTTCCGGCTAAGCCCTGGGGTGAAGGCATGACGCCGTCATGGCTGGCACACGAAAGTCTACAAAAAATATTTTTATCAGTGCCACAAAAGCTTCAATTCTTCTTGTAGCATCTTATTAGCCAAGTCACCAACTAGTAAAGAGCTGCGGTCACTTGATGACGATGATTGCGGGCCCGCTTGCTCACCCTGACCAACCGCCGATACTGGGCATCCAAGACCCTGCATCGTAGACTTTCCTGTGCCAGCCATGACGGCGTCATGCCTTCACCCCAGGGCTTAGCCGGAAAACAAACAAGAAAAACAAAGCCGTTTCCGCCGTCACCACGTGGAGGTGCCCTGGGTGCTGACACAAGATAGGTATTACTGATAGATACTACTCCGTTCTTTCAGAATCTGGAGTCAAAAATGCAGTTTCTTTTAAAAATAAACAAGTTTGACCTTAAAATGACCTTGACCTTCACAGCTTGAGATCAAACCGACCTCAAATTCGAATTCAGCGAACCAAAAAACATAATGATAAGTAGTTTATTCCACTAAAACGATATTTTTCCCAATTTCGACCTTCAAATGCCCTTGACCCAGGTGTGATGGGGTCAAAAAGACCTCGTATTCTGATCCAGCAACCACCAAAATATATTACCACAGTAGTTTAGGTAAAGGAAATCATATTTTCGTATTTTTGCAGTGATTAAATTGATTCTCCACATCACCACTTATAATGACCTTGAAATGACCTTTGGATCATATTAAAAAAATTAAAAAATACAGTTTTGGACGTAAAATTTTCCGTTCTTTCAGAATCTGCAGTCAAAAATGAATTATTTCCAAAATAAACACGTTTGACCTTCAAATGACCTTGACCTTTACTACTTGAGGTCAAACCGACCTCGAATTATTATTCAGCGACCCAAAAAACATAAAGATTAGTCATTTTTTTCAACTCAAATGTGTGTGTTCAATTTTGACCTTCAAATGCCCTTGACCCAGATGTCATGGGGTCAATTGGACCGCGGATTCGTGATCAGCGGATCAAATTACATGGGAACATATGTGTCGCGTTCAAATATCAGAGACTTGGTTTTTTTTGTGTGCCTGTGTTATCAGTTATATCATAATGTAGGAAATGAAGGACATTATATGATTGTACCAGAAACAGCGAACACGACCTGCGGACTATGTAATAAAATTCTATTAAAAGCAAATAAACCAGCCTGCGAATGTCTCGATTGCATTGAAGAATATCTGAATCATCCATTAGCTACAAATTTGAGTTTGCAATTAGAAGTCCAAACTTAAGGGGCGAGGTGTCAGATCCTGTGACCTTTTCTTATTAATATAATAAATGTTAAAATTGATATTATGTAAAACTTGAATGTAACATTGACCATTGATGGATGTAACTAAATTTTTTAAGAAAAAATATGAATCGACTGGAAAGAATCTACAGAGAGGAAAAATCAAAACACTGTAAGAGAAAACGAAGAATGTAAACACAGAAGATAGTATTCAGAATCGCCAAGTAGGAAATCAATATCTCCACCCTCACCGCAACTGGAGATACACAACAGAGGATGCACTAGGGATGTTCGATTCTGATTCGATTCTTTGAAGATCGATTTTTTTCGTCGAAAAGATCGATCTGTTGAATCGATTCTCTACTAGGTTGATTCTTTTCCCTGAAGATCAAGGTGTTGATTCTTTCTTTTTTAACTGAAATACTAATACTACTATCTCTTTCACTCTCGTGACTTAGCGTTCGACAATGCGTTAAAACGCAGTTTCAGGACTGCGAGTTCATTTTCTCAATTCTAGTGAATTCTCGGGAATTTTAGTGAGATTTAGAAACATTTAGTGTTTTTATAGCGAAATTACCCTCGCGCGCCTCTGCTATCGCTCACGACCAGCGTCAAGACTCGCTGAAGTTCACGTGAGTTCAAGTGTTCTTTAAGCTAATTTCAAATTTCAAGTGTTTAACTGTAACTGCTTTCCCCGGCCATTTTCCGTCATTCGACTCGACACGGTGCTTCTGAGAATTTTTGAGGTTAATTAAGGTAAGTAATAATAAGTGTATGTTTATGAATTTCTGCGTAAAATAATCCTATAGGGCACTTACAATTACGGAATATTTGTAAAATCACATTTGACTGAAATGAAGGTCTTATAAGAAAACTAACCTAGAAATGTAAAAGTACATTTGCACTTGTAAAGTAATTAGAAACTTCGTAAAACTAAAAAATAAACTATTTGGTCGGTTACATTAAAATATAACTATGCATTTTGATACGCAGAATGTAACGTACGTTTTTTGTAGTATGCACAAAGCATGAAGCATGTGTAGGTTAAAAAAATTGACTTAAAATGCTTTTACGTTAATTGAGGCATATTCTGTTTGTTATTATTTTTGGGTTGGTTTGTTTTTCGATATTTTTAACTAAATGTATTGACTTCTTTTTCTGTCAGAGTTACGAAGATTATTATTATATAATAATATAATTATTATGCCTTCAATCATATTTCTCATACTCTACCAAGTATATACAATATTTTAATTTCTTTACTGCTTTTAGGATAATGCAAATGAGAATGAAGACAATGAGTGTCTAAATTCCGCTCCATCAACTTCAATGGCAACGACATCACTGACGTCACCACTGCCATCACCGGCATCCGTATCAAAAGATTCTTTTAATTTTGAATCAATTTCAAATGAACCCCTCTCGCCAACTTAAGGGCAAAATGGGTCGGAAGCTGAGTCTTGGTTGTCGGGTACTTCGAGTGTATCGAAAACAACGTCTAGGTCTAGACAATTGATTCTGCAGCCGAAGGTTGACAGTTCCTTTAAGGAAATGAAGTCTTTCGAATGTAAATTAAATAAAATATTTGCTTTTTGTTGAGAATCAAAAACATAGTAACCAAAATTAAATTAGTGAATAGAAAATAAGCGAAGTAAAATAATAAATGAAAAATAAGATAAATATTAGATAATAAAAAAAATAACAAAAAGGGAGTATTTTCACAACTATCTATGAAAGACATAGGTCTGAAAGTTGTTTTGCATAGTTTAAGAACTGCAATCATTTATATATAAAACTTATCACTGTAGATAAATGTAGTTACCTATTTTTCCCATATTTATTCTCCACGAAGAATTCATTTTATTCTATATTATTTTAAAGGATTTTACATAAGTCCTACAATATATGATTGCAGTTTTTAGATTACGCAGCCTATAATTGAAATCTAAATGTTTTTTATTCTCGGTGAGTTTGCATCTACTACATTTAAATTCCTAATTATTTTAGGTTTTTCAAGTTTATGAAATTTAGATTTTCTCCTAGGAAAACACAAAATATTAAAATTCCATAAGACCTATAAAAATCTGTTATATTATGCAGATTATGATAAAAAAATAATATCAGGGATATTTCAAACACTCTAAGAATAACGAATTTTTTAATCTCACTTTAGCTCCGCGGAACCTGAGAATATTGATCGATCCATTCCAAGTTTTACACATGTTATAAGGGATCTAAAATAAGGCTTTTCAGTGCTGGCCACTTTTTTATTTCCCAATTTTTTTTTCTTTTGTCCCATCCTAATGTACGGGAACAACCAATCTCATTTACATCCTCTTTTTTAATAAATAAAATTGTATTTTCAGACGGAGGTGAAAAATCTGCCAGAATAGCGAACGCGATCCTATTTATGATTGCCAAAGACAATATGCCGTTCAATACCGTCGAGAAAGAAGGCTTCAAATATCTTATGAAAACTGCAGTTCCGTTGTACAAGCTACCTGGAAGAAAATCTATCACAACTTATATGGAAGAGAAATACAATTTATTTTCCGCGGCTGTAAAAAACAGATTGTCATTTGTTGACTATTTCTCACTCACGGCTGTCGGGATTTACTTTAACTTACTTAATGTCACGTATATTTTTACAAGTGGGTCATCCACTCTATGTTGTTTACTTCATACGTTTACGATCTCAGGTATTCCATCTGTCTTGTCGTCCCGTCCTTCGTCCATCGAGCACACTATTGACAGGAGAGCGTGCAATGCTCTTTTATAAATAAAAGTACACTTTGTTAAGTTGAAGTGGTGTTTAAATTATTATCCTTCTGGATTAGGCAACTCAGTTTGAGTTTATGGAGTCAACCGAGTTTATTCAAATATTAAACCATACCGAAAGCCTATAATTGGTGACCCCGTCTTGGACAATCTTTTTGGAGCACCGGCTCTTTTAACGCTCGATGGAAAGAATATAAGCACAATTATGCTTAATAATGCTCAAATATAAGCATTTATTACATATCTACACCATAAAAAATCATACTGGACGTGGAAATTTCAAAGGACTCTTGACGACGCTTTAAAGGACGCCAATTCCTAATCATCGCAGAATGGCGGGAAAATCTCAGCATTAATTTATTAACTGAAATCGATTTGGATCCTCACATCATCAGTTAATATAATAATATCAACGGTAACATATTATTTATATTTCTATCAATTTCGAATTTGTCAACCTAATCAAGTAATTTTCGAAATTGGATCATTTAAAGATTGCTCCGAAATGCAAAATATTTAAAATGTACATTTTAAAATAATTTACATTGATAAATTTATTAAATATTGTCAATTTTAGATCATAAAAAAGTTATGTGCAGTTTCTTAAAAATATTTAAAATATTATTCATTGGAATTTAGAGTACTCAGATATTGTGTGTAATGTATGATTCAATTAATTATTGTACGCAGCTATGTTTGTAAATGATTTACCCCGAGTGTCGCGTTTAAATTTTCAACTTCAAACGTATTTTATAATAGGTGATATGTAAATTGTGGTGGCATTCAGAAAGCACGCAACCCGTAGTTGTTTTGTTTTATTGGACTGTTTATTTTCTGAATGTCATTACTGCGGTCGATGCTTATACAATTTTCTTATTTATATTTTCGAAAACTTACATCCATGTGAATATTATTTATAACGAATTTACATTTATTTACAATCATTTTGTTTTTACGTGATTTATAATTTGAATGTGTGTTTAGTCATGCACTTTCGTGCTGCAATTTTTAGAAACAAAATTTTTAATTCTAGATCTGATGATGGCTCTTGACTTTTTCGCCGTTGAAGGTTGTTGTTGTCTTTTATTAATTACACCAAAGAATTATTAATATTGGCCTTATCGAGACACTTCTCGGTTTCATTTGTGAAATATATCTAACATATGTATGCTAATAGCATTCTTTAATTTTATATTTATAATTTTTGTAGGTTATTTTATTCATTGTTGCTTCGGTGATTTTTTGATGATGGCCGATGGTAACGGTCAGGACGGTCCTTGCGGGACTCCGGAGCGGGGCGACCGCGGACGGATTTTGGCGGCGCTAGTTAATGATAACATAAATCGCACTGATGCTTACGTCAGCGCTAAAATACCAAAATTCTATAAACAGGATCCGGTTTGCTGGTTCTTCATTGTTGAGGCTTCTTTCGCACAGACTCGTATCACTACCGAAATAACAAAAGCTCATGCTATTATCGCACAATTGGATTCGGAAATTGTGGCTCATATTAAGGACATTATTATTAGTCAACCCGCAGATATTTATTCACAAATCAAAGCAAGGCTGATCTCAATTTTTTCAGTTTCCAACGAGACTAGGCTCCGCCAACTTCTCAAAGGTGAAGTGATTAACGAAGGCAAACCTTCTCTCGTTTTAAACCAACTTAGAAATTTAAATGGTAACACTTGTAGCGATGATGTTCTTAAATCAATATTTATGGACCAGCTTCCTGGCCATATTAGAGCAATCCTAGCGATTTCTGAAGTTAACGATCTAACGGTTCTCGCGAATTTAGCGGATAAAGTATTTGAAGCGTCTAATCCTTCTGGATTCCAGATTTCTGCGGTTACTTCACCCTGTCCGGTAATTTCAAACGCGGCCAACACTTGTGCTGTTTCTTCTGTTGATTCGCTTACCACGGTCGTTGATCAGCTAACTAGACAAATGGAAAAACTTTCTAAACAGCTCAAACAGTCATCGCAATGGCGCGGCAATGGACGCAATAGATCTAAATCACGTGATTCTTTTAGCAATTTTGGTACGCACCACCGCAGTAAATCTATAAGTAGGAAAAACAAGCTTTGTTTCTATCATAACAAATATCGCGAGAGCGCTCATAAATGCCAGGAACCATGCTCGTGGAAGCTGAGGGCATCGTCTCAGGAAAACTAATTGAGCCTTGTCGAGTGGAGACTCTCGATTTAGGTAATGGAACGTCTAAACGTCTCCACGTTCGTGACCGTGATTCTGGGTTGATTTATCTTATCGATACCGGATCGGATATTTCCTTATTTCCTGCCGACAAAATAACTCAAAGAAAAAAACCCAACGACTTTGTACTATTTGCTGCAAACGACTCGCGAGTTTGTACTTTTGGCGAAAAATATGTCTCGTTGAATTTAAATTTGCGTCGCAATATATCGTGGAATTTTTGCATAGCCGCAATTCCCTATCCAATTATTGGAGCGGACTTGTTGGCTCATTTTCACCTGGTTCCAATTCTTCACGAGGCACGACTTTTGGACTCTACAACAGGTCGTAGTGTCAAAGGGTTTGTCAGAAATACTTCTATTTTTGGAGTTAGTGTGGTTGATCGTTCTGCTCAATACATCAAAATCTTGGCAGACTACCCTGAACTTGTTTCTCTGTCTCAGGGTCCTCGCCAGGCTCTTACTGACAAGGTTTATCATCACATCGTTACCAAGGGACCTCCAATAGCTTCTCGGGCAAGGCGATTGCCTCCTGACAAGCTTTCCGCGGCAAAAAGCATTTTTAAACAGCTTATCGAGGCTAACATTTGCAGACCTTCCAGCAGTCCCTGGGCTACACCTATCCATATGGTCCGTAAGAAGAACAATGAATGGCGTGTTTGCGGCGACTATCGTAGACTGAATGCCGTCACCGTCCGTGATAGGTACCCAGTGCCTCATTTGCATGACTTTTCTGTCATTCTTCGCGGTAAAGAGGTATTTTCAAAACTAGACTTGCACATGGCTTATCATCAGATACCTATCGCTCCCGAAGATATTCCAAAAACCGCAGTCATCACACCTTTTGAGTTATTTGAATATACGTCTATGACTTTCGGTTTGCGGAACGCGGGTCAAACTTTTCAAAGGTACATCCACCAGGCCGTTGGAGACCTGGATTTCGTGTTTGCGTATATCGATGATATCCTCATCGCTTCTTCAAGTCCTGAAGAGCATAAGTTACACCTAAAGCTAGTTTTTAATCGGCTTAAGAAATACTCTCTTCGCATTAACGTCGGAAAATGTCTGTTCGGTCAGTCAGAGTTGGAGTTCCTTGGATATCGTATTAACCGCGATGGTTGTTCCCCTACTCCTGAAGAAGTTCAGGCTATTACCAACTTTACCAAGCCTAAAACCATAGCCGAACTTCGTAGATTTTTGGGCATGATAAATTTTTATCGTCGTAGTTTACCTCACGCCGCCGAAAAACAAGCGCCTCTTAATAAATACGTGGGCGATTCTAAAAAAACGACAAAAGGGTCATTAACTGGACTCCTGAGGCGGAGGACGCGTTTATCCGGGCCAAACAAGACCTGGCCAACGCAACTCTTCTTGCCCATCCTTCTCACAACGCTGAAACCCGTCTTGTCACGGATGCGTCTAATATCGGCATGGGAGCTTCACACTCGAACAACGATTTGATGGTATTTGGAAACCTCTCGCCATCTTTTCAAGAAAGTTTTCTCCATCTCAATTAAATTATAGTGCTTATGACCGCGAGTTGACAGCTGTTTTTGAAGCTATTCGTTACTTCAAGTTTTTTCTGGAAGGACAAATCTTCAAAATCGTCACTGATCATAAGCCTTTGATTTTTGCGTTTAATCAACGTTCTGAAAAGTCTTCGCAACGACAACAACGACAGTTGTCGTACATTTCTCAATATACCACTCAAATCGAACATCTTCCTGGTACCGACAACCTCGTTGCTGATTCCTTGTCTCAAGTAGAAACCATCACCATTCCTACCGAATTCAGCATTGTTGAACTAGCTGAAATTCAGAACACTGATGAGGAACTCAAAAATCTCCTTAAGGACCCGAAATGTTCGTTAAACCTCAGGAAAATCCAATGGGATTCTGGAAAATCATCAATCTATTGTGACTTTTTAGGCGAAACTCTTCGCCCGTACATTCCATCTGAACTGCGAAAACGTGTATTCCATATTTTTCATAACCCAGCGCATCCAAATGCTAAAATAACCGAGCGAGTTATTGCAAAGCGCTACGTCTGGCCTTCGATGCGCCGAAACGTTTCGGACTGGTGCAAGCAGTGCACGGCTTGTCAGCAGTCCAAAGTTTCCCGCTACAACCGATTACTACCTGCTAGTTTCATGGTTCCAGATGGTCGATTTCGACACGTTCACATGGATATCATTGGTCCTTTACTGTTGAGCAACGGTTATCAATACTGTCTAACGATGATTGATCGTTTTTCGCATTGGCCCGAAGCGGTTCCGCTTCAGAACATAGAGGCTCTTACGGTTTGTCGAGCATTCGTTGACCAATGGATTTCACGATACGGTACTCCGGAAACCCTAACTACTGACCAGGGCAGCCAATTTGAATCGCAGCTTTTCAGAGCCTTACATAAACTCATTGGTTGTCATCGGGTTCGCACGACGGCTTACCATCCTGCCGCAAATGGCATGATTGAGCGTTGGCATAGGACACTTAAAGCGGCAATAATGTGCCATTCAGACAGGGAATGGTCTCGAGCTCTCTCTACTGTCCTCCTTGGACTTAGGTCTAATGTTTTGGACATCGGTTCATCGCCGGCCGAGTTCGTTTTTGGCGCTACGCTTCGCATTCCCGGGGAGTTCGTCCTGCCTGACGATTTTGTTCTGAATCCGCATATGTTTCTCGAGGAGTTTCGCGAGCATATGCGCAAGATCAAACCTGTTCCCATCGGTCACAAATACAAACGTAAACCTTTCTTGTTCAAAGATTTAGCTTCTTGCACACACGTTTTTCTTCGTAATTATGCCAAGAAGTCTCTCGAACGGCCTTATTCTGGTCCGCATAAAGTTCTGAATCGAACATCCGAGCGCGCTTACGAGATTGATGTTAATGGCATTTCACGTCAGGTAGCAATTGAAAACATCAAGCCAGCATTTTTCGCACGCGAGGATGTCGAGAGCATTGTATCAGATAATGACAGTTCATCTAACGTATCCGGCGTAACTCCTGCATTAAAAACTTACGCTAGAAAAAAAGTCACTTTTAAAATTTAAGATATAGTCTAAAATGCGTATGTGACATACTGTACATTTTATTTATAACAACAACTGTCCTTCTACCAACTTAATCTTAAAAAAAAAAAAAAAATTGATCATTTATCTAGTCTATAACTTACTGGTCATGTATTATTAAATATACACCCCAGCTTGTTTATACTCTCTTGTCAACTAAGCGCGTTGCGTTTATTTAAACTTTTTACATTCCGTCATATTTGATTTATATTCGAAACCTTAGTTAACATCATTTACTATTTTTTCAAGATGTTGACACGTATCTTTTGATACTAAATGTAAATATATTTTGTCTCTTAGTAAAAGTATATTTTAACTATTAATGGTTGCGCAACCACTTATGTAAATATACCTCGAACTTATTATTTTATGTTGTTTACACATGTTTATTGACGAATCGTTAATGTAATGTCGAGGATGCGTAGATTATAATATCTTTGTACTTTTCTCACCATTTTAACTTAATTAACGTTTGATGTGCGTTATATTATCTTTAAATGTCCGTCTGTAATTGGAATTATTTTCCGTGCCGTGTTCGTCTCTTTTCCTTCAGAAATCAGAACATCTGATCCCCAGACTTCTGAAGGGGTTGAGATTATCAGGGTTCAGAGGTAATTTCATGCGATCTCAATTAGCTAATTATTTAACTCGTAAAAACTGTAAACTACGTCTTCTTATTATTTCGTTAAACACTCGGGGGGGAGTACCTGTAGGGATTTACTTTAACTTACTTAATGTCACGTATATTTTTACAAGTGGGTCTTCCACTCTATGTTGTTTACTTCATACGTTTACGATCTCAGGTATTCCATCTGTCTTGTCGTCCCGTCCTTCGTCCATCGAGCACACTATTGACAGGAGAGCGTGCAATGCTCTTTTATAAATAAAAGTACACTTTGTTAAGTTGAAGTGGTGTTTAAATTATTATCCTTCTGGATTAGGCAACTCAGTTTGAGTTTATGGAGTCAACCGAGTTTATTCAAATATTAAACCAAACCGAAAGCCTATACGGCTGATTGTTGGAGCGATGTCCATAATGCTGTTAGCTATCTCGGAATGCCAGCTCATTATGAACGTGAGGGCGAATTACTCTCCACAACCATCGGCGTAACTGAGCTATCGGAATCACACACGGCTGAATACTTAGGGGAGTGGATGACATCTATCACGAGTAAGTGGAATATCGCCGACGAAAAAATAGTCTCAATTGTTACTGACAACGCAGCAAACATTGTGAAGGCAGTCAACGATTATTTTGGAAATAATAGACATCGTCCATGCTTCGCTCACACCATCAATCCGGTTGCTTCAAATACGTTAGATTTTCAAGACGCACAGACTGTGATTATCAAAATCAAAAATATTTTAAAGTTTTTTTAACAATCTAATCTCGTTTCTGATGCGTTACGAAAAGTCAGCGTTCTTAAATTGATACAATCTGTCGAGACTCGCTGGAACTCAACATATTACATGCTAGAACGCTTCACACTTTTAGCAGACGAAGTTGCTACAATTTTATTGAAATTTCCTAACTCGCCTCCAATGTTGTCTGCTGAAGAATTGCAATTAGCGCAAGAAATTCTGGAAGTGTTGCGACCTATTGAAGTGTTGACTAAAGAATTATGTGGAGAACAATATGTCACAAGCAGCAAATTAATCCCAATGGTGAACTGCTTGAAAAAGAAAGTGGAGTCACTCCGCATCAAGGTTAAAACGGCTACTGCAAAATCTTTATTGTCGCGACTTGTTTCTGAAATCAGCAAAAGATTTGGACAAATCGAATCTTCACACGTTAACGCCATTTCTACTATTCTGGATCCTAGATTTAAAAGGATTCACTTTAACGACCGCATGGCATGTGCAAACGCTGTTAATCACATCAGTAGGTGCATTAGGAGATTAAATCAATCAAATGCTGTTGCTGCGATGATCACAGAAGACGCAAACCAAATTGATGACGCTGACGTCAATGACATGTGGTCATACCACGAAAATCTAGTTTCACAAATTCAAAATTCAACAGAAGAACAATTGGCTGAAAACGAAATGCCGACCGAATTGAAGTATTACTTGAGTCAGACACTTATAATATTGAAAGAAAACCCAATGGAATTTTGAAGTAAGCAATACGTCTCGTTTTATCCAATGCTGTGTACTATCGCTAGAAAATACTTGCCAGTCGTGGCCACGTCACTGCCTTCGGAACGACTATTTTCAAGAGCAGGCAACATACTTACCGACAATAGAAGCCGTCTCTCACTTGAACACTTGCAGCATTATTTTTCCTGAACTCAATGTCCCTGAAGGACTGGCAATTGACTTAATTCGCTGGATATTTCAAATTTCAAATTCAAACTGTACTTCCGCATATTAAAGAAAATTACGTCTATTTGGTTTTCAAAAAAATATATTTAATTTGCCGACATGTTTCAACTCTGATCAGACTCTTTTTCAAGGTGTATAGGTGTTTAAAAAATTACATAATAAATTATTGAAAATGAACAATTGTTGTCTTAAATTAACTTTTTGTGAGCGTCTGTAAAAGATCGATCTTTAGAAGATCGATTCTTTCCGAGTTGATCTTTTGAAGAATTGATTTTCGTCTGTTTGATCTTCGATCTACTCAAGAATCGATTCTTTCCAAAGAATCGAACATCCCTAGGATGCACCCCGGGATGTCATCGCACCCCAATTTTACAAGGGTCATTCAGAAGCAACAAGTAGACTTCAGGAATGCGGGAAGTATTGATCTAAAATACACAACCGATTGTCCCAAAATCCCGACGCAGGCTCAGTAAAGGATAGAAACCTAGACGCAGACTCCAAGGGTGATCCCTACTATTTAACACTGCGTGGGAGGCACCATAGAAATAAGACTATAAAAATGCTATAAAAAGGGCCTTAAGTATTATTATTATTATTGTCCTTGAATAATGAGAATTTTGTCACTCGAGAGATTGACTGGCGCTTAACGAGTATGATGTGGATCTTTTATTTCAGGTCATTCCGAGTTGAAATAAAATTAGTTGGGCTAGCCAAAAGTACGAGTTGCTAGGTTCCGGGTAAAAGCTGCATCTCAAGTTTAAACGCTAAATATTACAGAAATGTTTTCATACGATGTTGTTGTTCATAATTGGCATTCGGGTTCAGAAATGATAACCCAGGAAGTTATATGCTTTGAAATGTTTCGACTCTGATCCGAGATTCCGAGTCCTCATAGGTCATCTTTTTTTCTAAACTATCAAAACTTTGGATAAATATTTCACTGATGAGGACTCGGATAACAGTCGAAACGTTTGAAAGTATATAACTTCCTGAGTTATCATTTCTGGACCCTAAAGCCAATTATGAAAAATAACATCCTATGAAATTATTATTTGAGGGTCGATATAAGTCCTATTTTATGAATATTACGGATATGCCTATTAAATAAACATTTTGTAGAAAATTTCACAGTTTATTAATTCAAGTGGCATTTTCGTAATGTTTATCAGCAAATGTATTATACTTTCCAAAAGGCGGTGAATTGTATTAAAATATCTGCAAAATTTGCAGAAATTTTTTGCTGTAACTATTTAAAATTTTTGAATCTGTAAACTTACAAAAGTTTTTCCTGACTCCGTGCAGAAGAAGCGCAAAAGGCACGCTAATTCATTATTTACAAAATATTCAATTTCAATTTAAATTATTAAAAAATATGTTAATAATTTAAATTATTTAATTTCATATAAATTAAAAAGTATTTGCCCCAAAAAAATAGTTAAAAAATTTTGTTGAATTTTTAGAATGACTTAAACACTTGAACTAAAATTTCGCATCAACATTTGAAAGTCAACAAATGTTCATAATTTAAAAAATACATATCGATTCAAATTTTGTGTAGCTTTTAAATCTATTATTGTAACTTAAAAATTATACACAAAATTATGTTTTTGTTGTATATGCAGTCTTTTAATTTAAAAATCCAAAAGCTCTATAAAAAGAAAAAACATTAGCTCTTTAGGAAATGAATTGAAATATTCCAGAGGTAAGTATTTACTGCTCAAAGTTTGGAAAATGATTCAGGATCACTGAGCCAAATTTCACTTGTTTTCTCTAAAAAAATAACTGAGGATCGTAAATTCAGAAATAATGATCGCAGAGCCATAAAACTACTTGATTTTATATGGAAAGCAACTGTGGATCATAGAACCAGTGCTTCAATTTATTTGGTTAAAGAAACAATTGAGGATCACGAAGACCGAGCTTGACTTGTTAATTCTAGAAAAAGCTTGATAATGATTAATTTTCAGTTTTCGAAGTCCCTGATTGCAATTCTTTCTTATTATATGTAATGAAACAATTGTGAATCAGTTAGAACGAGCTTCACTTATATAATCTGAAAAAACAAATAAGGATCGTTATGGCGGACCTTTACTTGTTAATACTAAAAAAAGTTTGAAAATTATTAATTTAGAGTTTTCGAAGTCGCTGATTGTGATTCTTCACTTATCCTCTGTTAAAAAAAATAACGATCTCTGAGACCAAAGTTAACTTGTTTTCTCTGAGGATGGAACTGAGGATCAGAAAATCAGTCAACAGACCATCACAGAGACACAGATTTAATTGATTTTATATGTAGAGTAACTATAGATCATAGAGTCAGTGCTTTAATTTATTCCTTTAAAGAAACAATTGAGGATCACCAAAACCGACCTCGACTTATTAACACTGGAAAAAGCTTAAAAATATTTAATTTGCAGTTTTCGAGATCATGGATTGCGATTATTTCTTATTATATATAAAGAAACAATTGAGAGTCACTAAGATTGAGCTTCACCTGTTAACACTAGAAAAAGCTTAAAAATAATTAATTTGCAGTTTTCTAGGTCGTTGATTGCGATTCATTCTTATTATGTGTAAAGAAACAATTGAGAATCGCTAAGATCAAGCTTCACTTGTTTTATTGGAAAAAACAAATGAAAACCATTTATCAGAGCGTTACTTGTTATCACAAGAATAAGCTAGGAAATAATTATTAATTGGTTTTTGAGGTCAGTGATTGCGATTCTTTTTCATTATATGTAAAGAAACAATTGTAAATCACTAAGATTGAGCTTCACTTGTTTTATTTGAAAAAACAAATGAAGATCGTCATGGCAGAGCTTACTTGTTATCACAACAATAAGCAAGGAAATGATTATTAATTGGTTTTTGAGGTCGGTGATTGCGATTCTTTTTTATTATATGTAAAGAAACAATTGAGAATCACTAAGATTGAGCTTCACCTGTTTTATTTGAAAAAACAAATGAAGATCGTCATGGCAGAGCTTAAATGTTATCACAACAATAAGCAAGGAAATGATTATTAATTGGTTTTTGAGGTCGGTGATTGCGATTCTTTTTTATTATATGTAAAGAAACAATTGAGAATCACTAAGATTGAGCTTCAGTTGTTAACACTAGAAAAAGCTTCAAAATAATTAATTTGCAGTTTTCGAGGTCGTTGATTGCGATTCTTTCTTATTATATGTAATGAAACAATTGAGTATCGCTAAGATTGAGCTTTACTTGTTTTATTTGAAAAAACAAATGAAGATCGTTATGGCAGAGCTTTACTTGTTTTCACAACAATAAGCAAGGAAATGATTATTAATTGGTTTTTGAGGTCGGTGATTGCGATTCTTTTCTATTATATGTAAAGAAACAATTGAGAATCACTAAGACCGAGCTTCTTTTGCTCTCGATAGAAAAACGAACCGAAGTTCCTTATGGCAGAGCTTAACTTGTTAATACTAGAATAAGCAATAAATTGATTCATTTGGGGTTATCTAGGTCGTTGATTGCGATTCTTCACATAATTTCCATGAAAGAACAAATGACGATCTCTAAGATAAAAGTTCGCATGTTTTCTCTGAGAAAGCAACTGAGGATCGTAAATTTAGCCAACTGACGTTCACAGAGCCAGAGAATTACTTGATTTTATATGAAGAGCAACTGTGGTTTATAGAGTAAGTACTTTACATTCTTCCCTTAAAGAAACATGATCAAATCAAAGTAATCATTGCATTAAAATTCAAAAGGAAAAAACACTATTGATTAACAGGTACTTCAATGTTTCTGAAGCTTCCACAATTGTATATGAGGAACAAACAAAATGTGCGAAGCACCCTAATTAATGAATGGCAAGGGAATTCACGTTCTAAAGTCACCTAAATTAGTGAAAGGCAATAGTTAGAGAATCTAAAATCAAAATTCCTTGTTCAACGTTTCATGGTGCCTATCGCATTGTATTCTTTTTTTATATTTTAACGATATAATTATCGATTTGTGATCTGCAATCTCGCAAAACATGAGTTACCATTTTCAAGCCGATTTCAGTTACTAAAAGTTGAAATTATTAGGGTTAACCTCCTCTACTAGATTAGTAATGTTAAATTTTGATTTTCAGACGGAAAAATAACAGCAAAGTACGAATTTATATCGAATTCATAGAAGTACTTGATCTTTCAAGGATAAGGGACCCAAATAGAAACATGCGTATATAAAGATAGGGATATATGGTATGTATGTTTTTTTATATAGGGACGCGAATTCACATCAACAAAATATTAAAATATGTCATTTTATGTTAAGTTTTAAATTCGATGTTATAGCCTATTATCTTCTTAACATAAAAACCAATCTGCTGTTGATAATATTTATATAAATTCATGAAAATTATTTAATTATCCTCTATTAGGTCATGTCTTGAAATTTACTTATGAAAATTATTTTTGGATGACAAAAGATGGATTCATGCGCCAAGTTTGGAATTTCTTTATTCAAGGTTATGTTCGGAAGTTGTAAGACATTGAAAACACAGCTTTTGTGAAAAATGGCTATACAATTATGGAATATCATTGAAGCAGGTACTTTTAGAATACTTCAAACAACTAATTCCCTCAACATATGTTCGTTAATATTTATGCCTTTCAACCATTTCCCAAATTTTCAGACAATATTCTATATAATCATGAAACAATGTGTACTAATATAAAATTCAATTTCCTTTACTCACTTCTCACTCCATACATATATCGAACGTCAGCGGGAAAGTTTGTATTATGGGACTGCTACAGCGGCCGCTAAAACGACCTCCTGTAATTGGGAGTTGTAAATAATTCACACATAACACGTAGAACTGCTTAGGAAATTATATAGTTTATTTTGAATAAGAAGAGCCACGCACTAAAATTTTATATTCTTTTTCGCGCGAATCGCCAAGTACCATCAAGACAAGAGAGTTTATTATTTTACACTTCTCTTTTAGTTATTTAGCAGCAAAGTCGATGATCAACTGACGCTTTCTCGTTCTTGTCGTCCTCTTGTTGTCGATCGCTCGGTCAGATCCAGTTGAGGGCGGCGAAAACACCCCCGCTTATTCAATAGGAGTTCCTAACTTTTAATTTCTGAAAATCCTAAATTATCCTATCGCAGGAGATCGTTAAGTTACAAGTCACGCCCTTCACAAAGAATATTTCGTAGAGAGGTAAAGGCCACTTCGACGACAATTCTTCCAGATTTCCTCGATGCCTGTAAGTACTTGAGGCGCTCGAAAAAGGACACCCTTTTTTTTTAATTTATGTTCAACCGATGAGTCCGAGCGGTGAGACCCAGGCCCTTCGGTGAGTTAAGCCGAAACACTTGTAGAAATTTATGTATTGATCGTAAACGTCAGGGCAAAGTTTTTATATATTTTCTTTAGAAAATCTATACAAATCAAGGGTTGAACTTGGAAGCGAACTAGAAAGGAATTCAAATTCACAAAAAGCTTCCCAGGTTACTTTATTACTTGAGAAAGTTTGATAGTTTTAATGTGAAGGATTTTGTGGTCTGTTTCAAGCCTATCCAGTTTACATTTTACAGATGTGCATTTTAATACACTGGATACGTGATTCGTCGCATACAAAGATTTTCCACGCTACTTTGTACGGTTTAATATTATTTCTGACAATGTATTCTGTGACGTCTAAGGTCACACAAGTTTTAAATTGTCTGAAGGACAATTTAAAAAGTAGTATTTTGAGTCTAGAGTTTTCACTCTAATAACTCAGGAACGAATTTAAAATTAATTTGGCAGTTGGAATAAAGTAAAAACTTCTTTCTTATCCTAGGGGAATCATTCAAAATTGGAAGAAGGGAGGTGAGGATTCAAACAAAATTGCACATCTCATTAAGGAGCACACCAGATTGTTTGAATTCTCGGGGATAGGTTAAGGAAAGAGTTACTATGAATATTGATACCAGATTGGTTACTGGCACCCAAATATTCATAGGGAGGATAAAAAAAATATAAATGTTCAAATAAAAGAGAGAAGTATAGTTTAGACAGCGATTTGTATTTGTAACTTACTTTGTTTGTGTTTTTTTTTATTTAATATAATCCTTGAGTAATCCTGGTAAATTTACGTAATCGTGGAGAAATCTGGAAACTTGGTAGTAGTAATCGTAAACTACGTGAGATAATGAAACTCGTACGTAGTGAAATTTAACCGAACTTGTGAAAATATCTAACCGGAGAATATGTTGAACTTGGAATATCTTCGAAAAATGAAAACTGTATTAAAACTTTGTGTAGGGAAAAAAAAACGTTGTATGAAATGGAATTTTTACGAAGAAATTGTAGGGAAACGGAACCTAACGGAACTTAACGGAACTGCGGAACTTTCTAAAAAAATGAAAATGCATAGCTTTTATGTATTCTCATCTTTTCCCTTTCTACTTGAAAAACTTTTAGGGGAGTTGAAACTACTAGTTTTAGTTGTTTGATTGGGTGGCTGTCTATAGTGACATAGTTACGCCCCCGCAATAGTCGACGAAAATCTTAAGGGCTGACCCATTGGGTTGGGCCTTGTAGGAGTTTCCAAACTTTTCCAGATTCATCGATTTCCCAAGAGATTGCGCTACATGTATATTATAAAATAAAATACTTTAAAGATTAATTATTTAAACAATTATGTTTACAAATTTCATAATTTTTAACTAAACGAAGAGTCAAACTATAATATGTTTCACTTATATCCTAAATTAATTTACAAAATCGTGAATTTACATTAAATGAGTCATGTTTCAATTTCAAATTCAAAAGAATCATTATTGCTTAAGATTAATACATATTTCAAAGTTAGTTTTCTAAATTATTCTTATTAACCATTAAATGTTTTGTTTAAATACATATATTTCTTACATTTGGGAAGATAAATTTATATATAAGTTTTATCTTACTGAAATTCATTTCTGAAGATATAAGTACTAATTCTAAAATCTAACTTTGAATTTAATTTTCTATTGCTTTGTTTTAACACTTTTATTTGTAGGTAATGATGTTATAATTTAACATTTAAAACAAATTATTTTGATTTGAAGGTTGCGTGCAAAATTACTAATAAAATATATATCTGAATACACGATTGTGTCGGTAAAACAGAACATTACTATTACTTAAAATTCTGAATAACATTGGTTTAGTTGCATTATTAATTATCTAATACAATTATATTTCTGAATGTTCATTACGAGTTAGTTTGGAGTTTTTGTAATACAGATTGATTTTATGAAGTTTGAAATATGATTGTAAAGAATAAATGTATATTTTTATAAAAGTAAAATAGTTTGGTTTATTAAATTACTATTGAAAATAAATATGAAATGTATTCAATTATCAAATAAATTGATGTTTGTATTTATTAGAATTAGTTTAAAATACAATGAGAAATGTATGAAGAATTTTCAGTAATTTATAACCTGGTATTTTACCTTCTTAAATAACTATACCGTAAATTATCACGTCGGTAAAGTAGATCCCTGATTATTAACAACTTTTAAATAAATTGCTATTAGTTTACATTCTATAAGTTTCAAACGTTAGTTCAAAAATAAAATAGATGCAAGTTGCATTTCTCTTATTAGTCGAAATAATTTCTTTTCCTATTCATAACATACTAAATAATATTAAAAGTAATGTTAATTTCTTATATAATTTAATTATTTTATAAAATATTATTTTCGAAAGTTTTATTTTCTATGTTGAATAGGCCTAAGATCTTATCTAGACAGAGAGTGCACTTTGTATCTATTTGTCTTTTCATGGGCGGGGTACCAGCGCGGTCCCTTTTGAGTGACAGCCTAAGCTGTTTATGATTTCCTGTAATGGCTAAATACTGGACTATTTACTACTTGTATTTGTTTGGAGTTTTATGAATTTATCTTGTTAGAGGCTGGTAGACGTTTGTATTTGAAAAGGAAATACTATTGTGGGCAACGCGTTTTGGTCGAAATATAGAGGTACAAAGTTTATTATATTGTATGATAATCTAAGTAAATTTTCGGTATTCATATTGGTGCAGCTGCGTTTCGAATTTATCTTGAAAATTTTCTAGTCTTAGCTATTTACAAAAGATTGAGAAATTCGTCGAAAGATATAAAATAATTTATAATGTAAAACCGCTCTTAAAATTTGGAGAAATAGTAAAGAAAAATAAGATTCAGAGAAAAAAGAAAGTAAGTAATTTCAGAAGACGTCACAATTCCGTGGGAAAAGCTAACTTACTAATATGAAGGAATTCCTATTTAATAAAAACGATCCTAAAACTATTTCTTTTTGAATCTCCTATATATAAAAAAGATTTGTGTTCAAATGATTCGCGCTCGTCGATAAGGTAGGAGACCGAAGTAACTTCTCGCCCTGGTAAATTAATAAAAACGAAACGTGTCTCGTCACACGTTACACATTCCTTTGATTATCATTTCATTTTAAGAGAAATAAATAAATAAATTTTTATTATATACGTACATGATAGGAATTAATATTTGCAGTATTGTAAAAAAAATATTAACACTACCAAATGACTTGAATACGTATTCCTGATTATATAAGTCACGTTGGATTGGTGCTTGTTAGGTTAAGGATGAAATTCTTGATTATTGGCCATTTATTCATCACATAAATAAGTTATTCCCATTCAGTTAAGTTACGTTAGATCACTGCGTTGTACGTTCGGGAAGAAGTTGGCCATTTCTGCTTCGCACACATAAATTTTTTCCGATCAGTTGAATTACGTTTGATAAGTGCTTTCTAGATTAAGAAATACATTGTCGATATTTGGCTTATTCCTCACAGAAGTTCTTGATTATCGTCATAAGATTCGATGAAACATTTTAAATATAATATTTTCTAATTCTCTGCATAGAATAAATAGAATTTTAGAAAAAGAAAAGACTTTAACGATTTACATTTCATTCCAATCTTTAGAAATAATCGATATTCATAATGGTTCAGATTGGTTTTTGCAAAAAGCCACTAAAAGCCAATAGTTAAATCTTGGAATATTTTTTAAAAATAGGTTAAGAAGGCAACGTTGATTTATTGCGCATCTGTCCGAGTATTACTTGGCCACTTTATTTCAATCAAACTGCGAAAGGTTCGCGCATTACTTGTCCAATTCTGAACAGCGCGAAAGTCCGAAGAGCTTGCGTATTACTTGGCCACTTTATATCAATCAAACTGCGAAAGGCTCGCGCATTACTTGGCCAATTCTGAACAGTGCGAAAGTCCGAAGAGCTCGAGTATTACTTGGCCACTTTATTTCAATTAAACTGCGAAAGGCTCGCGCATTACTTGGCCAATTCTGGACAGTGCGAAAGTCCGAAGAGTTCGCGTATTACTCGGCCACTTTATTTCATTAAATCTCCGAAAGTCTGGCTCATTCGTTTTACAATTTCATACCATTACCATCAATTTTAATGGAAATGAAAAATCAGCTAAAGCAATTTTTAAATAGTATGCCTTTTGATTTGTATATGTCAATGAAATTTATGGAAAACGAGGAGTTGTCCGCCGTGTTTTTAAGTATTCAACGGGGTTTAGAGTCAAGTTCCTCATGTTCGCCTTATTCGACGTTTTAAGTTACTCTTGCTCAGTCATTCAATGCATATCGTTAGGCAGTAGATTGGAACATGTTCGATTGTACTTCGCCTCCCAAGGGAGAAGCGTTACCTGTTATATAAAAGATACACGCCCCCACGCTATGGTAGGCTCGTATACTACTACCTACAAGTGCCCGTCCATCACCACCAAGCTCGCGGAAGAGGAAAAATCGACTTAAGTGGCATGCCAAAGGAATGGTTTCGAGTGGCATCCATCCATCTGAGTCGTGATAGTTTTGCAGATGTCTGGCTGGCGGAAGAGTATCACCGGGCAGAAGGGTCGAGTTAGCCGCTCTCACTCTACCCAGGGGCTTTATGGCGCGCGCACAGCTGACAGTGCATGCACCACCACCAGGCAGGTCCAGCACGTTGCCCACGGCGAGCCACTTGGCGGCCCGACCCTTGGAAGACCAACGCATCTGCGGCTCGCTGCAAGCAGCGGGCTCGTTCAATGTCAATGATAATAGGGCTCTTGTTACGTACGGCTATTATTAATTTAAATAAAATGCATAAAAAGTAAAAAAAACAATTACCCTTAATATATTTTATTCATTAGTATAATGAGTACGCGGAGTTCATCCAAACTGCCGAATTTAGTTAACATAAATATTAGCTAAATTCGTTTATTATTATGTGGGGTCGCTGGTCTTCTACTCTCGGACTGAGAGTGTATTCCACACGCCTACGCTTATCACTTTTAATTTTGAAAGAAAGAAAATAGGAAAAGGTGCTTCAAATCATTTCGAATCAAGTGGCTAAAATTCACATAAATAAAAAAAGACAATTTATTCTTAAGAAAAGCAAAATAACAGACCGATGTGAACACTTTTCTAATAGAGTTTTAGAAATACGGAATAAATATCAATGAGAACGATACAATGTTTGGATTTTGTACATTACCGCATCCTTATGTTTATTCTAGTTCCTTAATCCTACCGGATGTCCAGGGAGCAAAAGCAAAGAAGTAGAATACGTTATGGCTGCTGAGGTCCTGGAGATCCGGGCCAAATTCGTTTTGAGATTGTCGTGGTTCCAAAAAGGAACCACCCTTGTCCTTACGCGACTCACTCGCGCACACACCCTTTTTCTTTACCGACCACATACGCTTTCAAAATATTATTTTAGCGCGAAGCGTAGTGGTAAAAATTTTACTTGTATAATTTTTTAGCGCGACCACCCCGTGAACGGCTTTCGTTGGAGAAAAGATTTAAGAAGTATTTACGTCCGCCTACAACTCTGTGTAGAGGTAGACAGCCGTAGCAGAACCCTCAGTCCGACTTGAGTCCCCCAAGCGAAGCTTGCCTGCCGCTCTGATGTACTCCATACGCACCTTCTTTCTCATGCGTTTCTCCGCCTCATTAAAGTAAAGATGAACAATCCGGGCTTTTATGAAACCAATTATTCCCGAATGCTCTCAGTTCAAGACACCCACTAAGCGTGGAGTTCCCTGCGTCCAGAGAACCAGTTCAATTGCAAATTAAGCATTTTCATGGTTTCAACGGAAGACCTCTCTCGTCAGAGTGGTTTCAACGTTCAGTTGCCCGAGGGCAGGTTCTACTCCACCTCCGCAAAGCAAAGTCGTTGGTGTGTCAGAGTCTCCTCGCTTTGGGCTGACTCCTGACGCCTCAGCGCTTCCCTCCTGCTTGTGCATTTGGGTGTGTCGTTCACGTCTACGAGTACGTGATGACTGAGCTCAAAGGCAACCAAAGTGTCTGCCGGTACAGCTGAGGTTCGAGGCTCCGATAGTGACCCGGTGCAAAGTTTTGAAGTGCGTCTGGACCCCAGTTGCAAGCAACACGCCCGCTACCTAGGAAGCAGTGGAGTCTCCCTTAGCCCGGAGACAGTGTCTCGGTAGTGGCCACTGTTGCTTCACTCTTATATTAGAGGGATACAGCCAGGGCACAAAACCCTCTGTTCGACTCACGCCCCGGAGCGAGGCATTGTACCCGCGCTGGAGTGGTCCTTTCACATCTTCATCACTCGCGCATTGCCTTTGGCAAAAGGTAATTGTAAAGCACCCAGGCCCGATGAAACCATTCGGACCCAAACCAAAGGATGTCACTGACATCCCCGGGCCCTCCCAAGCGAAGTTCCCAGCGGGGACCTCGTGGAGGTTCCGCCCCCGAGATTGTGCTCCACTCACAGCGTCAGCGGTCAGGCTGTGTGGTGACAGGGTCACTGCTGTTAAGCAGGACCTCTATGAGCTGATGGTCGCTCGTCGTGGCATCAGCGCGAACCGTCCAGCCCACCACGAACGGGAGCATGCTTCCCGTCACCAAAGTTATATCAATACTCGAGGACCCCCTCGTGCTACAGAACGTGGCCCGCGCCCAGAGTTCAGGAGGTGTAGCCCATGCGACGCAACGAAGTCCTCCACAAGTTCACCCCTGCTATCGGTAGCGGGGGATCCCCATAGGACGGACTTGGCGTTGACGTCAGCACAGATCAGCACTCTCCGTCCCTGCAGGGCGCGAAGAACGCGGGAGAGGTTCCCCAGGTGGCCCGAGGTGGACTCCGAGTACTGAAAGTAGGCCGAAACTGCATAGAAGGTAACAACGGGGTTGTGGACCTCCACGCAGACGGCATGGCGACTGCTCAGATGGTCGAGCTGGGTCAGAGTCGTCCGGCCATGGTAGGCGAGGATGGCCGCCCGCGGGTCCCGACAGTTTTGTGCCGTTTATCCGTCTTACGGAGGCCCCAAGCCCAGCGAGACAGCCATTAGCACTGGAGTAGGGCTCCTGCACCAGTGCTAGGTCCACACCCCCCCTGTGGAGGAGGTCGCTAAGCTGGGCAGAGACGCACCTGGCGCCCTGCATGTTCAGCTGGTAGATTCTCAGAGGCGCAGTGAACGGCTCAGAGTGTCCCGGCACACCACCACGCTCCGCCAGAGACGGTCGGAGAGGCGTGTGGGGCAAAGTAGCGTAAGTAGAGTCAGTCAAGTTGGCTGTCTGTCCTTCCTTGTTTCGTCCAGTTCGTTTATTGTGTCTTTTCATTGTCCAGTGTTTTGAGTCGTCCCAGTTGTTTTTAGTTCCCTTAATTTTAAAAAATTCCCTACCCTTTTTTTCGTTATTCTAAATCCCTACCCTTTTTTCCAAATTCCCTGCACTTTTTTCTATATTTCTATTGTCCCCTTATCTTATCGACCATACCTGGGTTGGAGAGTACGAACAATGCGTCCGTTCAGCTCGAAGGTTCGAACAATACTAGTATACTACAGGGACAACTTTGTAGCTTGGGCGGGTTGTAGCCCGCCCGGGGATACCAAGAGCCAACTATGAGCACACTCCCCGATCTTAAAGCGAAGCACACCCGCATCCGCGCATAGGCGCGAGGCGGCTGGCACGCAAGCTTACTATCCACCGTCTTTGCGAGACCACGTGCACTAATCAGGGAGATGCGTGTGAAAGGAGCTGGTTCAAGTCATTCACATTGCCCTGAAAGGTTGCGAGGAAGGAAAAATTCCGCTGTAAGGTCCATTTGAACCAAAGCGGGTTAAAAGAAGCCTTGGTGCTCTCCAGAAGGGAGAGAGGGGTGGTTAGCATCGCTTGTTAGTGCCCGGGAATGCAAAAGCATTCCCGAGCCGTCCCAAGCGAAGTACCCAGCGGGGACCTCGTGGAGGTTCCGCCCCCGGGCCGTTAGGCCCCACCTTTTTTCACCGTCTTGCACGTTAGTCAGTACGTTCGTCTGCTTTTCGACGGAGTTCGCGACGGCGATCCTCCTTTTTCAGGATGACAGCTTTCGCGAACTCGTCGAAAGCCTTGTAACCAGTCCTTGTCACAAGGTGTCTTACAACGGAAGGCCAGTGAACCTCCACGCCGAGTGCAAGATGGAGTTTGCTTCTCGGTTCCGTGAAGTGCATGCACTCGGTGAGGACATGCACCATGGACTCCTCAGAGGCACCACAGCTGCAGCCCGGCCCGTCACTAAGACCCAGCGGCCACAAGTTGGCGGCAAAGTCTCCGTGACCGGTCAGGAATTGCGAAACGTGGACATTTAAGTCGGCCCCGAATGTCAGGAAAGTACGCATGCGTAATCCTGCCATACGAGGATTCCGACCACTCCCTTTGCCACATACTGTTCACCTCCTCATTGATGAGGGAAGCGGTGTTATCGTCAATGGCGTCTGCCTGGAAAGACAGATCGCCAATTGACGTTGCTTGGGCCTTCCGTAACCTATAGTGTGCAGATCTCTGGGCCAGGAGAAGGCTGATAGGCACTTCCCCCGTCAGCACACACAGTGCATCCGTTGAGGCTGTCCTGTATGCCCTTGTAATGTTAACACGGCTTGCCTCTGAGCAGATTGAAGTTTCCGTCTGTCACGTTCGTTCGTAAGGTCGAACCACCCAGCGGCAGCGTAGCTCGGAACGGGTTTGATCAAGCCACCGTAGAAGATTTTCATCGTGCAGTAGCTCAATCCCCACTTGCGCGGTGCGCACCGCCGGATGGCTGACGCAGTTGTCTTCAGTTTGGCTGCCACTCTTTCGCAGTGGGTCCCAGCCCTTAGACCCTCGTCAAGGTGGACGCAAAGACTTCGCACGCTCTTCTTGAGCGAGATCGAAGTCCCATCCACCCCGACGACTGGCGCCCGTATGTTCCAGTCCGAGGGGTTCGCCCTCTCTCGATTCAGTCTGGATCCGAGCTTCCTGTCCCTAGCAGCCTGCCTGGGATTTTTGGCAAACTTGTGAAAGACCATCTCGGTCTTTGCCCCCGAAAGCGTCAAGCCAGCGCCTCGACAACAGTCAGCGACAGCGTTGGCCACACGCTGGGCCTTCTCTTCGAGGCTTCTCCGGGTGTTCGCCGCGATGATGACTTGTAAGTCATCAGCATATGCGACGAAGTCACGCCCCACAAGCCTCTCCAAGATTCGGAGGACATCGTCGAAGACAATGTTCCAAGCGCATGGACCAAGAACTGACCCTTGCGGGCAGCCCATTGTCGCTCGTTTGGAAACATTGCCCCCGTTCCACGATATCCTCATTACCCTATCGCTGAAATAGTGCTCGAGAACGCTTAGGACGTTCCGCGGACAACCCCTCACCGCGAGACCTCGCAGAACCAGTGGCCATCGCACGTTGTCGAATGCGCCAGTGATGTCGAAGAGCAAGGAGAGCACGAGTCTTTCATCGCGCTCCCCCGCAATCCTCCGAACATCACAGATCGCATCCTCCGCCGATCTGCTCTTCATAAAGCCAAACTGTTGCTCCGAGATCCTGCCAGGTCCCAAAGCAGTCCTCCTCAGTCTTCCAAGTAGCAGGCGCTCGAATATCTTGCCGAAGGCCGAGAGAAGGCAAACCGGGCGGTAGGAACGCACCCGGGTCTTATCCTTGTCGGCTCCTTTGGGGATGATACAGAGCTCACCCTCCTTCCAGACTTCCGGGAATACACCCAGACTCAGGCATGCGTTCACCAGGCGGAGGTATAGATCGCCCAAAAATGGCCAAGCCATTTTGATGGTGAGGACCTCGATGTTGTCTGGTCCTGGGGCTTTGTTGTTCGGGAGAACCCGAACAACATTCCACACCTCCTGCATGGTGAACTCAGGCTCATCATCGTCTGGATGCTCAACAGCGACCCCAATGACATTGTCATCAGGGACCGCAATCGTCCCGTCGTCATCGGGGACAAAAGCTCTAAGAAAGAGCTCCGCCCCCTCACGGATAGAGTTGACCGGCGAACCCTGTTCATCTCTGACCGTGCAGAGGACAGCGTTCTTGTCGGTCTGTTTTATACAGGTCTTATAGACCACGCCCCACGGCTCTCTGTTTCCCTCCGTGGATAGAAAACCACGTTGAGACTCAGAGGCCGCTTTGCGTATCTTTAGGCGATACTCACCATTAAGGCTGACGTATGCCTCACGCTTGAGAGCCCGCTGTTCTGGCCGTTTTTCTGCCTGGAACCGCCTTCTGAGACGCATAACACTGCGTCTCAGTTGGCTGAGTTCCGAACTCCACCACGGGTGTGACTTGCTAAGCCACCTCCTCGGCGGCATCGAGGCATCACATGCACTCGTAAGAGCGGCCGTCAAGTCGCGAGCAAGAGCCCCGACCTGGTCCCGCTCATCAAGCGGTGTTCTGTAGAGGCCCTCGACATTGCTGCTGAGAGTCTGCTGGAACACCGCTGGCTTGACTTTCTTGGTGTTGTACCTCGTCGGACGAGGTTCAGTCACCCCTGCGTCAAGTCTGGTGTTATGGACTTCCAGCTCAATGAGCTGGTGATCGCTCGATGTGGCGTCCGCGCAAACCGCCCAGCCCGTAACGAACGGGAGCATGCTCCTTGAGACCAAGCGTGACATCAATAAACGAACGCCTCCTCGTTCCACAAAACGTTGCCTTTCCACCACGGTTCAGCACGTGCAGATCGTGCTCGACAATGAAGTCCTCCACCTGTTCACCCCTGTCATCAGTGACAGGGGATCCCCAGATGCTGGACTTAGCATTGGCGTCTGCACAGATCAGCACTTTGCTGCCCCGTAGTTCACGCAAGGCGCGAGCAAGATGCTCTAAGTGTTTTGAGGTTGCGTCCGAGTATTGGAAGTAGGCTGATATTGCGTAGAAGGACACAGCTGGGCTGTGCACCTCCACGCATACCATGTGCCTATTGCTCAGATGGTCGAGCTGGGTCACGCTAGTCCGTCCATTGTAGGCCAGGACAGCAGCGCGGGGATCACCACATCCTTGGGGAACTGACTTGCGTACTGCAAGTCCAAGTCCGACGAGGGCACCGCAAGATCCAGAATAAGGCTCCTGCACGAGAGCAAGATCAACGCGCTCCTCGCGAAGAAGGCCGCTCAGCTCGTGCGAAACAACCCTAGCGCCCTGCATGTTCAGTTGAACAATTCGCAGGGGGGTGGTGCTGTGCTCTCTCACGCGAGGCACCCGACGGCCCCGCATGGATGGGGGGTGGTCAAGTGTCTCTGTGTTCGTAGCGTTAGTTGCGTGAGCCGTGCTGTTATTCTGTGCGCGTCCGTGATGTTTACGTCTGTTTCGTCTGTTCATTGTTGTTGTTGTTTGTGGTCTCGTTTGTAATGCTCGTCTTTGTCCTCGTCTTAGTCCTGCTCAGCAGGCGCACAAGGGCAGCCCCGTACAGGGGGCACTGCCTGCACGAAAGGTCGTGGTCTCCACGCCTACCCGCCCTGCGGCACGCTGGGCAAACCGGCGCGACACCAGCCACCCTGGCTGGGCAAGCCCCAGTTCGGTGGCCCCTGGACGCGCAGTGACCGCACGTTTCCTGCGGATCCCGGCAGTGCTTCGCCACATGCCCGTAGCAGTGGCACCTGAAGCACCTCGTAACCCAGTTCACCGGGTGGACCACGCAGCGCCTCCAGCCGACCCAGAGGTGCCCTCTCTTGGACAACCTCTCGTGCAGCTCAGGACAGACCGCCGCGACCCAGCTCACCAACTCGTCCCTCCTCGGGCCAGCCCGGTAGCGGAGCTTGAACTGTTGCTCAAACTCCGCACGGGTGAAGCCATTGAGGAGATCCGAGTTCTGCGAGTAGATCGCCTCAGTGATGTCCTTTTCGCTGCTGTCAGCGGAGACACCACGCAGCAAGACTAAACTAAATTTGGCGGTGATGACGCCATTTGCCATTTATTGATCTTTTTTGTTTCATCGAGACAAAAGGCGGTCATCTCCCGCGTCAGCTCGTCTGCCCTCCTCCTCAAGGTATCTAGAGGAGGAGTACAAGGGTCCGCCGAAGGCGGCGCAACAACCGACCCTCCGTTGGCCAGTGCAGGCGCACCCGCAGGCCCAGTCACGCCAGGGGTGGGGGCAGGCGCGATGGTTATGCGTCTCTTTTTCCCACCATCCGTGCCGGAATTCCCGTCCTCCGATGAAGGAGACGACGTTGGGGGTTAGCAGATCTAAACTGCTTCCCCCCCCCTAGACTTGCGTTTTAGCACAAGCCCTGTCGCACCCCTCCTCGGGAACCTCGGGATCTCCGGAACCTCCATTGGCTCCACCTCAGTGGAAACCAGGGGACGAGAGGTCGAGGCAGCGACATCCGGCGCAACAGCCGGTGTGGAGGCACCAGCACGCGCGCCCGACGCGCCACCATCGACTACCGATGATACACGACGTGCGTCACCATCCATAATGTCGCACCAGTAAGCACTGATCGTGCTACTCCGCGAAACCTGCGTAGCAGGCGTACCGCACCCTGAACCGGTCGAAGTAGTACTGGCGGGAGATATGCGCGTGCAACCCCAACCCAGCGTCACTGGCGCGTTCACCTTGCAGGCAGGTATCAGGGAGGGAGAAACTCCACACGCCACCACAGCCCGCTTAGACTGAGGTAGCGGCATTGAAGTCTCCCTCCACCCATAGGTTGACGCGCGCGCATCCATAGCACGCAGCGTCTCCGACACACCGGCCATCTGCGTAGCCATGGGGAGGGGAGACCTGGCACGCACAGCCAATGCATAAGAAGCAGGTGGCGCGCGTACCACAGTCTCCTCCCTCTCGTTTCCGGACGCACGCGCGGGAGAACCGCACGACACACCCACAGCACCCCCGACCCGCCCAGAGCTGACAGACGACGTGCGCGCGCCGACATCTAAAGAGGGAGAAGCCCGCTCCGACGCCAACGAGCCGCCATCTTTGCGACCTGTCACTCTCGGTGCAGGTATAGGTTTTCCGGTTTTTATTTTGATGTTATTTTTGCTTACCGACATGAAAGAGGAAATTCTTTCCACGTCGGTCTGCAAGACACTCTCGTCGTCGCTTGAATTAAATTTAAAAGTTCTAATAGACTTACGGCGTCTCGGCCTGCCGATCACCTCGTCTTCCTCGCTCTCCATTTGCTTCACTGGTAGGCAGAGTGGGGACGAGCTAACCGCACTTCCTACCTCTACCACTTCTGAATAGCAACTAGTAGTAGATAGGGACAGTATTTGCGCGTGGGCGGGCTTGAGCCCGCCCAGAATGCCTAGGGCCATGTGGCCCATATTCCCGATAATGATCGCTACACCTACCCACCGTCCAGCTTCCACCACCACCAGTTAGCAGCGAGACGAGGGCAATAGGGCGAGCCCATCTCACCCACGTCGCGCAGCCTGGAAACGGGAATGGAAAAACTCCCGCCATAGGGCCCGTGAGGGTCCCGGCGGGCCAGAAGACCGAGTGCCTTCGGGAGGAGGAGGGGGCGGTTTTGCATCGCATGTTAGTGCCCAGAGATGTCACTGACATCCACGGGCCCTCCCAAGCGAAGTTCCCAGCGGGGACCTCGTGGAGGTTCCACCCCCGAGCTTGTGCTCCACTCACAGCGTCAGCGGTCAGGCTGTGTGGTCCGACCGACCCTGGCGGCGTTGTCTCTTTTTAGGGCTACCCCCAGCGCGAACGCTCGGAACGCAGCGGACCCGCGTCGCGAGACTAAATCTCGCGCGCAATCGGGCCACCGCTCATCAGCAGCAGGAGCCGCCCCCAAGGGCCCGCTGTAGGCCCCAACCACCCCGTTCCTCCTTAGTCTGCGCCACTGTTCACGGGAGATCCGAAAATCTTCTTCGCTCCCAGTTGGCGCAGCTGCGGCACCAGCTGTGGGCACCGCAGGGGGGCAGGCAGGGAGAGAACACCTCGGGACCGCCACTCCAGCACTCTTTTTTTTTTTGGGCTGCTAGGATCTGGCCCCGCTCAGCGCCCACACCCCCCTTTGGAGGTGGGGAGTAGATAGGGACCGTGGGAATCTCGTTAATCCATTCATGCGCGTCACTAATTAGATGACGAGGCATTTGGCTATTTTTTTTTTTCTTTTTTTTTTAGAGAAGAGGTGGGAATGCATTTACGCACGTATGTGTGGGACTCAACCAATCCATAATACCCACTAAACCACACCTCTCCTTTCCTTGCGCCTCTTATCGGGAGACGGCACCTAATTCAAGAAATTGAAGAGACAATCGCAGTCAACCAATTCCACTGCGTCTTCTCGGGCCACTTGATGTTACCGCATTATATATTCGAAATGCGTCAAGCCCACCTATTATCACCCTCGTCGACAAGATCTTAAAGTCGTCTTTTCTAAACCCACACTCCTTTAGGTCCGAGGCTGAGTTATGAGCCCAGACCCCTTTCCAATTCAGAGTGCAGGAGGTGAAGACGACATTTCCACTTTGGAGACCAACTTTTTGCGTGGCCAGTGCAGCTACTTCCGCATTTTGCTAGTAGTAGCGGTCTTTGTTGCGATGAGCAGTACGTAAATCGAACTGCTCATTCACAACTTGTGCGTCAACGATCAAAACCCGATCATCCTTGCTAGCAAGGATGTCAGGCTTTCTAAGACCCTCTCTGGTTGCGCATCCGTTGAGCCACAAACTTTGTAACTGCATTGTGGCGACGCATCCTGGCAGCATGCGTTCGGTGAGAGACCTGGATAACATGATTCGGAGTTTCCGTTCCATAACATCCGGCCTTGCAACTCCGACCATGATGCCTTCCTCGAGAGGTGCGCGCTCTTGTTGGTAATGCGCTAATTCTCAACCGACAGGAGTTAATGAAGTCTTTGCCGGTTAAGAATTTTGTAACATCAGTCACCCATCCATGCTGGCCTGGTGTTCGAGCGGACTCCTTTAGGCCACCTCCCTCTACAGAATTGTGAAGTTTGGTAGCCCAGAGTCCATGGATGTCTTGCAGTGACTGAAGGCGACTGCTTTGATCTACGAGCCTACGCTCGCACGCAGCAATCTCTCTCTCAAGAAAAGCATCAATACCAGCTCGATGTTCACTGGTTCTTAGCTTCTCCAGTCTGTTCTTCCGAAGAAGCGGTGCCATCCATCGCATTGATGTTATACCCAAACCGCCGTCCTGAACTCTCGAGTGAAAGTACGCCTTGGGAACGTCGTGTGGCAGGTTAAGCCACTTTCTAATGATAGATCTTATTACCTTATCTGCCTGATTCAAAGAACCAAGCAGAACGTTTCCCAAAGCAAGCTGATGGTATAGCTTTGGTATCGTATAACACTAGAGGGCGAAAAGCCGTTGTTGTGGCTTAAGAGGTGCTTTCGTTAGTACCTGAAGATCCTCCCCTATTATTTCAATAGGTTTGATCTTCTTTCGCCCTGCCCATGTGAATACAACACCAAGGTACCTCCACTCATCTGTTGTAGCCAGGGCACGCAGATGTCTTCCACCCACTTCAAAGCGCGTTCTAATGTCGACCGTGTTCTTTTTCTCTCTTCCTGATGATCGGAAGCCCAGTGTGAAACTTTTGTCAACGTTAATTGACATTTCACAACTGGAGAGAAACGCAGTAAGTTTTTCTATTAGAGAGCGCAGGCCTGCTGGTGTTGATGCATAAAGGTTAATATCATCCGCAAAGGCAGAGGCATTAGTGGTCTTCTCCCCGACCTTCACACCTACCTCGCCAGGCAGGGCTTGTAAAGTCCTGTGAGTCACTAGATTGAATATTGGCGACGAGAGAGGATCTCCCTGCCTGACTCCCTGACGAGGATAGATCCGGTCCGAAGACCAGCCCATACCCTGCAGTAACGTATAACCTGTGCCATATGCTCTCTCCATATACTCAACAAACTGCGGCGGTACTCCAAAAGAACGCATGGCCATTAACAGGGCTTTATGCGAGACTGATGGAAATGACTTGGCAACATCTAAAGAGGCCATATACAGAGGCTTTAAAGACCGATATTCCTGTCTTAGGGTCATGTCCAGCTGAAAGACATTGTCTAAACAGCCGTCCACCTCCCTAAAACCTCTTTGCCTCTCATCGATGTCAAACGCCTTAACTAGTCTTGCTGCAAGCACTCGATGGAATGCTCGCACAATCACTGATGATATTGTGATTGGCCTGTATTTGGACGGATCATCCTCAAAACCCTTTTTGGGAATGAAGATGGTCCTTGACGCAAGCAGGGATTCTGGCAGGCTACCACACCACATGAAGAGATTAAACAGACGAAGCAAGACGCCTTTCGACATCATTGCAAAGTGTTTGCCGGATAGACCATCAGGCCCAGCTGCTGTTGTTGCTGATATCCGACAATGTGAAATCTCCTCCTGAGTGATCGGAGCCTACAACTCCGTTCTAATTTCTTCAGAACACTGTAGATCCGGACAGGCGTCTGAAGATCGTTCATAGACGCTCCTCCAATAGGATTCCATTACTTCCCTTGGAGGTTGGATGTTACTTGAGGTGCTAATTAAGATATTGTCTATGCACCTCTTTTTGTCCTTCTTCCCCAGCTTCTGAGTCATCCCATACTCACGTCTCCTGGCTTGCCTCTTAGTGAGCGGTTGCGTTTGCCGCGGTTGAGGATTGCGATGGCTACGCAGCCGTTTTGGCAAGATAGATTCAATGTATAGGGCCACTCGAGTCCACATGTCACCCTTGGTAGAGCCCGCCACATTGCAGCAGATGCTATGCAACTGCTGCTCGTTGAATTCATTACATTCGCGGGGAGGTGCTTCCAATTGATCGAAGAACAGCACAAAGGGGTCTTCATGCTCTTCAACTGGAGGGGGATCGAAGATCACCGATCTTCTTCCCCTCCTCCTCTTTGGCTGTTGCGGCTGCTCTTGTTCTAGCCTCACTTCGTCAATCATCTGAAGCACCTTTCGCTTGTAAGAATCCGGGCATCTATGGCCCTTTATAGCTTCCAGGGTTCTTCCGGGAAACTCACTGCAGAGTACTGCGTTGAATTCTCTGCAGTTGCGACCCTCTACTGCCAATTCGGCCTCACATCTGGCCAGCATGTTCGTCTCCTCGGTAGTCCAACGACGCTTCACCCTCTGAGTCTTTGTGCGTTCGTCTGCATACTCAGGATGGGCTACACGTAGATGGACTCTCGCACCTATTAGCGAACTAAAGGTGCGGTTGCAGCCTCTGAATTCACAATGGAAAACAGGCTACCGCGATCGCTCTTCAACAGTTGGGACGGGTTGATCAGTGGATCCCCTGTCGGTTATCCGTGGCTTATTTTTCTTTGACGCGCCAACTGATTTACGGAGGGGAGGGCTGGCAACCCGCCCCACCTATACCACCGCCCTTCGTAAGACCCATACTTTTTAGGGAATTGGCGCTCAGAAACCCTTACAGGGTGAAGTTACGGCTGTCCCGAGGGTTAAACCCAAGGGCATCTATTCCCCGGACGAGGAACAGTTTCCTGAGTCTCACTCAGCGGAAGCGGGTTCGCTAGGCCCGACGAGTAAAACCCGCGAGACTGTATGACCTCCTTAAGAGAGTCATAGTTACTACCGCCGGTTACCCACGCTTGCTTGAATTTCTTCTCGTTGACATTCAGAGCACTGGGCAGAAATCACATTGCATCGTAATACAGTCCATCCTCCCTCAGTCGACGCAAGGCCGACCTTCACTTTCATTATGCCTTTAGGTTTTCAAGTCCCAATGACTCGCGCACATGTTAGACTCCTTGGTCCGTGTTTCAAGACGGGTCCTGAAAGTACCCAAAGCAATAGCGTCGCTGACCGGTATTATTATTATGAGACAGTCCGAGAACACCACCGACCAACAGCTGACCAGGCCTGGGGACGGCACTAGGTCCGCACCTCCAGGTTAACACTGATCTCGCTTGCAGTGGGCCTGACGCACTTATGTGCGGCTCGATTACCGTTCAAATACCGCCGGGAAGTCGGTCAGATATCCAGTGGTCTGCTTTATACAAAAAAATTTTGACAAAACAGTCAACCACCTAGACCGTAAACCGACACCCAACGGGTCGCGACGTCCTACAAGGGAGAAATGCACGCCGACAAACTTCAGACATACCGCAGTGACAGTGTGACACGTAATCGAAATCACGAACATCACTAATCACACGAAAGCCAAAGTTATTGACGATGAGTCTTCCATTCGACCTTTTGGGTTTCTCAGGTTTACCCCTGAACGGTTTCACGTACTCTTGAACTCTCTCTTCAAAGTTCTTCTCAACTTTCCCTCACGGTACTTGTTCGCTATCGGTCTCGTGGTTATATTTAGCCTTAGATGGAGTTTACCACCCACTTATAGCTGCACTCTCAAGCAACCCGACTCTAAGGAGAGATCCTCCCGAGACGCGTCCCGGTCACTACGGGCCTGGCACCCTCTACGGGTCTCGCCTGATCTGAGGTCGTCAAATTATTATATATAACATTACCATTTTTCCCTTTGTCGTTCTATTTTGAGAGTAACTCCGTTGTCTTTTTAAAAATCTTTTCTCTTTCTAATATGTGTTATTAAATACACAAATATATGACAATCGCAAAACTAATTTTTTTCCATCTGTCCGTGCTTATTAAAGTTCCAGGACTCGACAACCAGTCTACGATTGCGTATAAACAATTGTGTATAACACAAACGATTTAAATGCGTTCAAATTGTCTGCTTGTTTAACAGACAGACGACGGGTTTTGTCGCAGGGATAATAATATCTCAACTTATTTCAAATGACGCTGTTTATATTGCTTTTGCTTACTTCTGATAAAAAAATGTTATATTCATCCTTCAGCAAACAATTTGACCAACGAACATTCATTATTTCGCTCGTATCTGTTATATATGTAATAATATTTCAAATATACATACAGATAAGCAGTTTTTATATTATTAACGACCCTCAGCCAGTCGTGGTCCGGGAATTGTATCCATAGACCGCAATGTGCGTTCGAAATGTCGATGTTCATGTGTCCTGCAGTTCACAATATGACGCGCAATTAGCTGCGTTCTTTATCGACCCACGAGCCAAGTGATCCACCGTTCAGGGTAATCATTTTATTACAATTTATATCAATTTCAACAGTTCTAGTCGATATCA